>CM060363.1:169468832-170218832 GCA_030545235.1 Helianthus tuberosus | reverse complement strand
AACGAATTATTTTTAGGATTTAAACATTGATCGGGCAGTCACCGACGTTCGTTTTCGCATTTTGTTCGTTACGCGATAAGCGTTTATCTTATTATTGCCAACATAATTTTTATCAAAGTTTGGATTTACTATTACATCAAATATCACACATAAACATTAATATCAGTCAAATACAGCCTTTTATTCATTCACGACATGTGTTACATTTGTACGGTACAACCTAAATAGCTGGGTGTCACATGAGGGCAAAATCGTAATTTGGCTGGGAGAGGAAAAAACAGAACAAATGGCAAAACTGTAAATTTAAACAGGACCAATGGGGAAGTGCCAGACAGCTGTCTGGCACTATTCCCCTCCATGCTCTTTGTAGGTATATAAAATAAAATAAAATTTTGATATCATGATCACATTCTACAATATCTTAAAGAACAAATTCGATGGTTTTACGCCACCAACATCCCAACTTTTAAACCTTGTCACCACCCCCCCTTTACTTTGAATTTCCACAACAACACCATTATCTTTCAAACTTGACCAATACCACCCCTTTACTTTGCTTTTCTATCATCACCCTTCAGTTTTTATACATTTTCACCACCACCCCTCTACTTTTACATTTTCACCACCACTCCCTCATCTTTTACATATTTCCACCACCACCCTTCTACTTTTACACTTTTCCTTTTTTTAGACTTTGTGTTTTTACCCTTTGCTCTATTACTTCATTTTTATACCCGCTCAACTTTAAAAAAACTGCAAGTATCAGTCTGTTACCCCTAGACTACCGCTCCTATTTTTGCTAATGCCATCACATTGTGTTTTACGAAATGTCTTCGACATTGTAATTTACACTCGTGTCTACCTTTGTGTTTTACAATTTTTTTGTATTTCTCTTATTTTAATTGTGTTTTACATTTTTTTAAATTGTCTTTTACACATTGTGTTTTACAAATAGTGTCTTGTCTTAATACACGTTTCCGCCCGTCATGCGCCACCACAATGCGCGACGGGCAAAATACTAGTTAACACAAAATCGATATATACTTGATGATGTCATGATGACATCATGATGACATCATGATGATGTCATCATGATGTCATCAATATTCAACCAGATCGCTCTCGTGTCTTCGTTATTCGTGTGTCGTTCTCCGGGTCGCACGATGGAGGAATATCGCGACGTCGGTTTCGAACCGAACTAAACCAAACCGAGCCACATCCACACAAACGCGCATCAACAACGTGACAGTGACGTGACATTAACTTTTTCTTTTTTTTATAAATAACTACACATAGTAGAAAAATGATTAATAGTTTCCATCGTACATGTATTTATTGACATTTATAATCATCAACATGTCGATCCCACCCGTTCTGTTGCCTCCTTTCCTTCGTGTCTCTGACCAGGACGGGACTGGGGCTGCAGGCCCGGCTAACGTGTCCGGTCATACACCTTTGGAATGATGAATACATTAACTAGTTAGGGATGGCAATGGAACCTGAACCCGATGGGTAAACCCAAAATCCGACATATTTGGGACGAGTTTGGGATTTGGTGATATAATTTCTTTTATATTTTGTTAAATATGTATATAAATGATACATCTAGTTTATATATATATACAGGAATTTTATTCCGTATGTATTGTAGTTATTTAATATTTTTATAGTAATAATATTAAATATAACTGATTAGTAGCTACCTGATGGGTTTTGACTTGGATATACCCAACGGGTAAATTTTTTTAAATTAACGGGTTTACCCGATACCCGATGAGTATTTACCCACTATAAACCCGACGGGTTTTGGGACAGGTTTGGGACAAACATATCTAACCTGGTTTGGGTCTGGGATTACCTAAACTCGTCCCAAACCCGACTCATTACCATCCCTACAACAACTAGATAAGGTTTTTTAAAGTGTGAACGAATTGAAGTCTTGGGATGGTGGGTTCATTGAAGGTTTCTGTACTACCAGCAAGGGCCGGCCCTGAGCAAGTCAGGGTGGGCCTGTGCTCAGGGCCCAAACAAATATAGGGCCCAAAATATTTTTTTAAAATTATATATAAATCTGTATTTTTTTTATAAATATATCCTTAAAGGGCCTGTGTATAACAAAAAAATAAAATAAGTGGGCCTGTGTTATAACTTATAAGTGTGTGCACAAATCAGATATGAGAATGAGATTGGGCAATAGGCCCAATCGCCAATCTGTGTCTAATTAACACTAACAGGCCCAGGCCCCATGTGGCTAATAAACTAACTTAATTCGAAATTATAACCAGGATGCTTGGGAAGTCAGAACGTCGATCACACTCGCTGGTTCTGCTGATCCTAGATAATGATGCTCTTTGACTAAATTTGGCAATAGATTTCAACAAGTATGGAAATAATGTGCAGAAAGGGAAATCAAACTTTCAAGAAATACAACTTACAGAATTTTCAAGTTTATATCACTTTGGAAACAAAGTTTACAAGGTGATTGTGTGGTTATAGACTATTACAAATGAATACTTGAAGAATTTTGTAATGAAGGGTAATGGAGTTTTTGTTGTATGTATTGAACGCTTGGCTTAACTCATTCTCCTTCGGTGGTAACATCTCTATTTATAGAGAGTCTTTGTCATGAATAAACATTTGTTTATTCATGCACTTGCTCTGCATAAAGTAGCTTTTTGGCATATTCATTGAATCCATCAAGGTCAACTTGCTACTTCACAAATATGACAGAGCCTTATCTTTAGATAAGTTGGCTCATCAGAATTTCTGATGGTCTTCTTACCATAATTATGTTGAAATGATCATCAGAATTTCTGATGATCAGATGTTAGTAGATTCTGATGATAAATACCAGATTTATCATCAGATTCATTAGATTGGTCTTTTCTGATCGTCTTTCTTTGCTTGTGATTAGATTTTGATATCTGATGAAGATGTGCCTTTCTTTCTTTTTCTTGCCCTGTTATCTTGTATCTTTCTTTTGTTCATCTTCTTGACTTTATCTTCAGCATATGATCATATTGATCATATTTTTCTTCAATATTTACAAATAACAATTTCCCCTAAGTATTGTAAGAAAAATAAACTACTAATACCCAAAGAACATAAAGTAAATTCAAACCACAGAAATTCAAAAACTGACAAAAACATTGTTCAAGATAAACAAGTGTAACACCTCGTAAAATCGTGTCGAATTGATTAATGACACGTGTCCATACTCTAAAATGTGCCTAATAGTGGACGAGAGGGACTATTTTTGACAACTTATGAAAGTTTGGACGTGGGAGGAACAAATATGGAAAATCTCAAAACTTTGATTTTTGAAGGTCTCATTCAGACCGCAAGGATATGCCCCTTACGGTCCGTAAGCATCTAGATATATAGTTGCCGGATATTGTATACGGACCACATGGTCTTTACCTTTACGGTCCGCAAGGAAACTCAAATATGTGGGCTTTAGTCAGGCTTACGGACCGTAAGAACTGAGCTCATACGGTCCGTAAGCGATGTAGCTGGCATAATTTTTGTTTGGAGCCCAATTCTTTCTGCATGTATGCCACATTACTTGAACCTTACCACCTCCAAGCTGCTTCTTACACCTCATAGAGACCTGCAATGACCCCATTAACCCCCTGGACACTTGTGATGATCCTATGCACCTCTTTCAACTATAAATAGCAAGTTAAACTTCCATTTTCACTTGCACCATATCTTCAATTCTTCTCTACTTGTTCTCTAGAAGTTCCTAAGCTTATAGGAGCATCCTACCCACTTCAAAATATTCCAAGGATCACTTGTAAGTGTTCCTTTCCAGTTCTTTTTCGTTTTATAGGCTTTTATAAGTCGAAAGTCAAGCAAATTGACTTTTGCTTTGACTTTGACTTTCGGTTTAGACCATTATGGTCCAGCCATTGTTCGAATCGAACATGGCTACGTGATTGTAATAAGATAGGTGTTAATCCCTCAAAAGGGCACCTCCTGGAAATCACGTTAAGTTGGTCAAATGACGGGTCAAAGTTAAGTTAATTAAAAAGTCAAAGGGCAGATTTTCGTAAACTTTATAAAATGAACTTATAAATGTTATAACCCATGTTTTTGACATTAAATCAATTGGTAATTAGTATTAGAACATGTATGAACATGTTCAGTTCGTCATTTCCAGTTTTAGTGTCGGCTGGCAACCGAAAGTCGAGCAGTTTGACTTCTACTTTGATTTTCGATTCTGACCCGATTTAGCAACATTAGCTACTGAATTTTAGTTGTATTATGATCATAATTTATTGTAGAATAACCCTCTATGGTTATGCTACTTGATCATAATCAAATTCTGAGTTTTTACACAAGTTCTTATAATATGCCTATTTATGACCAAAATGCCCTTTTTATGTAAAACCTGGTTTTGATCAATGATGAACTTACAAAATGAATTACCTACTGATATGTTATTATAATTAACATATTTTGGTATAATAACTCTGTTCATAAACTGAGTTTTGTTACAAGTTCATAAATTATGTTATATATTGACTAAAATGCCCTTATGGTGCATATTTTGGTTTTAAACTATAATGATCAAACAAATTTGATTACCTACTAATTTCATATCATATTTAAAGTATCTTGCCATATGGAACTTGTTTATGACTCATCCGGTTACCCGATATCGCTTATACGCGTACGGTTGAGCTTATGTAACTAGTTTACGTAAACGGGTCAAATCCTTTCAATTTTATTTCAAATTCCAGAATGTATATTGTTTACCCATATTATACAAGTCTTAGTACTTATGGGTTTTAAACTAAATTCTATTCCGGTCATCGCTTAGTCAAGCGTATCGTACCGTTTTCGTTAATTTAAGTTAACCGGTCGAAGTCTATGACTTTAATAAGACCCGTTAACATTCTAATTGGTTATTACACCATTCATTCCAGACTAGGGCCTTCCAGTAGATTGCAACCAACCTTAGTAAATTTATAAACGGCTATGCTTATATTATTTCTTGCATTGTAAGACTTGTTTAAGCCATGTAAATACTCTTAACCTATTTTCCCTATACGGGCTTGGGATACGTTAAATTATTACCGCTTGCTCGGGTATGGGATCATATGTCGGATTGTGACTACAAAATCTGCATAACCCGTTTTAATCTGTTTTGTCTGATAACTTAAACATTGGGGGTTAACGCTGTGACAACCTGAACTCTCAAGGTTAGCATCGTTTAATTCTGAAACCTTTACCTCATGTCGTTATTCTTCATGCTTCACATTACATGTAATTATTATACTTGATAGTAGCGATAGGTGAATGTTTTCTTTATAAGTTGTTAAATGTTAAGTAGTTATACTTTATTGATACGGCCATACATTCATCGGGGCGCACACCCCCACTCCAGCCGTACACTTCTACTCTTGTGTCCCTTTTTAGTTCACGGTCCAGTTATTCCTCGGCCCAGTTATCCTCAAAGCCCAAACCGCCCTAGCCCGTTCTCCCTTTTATGCGTATATGCATGTATATGTTTTCAAAACTTGTGTTTTCAAAAGATTGGCAAACCCTAGCCTTTTCTCTTGAGTTTGACGATAGCCCTTCCTCTTTCGAAGCTCTCTTCAGATCGTAGCATCATCTCTCTCTCGTTCTAGCACACCCTCTTCATCTCTACATCTCACGGTTAGTATGATAATATGTTTGGATTTGATTTCTCGTTGATTGACTGTGTTGTGTGGTGGTTTTCGGTTATGAAAATATGTGTTATTATATTATGTAGGAGATAAAAATCGTGATGTAGGGTTTTGTTCACAAACTGTTTTGATGATGATTGATTGATCGGAATAATGAGTGATGATTGAGTGTTGTTTGATGATAAGGATTCCGATGGCTTGTTGATGATTATGAGGTATAATCATTTATTGAAAGTGACGTTATATGTGAATTCATGTTTTGGTGATGATGAGAACCCAATGATGTAAATGTATTTTGATCTGATTTGAATGTGCGTATGTGGATTAATTCCTGTTAATGAAAATAAACTAATGATTAGGGTTCATGAGGAATTATGGAAATAACTGATAAATCGGGTAGATCAAGGGTGATTACGGTTTCGATCCGTAATTCACAGCAAATGTTAACAAATCCCGTATACTCTCTAAGCCGCACACTTTGAATGCATAGCACACTTGTACGGTGCATGTAGTTATTGCACACTACACAATATGGAGCCGCACACTCGGGGATAGTACAAACTTTGGCTGCACAATGTACAAACAAACTGTGCAGGGTCGCACACCGGTATACTGCACAGTCTAGGTTGTATAAGTCACTGTTGCACAGAGAACAAGCTATTCATGCGTGACCGCACACTTGGGATATGCCGCACACTCTATGTGGGCTATTCCCTGGTGGGCCACACACCCCATTTGTCACACCCCAACCGATGGCGGAATCATCAGGGCACGACACTAGGCGAATCAGATTGCTCAAGAGAATCCATAACAACTATTTAGTGACAATATTTAATGCGTTCATTATCCCATACTAAAAAACAATATCTCAACAAATAGTTATACAGATTTCATGTCTCTCAAGCAATACAAATCCGAAAACCTAGATTTTTATTAAGTGAGTTTCTAGACTTTCTAATCTTGATTCGAGATAATCTGTGATTAACCTGCAATATACGTAAAAATAAAGTCAATACAATGATGTATTGGCGAGTATACAAGTTTGCATAAGAATAGTACAAAAAGCGTTTACGCATAACCAGCATGTAACACATAATAGTCGAATCAAGTAAGCTATCAACAATGCTACAACCTAACCACATGACTGCGATGTAGAGTATGCGTGACACATGTTCACCGAAGTGAACACGTGAAGTAGAGTATGTGATTCTTAGCAACCCCTGTTCACCACAGGTGCTGAGTCCAAACTATAGTACTATCGTTGCTAAAGGTGGTCTAGTGTAACACTGTGTAATCATAGCAACAAGTAATTCAACTAATCTCGTATAACATGCGAGGGCGGTTAGTGTTTGAAATGCGTTTAAGTGTTGTGTTTTTTATAGAGAATGTATGTTACACCCAAAAGTGCATTAAACGAAAATGGGTTCGAGTATACTCACAGTGTGTGTTTAGCTAGTAAACACTATCTGGATTGGATTGAAGGGAGCACGTTGAGTTAGCCTGTGCACGGAAACAGAAGCATAAGTCTTCCTCAGTGCTGAGCGATTGTAAGCAGAATGTCGAATGGGTTAAGTGTTTAACAGGTGATCCGAGCGGATGGGTTCCATCCGAACGGATGATCACCCGGACAGATGGTCATCCGGGCGGATGGCCATTCGAACGGATGGCCATTCGAACAGTGTGTGGGTGTTGGTGAATCGTTAAAATTTGAAGTTTAGTTAAAAGCGTTTAAACAGTAGAAATTACAAGGGTCAGGTCGTCCGAGTGGATGGTCATCCGGATGGATGGCCATTCGAGCGGGTGATCTGTGGTTAACGTTTTGTAAAAAAAATTTTCTAAGTAAAAGTTTTAGTTAATGGGGACGGTGTGACGACGTGCCGAACAACGGAAACACTAGATCCAGCTCATTCGGCCGAATGGTCTCAGCCCATTCGAACAAACATGCTGTTCTTGATGAAGGTTCATGTTCGACCCGTTAATCGGTCCATCTCTTTGGTGGAAATCCGTTTTCAAGCTGGCTCTCAACTAAGGAACGAGTCGAGAGTCTGATTGAGTCCAGATTCCATTAATATTTTGTAAAAACCGAAGAAAAGTTCAAAACAGTTGAAAAAGTGTTGAAATCTTTCATTACTTAGTTGAAAAGTGTGAAAATCCTTTAGATCTGGAACAAATCTTGATTAAAGGGTGCTCCATAACAGTTCGCATACGCAAGTGAGTGGAAACCACCTTCAAGAGGTCTGAATCAGATGATTTCCGAGAAAAGCTCAAGTATGTGGGTGATTTTGATGAAGATGATGGAGTAGAAGTGATTAGAGATGAAGATTAACGAAGATTTGGGGAGAGAAGCTTACAAGATGGCCTTGAATCACGACCGAGAGCGACTAAGAGCATGTGAGCAGATGGAAGTGTCAAAGTCTGAGAATGAGGGTGTACGGCTGGTATTTATAGGGGGAGAGCGTGAGAGTTAAGGCGGTGCGAGTGGCAGTGTCCGGATGGTCATCCGGACGGATGGTCATCCGAGCAGATGGTCATCCAGACGGATGTCCATTCGAACGGATGTCCATTCGGATAGCCTGGTTACGTTTGTTAGTTTTCCAACTTTGGTTCGTTTGGTTTGTTTTGTTGCGTTAAATATTGTGATTGCTTTAAGCGTTTTAGCGAAATAAGTAGTATCATGTTATGTTGCGTTTCAGTGCGAAAAATCAAGTTACACGTGCCAGCATGTGCGCGTTTAAACAAGTCTTAATACTTAGATGTTTATATATAACTAACTAATATAATAATAGGTCATAACATGAGTAACTGTGTTTCAAGTTTGCGTTTGCGTTTGCGTGCAGAGTAGCAATAGCGTAATAGTATATGCGAAAAGTGTAAGCATTGTGATATAGCGTGTTGTAATAAGCGTTGTGTTTACGAAAATATGCGAACTAGCATAGTTTGCGATATAGTTTACATTATGATCCGAATCTCTGGTTCTAGGCGTAATGAGAGTAACTAGAGTAACAAGCGCGAAAGTGCGGGTTGTTACAGTCTCCCCTGCTTTAGGAAATTTCGTCCCGAAATTTATCCGCGAGGAGGACTGCGATTTCTGACATGAGTAAGTAGCGATAAAAGCGTTTAGGGTAAGAGGGGGATGAACGAGCGATCGATCATGGATTGACGAGTGAGAGCGTCTCGGTAACATGGGGAAAGCGATGAGTAAAGCGATTCGTTTAACTAAAGGATGGTAATTCCCGAGTTAGTGATCCAAAAATGTTTTAAGTTCTTGAAAACTTTTGTTAAGTTATTTACAAAAGGTTGTTAAGGAAAACTTGTTTTATGAAAATTTCTTAATGCATGGCGTTAAACTGAGTCGATGTTCACACCAGCGTTGTAAGAGAAGTTTTGTTACGTTAATAAAAGATTTTAAGAAAAAACTTGATTCATGAAAAATTTTCTTATGACGTGGTGTTAAACTGAGTTCATTGTTAAACCATCGTTGTAAGAAAGTTTTGTTTGCCCATCAAGGTTTTAATTCAGATTAAAATTGTTCAGAAAGATTTCCATTTATTCCTAAAAGTTTACAAGATTTTTTTTATACAATAAGTTTTAACAGTACATAAAAAGTTTTAATTAGCGTCGAGCCCCACATGGCACCTTTCCACGAAAGTTGTTAATATGGCTAAAACACTTATATATAGGAAGTACTAGCGGCGTATCCACCATGTTTTAGCCATATTGCCTCTGTCCCATGGAGCAATGTCATGTGTGTCGACATGGCACAGATAGGTTTTAGTATCCTTGGTCCAAGTGATAAGTGGTTGGACCAAGTTCAAGAGGAATATTGAGTAAACTGAACGGTGAAGTTGTTTTGCAAATCCAGTTAGCGTTAAGAGCATGCGCAAATGGTTCAGTGACAGACAAAATATTGGGGTAGCGTGAGTGTTGAGTGCGATAAGCGACTAGCGAGAAGCGGTAAGCGGTAAGCGACTAGCGAGAAGTGGTAAGCGGTAAGCGACTAGCGAGAAGCGGTACGCGGTAAGCGGTAAGCGGTAAGCGATACGCGATAAGCGGTAAGCGATAAGCATCGAAAGTGATGAGAGTATCAAAGCGTTGAGATTGATAAGTGCGATAAGCATTAAAGCGTTGAGAGGTAAAGCGTTAACGAAATGAGATAGATTTCAATGAAGGTGCGATTGTGTTCGTGTAGACTTACAGAAAGTCTAGCATTGACACGTTTGAGATGTTACGCCTTGCGAAGGAGTTTAGCGTGTAGAAAGTAGTCTCAATAGCATAGAAGGTCTAATAACGTTCAACTCCACATGGCATTTTCTTCACGGAAGTTTATTAGCATGGCAAAGCACTTATATATAGGAAGTACCAGCGGCGTACCCACCATGCTTCGACCACACCACTTCCGTCCCGTGAATAGATGTCACACTTTGTCGATATGGTTAAGACGCTTATAAATAGGAAGTACCAGCGGAATATCCACCACACTTAACCATGCTTTTAACGTTATGGCATCATTGGAACTTACTACGATCTCCGTGCAATTACCAAAATAATCCCGTGTGCACCCGTGATTAGTTTGGTCCTTGCACGTTTATCATAACTTATTCCAAGGACGCGTAGTTGGGGTAAAACACATTATATCGTGACATACTATATAGTGCTAGTAATATAATCTATGTGTGAACTTAGACTAAGTGTGAGGGCGAGGGAGAGAGAGCGAGAGAGAGAGAGTCGACATCGCATATCGTGGCGTCATCGAGCAATAGAACGAGTATGAGAATTAACGTCGAGAATCTTACCATCAGCAGCGTCGTTCTGCGCCTGGTTGGTGTTGATGTTGAAGACTCCTGCTGGGGATGTGGGTGCTGCTGGAGCTTTTGCTATTTGTGCTGCGGCTGCTGTTGCTTCTGGTATGTCGGCTGCTGGGGGTGCGGGCTGCGTTGGCAATTCGGGGAGTGCTAGCATGCCTTGATGTCGTGGCCCTGTGCGGCAGTGTTGGGTGAAGTGACCAAAACAGTTGCAATTTGCGCAATAGCGACAGTTAGCTCCTGACTGGTGATGATAAGTACATTTTGGGCACAGGGGAAGAGTTCTAGTGTAGGCGCGCTTTTGGTGGACTGGAACTGCTCGGAGAGGTTCGGGGTTTAAAACTGTTTGGGGTGGAGCTGTTGCTGAGCAATTAAAACTCGAGTTCTTTCGATTGCGGGTGGGCTTGTCGGTGTCTTGCGACTGTGCGGCGTCGTCAGTTGACTTGGTGGTAGCTTGGTTAGCCTTCCGGGCGGCATCCTTGGAGAAGAATCCAGCCAAGACTCGCTTGTCATTGATTTCCGCGCCCAAGAGATAGGTTTCTTCGATGGTATCCGGTCTTGCAGCTTTGACAAAATCGCCCACACACTCAGGCAAAGCACGGATGTACTTCCTGATGGCTTTTTCGGAAGTGTCGTCTTGGCTCGGGCAGATAATGCTAAGCTGTTTGAACATTGCTGTGAGGCCGGCGTTGTCACCTTCAACTTGCTTGATTACCCAAAATTCGTTTTCTAGTTTCTGGACTTCGTGGGGAAGGTAGTACTCTTCCTTCATGAGCTCCTTCAGCTCATCCCAGGAGAGAGCATAAGATGCATTGTTCCCACGTTTGGTACGCTCAACTGTCCACCAGTCGAGGGCTCTTGATTGAAATACTCCTGTAGCGCATGTTGTGCGAAAATGCTCGGGGCACCCACTCTGACGCAGGGTAACCTCGATGGCATCGAACCACTGAAGCAGCTGAGATATACCTCCTTCGCCTGTGAAGACCATCGGGTCACAGGCCTTGAACTGCTTGTAGGAGAATGTAGACTTCGGTGTGTTCGCTTTAGAGTCATCCATTGCCTGAGTATCGTTGAGGGATTGAATCTGTGAGACGATTTGCGGAATAACCTTGGCCATTTCCTTGGCCACGAGTGAGGCGATCCTCTTATTGGTGTTTCTTCGGGATTGACATCGCGAGTTGGAAGCGTTCGAGGACATCTAGACAAAGAGGGAGATTTGCAGTGAGATTCGTTCATAATGATTTTTTTTGAGAATGCGATACGTTTTAGCGCGTTAAAACTTTTCATAGTTGATATAGTAATACGCATTCACATAGGAACCACACAGGAGACACGAAATTCCTTGGTTTTCACGTATTCACATAAGCGTGTGCGATCGTACATCGTATATTAGATACGTATATACTTATATGCTTGTATAGATAGCGCGAGGACGCGTTAAGGGGGAGAGTTGTTAGACTTTAGTTTCGTTGCGGTCATTCGGCTCTTGTTTTAGATTGCGATGGTTGTGCGAGTTGTGTATTCGTAAAGCGGGGAAACTAAAATTGGTAAATCGAGAAGTCGTTAAAGCGTAAAATTTTCAATCGAAAATATATAAATGTAATAATTTCGATGACGCGTAAAAATCGGCGATTGCAGGCTAGAAAATAGATGGAGTGCCTTGGGTTTTAGACATCGACTACCCAAAGTGGTTCAACTATTCTCAACATGCTCGAGAACACGCTTTGGCCTAATAGACTATGCTCTTGCCGGGATGTGGCTATGGCATTCGTCCTTCCAGTCCCTACATGGCTTGAGTCGTTGATACAGTTGAGACTCTGGTGAGAGCTTTTGAAAATCATTTTAGGGAGTGGAACGGGTTATTAAGATGCGGGTTTCACACCTAACTTAACAACTTCATTCCTAGCTGTGGTTATGCGCACTGAATAAATTCAGTAGTTCCACTAGATAGAAATGGAGATCTTCGTTGAGATGTGGATATCACTCCCAACTTAACGAGTGGTTCTCATGCTAAGAAAATGCGCTGAGTGAGTGATTTTATCGAGAGTTCTTGGTTTTCACACCTAATCTCGACAAGATCACTCAGTTGTGTTACGCGAGTGTTTTCGAACATGTGTATTGTGGTAGCCTCAGGAAAGGCAAAAGTAAGTTTTCAGCCTTAGGAAAGGCTCCTTCGTACTAAGCTGTAGTATACGGGTTCGTACGAAGGTGTAGCATAGCATTGCAAGTTCGAACGAGAGTACAACGGCATGTAGGTTCGCACAGAACCCCAAGTAGGTTCGTACGATGGGTCTGTTGGTGCTTAGACTATATACTAGGTCTGTTTAACACAACTCGACCTAATTCCCTATAGTTATGGCTCTGATATCAACCTGTCACACCCCAACCGATGGCGGAATCATCGGGGTGCGGCACTAGGCGAATCAGATTGCTCAAGAGAATCCATAACAACTATTTAGTAACAATATTTAATGCGTTCATTATCCCATACTAATAAACAATATCTCAACAAACAGTCATACAGATTTCATGTCTCTCAAACAATACAAATCCGACAACCTAGATTTTTTAAGTGAGTTTCTAGACTTCCTAATCTTGATTCGAGATAATCTGCGATTAACCTGCAACATACGTTAAAATAAAGTCAATACAATGATGTATTGGTGAGTATACAAGTTTGCATAAGTATAGTATAAAAAGCGTTTACGCATAACCAGCATGTAACACATAATAGTCGAATCAAGTAAGCTATCAACAATGCTACAACCTAACCACGTGACTGCGATGTAGAGTATGCACGACACATGTTCACTGAAGTGAACACGTGAAGTAGAGTATGTGATCCTTAGCAACCCCTATTCACAACAGGTGCTGAGTCCAAACTATAGTACTATCGTTGCTAAAGGTGGTCTAGTGTAACACTGTGTAAGCATAGCAACAAGTAATTCAACTAATCTCGTATAACGTGCGAGGGCGATTAGCGTTTGAAATGCGTTTAAGTGATGTGTTTTTTATAGAGAACGCATGTTACACCCAAAAGTGCATTAAACGAAAATGGGTTCGAGTATACTCACAGTGTGTGTTTACCTAGTAAACACTATCTGGATTGGATTGAAGGGAGCACGTTGAGTTAGCCTGTGCACGAAAACAGAAGCATAAGTCTTCCTCAGTGCTGAGCGGTCATAAGCAGAATGTCGAATGGGTTAAGTGTATAACAGGTGATCCGAGCAGACGGGTTCCATCCGAACGGATGGCCATTCGAACAGTGTGTGGGTGTTGGTGAATTGTTAAAATTTGAAGTTTTGTTAAAAGCGTTTAAACAATGGAAATTACAAGGCTCAGGTCATCCGAGCGGATGGTCATTCGGATGGATGGCCATTCGAGCGGGTGATCTGTGGTTGACGTTTTGTAAAAAAAAATTTATAAGTAAAAGTTTTAGTTAACAAGGATGGCGTGACGACGTGTCGAACAACGGAAACACCAGATCCAGCTCATTCGGCCGAATGGTCTCAACCCATTCAAACAAACACTGTTCTTGATGGAGGTTCATGTTCGACCCGTTAATCGGTCCATCTCTCCGGTGGAAATCCATTTTCAAGCCGGCTCTCAACTAAGGAAGGAGTTGAGAGTCTGATTGAGTCCAGATTCCATTAATATTGTGTAAAAACTGAAGAAAAGTTCAAAACAGTTGAAATCTTTCATTACTTAGTTGAAAAGTATGAAAATCCTTTAGATCTGGAACCAATCTTGATTAAAGGGTGCTCCACAACAGTTCGCATAAGCAAGCGAGTGGAAACCACCTTTAAGAGGTCCGAATCAGATGATTTCCAAGAAAATCTCAAGTGTGTGTGTGATTTTGATGAAGAATATGGAATAGAAGTGATTAGAGATGAAGATTAACGAAGATTTGGGGAGAAAAGCATATAAGATGGCCTTGAATCGCGACTGAGAGCGTGTGAGCGGATGGAAGTGTCAAAGTCTGAGAATGAGGGTGTACGGCTAGTATTTATATGGGGAGAGCGAGAGAGTTAAGGCGTTGCGAGTTGCAGTGTCCGGATGGTCATCCGAGCGGATGGTCATCCAGACGGATGTCCATTCGAACGGATGTCCATTTGGACAACCTGGTTACGTTTGTTAGTTTTCCAACTTTGGTTCGTTTGGCATGTTTTGTTGCGTTAAATATTGTGATTGCTTTAAGCGTTTTAGCGAAATAAGAAGTATCGTGTTATGTTGCGTTTCAATGCGATAAATCGAGTTACGCGTGCTAGCGTGTGCGCGTTTAAACAAGTCTTAATACTTAGATGCTTATATATAACTAATTAATATAATAATAGGTCATAGCATGAGTAACCGTGTTTCGAGTTTGCGTTTGCGTGCAATGTAGCAATAGGGTAATAGTATATGCGAAAAGTGTAAGCGTTGTGATATAGCGTGTTGTAATAAGCGACGTGTTTGCGAAAATATGCAAAGTAGCGTAGTTTGCGATATAGTTTACATTATGATCCGTATCTCTAGTGCTAGGCGTAACGAGAGTAACTAGAGTAACAAGCGTGAAAGTGGTTGTTACACCGTTAGTGGGCGACTTATGTTGGGCCGCACACTTCATGTTTGTGCCAGGTGGTACAGTAGACAGCACACCTGTAATCCGGTCGCACACTCTCGTTGGGCCTAGAACCATCTAGGCCGCACATTTTATGAATGACGTATTGGACTGTTAAGTTGTTATTTGTGTTGTACACTTCTGTTATGAGTTTGCATGTGGCCCAAACGTTTACTATATGTTACGTGATGATTTTATTACATACAATCTGTTAAATACGTGAACTACTCTACACATGAACCTAACTGTTATTGGTAACCATATTAGGACTTGGTTGACCAACCTTGAACAAAGTAACTTAACTTACCGAGCAAATCTAAGGTTAGTTAACTGCTCTTTTACAAGCTTGCGTCCTATGGGGACAAACAAACAGACATACATCCATGTAGGGGATACTTGACAGACTTACAACCCTGTAGGGGATACTTTACAAACATATATCCTTGGAGGGGATGCCTTACAAACTGTAGTTTAACTTCGATGTTGGATAATACACTCAACTCTATCACTTAAGTCCTATCTTACTACCGAACTAGTTGCTTGGTGTAACAACCCGACTTTTTGGAAGTCAAAGTCAAAGTCAAAGTCAAAGGAAGAAAAGATTGCTAATTCGATCTGTCATTCCTTGCTTAATTATAACTTGTACTCAAGAATCCTTAGAGGATATATGATCCTCATTCTGGTAATGATTTGATTCTAACTTATCTAATCCTTTAATTTATCTGATTACAAGGAGAAGGATCCAGGATTCTTTATCCTTTTTCACTAAGTTACGAGTTTTGCAGAAGTGGGTGCATCTTTGACAAAGGATCAAGTATCAACAGAAGTCTCCTAAGTTTTATGGGCTTGTCCCCAGTTTTATGGGTTTATCCCCAGTTTTTGGGCTTATCCCCAGTTTAAGGTATCTATTACCTCCTACGAATCAGGTTCTTACACCTTCGCCAGTAGCACACGATTATCCTGGTGCAGTTAAAGGCAATGGGACCAGTACCCGCTTTAGGGGCTGACAATTTCATTGTACTGGCTGTATTTAGGATCCTAAGTATAATGGTAGACGTACCAACATCCGTTCCTAAGGTTTCTAACGTTTTCACGTTAGCTAAGGGTTTGGCATCTTCATGTCACTAAGTTTGGATAGTCGCTAGTAAGGGCCATTCTCAAGTTTGCACAAGATCCTTTGGGCTCGTCCCCAGTTTTGGGCTTGTCCCCAGTTTCGGGCTTGTCCCCAGTTTTGGGCTTGTCCCTAGTTTATTGGGCATGTCCCTAGATTGTTGGGCTTGTCCCCAGATACTAACTCTTTCTTTTACAGATTGGCTTAGTCCCAAGTTATGTCTTATTTCAGGATTCCAAAGCTAAACAGTTAAGGATCCTGGATCCTAACTTTCTACAAGGGTTTGTCTTATGATTGTTAAAATTATATGCATTAAGGATATAGGATCCTAACTTGGATTCTCTGGTATGATCCTTATTTACTCTAATTCTATTCTTGGTTTATCAATCATACCCTATTCTTTGACAACAGGATATATGATCCTAAAATTATCTCACTTTTTAAACTTTATGACTAAAGGATATTTGATCCTTGATCATATCCTGAATTTCTTGACATAAACTGATTTTTATACCTTCACTAATGACTTGTAAACCTAAAAAGTTGTACAATAACAATTGAAATGTAAATATACACAAAGTGAACAACACCAAGATAGCCAAAAGTTAAAGGTTATATTTATTTATCAAAGTTAAACCCTTTAAAGGTTGTCAAAATTACCTACCCCGAGCATCTACCAGCAATACGTGGCCCATCCGCTGGGGTAGGTAAAGGGTGTCCATATTAATAAGTCTTAAGGTGCAGGAAAGTAAAGACGACAGGATAATAGTGGCTTCATCCCCCAAACAGAGGATCCCTCCACCAACTATCATCCTACCTATTGTTCCAAGGATCACTGATCCTTAACCCTAATAGCTATTGTTTAGTTATTACAGACCATAATTGTTCAGCATCAAAACACCATCAAACAGAAACCACTAAACCTTAAAAAAAATGGGCCCCGGCCGCGTCTAGATATATCCATCATCGCCCATTATTGCAGCCTAAACCTTCACTGCATCCTCACCACCTTTACCAGCTGCTTCCTCCACAGGATCCTTAACCCCACTGCTACCGGCTTCGAGTGCCAAGACCTCCTCAGCTTCATCCTCATCATCCAGCTCAGCCAACCTTTGCCTCCAAGACTCCTGGTCCCATCTAGACCTGTCAAAGGCAGGATCCTCAGCCTCCTTAGCCATTTGCAGCTTAATCTTCAGCATGGCAATAGTGGCAGAGAGCTTAGCCCCTTCCATGACCTCTGCCTTCTCCTGCTGGGCTGTGATCTGAGCAAGGACCAGTTCCTTCTGCAGCTGGTTGATATCCTTCTCAAGGGAAGAAATCTTCTTGTCTTTGGCAAGGAACATCTGTTAGAAGTCCAGCTTTTGCTGCTCAACTTCAACCACGTGTTGATCAAGGAGCATTTGGACCTCGGCGAATTTCTGCATTAAAGAAGTATATAATCAGGATTCCATATCCTCAGAAAGGAAAGTTCAGACTTAAGGATACATGATCCTTACCTCGGAGACGTATTCCTCAAACTGATGTTGAATGAGAGGGAGGCCCTCAGTGGGCTCAGCAGTCTTTCTCTTTTTGGCACCCTTGCCCCTTGTGCTCATGCTCTTAGGATTCAGGATGCTTGGGCTTGCAGCCAGCTCCTTTTTTAGAGACCTTGAGGAGGCGTATTCATTAAGATCACTTACGCTGAACTTGGAAGCAGACTTTGAGGATTTCCAGCACCTACAAATACAAAACACAGATAAGTATTCATACCTTATATTTATTTAATCATTTATTTACACATAGATATGGATACTTACTTGACATTATGTAGGAACCGGAGGAGATTTCTTGAGAATCCTTTGTTTTGGCTTGAAATGTTCTAATGGCATGATCAAGCTTCCAAAAAGCAGCAATCCTTTCTTTTGTTACAGGAGACTCTTGGATTTGAGAGAGTGAGATAGCTGCATAACAAAAACAAAAAGAAGGATCAGTTATCCTTAGCAGAAAAGAAGAATCCTACTATGGTCCTGGGCCAAGGATCCGATATCCTACCCTGGGTGATCCACTTTTTGGGGAGGTGATTCCCATTTGGGATGGAGTCCTTTCTAACAAAGAAAAACTGGTTTCTCCAGTTGGAATCATTCTTGGTGGTTTTCAAAATAGGATGTGCTTGACCAGGTTTGTGCTTAAAAAGAAATCGATAAGAACCATGACTGAAAAGGTTGTATAACTGTCTCAACTCGGATAGGCCTGTATCAATCCCTTCCTACTCAATGATGTTTTCAAGCGTATAAAAGACTCTCCACATCATCGGCATGGCTTGTATATAGCACAAACCGGTGAGTGTGAAGAATGCATGTGTAGAGCAGAGAAAGGATAATTGAACCCTATCAGAAAAGGGTTTGCCAGGAAAGTGATCCACACATCAGACACGCAATCACTGTTCATGGAAGAGTCAAAGGGTCTAAAGATGGTTCCTTCCGGGAAGCAGTGACGTATCCGATCAATCTCGGGATTAGTGAAGCGACAGAGTTCAGTGGAAGGGTTTTTAGTTATGCCGTGGCTCTTCAGGGGGCTCTCCTTCTTAGGATCCTTAGCAGGGGAGGATCAGAGATTCATCTTGGCCATGGGATTTTGAAGAAGTATAAAATTGAAAAAAGAAAATTTAGAGAGAGGGAAAGAGAGATACCTGTTAAGGTCTTCGAATGAGGATTTAAAGGGATAAAGTCTCGAATTTAAATGCAAAATGTCGTTCCTATCTCTTTCCTATTTATAATCATTGTTTGTTGCAGGGATGACCCTCGCTAACATCAGCCTCGCAACGGCTATATCTCCAAGTAATGGCTAGTCCGATTTTTCGTTCAAACATGACTACCTAATTGAATATCAACTAGTCATGTTTGGGGGCAATTGTTAGGGATAGAATTTTATAGCCTATGGATCACGGATCCTCAAGAGTAGCATGGATCACGGATCCTCAGTTCAGTTTGAATTAAGGATCCTCAGGAGACGCTGCGGGAATAAGGATCCAGGATCCTCATTATTATTCTAACTTAACAATTGTTTCCATCACCTTTTGGCTTGTTTTGCAGGTATGTTTCGAAGAAGACTTATTCCACGTGAGATACCAGGGGAATATGCTCTATATTTTCAACATGTGCACGAGCTAGTGACCGTTAGTGGTGATAGTGGGTGATGGGCTGATTTTTCGGATAGTTAGTTAGGATATTTTTAGCTAAGATTAAAGGGGTATTGAGCTTATTTTTAGAAACACTTTTGCACTCTGGTTTACGTACAACACTTCTGCTACTCTCTTTCGTGAACACACACACTAGAACTCATTGTATCAAGCTCAATACTTCCAAAGTTGTAAACTTGTTTATTCAATATACTTGATAGTGATAGTTTTCACTATCCGAGGTTTTTTGTGCCGGAGATCATACACTGATCAAGGGCTTTTTCCTCGTATAAATCCTTGTGTTCAACATTCACTTCATTCATTCATTGTTCATACCTTTGATCATTTAATCAAGCATCACACCTCACAAAATCAGATTTGGTTGCATTATCCTTGTGTGATTTTTGACCAAAACACCTGTTGGTGTCATGAAGGCAGTATCCTCCTGGTCCGAAGGTTCCATTTGGATCTGCTGGAATCCTGACGATGCATCCATGAAGGTTAACATTTCAAGACCGGTAGTGGCATCCACCATCGAGTCTATATGAGGCAGAGGGAATGGGTCTTTAGGATATGCTTTGTTCAAGTCTGTGTAGTCTACACAAACTCTCCATTTCCCATTCTTTTTTTAAACCACGCCCACATTTGCTAGCCATTTGGGAAATTTGACTTCCCTGATCATCTTGGACTTCAACAATCTTTCAACCTCTTCTTGAATAACCACGTTTCGTTCTGGAGAAAACTTCCTTCTCTTTTGCTGGACAGGCTTGAAAGACCTGTCAACTCTAAGCTTATGAGTTATAATATCCTTAGAAATACCTGTCATATCCTCATGCTTCCATGCGAATGTTGACATCCTGCATTTCAAAAAGATAGTTAATTGACTTTCAATATCCTGAGGGATATTGGCTCCTACAAGCACCGAGATATCTGGATTATCCTGATCCAGGATAATTTTCTTAACATCTTGCTCTGAAGCCTCTGCGATATCCTAGGCTCGTATCTTTAATTGCTATCCTGCTTTAGACTTTGTTAAAGACTTCATTGAGGAGGAATAACATTCTTTCGCCTCTTGTTGATCACTTTCCAGCTTGACAACCCCCAAGGGGTAGGAATCTTGATACACTGATGATAAGTTGATGGCACAACTTTCATATCATGGATCCATGGCCCGCCCAATATGATATTGTAGCAGGATAAGGAGTCCATAACACAGAAATGTTGCATTGAGTTGACTCCTTCAACATATACTGGCAGCTTTATTTCTCCCCCAGTATTCTTGGCTTCTCCACTGAACCCAACAAGTACAGTGGATTTTGAAGTGATATCCATTGGGGAAACATTCATCCTTTTCAGCGTTTCTAGTTGAATAATGTTGACGAAGCTACCGTTATCCACCAGTATCCTGCGCACAAAATGATTAGCAATATATAAAGTTATTACCAAACCATCATGATGGGGATCCTGGACAGTATCCCTGTCATCACTATCAAACTTTATCACTTTGTCTCCTCGTTCTGCCTTAGCCTCCTTTGCATGTCTTTTTGCTGCAGAATAAGAGGTTCCACAAATGTCGGATCCTCCTGAGATAAAGTTAATTATCTTGACATCAGCAGGAGGTGATGCTGCTCGTTCAGGATCATTCTCAGTATCCTGACCCTTATTCTTCTTTCTTCCTAGAAGATCCTTCAGATATTCTTTGCTCAGCAGGTAGCTTATTTCCTTCCTTAGGGCTATGCAATCCTCTGTAACATGTCCAAAATCCTCATGGAAGGCACACCACTTGGATTTGTCCTTCCAATCAGCCTTTTGTTGGTTTTTTCTAGGCAACCTCGCTTTGTCTTCCAAACCCTGCATAGCATACATTAGTTCAGGTATATTAACAGAAAAACAATATTCCGACAATTCAGGATACTCCTCAGGATCCTCATATTTAACAGCATTCACTTTCTTGCTGTCATTCCTGCCATATGGCTTAGAATGATATGGTTTGTATGAGGATTCTGATTTCCTATTAGTTGATTCATAGGTTGAGGATGAATTCATCCTCTCTTGCATCTTTTTATCGTCTTCCACTCGAATATATCTCAAAGCCCTGTTTCGAGCTTCATCCAGGTTCCTGCATGGATTCATTACAAGATCCTGATAAAATTGGGAACCTTTTTGCAACCCCATTTTGAATGCCTGCACAGCTGTTGCAACATCAAGATGTGGGATATCTAGAGATTCCCTGCTAAACTTGTTCACATAATCCCTTAAGGATTCTTGAGGTCCTTGAGTTATCCTGTAGAGATCACTGGTTAGTTTTTCAAAACTTCGACTGCAAGAAAATTGACTATTAAACAGATTAACCAAGTGAGCAAATGATGTAATTGAATGAGGTGGAACGTTTAAGAGCCATTTTAAGGCTGATCCTGTTAGAGTAGAGCCGAAACCCTTGCAGAGGCATGCTTCCTTGAGATCCAGAGGGATAGGATTAATTTCCATCCTTTCCCTATATTGAGCAATATGCTCTTCAGGATCCGTGGTCCCGTCATAGAGCTTCATGTTGGGGGTTTGAAATCTTTTCGGGATTTCAGCATCATAAATAGGATATACAAATCGGGATACCCTATGGCTATCCTGGGATACTTCTGGGATCGGCTGGACCACCCCAAGTACGCTGGATATCATATCCTGCAACTTCTGAAGCTCCCTAGAGAGTGCCGACGTCACCTGTATCCTGCAAAGATCCAATGTTGTTAGTAGCAAGAGTGTTAGTATTATTGGATACGTTACCAGCCTGAGGATTCTGGCCATATCCTGGAGCATATCCTGAGCTTCTCGTAGTTGACACCCTAACGGATGAGGGTATCTCAGGAGTATGACTCTGGGAATGACTAGGTACAATATTGCCCCTGTTATCCTCAGTATAGACTGCCGAACTGAAGTTCAATGTTATGGGCTGCAAGGGAGTGACAATATCCTCAGCATGCCCGCTTGAACTGGATTTTAAGAGTTGTATCTCTCTCATCAGCATTTGGTTGGTTTACTACTGTTGCTTCATCTGATCTTGTATACTACCAAACAAAGTTAGAATTTCATCATTAGAAGCCATAATAGGAGTTCTCTCTGAGGCAGCAGATGCTTGAACATTCTGAGTAGGGATAACATCCCGAGTTGTGTGAATTTCGGTCCTCCTTGGGGGAGCGTGAGCCTGTGAAGAAGCTTGCGTCCTTGGAGGTGGTGGAAGCACCGAACCAACTGTTGCAGAGGTTGTAGCAGACATGGTAGAAGAGCTCATGTTTGATTTTGAGGCCATTGAAAATAGTTGTGAAAAAAGTTTTGAAAAAAGACAACCAAGTAAAGATTTTAGCAAAGTTTTTAATATGAATAGCACCACTTGCCCCACGGTGGGCGCCAAATTGTTTTGGTAAAAAATTACCTAAGCAATTAAGTGATCAAATTAGTTTTGTGAGGTAGTGTGCTTACAATGTGTGTTGAAAATATTCTGATTATAACGTTTGCAAAAAACAGTTTCAGGATATAGCTCAGGATATTGAGCTATAATAACAATCAAACAGTGAGCTAAAAATTAAAGGGTGACACGAGATATACGAGGAAAGCCCTTGATCAATCTAGATCGCCGGCACAAAACCTCGGGAGCTGACAATTGCAGCTGCCTTGTTCTTCTTATTACTTCAAACTTCAGGATACAATGCAAGATATGATACGGATCAACTAAGTGTTACAATGAGATTCAAATGTAAGTGTTAGTGATTGAGAGTGATTGCAGCTAGTAGAAAGCAGAAATGTGTGTGAAAAGTTGTGTGTTCCTACTGATCCGATCATTCCTTTGTATAGCAAAAGAAATAACAACCTATCCTAAAAATGGGGGATGCTTCGAATATTCCCCTTTGAACGTTGGAGATCCTTTCTTTGCAGCTTCAACGTTCTATTCTCAACAGCTGAGTCTGAGTCTTCAGGAGAAACAGTCTTCTTGACCGTTATAAGCAAGCCTTACTAATCTGCACGTGAATTAATTAGTTATTACCAGGATACTGCATTAGCATGCTACCAATATCCTGATCAGGTATCCTGGTCATAATAAAAAGTAATACAGTCAGAATATTATCCAGGATACATGTTCAGAAAACCACCCACAACAGTTGCCATAAACGCCAAATTCTTTAATCAGTTCATAGCTGACGCGGACCTTTCAGAGTACACTATGGGAGGTAAGCATTTTACATATAGATTTGATAATGGTCTAAAACTTAGTAAGCTGGATCGTTTCCTGGTGTGCCGGGAGTTCATGAACACTTGGTCGGGCGTTGCATTTTTAGCCTTGTCTAATGCAGTGTCTGACCATAGCCCGATCTTGTTATCAACAGTACCCGTTGATTTTGGTGCCGTTCCTACGAGAGTCTTTAATTCATGGCTTGAACTACCAGGGGTTTTGGATTATGTTGACCACTTATGTAGGACGTTTAGGTTCAATGGACCTGCAGATCTGTGCCTAGCGGTCAAACTTATGTGGATAAAGGTTTGGGTAAAGGATCGGGTTATGGAGTTTAAAAGGGCACAAGGTGGTCAGTACTCTGAAAAGGTTGAGATCCTTGAGGGGTTATACTTAGCAGAAGAATCTCGTGACCTTTTGCCACATGAACTGGAGAAGGGAGAAGATTGTAAGCGCTTCATCATTGAAATAGACCGGCTGAAAATTATGGATTTGAAGCAGAAATCCTGTTAGGATCTGAGTTTGGTTTTGATTGTGTTTACGTTTGAATTTAAGATGAAGATGAATGAGTTGAGCAGCGGAATTATAATGGAAGCAAACTTTTCACAATCAAACAGGAGAATTGCTTTTAACATACAAGTTTAACTTTGAACCGAATGATTGAATTTAATTTCAACAACGATTACAAATGCAAGTATGCAACAAACTCCCCCTCAGCCTGAGCTCACAGTATTTGTTCGTGCAGGAAGAAGATGGTGAAAGAGCTAATAGAACAGTACAGAGCACTGTTCTATTTATAGGCACGAGCAAACCACTGAAGCATCTAAGCTGACGTCACCATGAAAGTGACATCTAACCTCCTAACAAACTCTAACCTCTGATCTATACAACCTCTGTTGTGCTAACTACTGTTATTACAATACATTACATAATATATACTAAACTACTGCTGCATCCTTCCACTGATGTGAACCCAGCAGTACTTGTCATGATCAGCAGAGCTTGACTCAAGGCAGTAGATTGAACAGCAGAGCTTTGGTCTTCCATCAGTCTTTAACTTGGACATCAGTTGTAGGTCAGCAGATAGTAAAGATCAGTAGATAGGAGGTCAGCAGATGTTGAAACCACTTTCAAGGGGAGAGACTTGTATATATAACATCTGCTTATTCTGGATCCACTGCTCTGATCCAGTTTTGGCTTTAATTATCTGTTGCTTTGGTAGGGTTCAATCCCAACAATCTCCCCCTGGAACAGATAATGCCAAAACTCTTCATTATTTGTAGATCTTTATTGCCTCATCAGCAGTTCCCTTATTTGCCCTTTGAGTTGTAATTCAAAGGTTAAGGCATCTGTGTCATCATCTTCCCTGCTAAGTGGAAGATCAAGGAGATCCTGCAAATCTTCAAGACTTAGGCCAAGTGCTTGTTCCCTTGTTAGTTTCTTCACTTCTCCACTAGACTTGAACACTGTCAATACATGGGTCTGTTTATCAGTTTTCCACTTTAGTAATTTTGAGCCTGGTGGGTTTCTTGGGAGATTTTTGTTAGATGAGGTGTTTGGTGATGCATGCCTATTAATGACTGTCTGAGCAATACTTGCAGGTTGATCCAATCGAAGAGTTTCTACAATCATCTTCTTTATGCCTTCTTTTACAAGGTCATCACCTTCCAGTAGCTCTTGGATAGTTTCAGCAGCAATCTATTTTTGTTGCCTTATTTTGAAGATGGTTGCACCAGTTGGAGCAGTGGATCTCCTGATTTGCAGTTTTGGTGGTCTTTTTGAAACCTCTGCTTCAGGATAGTCAGGCTTTTATGGAGCACTAGGATCTGTCTTTCTCAATTTCTCCAAACTTTTGTAAGTAGCCCTGACTTTATCTTCTTTCCATCTCAACACTTGATTCAAGGACCCGTAATCAGCAGCAGCTAATTCCTCTTTCATTCTCCTCAGCTCTACCTTTTTATCAGGTACATTCTTTTTGAACTTTGCCCAATCTGGAGGAGTGTGCTTGACCTTCTTATTTATCATTTCTTGAATCCTGGCTGCTTCTTTTCAAGCTCAGGAATGGTCCACTCTTTGTACTTGTGTTTCTCCCCCTTGTACTTCTTGGTAGCCATGATGCTTTCAATGTAGTCTTTTCTCAGAGTTTCATATGCTTTCTCTGAGATTTGTTGACAAACATTTTTTGCAAATTGTTCTAGGGATCTGACTTGTGTGAGCAAGTATTGATAGTTCTGCTGAATTTCTCTATCAGATTTCCCTTTTGTATTTCTTTTTGAGATATCCTCTGCTTGTTGAGCCTTGATTTCCAAATATTCATCAATATTGTTAGGCCTGGGATATCCTTCAACTGATGGCAAACTCCTTTTAGCAGGGTCATCCTCATAATAAAAAGACTTAATATATTCTCTGACTGCTATAAGTTCAAGAGGAAATTGAACACCTGCAGGAGGTAAGGGCTTTTGTATTTGAGCTGATGAGAGAGGAACAGGGTTTGGAATAAGTGCAAGAGATTTTGAAGATGTTGGTGGTGGTGATGGAGAATCATCATCAGGTATGAGAATCCTTCTCCAATTTATTGTAGGAGAGGCTGATGATGTCTTGGGTGGATTAGTGGTGGTGATTTTAGTGGCAATGGTTTGTGATTGACTAACAGCTGTTGAAACAACTGGTGTTTTAACCACTGTTGTCATTACAACAGATGTTATAACATCTGATGTCTTCTGCTTTTTGGCAGGTGGTGATGGTGGAGTGGCTGATTTTGGTGGTAATGGTGGTAAATGGTTGTGGTGTGTGTTGAAGTGGTGTGTGTTGAAGTGATGGCAGATGTTGAAACAACTGGTGTACCAGCAGATGTTGATACAGTAGGAGTTACAACAACTGTTTGGGTGGAGGTTTGATGTTGGGGGCTTTTGGATGGTGGTTTTGGAGTATGCTTTGTGAGTCTGGATGGTATGGACTTGGGTTCCCTCACTTTTCTAGTGGGATTTATTTTTGGCACATGATTTTGAACATCCTTTAGCCCAGAACAACCCTGCGCATTCAGCTCCATGTAAGCTCTTTTCTCCTCATTCCACCTTGACATATCCTTTGCCGCTCTGTCCCTTTTTACACTTGCTACTCCTTCATCAAGTGCATTTTGGGTAACATCAACTTTTTTGCTACCATCTGGCAAGGGAATTTTTCTGGTCATAGCATCCCTTTCTGGTTCAATGTAAAGACCATCATCTATTCCCTTCTTCTTCCACTCCTGAATTTTCTCCCCCTTTTTGGCATTATCTGGGGGTAGTTGATCAATGAAGAGAACAGTTGGAGGAGCAGTGCCAGTGGTTTTCAAGAGATGGGCCTTTATAGCCTTGATCTCAGCTTGTGTGTTCTTGAACCTAGACTCCATTGTGTTTCTCAGCTCTTGTACATGTATTGCATGTTGCTGATCAGCCACTTGTTTTTGTTGTTGGAGAAAAGGTTGAAACAGGTTCCATAGCTCATCTGCAGCAGATGCTTGTGGTGGAGCAGGTGCTTGAGGTGGAACAACAGTGGATTGCACCTTTTGCACTTTTAACAACTGTTGCAGCATTGCTTTGATTTCTGCAACAGAGGTATCCAGTTTTTCAACGTGTTCCGTCAATTCTAGGTACTTTAAACCATCACCCAATTTAATGGGATCATCTGATTTCCCACTAGCAGTGGTTTTATCAGTGGTTGAGGTAGGGAGTGTACTCCAAACATTAACCACTGATGCCCCTTTTTCTTGGTACTGGGGTCTTCTTCCTTCAGCACTTGACAATCTTTTGATGTTGCCAATGGTCAAAACAAAACCACTGGTGAATGGCAGAGGTGCTATGGAAGGAATTGCCTCCAAGGAAGTCTTATTGATGTAACCACTGTCCAAATGTAAACCAATGGGTTCAACACTTATAGTGGCTACTTCACTTGGATTACCACCAAGAGTTACTTGTAACTCAAGGGGTGTAACCTCCTCAGACCTTGTTGGTGGGTTAACTATGATTGATACATCAGACCCAGTCATTTGTTGAAGTATATTCTCATTGATAGGTGATTGAGAAGGACTGGTTTGTGCCTGGTTCAAATCAATAGCATCCAACAAAAGTTTAGTTGGTGGGGGAATTATGGATGTGAGGTTGGGTGTAGAAAGAGAATTTGCCCCGGGCATTGGGCTGTGGATGATGGAAGCAAGTGATTCCAGAGCATCATATTGTGGTGTCCCTATATGTACAACTTGTTCTTTTTGAGAAGAAACAAGACGAGTTTCGGTTCTGGGTTGAGATATTTGTACCAACTGCTGTGAGGAAGTAGCAGCAGTGGTTTCTTGTGACTTTTGTGCTGTCACTGGCAGTTGCTCTGGTATCTCATCCTCCAGAGTTGCCTTTTTGATGGGTTTAGGGGGTTTTTGGATTTTCTTTTATCTTGGCTTTTTGTGGATTGTAGGTGTGGGTTTCAAAACAGTTGTTTTGCTGCTTTGATCACCTTGAGCAGTGGGCTCAGCAGCAGATACCTGAGGAGCAGTGGTAGCTGCTAAATTCTGCTCAGGCACCTCTGCTTGTGTTTTGCAAGGTGTTGACATTCGTGTAAAAGTTTCAGCAGTTAAGCTGGTTATTTGAAAAGATTCACCTTGTTTTATTGCAAAAGCATCATCCTTACTAAATTTCTTTTCAAAATAATAGCTTAAAAACCTTGGAAAAAGTAAGAATGGTTTTGTGTCAACATTTTTAACCAGATCATTAAAGATTACCTGGGAGTAATTGAAATTTTCATTTTGAAGAATAGCATATCCCAGATTTTGATTCTTTAATGGTATTTCATTAAAAGCAGTGGTCTTGTTTGAAACACACATTAGGAGGGTATGGATTAAAAATCTTGTTGCAGGAGGGAAGAATCCTTTTTGTAAGGTATCCCTCTTCATCATTGTATCTGCATACCCTCTTTCAAGAAAGTCAATTTTTAACTCGTTTTTAGGAAAGCCAGTTTTACCTTGTTGATCATCGAGCTGAAAGACTTCTGAGATGGATTATGGTGTGATTTTGACTGCTTTTCCCTATAGAGTAGAGTTAATGGCTATGAAAACTTCGCCTTGTGTATAAAGGGTACAATTTTTCCAAAACTCTCTCTGGGTTTGCAGGTAAATGGGAGCATCTGCTGTAAGCAAAGTTTTGTACTTTGACGCAGACATGAGATCAATGATGGAATCGAAGGCATCGGTGGTGCCGGGTTTTGTAAGAAGACCCAAAATGTTGTGAGAGGGTTTGTGTGGAATTTCAGTGGGTTTGGCCTTTTGAGAGGCCTCTTTTGAAGATGATTTGGAAGTGGGTTTTGCAGATGACTTCGATTTTGTCATTTTGGAGATGATGATCGAAGAAGATTGTGAAGAAATTTGAAGAAATGAGATGAAAACTGCTTTGAGAAAGGAATTTTTGAGAATTTAATTCGATAGTAAAACCCTGTTTGGGATTTTGAAAGGGTTTTTATGGAGAAAAAGTGAATGCTGACGTGGTAGCGGTTACAAAAGGACTGACCACTATGTACTGCCCACGTGCCAACCCCTGATGAAGTGAAGGACGGTAATTTTATGAAAACTACTGATGAAAGGCAGTGGTTACAACGGTAACAAATGAAAGCAGTGGATGATTTTCACTATCAGTGGATAGCATATCAGTGGATAAATCACTGGTTTTGAGCATCAGTGCTTATCAGGAAAATGAGAGAACAGGGGTTGAATTTCAGCAGTGGACAAACTTTTAAGTAGAACAGACTTTTGAACAAAACAGTGGTTATGGTAGACTTTTAAGGATTCAATGAAAAATTCATTTTTAGCTATTTTTAAGGATGGATTTTTGATTTTCTAAAAACATTTTAATGCTTTTATTCATAGAAAAACAGGATTTTGCCTATTATTCCATGTTTAGCATGCCAATCCTAGAGATCAAGCTTTCAAAAGTGGATGTGTCTAATGCTTTTGTTAGCACATCTGCCAGCTGATCCTTAGTTGGAACATGATGCAGAGAAATCAAACCTTTTTCATAGCAATCCCTCACAAAGTGATATCTGATGTCGATGTGCTTGGTGGTTGAATGGGAAACTGGATTTTTGATGATATTTTCTGCTGCCTGACTGTCCAACATGAGTGGTGTCTTTAAGGCAGTGATACCAAAATCAAGCAACTGATTTTGAAGCCAGAGCAGTTGGGCTGTACAGCTTGCAGCAGCTATGTATTCTGCTTCAGCAGTGGATGTGGAAATAGCTGCTTGCTTTTTGCTTTGCCAAGACACTAAGCAATTGCCTAGGAATTGGCACCCTCCTGAAGTGGACTTCCTTGTCTTATCACATCCAGCAAAGTCACTATCTGAGAAACCTGAAAGCTCAATTTTACCATCAGCTGGATACCAGATACCAAGTGTGGGAGCACCTTTTAGGTATCTGAATATCCTTTTTACAGCAATAAGGTTTGACTTTCTGGGGGCTGATTGGGATCTAGCACAAACACATGTTGCAAACATGATGTCTGGCTTGGATGCAGTCAGGTACAATAAAGACCCAATCATGATTCTGTACAAAGTTTGATCAACCAATTCATCCATATCATCAGATATGACTACTTTATTGGTTGCAATGGGTGTACTTCATGGCTTACAATCATCCATCTCAAATTTCTTTAAAAGTTCTTTGGCATATTTGCCTTGATGGATAAAAGTGCCATTTTGCAGCTGCCTTACTTGGAGACCAAGAAAGCACTTGAGTTCACCCATTGCACTCATTTCAAACTCAGCTGTCATGAGTTGCCTAAACTCTTCACACATTTTATTGCATGTGCTTCCAAAAATGATGTCATCCATATAAATTTAGACAATCATCAAATCCTTTCCTCTCCATTTTAAAAACAATGTTTTATCTATTCTACCTCTTGTGAAACCAACGGATAGTAGGAAGGTGGAAAGAGTTTCATACCAGGCCCTTGGTGCTTGTTTCAGGCCATACAAAGCTTTATTCAGCTTGTAGACATGATCTGGATTAAATGGATCCTCAAAACCTGGAGGTTGACAAACATATACATCTTCTTGAATTTTACCATAGAGGAATGCACATTTGATATCCATTTGGTACACCTTGATGTTGTGGTTGACAGCAAAGGCCAGAAATAGTCTGATTGCTTCAAGTCTTGCAACAGGGGCAAATGTTTCATCATAATCAATGCCCTCCTCTTGTCTGTACCCTTAAACCACAAGCCTGGCTTTATTCTTGACAACAATACCCCTTTCATCAGTTTTATTTTTGAGGACCCATTTTGTGCCAATAGGACTTACACCCTCTGGCAATGGAACAAGCTCCCATACTTGTTGTCTCCTAAACTGTTGGAGCTCCTCTTGCATGGCCTCTACCCAGCTATTGTCTTTCAGTGCCTCTTGGTACTTGACTGGCTGATGGAGTAATAGAAAACCAGCAAAAAGACAAATGTTTTGGGATTGACTTCTTGTGAGCACCCCTTCATTGATGTTGCCAATAATTTGGTCTGGTGGATGAGATTTCAAGAAGATGAGCTCTCCTTGGTATGGAACAATGGCATTGAGTGGGGATGGCTGCAGATGTGAATCATCTGAGCTAACCACTGCTGGTGACTTTGATGATCCAGCAGTGGCTTCAAAAGGTGGTGGAATTGGAGGTAATGGTGTGGACACATGCTGATTTTGATCCACTGTTTGAGGACTTTTATCAACAATGCTTGTTGATGTGGAAGCAGTGGTTAGGGGCTACTTTGGTCAACAACTGTTGAGGTAGCAGTGGTTGAGCTTTGACAGTTGTTTTGAACAACTGCTGCTCTTCCCATTTTGACAGACTTTTGAGGAATGATGATTTCATATCCATAGTCTGGTGTTGAATCCTCTGATGAACCTGCATTATTAGTCTTGACAACAATATTTTCAAAGGTAAATTTTTCAAGATCAAACAATTCAGCAGGATTTGCTGGGATTTTCATTGATGAAAGTTCATTGAATTTTACATTCAAAGTCTCCTCCACTGCTTTGGTCCGTGTGTTAAACACTTTGTAGGCCTTTGGCAGTGGTTGAGTATCCCAGATGATAACCACAATCAATTTTGGCTGCAAACTTAGAAATGGAATCTTTTAAGTTTAGAATGAAGCATGGGCAACCAAAGACTTTGAAGGATGAAATCAATGGCTTTATTTTATACAGCAGTTCATAGGCAGTCTTTTGATGCCTGGGGTTGATTAAAACTCTGTTTTGGACATAGCAAGCAGTGTTTACTGCCTCTGCCCAAAAAGTTAATGGCAAACCTGAATCAGCAAGCATGGTTCTGGCAGCCTCAATCAAGGTCCTGTTCTTTCTTTCAACAACCCCATTTTGTTCTGGTGTTCTTGGAATGCTGTATTGCCTCACAATTCCTTTTGACACACAGAAATCATCCAACTCCTTATTCCTGAACTCTGTGCCATTGTCACTTCTGAAGATTTTTACTGGAAGGTCAAACTGCTTTTCAACCTGTTTCATAATGTCTTGCAGAATGCCTGCAGTCTCATCTTTTGAGTGTAAAAAGTAAGTCCATGTAAACCTAGAAAAGTCATCAACTATAACCAAACAATACCTCTTTTTCTTAAGACACATGACTTTTACTGGGCCAAACAAATCCATATGAAGCATTTGCAAACATTTGGTTGTTTTGGACTCATCAATGGATTTGTGGGAGCTTTTATGTTGTTTTCCTTTTAGGTAGGAAACACAATGCTCAGGACAGGTGAACAGGTTTTGAGGTAAACCTCTTACTAACCCCTGTTTTGAAATGGCAGTGATTGTCTTGAGATTTGTGTGCCCCAATCTTCTGTGCCATAGTTCTGTCTCTTTGTTTGATGCAGCTGAGAACAGACAGACATCAGTTCTGGGGCTCTCTTTTGACATATCCACCACATAAACATTGCCACTTCTTTGAGCAACAAGTTTTGTTTTTCCAGATTTGATTATTGCTTCAATCTTTTCAACCATTTCTGGTCCAACAATCCTACAACTCCTTTGTGAAGAATGACCCATACCCCTTATCACTCATTTGTGAAACACTCAGGAGGTTGAATTTCAGATTGTTTATTAGATTGACATTTTCAAATTTTACATTTCCAGACTGTACTGTACCAGACCCCAGAACCTTCCCCTTACTATTATTACCAAAAGATATATCACCCCCTCCATGAATTTTGAAATCTTTGAGTAGGGCTTTACATCCTGTCATGTGCCTGGAGCCTCCACTATCTACATACCAAAGGCTATCTAAATATGTAGAAGCTCCCTGCACATGAAGTAAAAGGATTAGTTCATTAGGGTCTCCAAAGCCAATAAGGCTTTGGATGGGGTCTCAACAGTGTCTGGCAGGAGTGCAGATGGATGGGCAGTGGTTAGGTCAGGGGTTTGGACAGTTTTAGGACTGTTTCTCTCTAACCACTGTTGTGGGTTTTGACCAATCACCTGTTGATACCCAAAAGGATGCCTGTTCACTCTTGGTTTAGAGGGCCTTTTATAGGTCTCATAAACGTGTGGAATCCTTTTTTAAGATGATTGTCCCTTGCCTTTTCTGAATTGGTTGGCAGGGGGTGCATCAGTCACTTGAACATCTCTTTGGGCAAATGTTTGATTCAGCTATTTTATGATAGCTGTTTGAACTGGCACAAACAGTGGTTGGTTTTTGGTGAATTTGACAGATGATGTTGATGGACTCAAGGATATTTTAGCAGTGTACTCATTCTTTTTCACATCAAAGTTTTTGAGATACACACATGCTTGAGTTTTGTGGTTTGTTTTACCACAGATGGTTCAGCTTTCAGCAGGAACAATGACACTTGTTTTGTTTAGATCATATGCTTTTAGATGAAAACAGTATTTTGTTAGATGGTTTCTCTTTTCACAAAATTCACAAAACAAGTTTTTGACCTTTTCTCTTTTCTTCCTTTTCTCAGACTCCTTTGCAACAGAGTTTTGAACCACTGTTGGGATGTCTTTGATAGGAATGACCTTTTCTTTTGGAGCTGTGACACCATCAGTGGTTGTAAAGTCCATGGGCTTGAAATTTTCAAGAATGTCACACTCATCAGACCATGTGGGTTTAAATTGGTATTTCTCAATTTCCTCAAAAGTTGAGGATCCCACAGATCTTTCCAAAGTGATTTTGTTACCAAGTTTGTCGGTTATTTTAACCTCTTGGCCATTCTTGTTGGTTGGTATTATTTCAGATGAACCAGCTTGTTTTCCAGCAGTGTTTACAAGATCATCATATTTTCTATATCCTACACCAAACTTGACATTGCTTTCAAGCTGTTTCTCAAGCATAACCTCATACCCTTTACAAGATTCCACCCATCTTTCACAGGTGATCTGGGTGGACTCCAGCTCCTTTTTGCAAACTTGGTATTTTTCTACCATAGTTTGGAGTTGAGTTTTGGTTATGCTCTGCTCTTCTTTGAGACTGCTGATCTCTTTATCTTTTTCAGCCAATTTGTTTTTAAGTTCTTTTAATGACTTTTCAAATTTGACTTCATCAGTTAAGATTTTATCCCTAAGGTTTTCATTTACCTCTTTGATGTTAGCAAATGCAATAATGCAATTGTCTGAACACAGTTTTTCAAGAACTTGAGGTGATACCTTGGCAGTAGCCATCATGGCACAATCACAATGATGATCACCTTCTTCGTCAGCTCTAACTTCTTTCTCACCTGCTTTCTTCTCTTCCTTGTTTTCTTTGTCTTCTTTGGACCAGGGGTCGGACAGTGGTTCAATCAGGGTTTCTGAATTTTCTCCCAGCAGTAGTTCACCAGCAACTGCAGTAACCACTGCTTCAGTCACCTCATCCACTGTTTCAGCACTTAGCTGTTCACCTTCAGTTTCTACCCCCTCTGGTATTGACTCTAATACCATCAAACAAAATTCATCATTAGAAGGATCATTAGAAGCATAGAGTGCAAAATTTTCATCACCAAGCTCATCAGGCATGCTGCTCCAGTCAACAAAACCCTGGGTGAAAAAGCTTTGTTAATCTGGTTGTACCACTGTTGGAGAAGCTTGTTGAGGTGCAACAGGTTGCACTTGTGCCTGAGGGACAGGGGTTTGAACATACTGAATTTGTGGAACAGTGGTTTGAACATATTGCACAGGCACAGGGGTTGCAACATAGTGAGCAGTGTTAACATGGGCTGCAGGGGTATATTGGGTATAGTGAACAGTGCTTTGATTTTGTGGTCTAGGGTTTTGAGCTGGGATGAGTGATTATAGGACCAGTGGTTTGACTCCTGCATTCCCTAGCAAAATGACCTAGCCTATTGCACTTGTAGCACTTAATTTTTGATTTATCCAACCCCACTCTTAAATTCCCATGTAACCCTGGGAATTTTCTCCCTGTTCTTTTGTAGAATTTGCTTGTTCTTACACTAAGCAAGGCCAATTGATGCAAAATGTCCATATCTTCTAAGTCAGTGGGATCAAAGTGTTGCAAATCATTGATTCAAAGCACAAGTTATCTGACATCTGGTTTTCACAATTTGCAGTAAAAGCATAATTTGCAGAGTGAGGATCAGGGTTGTTAAAATTTCCACCAGCAGTTATATCAATAAAGTGATCATAACCCTGATCCTTACCACTGCTACCAGATTCTTCCTGACCAAAAAGAGTTGTGCTACCGAATGAATAATCATCAGCAACTTTGCCAGACTCTTGCAACTTCTTTTTCTGGTTTAGCCCCCTTTCATAGGTTAGGAGTCTACCATGAAGTTGGGTCAGGGTCAGATCTTTGAACTCAGCAGAGTTTCTAGTAACAAATGCAATGGTGTCCCATTTTTCTGGTAGTGATCTAAGGAACCTGCTATTTTGAGTTGAATTTGGAAATGTTACTTTAACAAGCCTTAGTTCACTAATGAGACAACTGAATCGCTCAAATTGCTGAGTCAATGATTCACCCTTGATGTGACAAAATGTTTCATACTGCTGATTCAGAATTTCCCTATTGTTTTCAATAACTTCTTCTGTCCCCCCAAACTGTTCCTTCAGTGCATCCCATAGCTCTTTGGCACTGTTACAATGTAACAGTCCAGCATAGATTTCATTGGGTAATGCAGATGCTATGATGCTAAATGCTTTGGCATCTAGTTCGAACTTTTGAAAATCTGTTTCAGTATAGTTTTCAGTTGGTTTAGGAACGAACTTCTTTGCATCCTTAGCAATTGGCACCATAGGAACATGGGGACCAAAAACAACAGACCTCTAACATCCAGTGTTCTGTTGAGCAAGGATGTGACCCATCCTTCTCTCCCAGATGTTGTATTCATTACGTTTAAGCATGGGTGGTTTGAAAAGAGAGCCAATGTTATTCTTATCATCTTGTGATTGTGACATCATCCTGGTTGTTTTACAGGCACTGATTAATCAACTTTGTTGGTGATTAAACCTTGCTCTGTTTTTCAACAAAACGAACAAACTATCAGTATCAACTATTATGAGCTAAACTATTTATGTCAAAATGATTGTTAAATCAAATTTGACTGTCCAAGCTCTGATACCAATTTTTAGGATCTGAGTTTGGTTTTGATTGTGTTTACATTTGAATTTAAGATGAAGATGAATGAGTTGTGCAGTGGAATTATAATGGAAGCAAACTTTTCACAATCAAACAGGAGAATTGCTTTTAACATACAAGTTTAACTTTGAACCGAATGATTGAATTTAATTTCAACAACGATTACAAATGCAAGTATGCAACAAACTCCCCCTCAGCCTGAGCTCACAGTATTTGTTCGTGCAGGAAGAAGATGGTGAAAGAGCTAATAGAACAGTACAGAGCACTGTTCTATTTATAGGCACGAGCAAACCACTGAAGCATCTAAGCTGACGTCACCATGAAAGTGACATCTAACCTCCTAACAAACTCTAACCTTTGATCTATACAACCTCTGTTGTGCTAACTACTGTTATTACAATACATTACATAATATATACTAAACTACTGCTGCATCCTTCCACTGATGTGAACCCAGCAGTACTTGTCATGATCAGCAGAGCTTGACTCAAGGCAGTAGATTGAACAGTAGAGCTTTGGTCTTCCATTAGTCTTTAACTTGGACAGCAGTTGTAGGTCAGCAGATAGTAAAGATCAGTAGATAGGAGGTCAGCAGATGTTGAAACCACTTTCAAGGGGAGAGACTTGTATACATAACATCTGCTTATTCTGGATCCACTGCTCTGATCCAGTTTTGGCTTTAATTATATGTTCCTTTGGTAGGGTTCAATCCCAACAAATCCAGAGTGAGGTGGGCTGTTGAGGGCGATGAAAATAGTGCGTACTTCCATAGTGTTATCAACGCCAACATCAGCAACAACCGAATCAATGGATTGTGGATCGACGGTAATTGGGTTACCAAACCACCTCTAATAAAAGACTTTGTTACTTCATTTTTTTGCAGGGAAATTTGAGGAACCAGTTGGGGTGAGACCGAAGCTGACTTGCCTGAACATCACCTAGCTGGCTTCAGCCGAGGTAGCGGACCTGGTGTGCCTTTTCTCGTTATCTGAAATAAAAAATGCAGTCTGGGACTGTGAAGGAGATAAGGCCCCGGGCCCAGATGGGATCAACTTTTGGTTTTTGAGGAAGTGTTGGGACGGGTTGGAACGAGATTTTGTTAAGATGTTCGATGAATTCTACCAGAATGCCTCTATCTCTAGGGGTGTTCGTCCTCGTTCCTTGTGTTAATCCCTAAGTGTTCTGACCCCGGGGGCTTGGCGGATTTCATACCTATCAGCCTGATAGGCTGCATCAACAAGGTCATGTCAAAGGTTTTGGTTGACAGGTTAAAAACAGTAATCCAGGGACTTATCTCGGAGGAGCAGACAACTTTTGTTTCTAACCGTAGTATTCTCAATGGCCCATTAATATTGAATGAGGTTTTGGCATGGCTAAAAAGGTCTCGAAAATCTGGGTTGGTTTTTAAGGTTGACATAGAAAAGGCATACGACACATTAAACTGGGGTTCCTTGACTCCATTATGAGCCAAAAGAATTTCCCTGAAAAATGGCAGAGCTGGATTATGGCATTGGTGACTACTATTCGGGCTTCGGTTCTTCTAAACGGGGCACCCACTCAAGAGTTCCCATGCCATAGAGGTCTCAGGCAGGGGGACCTCTATCCCCATTTCTATTCATCATGGCTATGGAAGCTCTGACTTGGGTCATGAAATAAGCAGTTTCCCTCGGGCTCTTTCAAGGTATAAAATGTACAACACATGGCCCTTCATTGTCTCACTTTCTTTTCGCAGATGATGTGGTATTTATTGGTGAATGGAGTGAGTCGAATGCACTAAACCTGAGCAGAATCCTGCGGTGCTTTTATCTCACGTCTAGGCTTCGGGTTAATTTGTTGAAGAGTAGCTTATATGGAATTGGTATAGATGAGGTTCAAGTAGAACAAATGGCATCTATCCTCAAGTGTAGAAGGGGTTTGTTCCCTTTTAAATACTTGGGTTTGCAGGTGGGGGCGAATATGAATCTTGTCAAGCATCGAAAGCCGGTTATTGACACCTTCAAGAAATGCCTTTCGTTGTGGAAGCAAAATTCATTATCTTATGGAGGGCATATAACTTTGGTCAAATCAGTAATGAATTCCTTACCGACTTACTATTTCTCGCTCTTCAAGGCCCCAAAACAAGTGATTCATGAGTTGGAGCGCCTGAGGAGAGAATTCTTATGGGGGGGCTCAACGGAGCATCACAGGATCAGTTGGGTAGCATGGTGTAAAGTTATGAAACCGAAAGAATTGAGGGATATAGGGATTGGGTCATTAAAGGAGACAAACATGGCCATGCTTGCAAAACGGTGGTGGCGGTACAAGATGTAAAAGTAAGGATGTAAGCTTCTGGAAGGATAGGTGGATCACCCTAGAGCCACTGTGCACCATGTTCCCTTTGCTTTATGGATTGGAGCAGGCAAGGAATGTAAAAGTTGCTGAAAGACTTAAGGTTGAATGTGGGATGCTAGTTTTTTGCCCCAGTTGGAGCCGAACTCCGAGCAGCAGCGATGAGACGCTGGAGTTGGACAGTCTAATCCACACCATTTATTCAGCAGAGTTATCTAGTGGTGGAGATAGATGTGTGACAACTGGCACCAAACCGGCAATTTCCGTACACTTTAATTATTACTTAATGACTGCAATTATGTGCTTAAACGTCAACATTGTCTGATTTCATACTATACAAGTGAATTCATGCACGTTTTATACTACAAAATATTGCTTTATGCATTAACGAAAGCGTTGCGTCAGAAATACTAGTAAACTCACCGGTAAAACACAATATGTCAACAACTCTGTAGAAAGCAGTCAGACATTAGAACTGAGGTCTAGGTGTAGGTCCAACGTCAAGAATACAATAAAACCCAAGAGTATATACAAGGGTTAACATATAGACGCTCCGAAAGCTAAAATACGCACTAAAAGCACCCGAAACGCACTTTAAGTGCAGAAATTTTCTAAATTCAGCTATGACCAGCTTTTAAACGTATAAATATCATGCAGAATTTATGTTTTATCGTCCAGAATATTTCCCTAAGTGTAGGGACTTTAAAGGGGTAAAAAGGGTACATAAAAGACACTAAACGGTGCAGTTTAGCACTTTAACGGAACGGTGTCTAACCGAACAACCAGACATTACCCGGGACACTAAATTTGCCAAACACATTATTTATTTATTTCTTGGCTAGTCGTGGTCCCCGTTTACCATAACACCCACTACATATCAAATAAATACCCTATGTAAGTAATACTTGATATGTAACTAACCATTACCACTCTAGTTGCAATTTTTGCAAATATACCCCCCCTAAACCGAAAATCAGCCCCATGGACCCCACCATATCATTCTTCCATGCTCCATATATTTTGATTTGATTATGTGGTAAATGTTGCTTGTGGAAGTAACTAATATATGTGGACAATCTTGTATAAATCATGGCACAAATATTCAATGTCATTTCACTCCATCTTCACACTCAACCATCATTCATCTCTCTCACTTTCAGTCCTCCCTCATAACCGAACCCACCATCATCACTTTCACATCTTCATCTTCTTCCATTAACAAGTCCATACAAGACTTTAAGGTGATTCAAGGAAGAGCAATCTTGTGGAGCTTCAAAAGGAGTCTTGTTCATCATCTTTTCTTCATCTTTGCACTAGAGAACCATCCCTAGCTATAAGCTAGTAGTAAGCTCTTGTTTAACCTTTGATCATCTCATTTTGTGGCTAAAATTTGTAGTATGATGCTTATGTTAAACACTAAAGAAACAAGAACACTAAGATGATGAATATGAAACCTTACATGAAACTTGAATATAAAAGACTATATGAAGATGAAATCTTATTGGATAAGGGTTGGGTTAAATCATACATGATATTTGGTCATTGGTTTCGTGATAAACCCGTTGTTCGGACATTTGTTACTACGATTTAGTAGCGTTTAAACCGAAAATAAACATGCTGATGGGCATTTTCAGCCAACTTCAAACGGCTGTAAACAGACCATAAAAAATCGAAAAACAGAATTTCTTAAGCCTAAATTATGTATTTTCAAAAAACTGATCAAATGGCACTGGAATCGAAATTTTTCGAAGTCGTTTACTATTTTTAAAGACCTGTTTTGTAACAGCAGCTAATGTTGAGTTTTTACTGCAGTAAATGGGTGATATGTTTTTAGTCATAACTTGAAACCTGGATAAAACCAACTCATGAAAATTATACTGTAGATGGTCACTATTGTCACCGTAATTCTCCCACTGGAATTTCGTAAATCGGACTTACGATGATTTTTATACGAATTATTCCGTAGGCTGCGGTCAGAAAGTAACAAATCTGATCGCAGTTCGGTAAATGATTTTCTATAAAATACTGATAATGAACTGGACCCCGATATTTTTACACAATAATATTTGATTCGTATAAGACATTTTGTAAAAATTTGGGAACTATTGGAATAATTTAACCATTTTATTAAAATGTCCGAAAACAGTCCAATTTTCTATATTAAAGCTGAGACGACAAAAGTAGTATCTTGCATGTCAGAATGTCGGGTTGATCATTTGAGAACAATATAACGTGTTATGTGTTAAAGAAAATGATATGCTACTTAGCATGGACACCTCCATTTACAAAGGAAACTATGGCGAAATTTTCTGAAAATCCTAACACTTAGTAAATATTTTCTAGAAAAATGTTTGCTAGTGTGTTCTAAACTAAGTTTTTCGAATATAAACCTCGCCATAATTTTTGGTAACAAAAATACACATACAACATACAAGATACATAATTCGGGTGCAAAGTGCAAAAATACAAGAAACTTATATTTATTTTTTTGAGAAAATAATATAAGTAAGACTCATAGTTAAAAATATGAATTATTTTTAACACAAGAAATCATACACAAAAGATAGTGACTTGTACTTGTCCGATACAAGTCTAGTGACTAACGATAATAAAACACGTTTAGGTCACAACGCTAATTAAGCAAATCCGGTGAAGTTTACGATGCAAGGAACGCAAAGTTGTGAGTTCATGCTCCCCCTTTTCTCTTAACTGTTTTCAGTTTTATAACTTCGGGGGTGAAATACATGTTACTTGATATAATAAACGAGAATTGATACTTGATATAATAAACGAGAATTGATACTTGATGTAATAAACAAGAATTGATACTTGGTATCATAAACGAGAAATAGTGTCACTAATAGGGTACCATAAACACCATTAATCGTGTACATACTTAGACCGCATAACAAAAGGTTAGATCTAACGGGTACTCGGGCAGCCCCACTCTTGGTGACCACTAGTACCGAGTAGTGTTTTTGTGTCTCCGTCGTGAATCGACAACTAGAAAAATGCCTATCGTTTGGTGACTTCCTATGTCGTGTCACATGTTAATGGCCTTGCAACCCATTAACTAAACAAGAATACTTTATTGGGTTTATACCACAAGAATACATTATTGGGTTTATACCACAAGAATACTTTATTTGGTTGATACCACAAGAATACTTTATTTTCACAAGATACTTGTCATGTTTTCATACAAAGTATATAAACGTGTTCAACACAAAACTGCATGAATTCACACCAACACTATGTTGACGTTTTTCCCAAAAACTCACATGTATTTCAGGTAACTAGGATGGATGTGCGAGCGGTTTTACTCATGCTCTTGGATGTCGCTTTTGTTTATCTTTGAATAAAGTTGTAAACTTATCAGACAAAATGCTGTCTTGTGATGTAAACACTTAAACCATGTTTTCAGTTTTGTAATGTTTGGCATTTTGAAACTAATTTATGAGCATGTAGTATGTTTACCTTTCGTATGCAATGAGAACCTTTCATGATCACACCTCGTGCTTCCGCCACAGAAAGGGGTGTGACAAATTGGTATTAGAGCTGCGATTGTAGTGAACTAGGATTCCTTCTCGAGTCTAGACTACAATCTCTAGGATCCTTTCACGAAAACAATTTTTCAAAGAGTTTTCATTGCATAAAACTTTCCGCGACATCCACTACCCGAAACTGTTTACGTGAGTCAAGAAAAGACACTACGAGACTTAGGGTGCACAGGGGTAGCACTTGCCTTTAACTGAGAAATTACTTGCAATTATGTGTGATAATTTGCAAATACATATACTAGAAGTAGAATACCACTAGTATACATGACTTTACCTGAAAACAGTGGCCTATCTGAAGGAAGAGATCCGAGGATGAAACGAACTGTGCGGACTGTGCAAGGAGTTATGTAATTATGGATGCATACATAATTATGGAATTCAGTGCACAGAAATCACAGCAAGTCTTGTCATGTATAGATTCCCTCGGTGCAAGAAAAGGTCAAACGTGAACACCTGCCTATTAAATACTCTGCTAGAGTAAAAATTGTTTGATGTCACTGATGTGGTATATGCCTGTGTATATATATACTACTACTGTCTAGTATGACGATATCAAACAAATATCTAACCCTGTTGGGTTGTGTTCTTCAGAACATGGCACCAAGAAGAGCTGTGAACGCTCGTGACCAACCTCCTCCTCCCCCACTGCCAAAGACTGCTGAAGAGCTGAACACTCTACTAGAGGAAAGGATCTCCGCTGCTATCGCCCAATACGAGGCAAACCGAACTCAAGATAGTGGTGGGCCAAGCAATGCTAGACGTAACGGACATGGAGATTCGTCTGGAGGAAACGCAGCTCCAGGCTGCACCTTCAAGCAGTTTCTCGACTACAAACCGATGAACTACGACGGCACAGGAGGTGCAGTAGCGTTTATACGTTGGACGGAGAAGACTGAAGCTACTATCCACATGAGCAAGTGTACCGCGGATCAGCAAGTCACCTTTGCTACTGGATTGTTTTTGGATGAGGCTCTGACTTGGTGGAACTTGCAAGTCCAAACTATGGGTGATGATGCCGCGTATGGCATGACTTGGGATGAAATGAAAGAGAAAATGAGGGAGAAGTATTGCTCTCGAGCCGAACTCCAAAGGTTGGAGACTGAGTTTTGGCATTTGACCATGGAAGGTGCTGACATTAATGGGTATACTCGAAGGTTCCACGATCTGTCTAGAGTGCTTCCCTACATGGTGACTCCCGAATTTAAGCGCGTTGAACGCTACATTTGGGGACTGGCCCCAGAATTTCGCGGCATGGTAACTTCGGCCAAACCTCAAACAATCACCGAGGCTGTAACTCTGGCTGTCAGCCTTACTGAAGATTGTGTTCGTATGAAGAAGCTATCACTGAACCCCACTGAAAATACCGAGACGCATGCTGAGTCATCCAGCGACAAGAAAAGGAAACATGCAAACCTGAACCAAGCAACTCGTAACAATAAGGGTTCCAACAAGAAGCGTGACACCAACCCGCCTCAGGGGGCAAGATCTCTTGCAGCCATGAATGACGCTCCTGCCAAGAGGTACCTGGGCACACGGCCCATTTGCAACAATTGCAAGCGTCACCATGAAGGGGTTTTTCGCGTTCCAAAATGCGACAAGTGTGGAAAGTTAGGTCACTATGCTGAGGATTGTTGGGGTAAAGGAAGGAACGGGAATGGAAACCGCAACGATACTGGTAATAGAAACAATGGAGGGAATGGAAATGGCAATGGTAACCGAACTGGGAATGGTGCCGAACGAAATCAAGGATGCTTCAGTTGTGGAAGCAACGAACATTTCATGAAAGATTGTCCACAAGGAAACAATGCTCAGGCTCGAGCATTTGTGATTGGAGCAAAGAACGCACGCGAGGACCCTAATGTGGTCACCGGTACGTTTCTCATTAACAATCACTTTGCATCCATATTATTTGACACTGGTGCCGACTATAGCTTCATGTCTGTGGAATTTAAACGCATGCTTGGAATAGAATCTAGTAGGTTAGATATTCCTTATTCCATAGAACTAGCCAATGGCAAACTTGTTGAGTCAGGCGAAGTTGTTAGAAGCTGCACACTAGAACTTGGTGAACGAAGATTTAGCATCGACCTCTTACCTATTCAATTGGGTAGCTTCGACGTGGTGGTCGGAATGGACTGGTTATCCAAGAACAAAGCTGAAGTTATTTGTCATGAGAAAATCATTCGCATCCCTTTAGCGAATGAAGAAACTCTCATCGTACATGGAGAAAAACGAGACGCGCCTCTGCGAATCATCAGTTGTATGAAGGCATAGAAGTGCTTAAGGAAAGGATATGTTGCTTTCCTAGCGCATGTTGTAGACAAGAAGGCTGAGGAGCCGAAACTCGACGACATTCCTGTGGTGAAGGAATTCCCAGATGTTTTTCCCGAAGATCTGCCAGGACTACCTCCGCAATGACAAGTCGAATTCCGTATAGACCTGGTTCCAGGAGTCGCTCCTGTAGCCAAGGCACCCTATCGACTTGCACCATCCGAAATGCTAGAATTATCTACACAACTCCAGGAGTTGTTGGATAAAGGATTCATAAGGCCAAGTTTCTCGCCTTGGGGAGCTCCAGTATTATTCGTGAAGAAAAAGGATGGAACTCTGCGGATGTGTATTGATTATAGAGAACTGAACAAGCTCACAATCAAGAATCGGTACCCGCTACCGAGGATTGATGACTTATTTGATCAGTTGCAAGGATCAAGCTACTATTCCAAGATCGACCTTCGATCTGGATACCATCAGTTAAGGATACAAGAGGAAAGCGTACCAAAGACTACATTCAGAACACGTTATGTGCACTACGAGTTTCTTGTGATGCCATTCGGACTGACGAACGCACCAGCAGTCTTCATGGATCTGATGAACCGCGTATGCAAACCATATCTCGATAAATTCGTGATTGTATTTATCGATGATATCCTGATTTACTCTCGAACGAAAGAAGAACATGAGCAACACCTCAGAACCATTCTGGAACTACTAAAGAAAGAGAAACTTTATGCAAAGTTCTCGAAATGCGAATTTTGGATTCGCGAAGTACAATTTCTTGGTCACGTTGTGAATGAGAAGGGCATTCATGTAGACCCGTCCAAGATAGAAGCAATAAAGAATTGGGAAGCTCCCAAAACCCCAACTAAAGTTTGTCAATTTTTGGGCTTAGCGGGCTATTATCGGCGATTCATCGAGAATTTCTCAAAGATAGCTCAACCGCTGATGACCCTTATGCAAAAAGACAAGAAGTACGACTGGGGTGACAAGCAGGAAGAAGCCTTCCAGCTACTTAAAAACAAGCTATGCGATACACCAATACTATCATTACCCGAAGGCACTGAAGACTTCGTGGTATACTGCGATGCTTCACGACAAGGTTTGGGTTGCGTGCTCATGCAACGCCAGAAAGTCATCGCTTATGCTTCAAGACAATTGAAGGTACATGAGAGAAATTACACCACTCACGACTTAGAACTTGGTGCGGTGGTGTTCGCCTTGAAGATCTGGCGACACTATTTATATGGTACTCGATGTACAATCTTCACAGATCACAAAAGCATACAACACATATTTGATCAGAAGGAATTAAATATGCGTCAACGACGTTGGGTCGAATTGCTAAATGATTACGACTGTGAGATTAAGTACCATCCTGGAAAGGCAAACGTTGTAGCAGACGCGTTAAGTAAAAAAGAAAGGGTTAAGACCCTAAGGGTTCGAGCTTTGGAAATGACGATTCAAACGAACCCCACATCGCGCATTCGAGACGCACAACAAGAAGCCCTTAAAATGGAAAACCGTAAAACTGAATACCTCCGGGGTGCATTGAAATATATGGTGCCAAATGAAGAAGGAACCTTGTACTTTAAGAAGCGCATTTGGGTTCCGCTCTATGGTGGCATACGAGAAGTCATCCTTGATGAAGCGCACAAATCGAGATACTCGATCCATCCAGGATCAGACAAAATGTATCAAGACTTAAAAGAATACTATTGGTGGCCGAGACTCAAGAGCGATGTTGCTGTTTATGTTGGAAAATGCTTAACCTGTGCCAAGGTTAAGGCTGAACATCAGAAACCGTCCGGCCTACTACAACAACCAGAGATACCCATGTGGAAGTGGGAACAAATCTCGATGGACTTCATAACAAAATTACCCAGGACCCCGAGAGGGCACGATATGATATAGGTAATAGTAGATTGGTTAACGAAGTCTGTGCATTTCCTACCGATCCGAGAAAAAGACAGCACTGGAAAGCTTGCAGAAATATACTTAAAAGAAATTGTGGCACACCATGGAGTGCCTATCTCAATTATTTCAGACAGAGATGGACGCTTTGTCTCAAGAATCTGGCAATCCTTTCAGGAAGCCTTTGGATCGCAGTTAGATCTAAGCACGACATTCCATCCACAAACAGACGGCCAGAGCGAACGGACTATACAAATGTTAGAAGATATGCTTCGCGTATGCGTCATGGACCTAGGCGGCAGCTGGGATACTCATCTACCGTTAGTTGAGTTCTCCTACAATAACAGTTATCACACAAGCATAAAAGCCGCACCGTTCGAAGCTCTGTATGGCCGCAAGTGCCGATCGCCCTTATGTTGGGCAGATGCTGGAGATAAACGTATGGTTGGTCCTGAATTAGTACAAGAGACAACCGACAATATTACGCAAATCCGAGAGCGCATTAAGGCGGCTCGAGATCAACAAAAGAGCTACGCTGATCTAAAACGAAAGCCATTAGATTTCGAGGTGGGAGATAAAGTGTTGCTAAAGGTCTCACCTTGGAAGGGCGTAGTCAGATTTGGCAAGCGTGGAAAGTTGAATCCACGATACATCGGATCATTCAAGATCTTGGAAAGAATTGGTACCGTGGCATACAAGTTGGAATTACCGGAAGAACTGAATGGAGTACATGATACGTTCCATGTATCCAACCTCAAAAAGAGTCCAACACAAGAAGACGTGATCATCCCTGCGGATGAAGTACATATTGATGACGCCCTCCGATTTACAGAACAACCCGTTGAGGTTACAGACTGGAAAGTCAACAAGACCAGGAGGAGCACTGTTAAACTTGTCAAAGTACGTTGGAACTCTCAACACGGACCCGAGTACACATGGGAATGTGAAGACCAGTTCAAAGAAAAGTATCCCCACCTGTTCAAGAAGACTCCTGCGAGAGTTAGCTCAGACTGAATTTCGGGACGAAATTCTTTTAACGGGGGGGAGACTGTGACAACTGGCACCAAACCGGTCATTTCCGTACACTTTAATTATTACTTAATGACTGCAATTATGTGCTTAAACATCAACATTGTCTGATTTCATACTATACAAGTGAATTCATGCACGTTTTATACTACAAAATATTGCTTTATGCATTAACGAAAGCGTTGCGTCAGAAATACTAGTAAACTCACAGGTAAAACACAATATGTCAACAACTCTGCAGAAAGCAGTCAGACATTAGAACTGAGACCTAGGTGTAGGTCCAACGTCAAGAATACAATAAAACCCAAGAGTATATACAAGGGTTAACATATAGACGCTCCGAAAGCTAAAATACGCACTAAAAAGCACCCGAAACGCACTTTAAGTGCAGAATTTTTCTAAATTCAGTTATGACCAGCTTTTAAACATATAAATATCATGCAGAATTTACGTTTTATCGTCCAAAATATTTCCCTAAGTGTAGGGAATTGAAAGGGGTAAAAAGGGTACATAAAAGACACTAAACGTTGCAGTTTAGCACTTTAACGGAACAGTGTCTAACCGAACAACCGGACATTACCCGGGACACTAAATTTTGCCAAACACATTATTTATTTATTTCTTGGCTAGTCGTGGTCCCCGTTTACCATAACACCCACTACATATCAAATAAATACCCTATGTAAGTAATACTTGATATGTAACTAACCATTACCACTCTAGTTGCAATTTTTGCAAATATACCCCCCCTAAACCGAAAATCAGCCCCATGGACCCCACCATATCATTCTTCCATGCTCCATATATTTTGATTTGATTATATGGTAAATGTTGCTTGTGGAAGTAACTAATATATGTGGACAATCTTGTATAAATCATGGCACAAAGATTCAATGTCATTTCACTCCATCTTCACACTCAACCATCATTCATCTCTCTCACTTTCGGTCCTCCCTCATAACCGAACCCACCATCATCACTTTCACATCTTCATCTTCTTCCATTAACAAGTCCAAACAAGACTTTAAGGTGATTCAAAGAAGAGCAATCTTGTGGAGTTCAAAAGGAGTCTTGTTCATCATCTTTTCTTCATCTTTGCACTAGAGAACCATCCCTAGCTATAAGCTAGTAGTAAGCTCTTGTTTAACCTTTGATCATCTCATTTTGTGGCTAAAATTTGTAGTATGATGCTTATGTTAAACACTAAAGAAACAAGAACACTAAGATGATGAGTATGAAACCTTACATGAAACTTGAATATAAAAGACTATATGAAGATGAAATCTTGTTGGATAAGGGTTGGGTTAAATCATACATGATATTTGGTCATTGGTTTCGTGATAAACCCGTTGTTCGGACATTTGTTACTACGATTTAGTAGCGTTTAAACCGAAAATAAACATGCTGATTGGCATTTTCAGCCAACTTCAAACGGCTGTAAACAGACCATAACAAATCGAAAAACAGAATTTCTGAAGCCTAAATTATGTATTTTCGAAAAACTGATCAAATGGCACTGGAATCAAAATTTTTCGAAGTCGTTTACTATTTTTAAAGACCTGTTTTGTAACAGCAGCTAATGTTGAGTTTTTACTGCAGTAAATGGGTGATATGTTTTTAGTCATAACTTGAAACCTGAATAAAACCAACTCATGAAAATTATACTGTAGATGGTCACTATTGTCGCCGTAATTCTCCCACTGGAATTTCGTAAATCGGACATACGATGATTTTTATACGAATTATTCCGTAGGCTGCGGTCAGAAAGTAACAAATCTGATCGCAGTTCGGTAAATGATTTTCTATAAAATACTGATAATGAACTGGACCCCGATATTTTTACACAATAATATTTGATTCGTATAAGACATTCTCTAAAAATTTGGGAATTATTGGAATAAGTTAACCATTTTATTAAAATGTCCGAAAACAGTCCAGTTTTCTATATTAAAGCTGAGACGACAAAAGTAGTATCTTGCATGTCAGAATGTCGGGTTGATCATTTGAGAACAATATAACGTGTTATGTGTTAAAGAAAATGATATGCTACTTAGCATGGACACCTCCATTTACAAAGGAGACTATGGCGAAATTTTCTGAAAATCCTAACACTTAGTAAATATTTTCTAGACAAATGTTTGCTAGGGTGTTCTAAATTAAGTTTTTCGAATATAAACCTCACCATAATTTTTGGTAACAAAAATACACATACAACATACAAGATACATAATTCGGGTGCAAAGTGCAAAAATACAAGAAACTTATATTTATTTTTTTGAAAAAATAATATAAGTAAGACTCATAGTTAAAAATATGAATTATTTTTAACACAAGAAATCATACACAAAAGACAGTGACTTGTACTTGTCCGATACAAGTCTAGTGACTAACGATAATAAAACACGTTTAGGTCACGACGCTAATTAAGCAAATCCGGTGAAGTTTACGACGCAAGGAACGCAAAGTTGTGAGTTCATGCTCCCCCTTTTCTCTTAACTGTTTTCAGTTTTATAACTTCGGGGGTGAAATACATGTTACTTGATATAATAAACGAGAATTGATACTTGATATAATAAAGGAGAATTGATACTTGATATAATAAACGAGAATTGATACTTGATGTAATAAACAAGAATTGATACTTGGTATCATAAACGAGAAAAAATGTCACGAATAGGGTACCATAAGCACCATTAATCGTGTACATATTTAGACCGCAGAACCAAAGGTTAGATCTAACGGGTACTCGGGCAGCCCCACTCTTGGTGACCACTAGTACCGAGTAGTGTTTTTGTGTCTCCGTCGTGAATCGACAACTAGAAAAATGCCTATGGTTTGGTGACTTCCTATGTCGTGTCACATGTTAATGGCCTTGCAACCCATTAACTAAACAAGAATACTTTATTGGGTTTATACCACATGAATACTTTATTGGGTTTATACCACAAGAATACTTTATTTGGTTGATACCACAAGAATACTTTATTTTCACAAGATACTTGTCATGTTTTCATACAAAGTATACAAACGTGTTCAACACAAAACTGCATGAATTCACACCAACATTATGTTGACGTTTTTTCCCAAAAACTCACATGTATTTCAGGTAACTAGGATGGATGTGCGCGCGGTTTTACTCATGCTCTTGGATGTCGCTTTTGTTTATCTTTGAATAAAGTTGTAAACTTATCAGACAAAATGCTGTCTTGTGATGTAAACACTTAAACCATGTTTTCAGTTATGTAATGTTTGGCATTTTGAAACTAATTTATGAGCATGTAGTATGTTTACCTTTCGTATGCAATGAGAACCTTTCATGATCACACCTCGTGCTTCCGCCGCAGAAAGGGGTGTGACAAGATGGGTATGGGCGCTGGACGAGACGAAAAGGTTTACTATCAGGAGTCTAAGGGAGTATATGCAGTTGAAAGGAGGGTCGGAGCAAGTATCGTCCTTCTACTGGAACAATTGGTCTCCCACTAAGGTAAACTTTCTATCTTGGAGAATTGACGCGGATCATATTCCCACAAAATTTACGTTAGCACGTAGGAATATTGTTGTGGGCAATGTTCGATGTAGCCTGTGTGGCATATACGAGGAGACAACCGACCATCTCTTTACTTTATGCCAATTCGCAAAAAGAATTTGGGAGCTGTTTGGGCAATGGTGTAAGATTTACCCTGTTATTGTGTTCGGAGCAAAGGATGTGCTGCAGTTAAAAGACTATCTCAGCGGGTCAAAAAATGGAAAAAAGCGATCCACATGGTTGTACAAACTGTACTTTGGAGCATATGGAGGTGCAAAAATGAGCTCGTCTTCAATGGTAAACATATGAGTGGGGAGCAGGTCTTTGGAGAAATAAGGGCTTTATTTATGTGGTTCAGAAGCAGAGCTAAGGCTCATTCTGTTACATGGGAGCAGTGGGTTGCATTTGATCTGACATGTTTGTGTGTGTAGCTCTATGATTTATCTTTAGTGTATGTAATATTTATGCTAACCTTGGTTAGCTTGTTTATTTATATAATTGTGTTTTGTTGGCCGTTCAAAAAAAAAGAAGTTGAACCTCCGGTTTTCCTTAGGCTTGTAGCCAGAAGCAAGGTATCCTACAAAATCTACTTTTGTAAGTGGCTCTATAGAAACTGATGCATCATCTGTCGGAGGACTTGCAGCAACAATTACTTTATTGCCCCTACTAAATTTTACACCAAGGGCGTCTACACGCATATTACAACCGCATTTCTGTTGTATGAGGCACTAAATAATGAAGTTTATCCAGATCTAGAATGCAAAATCTCAGTCTAATGACGTGTGAAGGACTTGTCCGAGACATTGATGCCATTTTTTTCTACAAAAAAAATAAAATAACAGTTAATGGCCATTTTTTGGAGAGCCTATGAAGAGGCAGCCTCTGGTGCTTGCTTGCAGAAGATCAACGTCGTTTTCTCTCTCTACGTAATTCTTCTTTCTCTTTCCCTCTATTCTCGTTCTCTACTATGCGTGTTTAGCTCAACCCCATGTTCCTATATTGGTAGTTAGCACATAAATGTTATGTAATTATTGATATTTAACCAATCCATTAACTTTGGTAAAAGATTGTATTGTGTATTGTATTGCAATAGAGAGATTACAAGGATATTAAATAGATAAAACATTTACAAGAACCCTATAAAATAATAATAATAATAATAATAATAATAATAATATCGTCTAACATTCCCCCTCAAGCTAAGGCCGAGTGTCAACCTTTAGCTTGGACTTTAAGATGAGAAATCGTTGAGAGAATAGTGGTTTTGTGAACACATCGACAATCTGATCATCTGTCGAAATAAACTGAACTGATAGCTTCCCTTGTGCAACCTTTTCTCCAAAAAAAGGAAATCAACTTCTACATGCTTTGTACGAGCGTGAAACATCGGATTGGCGGATAAATACGTAGCCCCCAAATTGTTGCACCATAAAGTTGGGACTGGTCTCATTAGAATATGAAGCTCACATAATAATGTCTCAATCCAAGTCAATTCAGCAACCATATCAGCTAAGGCCTTATTCAGATTCCGTAGATGACCGAGACACAATCTTCTGTTTTCGTGCAGACCAAGAGACTAAGTTAGATCCAAGATATATTGCAAACCCCCCCATGGATCGACGGTCATCTGGACAGCCATCCCAGTCTGCATCAGAAAAGGCACTAATAGAATTAAAAGTTGCATTTGTATAGGCATGTAATGTGGAAGAAGTTGCTAAAATAAGGAGTCCATGATATGTCATCCCGTGAAGGTATCGAAGAATCCGTTTAATAGCGGAGCAATGATTGACTGTTGGTGAGTGCATTAACTTCAAAGGTAATGTAAAGGTAATGTCTGGCCAAGAAAACGTGACATATTTTAAAGCACCAACTACCTGCCAATATTTGACAGGATCCTCAAAAGGGCAATATCACCAAGTGATAAATGAGCATTGGTGGTACATGGAGAAGAAACCGATTTGTAATGAGACAAGTGTGTGCGATCTAGAAACTCGTGAATGTACTTTAGTTGTGATAAAATAACATCAGACCCTTTATGTGCAACCTTAATAGCCAAAAAATAAGATAAAGGGCCCATGTCCTAGACCACAAAAGAACAACTTAAGTTGCGCACCACTTGTTCAATAGCTTTATTGTTGTTACCTGTAAGAACGATGTCATCGACATAGACAAGCATGTATAATAAGGTTCCATTAGCTGAGTAAATAAATAAAGAGGGGTCCGTTTTAGATCCTCTAAAACCAAGGCCTAATAAAGCTTGATATAATGGTTGGAACCATGCATGTGGAGCCTGTTTGAGACCGTACAAGGACAGTTTTCATTGTAAAACTTTCAATTCACATTGATGACATCATCATCATTATCCAACCGTGTCGTTTTCGTGTCTTCGTCATTTGTATCTCATTCTCCTAGTCACACGATGGAGGAATGTCGTTGACCTCAGACGCGACTTGAACGAAACCGAACCGAGCTACATCCATACAAAAGTGCATCAACACTATTCTTAATCCATAAAAAGCTCAATGATTTTATGTCCTCAAAAACTTTAGCAATGCTCCTTTTCTTTGGCCAAAAAACCATCACGTTCCTAGTTTCCATAAACACCAACATGTAGAAAGAATAATCTCGTAAAGAAACTCGTTCTTGTGCCGACATAGTCTATAAGACTTATGAATTAATAGGAGATCTGAGAAAGAGAACGTGAAAATGTGGGGAATTTTACACCAAGCTGATATCAAATGACAAATCTGAGAAGCGAAGCAACAATTACATGTTTCTTCCTAATCTAAGCATAACTTGAAAATAGTAAACAGTAATGAGGAAACTTAGCATTCATTTTATTAAATACACTACAAGAAATGGTCACCAATAGCTTGACGATTGTTGTGGTCCGGCGGTGGTAGAGCTTGACGATGGAGGTGGTGGTGTGTAGTTGAAGGTTGGAGTGTGATGTGTATGAGGAGGATGAAGGGGAGGTGTGTGTTTGTTTACGATGGAGAAGAAGTGTGAGTACATTTATGTCTATCGCCTCCGTCAATGCGAAACGTAGCAGAAAACTGAACAAAACAAGGTTTTAGATGATTAAATATAGGGAATGGCATTATTGTAAATAAGGAAACCTTCCTTATTGCCATGGCCTATAAATAGGATCCTTATGTTTAGTTTTAGAGACTTTTGGCATTTGTGATTTGGAGAGCTTGGAGCCTAGAGAGAGAGTCTAGAGAGAGAAAGTCATCAAGGTGATTCACGGTGATTGTACTTTGTTATATCATTCTACTAGTCTAAGTACCCGTGTGTTACACGGGTGGACCAACAATAATTAATATTATTCAACATCATCTAAGTAAACATGTTAATTAAATAAACGTTGAACTACACACATCTTTATCAACATTACACGTAATTGAAAACAAACAAAGAAGACAAAGTTCACAATTTGTTAAACACTTCCTTATAAACGACATTTGATGTTTTATCGGTAGGTTTGCCGTCCTTGTCTAATATAAGCAATTTGACTCCGTCTCTAGTTTTTACCCTTGATAAAGCCACATACAACTGACCATGCGTAAAAACAGGTTGTCTCAAGTACAGACCAACCCTTGATAGCGACTGCCCTTGACTTTTGTTGATAGTCATCGCAAAACACACAGCTATCGGAAATTGCCTCCTTTGAAACGCAAAAGGAATCTTTTTGTCTGAAGGTATCAAATTAAGTCTCGGTATGTAGGTGCGAGTGCCGATATTTCCTCCAGATATGATTTCTGCTTCTATGACACGGTTGTATAATCTTTTTATCTGTAACCTCGTACCGTTGCATAAACCATTTTGTTGGTCAATGTTACGTAATAGCATTACTGGCACACCAACTTTGAGTACTAACCTGTGATTAGGCAAACCTGATACTTTAAGACCATTCAACACATCTGGTGAGTATAGTTTTAGCTGTGTTGAATTAGGATTCTCAGTCTGACAAAGACTATCGGAGCTTAGATACTCTCTTTCTTCGCCTGGGAATAACGCTAACAACCTGTCATTTATCTCATGCACAACCTCGTTCTTAGGCGCAAGTATAGCCCTCTCGCTAAAGTAGTTATGGTTGTTGTAGTTATCTAAAATTGAAGGATAAACGAAATCAATTAAAGATGAAATGGGATCAGAGGTGTCCTTAATTAGAAGATCCAGTGGTATTTCAATTGTTGCTTCCCCGTCATTAGGACAACCAACATTTCCCTCACCCAAATCCAAAAGCCACTTGGCAAAATTATTGATTTCTTCAATATCCGATGTAGAGCGTCCAATGGTTAATCTCATGTTTTTTGTTAGCCTTAGCAACTTGCATTTACTCCATAAATATGACGAACATAGCGAGGCATTCACTATCTCTTGTCTTCCACCATTGGGGACAACAGGAAGAATTTGTCTAAAATCACCACAAAAAACAATAACCTTACCTCCAAATGATATTTCAGAACCTATGGAAGTGTCCATATTGAATATGTCATTCATCGTTCTATCCAAAGCTTCGAAGGCGTGTTTATGAACCATTGGGGCTTCATCCCATATAATTAACTTGGTTTCATGTAGTAATCTAGCTGTGTCACTGTCTGGTTTTATATGACAAACTGAATCCTCAGTAAGATTTAAAGGAATATGAAACCGGGAGTGTGCGGTCCTGCCACCAGTCAGTTGCAACGATGCAATTCCACTTGATGCGACATTTAATTCAATTTGACCCTTAGATCTAATTGCCGCCGACAATGTCTTCCATAAGAAGGTTTTACCGGTTCCACCATATCCATAGACAAAGAATACACCACCTGTGTCACCGTCAACGGCTTTCAGTATTTCTTCAAAAACAGACCGTTGTTCATCGTTTAGCATACTCATTTGGCTTTCGTACTCGTTTCCATGATCTAATTGGGTGGAACAACGCTCCTCATATATCAGGCGATTTTGTTAATCAGCTAAAGACGCTTCATCAGGATATGGCATTGTTACAAACCTTCGTAGAGATGAGTTATTTCGAACTAAATTTTTTTCTATTTTGCCCACAGCATAGTTTTTAAGGTGGTCCTCAGGAACTGACAAAGCTGTAAAATGTGAAATCAAGTTAATATAATTAATTACAAACATTAATTAAATTATACAAACAGACTAAACAACTATTGTATCATAACAAATGACTTTAAAGTAACAGTAACATAACCAAATTGTAAAAAATATAATTAAAAAAAAAGTTACCTTCAGATCGATGAAATTTTCTTAATCTGTAAATAAAGTCATCCGTCATATATTTCCACGTGCTTTGCCATACCACCTTAGGTCTAGACAGAGTATTTGATAACAACATCATTGCAAACAAAACACGAATATATGAACATGTTGCTGTTTCATTTGCTTCCTTGATTGCTTCAATGTACTCCGTGTCATCGTCCAAAAGACCAAGTGCGTAACACGCATCTCTAAAGGTATCGTGTACATGACCATTAACGGTTCTAATGTCAACAAACGATTTTGGCCCTTTGACTTTGTTAAGAAAAATCCTTAAAAAATATGCTTCACCAAAAGAAGGGGGTACAGAGTGAATTCTGCCAATCGCTTTTCCCTTTTGTCTAGGTTCCCAGCAACGTTTTTCAATCTTCCATACATAAAGAATTGGAAACTGAACATAAGTAAGGGTACGGGCCACTGTGTCATTCAGGTCTTTGTTACGTTCCATCCAAGACAAAAACATTGACGCTTTGACAGATGGTTTGTTAAGGACGAAATTTATATCTTCGTCAGGGCCAAAAACCACATTTTGTTGTCCAGGAAGATGGAAAGGTAACCTTGTAACAGAAGGATACTTATAGTGTACCTCATTAGAGAATATCCTCCAAGATGCCTCACAAGCTGAGATGTACCTACAATCATAATACTCTTTTATCTCATCTTTTGATGGTTCTTCGTTTTGGTTATCGCTTTGCACAACAACAACAGTTGCTCTATCAGGTCCTTTGTTGATGTATTTAAACAAATATTTGATAGACCCAGCTTGATTGCACCACTCAACATTTATGTGCGCCTTATACCTTTTCAACAGCTTTTTGTTGTATGGTAAAACACTTATATTATCTAGCTCAATGCGGTTCTTTATAACTATCGCTCCATCGTTTCTTCTTCTGTACACTGGGAATCCATTTGAATCTAATGTCGTATGATCTTGAAACTTTTTTGGAAAGCCTTTCGAACATTTTCTATCAACCATACATGGACAGCTTAGGTTAGCAAGACCACATGGACCATGAATCATAAGTGTGTATAACTCCGGGTCCTCATTTCTGTTTGGAATCTCAGCACATATACATGCATCAACATGGTCCACTGTAGGAAGTTTATATTCATCCTCCATGAATAAGCATAAGTGTGCATGAGGCAATCCACGTTTTTGAAACTCGATAGTGTAAACAACTACATAAAAAAAGGAAAAAAATAATATAAGTTTAAAAATGATAGCCAATAGTTTAATTTAAACAATATATAGATAAAATAACCTGCGGTAGCTTTTCCCAATAGATGGCGTTCCTTTAAGTCTTTGCAAATAGCCTCCAATTTCAACTTAAATAATCTTGACAGAATATCTGGTCTATCTTCAGGTTTAAGTGTGGTGTCTCTAAGAAACCTTGTTACCTCCGGCCATTTTGGGTTGCATGTGATGGTTATAAAAAAGTCGGGATATCCAAAACACTTGCATAGAGACATGGCATCTAAATAGTTTTGCATCATATATCTAGCACCGCCGGTAAATGAAGAAGGCAACATCACACTTTTACCAGCGTTAGATATATCTTGTTGACCGTTATTTCTTAACTTTTGAAGACTATCATATGTATCAGATCTAAGATTCTTTTGCTGATGACGTATATAGTTGAGTCTCTCACTCTCAATCATCGTATATGCATCAACCAAGAATTGTTGAAATAGTCTCCTTGAATTAAGAATCAATGAAAATTGATTAATCCTATCTTGAACACGATACGCAAAGAATTCTCTCATAGTACAATTTGGCCATTTCTTATTGGTAACATCTAGGACACCTCTATGAGGGATGTCAACTCTATAACCATCATCCCCATAAGGGAACAAAATCGGGTATTGAAGAGCAAGATAAGAAGGATGCAATTCACTTATTCGTTTTAGAGCACCTGTTTGGGTTTCCACAACAATATCTCTACTGTCAATCGCGCTGTCAAGATCTCCAACTATAAGAGCAGCGACCTCGCCAGCCATTGGTAGGTTATACGTCCTACCATCTTTCTCCATTCTTCCAATAAGGTGTAACTTTAGAGATAGTTGCGGGTTATCTTGAAAAGAATCCCTGACCATTCTGTAACTTTTAACCAGCTGATTGTCTATGTCTAAAACACCCTTTATATGTTCTATCAATTGACGATCAAGGGCGTCGGCAGACGACGAAGATGCATCCTTTGAGGAACTGTGTACATAAATAAGTTGTTGTGAACAATTAATTTATGTAGATGAGAAGGGATTTTAATATAAAGTAACATTAATAATAAAAAAAAAATAATATTGTCTGTTAATTACCTAAATATGGATTGCCTATTTGAAAGTTTGTTCTCTGTATCGTATATGTAGAGCTGACAAAATTTAGGTTTTGATCCGTTTTCTGGCAAGAGACTCCCAATGGTATGATAGTTTTCACCACTGATTCGGTAGCAAAAGGGAGCATTACCTCTATTAACAGTCGGATCAACCTTACCAACCATTGAAGTAAAAGCAAACATAGAGTTTTTCTCTTGCAAACTTATGTAAAAGCAACTTCCTTTTCTTTTACTTTAAACTTTGTTATTAAAAGGTTGGTTGGTATATCAAAGAGCGAATAATAAATGAGTCAAATAGAATCGGACAACCACTTGAGTCAATATAATATAACAGCAGAAAATGGATTTAATTACTGAAAAAGATCTAAAAGCAATTTCCAACATGTTTATATTTATAAGACTTATAAATCTGAACAGTTGGCTACGAATAACATATTTAACAAATCACATAAAACAATCCTTTACATATCACATAAACAGAGTGTCTAATGCTTAGATTTGAATGTCAGAAATAAAGGCCAAATAATTTCGCTCACAATATATAGAACTATAGCATATTAAGTAAACAATCACATTGATTTATATCACTCAATCTACAAATCACATAAAACATTAAGTTAGCTACCAATCATTCAGTCTTATAAGTCAAGATAAAAAGCCTACAAATAAAAGCCCTAAAATTTAATATAAAATCAGAAGCTTCATAACAGATTCATATGTTTACTTATATCATTCAGTCGAATAAGTCAAGATAAGAAAGCCCTAATATAAGAGCCCTAAAAATTGATACAAATCAGAAGCTTCACAAAAGATTCATATGTTTACTTATGTTATTCAGTGGAAATCGATACAAAATCAGAGATTGATACAAAAACAGATTCATAAAAAGCCCTAAAAATTGATACAACAACAGAAGCTTAACACAAGATTCATATGTTTGCTTATACAATTCAGTAGAAATTATAAGACCTGCATACATATCAGAAGAATTGATAACTAACACAGATAATGATTGATAACAACATAGATGTCAACGACCAGAGAAATATGCATACAGATTAAAGAATCGTACCTTAAATAATGCTTGACAAATCGATTGACAGCCAAATCGATGTGAAGAAACAGAGGATGATTGATAAATCGATTAACAACCGAATCGATGTGAAGAAACGACTGAATACGTATGGATTTATAGATCTAGGGTTTATGCAACCAATGATCCTTAAATATGGAAACTCATTCATATTTTGGAAGATGATCATAGAGAAAGATGGAATTCGGATCTCTGGTAGGATTATTTGAGATAATATGAGAGAAGGATGGAAACTGATATATGCGTATAGATTTAGGAAAATATTAGTTTGTCAATTGAAAGTGAAAAGCGGGATGCCAAAAGACCTCCAATGCATTGCCGCTCAAAAGAAAAATCAGACATACAATCAAATGACACGTGGCAATAAGCTTTTTAAGAATAGGACAAATGACATAAGTTTGTTTTTTTTTATTATAAGGTATAGATAGAATCACAGATTATATACAATCTTGTGTTCGGTCTACGCACGTGTACGGATTCCGCACGTCACACGTGTCGTTATGCAATCGTACGGGAGTCGTTTACGGTCCTACAACGCGCTCACAAGTGGTATCAGAGCAGGAACTCGATTGCACGGATCAAATTCACAAGAATCGATGTGATTTCAGTTGTTTCAGACTCAAAATCGCATCAGATTTGTCAAATTTCATCTTCTACTCATTTTCTTCACTTTTTGACACAAAAACGCAAAATTAACAAGGTTTTCAAGGTTAAAATTTGGTGATTTTTTGACATATTCTGCGAAAATCATCATTTTACAAGCCTACAAATTTTCAGATCAAAACTCGAAGTATTTTGAGAGATATCGAAGATTTTTTGTCCGAAAATGTTGAAAAATAGCTGCTGTTGCTGTTCTTATTTTTTCACCCGGATGGCAATCCGTTCGGATGACCATCCGGACATAAGTCACATTCAAAAGGAAAAGTGAAAAACTCATTCTCTCGGATTTTCATCCGACCGGATACTAATCCGGAGCTTGTGACTTTTGAAAGTTGAACATAACAAGTCTCTCGGATTTTCATTCGAACAAACGATAATCCGGACGGAAACATTCATTTGAAAAAAGCCATTCGATCGGATTGATATCCGACACTTGAACTTTATTACATAAACGGCCCAATCAGCTTCAATTCTATTTCAGAGAATCACGTGATTCTTTCTGACTCTATAACAATCAAGTGATATTTTTCAAAAGCATTTAATTGTGATTAGTCAAACTTATCGGTCCAATTTAATAATAAATCAACAGAAATCACGTGAAACATGTAAGTGGCATATGTAGGAAAGATCATTTAATTGCATGTGCTGATTGAGGTCCAACTAGAGTAAAGTAGGTTCAGTATTCATTAGGGCTGGCATATCGGGTCAACCCGATCTGTTAAGACACGAACACGATAAGACACGAACATGAAACATGTAAACACGAACACGACACGAAATCTTATCGTGTCAGATTTTCCAAACACGAACACGAACCTGTTAATAAATAGGTTACACGAAATGACCTGTTAAGACATGAAAAAGATTTTCCAAATACGAACACGAACCTGTTAATAAATACTATTCATTAATCCTTGTCGGCCATTTCGTTCTTGAATCAAAGCACTTATTATTTGTGTCGAGTATTGGAGGCCAATAACATTTTATATCAGTCATCTTGAGTCCATCTATGTTTGCATGTGATTGTTAAAGAGTGTCAAAGATCTGCGGTCCTACAACGCTCTCTAAGTTGGATTTTCAGAAGTTTAAGTTTGCAGCCTATGTGAAACTCCATACATTTCTCGGCCCAATAACTGTTTCAAATTAGGTCCAATAGCATTAATTGATTTAAGTTTGACGGCACAATTGATTTGAACGAATAGTCATTCGGACGAATCTTCATTCGATCGGTAGACACATTATATTCACAAGTCATTCGATCGGATTTACATCCGATCCATTTCATGCACATGTGTTAAAATACAGTTTAAATGTTCTCTTTATTTCTTTATATATTCTCTTTATTTCTTTTTATTCTAATCTATTTTTTGTTTATTGTTTCCTTTTGAGGTTTGGTGGATTTGGGCTCTCTCTCCTTGTCTCGGGCTTATCTATTGCTAGGCTCCTTGGTTTGGGCTTATAGCCGTTTGTGTGGCCTGCTGCGTTTAGGGTTATCCCCTCTTATAAATGGCTGGTGCTTTTAGAGCTTTGTGCACTCGATCTCATTCTTGTCTCGTGCACCTCTTCTTGGCTGCTTGTTTTGGTTCCCTGTCATTCACACGTTACATTCGTGAGTGTTGGGTTTCTTGTTCGTATTGATCATCCTATGGAGATCCTTTTGATTCTTGTAAAACTGTGATGACTGGTTCATCTCTTTGATATATTTGATTGAGTGATTCTATCTGTTGGTCCATTTTATCCGTGTTCCTGACATGGTATCAGAGCTCCGAGGTTAAGACGGTGCTCTGGTGCTCTTCCGCTGCTCTATTTCTGGTCTCGCCGCCGATCGTGAAGACTGAAACCCGAATTTCTAGGGTTTGGGGTTTTTTCTGTTTCCGAAGCCTTTTGACTTCCTGGAGACGGATCTGATCTTGAAGGTTGGAACCCTAGCTTTTGGGGGTTTTGTAGTACTCTCGGAGAAGACTCTCATTGGTCCCTCTTTAGGGCAAACCAACAGATCTCGTGCTTATTTTTTTGATAAGAAGCTTGTAACCCTAAGTGAAGGTTACAAGCCTGATTCACCGGAGTTTATTGCACCCGCTGTGAGTTCGTTCCATCTCTCCTTTTTTACTTTTCCTTGCATCATTTTGTCTGTTTGAGTCTAGGCATCTTGATACCGGGTATTAGGCAAAATGTCACACCCTGATATTTCCACGTATTACCGGTGGGCCCGGTGGGGAGTATCGTGACGTAGTTGATATCATCATAGTCAATTTAATCACAGTTTAATGCACAGCGGAAGAATAAAGTAATAATATTACAAACCGATTCGAAAGTAACATAAAATATTACAAACGGATTGTAAGATGGATCCACAGGCGGATCAAAACAAAAGGAGATATTGTTCAACAGATTTAAGCATCAAAAGCTTGCAAGACTCTTTATTTGATACTAGGAGTAGCCAGCCCATTTCGCATAGTTCCTGCACTTAACCTTTTTGGAAAATACGTCAGTTTACACTGGTAAATACAATTAACTGACTCCTTTTGAAAAGTGTTTATAAAATTGATTTAGATGCACAAGGCACCAAGATTCTTTTATAACTTGGGATCATTATTTAAAAATAATCTTGTAAAAGATTTATATGCTTGTCATACGTTAAGGATCCGGGATAGAAGCCGGAACAAGATTAATAGACACACCACATAATATAAACCCACGGCGAGTTATTCTCAACAAGCGGGTATATCTTTTTACATACGCACCGGCAGGTGTATGCCTACACCCCGTGCTTAAGTTGTGGCCATTTCAATGAACGAGCCGAGGATATTCAGGACACGGTCATTAACCCCCCCAAAGGTTTAAAACAAACAAAACAGATTAAACGGGTTATCTCAATGATTTAACCATTATTCGATTAAAGATTCAATACCCGACCAAGCGGTATTATTAAATACCGTACCCCAAGCCCGTATAAGGGAAAATAAGTTAAAAGTATTTACCTGAGCTAAAATATAAATTTTAATCCCAGCCGTATAACAACGCAGCAAGTACGGTAGCTTTTACTGGTCTCCTAAATCTGGAACGAAGCTTTTAATACTAATGGGTCTTATTTAAGCCTAAACTTAGACCAGTTAGTTTTATAGAAAGGCTTACGGTTCAAAACGCAAGATTAAGCGAAGAATAGATTAGAATGTGATTTAGACCCGAAAAGTATGAAGACTTGTATATTATGGGTAAATTAAACACATTCTGGATTTTGAAGTAAAAATGATAAGGTTTGACCCGTTTCGGTTAATTTATGCAAACTAGATACATAAACTGTACCGAACGCGAATATGCATAACAGGTAACCAAATAAGTCATGTACAGGTTCCACAAGTTAATTTGCTTAAAATGTGTTATGATATCAGTAGGATACCTTCCAGTATGGCCAAAACGAATTTAAAATCAAATTAAGCCCCGAAAGGGTATTTTGGTCATTTTAAAGCTTATAAAAGAGGTTAAATAATAATCTGAGGTTCTGGTCTAAAATAATTTATAAAATATTTATTTTAACATGTTATATCAGTAAGATATCATATATATGTGGAATTTATCTTTTATGACCAAACTATGCACCGAAGGGGCATTTTGGTTATTTCACATATGCTTTAAGGGTCAAATTTGGAAGTCTGAGTTTAAAACTTTTACTTACTGATAAAGAATAAAAATTTATTCATAACATCAGTAGGTAACATGTCTTAGGTGCCAAATATGGTTTTAAACCATACTATGCGCCTAAATCGCATAAAAGTCGGTATTTGACGGTATTCAGGTTGATTAAGAAAATCTGAGATTTTAATCAGCCTCTATTGTTTAAAATAATTTATTTATTGTATAAAATCAGTAGGAAAAGGTTTGATATGTAAAGGATGTGTAAAACTCATTTTATTAGCAAAAAGGGCATAACCGTCAATTACCGAATCAATGCAAGAACCCTATGTTATGATCAGTTTAAAATTTAACAAAAATTTTCAAAAATCCCTAAATATTATATCTTAATAGTAGGTGGCAAGTTTGGTGTCAAAATTTGGGTTTAAATGGGTTTTATGCCAAAAATGCCGTTTAATTAATAAAAAGCTTGCATTTTACGATATCGCGCATAACTTCTATTTTAGACCACAAACTGATGTCAAACTTTTAGGACATACTTAAATATCAGTAATAAAGGTTTTTGTTCTCTCACATTTCCAAAAATTTCGTTTTAATGTCAAAAGGGTATAATGGTCAACTTTTAAGCATTTAACGGAAGCATGCAATGAACTAGGATTTCTATGGAACCAAGTTGTATAACCTCAGAGGGTTATACCAACCTGTAACATGGTCCTAAAGAAACCCTAAGGCATATCTAAACTAAGCTAAATCGGGTCAGAACTGAAAGTCAAAGCAAAAGTCTACTTTTGCGACTTTCAGTTCCGAACCGAGCCTAAACTCAGAATTGTCAGGTTGAACATGTCCAAACATGTTCTTACATTATTTACCAAGTTATTTTAGTGTTAAAACATGTTCCATGACCTCTGCATTGCTAGTTATGAATTTATTTGCAAAAATAGATTCTGTTGACTTTTTATAAATAAGTTTGACCCTACAATTGACCAAGTAAAAGTGATAATCAGTAGGTGCCCTTTTAAGGGTTTATTTCCTACATAATTACCAACTCATAGCCACTTTCAATTCGAATAATGGCTGGACCATTAGTGATTAATCACTAAGTCAAAGCTTAATTACGGTGGCTTTGACTTTTGGTCATTAAACTAATAAAACTTAAACTAGAGAGGCTAAGAATGCTTACAAGGGCACTTAGCATGAAAAATGAACTGAGGAAAGCTTCCTAGAGCTCCAAGGGACTCCAGAGAATGAGTTGTGAAGTGATTTTGAGATTGTGCAAATGAATCAATGAGAAACAAGGGTCTTATATAGGATTTTTCACTTCATAAGATCACTCCACATGCCCCTACATTGATCCCAGATGTTACCAGGTGTCCCTAGTGCATGAAAAACTGTTGGCACAGACCCTAGTATCGGTTTAAGGCATGCAAAAGCGGTGTAACAGGCTGAACATGCAGTTGTCCTTATCTTTCTGCATCTGATGCTTCCACGCGGGCCACGTAAGACTCTTAAGGAGTCTACGCTTGCCGCGACGCTCCTTGATGACCGGAAAACAAGTTTCAAAGTTTTCAGTTTTGGTCCCTGGTCCATATTAAGTTTATTTAACTTTCATTTATTGCATTTTGGACCCCCATAGTTAACTATTAAGGACCTTGGGTCATAAACTAACTCCGTTAAGCTCCCAGTTAGATTTAAGATCACCCGAAAAGTCTCGTTTTCTTCGAAACTCCACAAAATTAACATCCGATATTCTTGAGAGCAAAATATATAATTATTACAATGTTTTTGGGATCGTTAAAAGGTCACTCAGAGGTAACATTTAACATGTTGACACTTTTAACCCCTATGATTCATAAGATCCTTATTTCAAGCACAAACGACTTTCTTTGTTCGACAATTTATTCGTTAAAGAATACGAACGTCGTATGGGGTCAATCAGAGGCACAAGAATGGGATGTTGACACTTTGGATCCTTTTACTTACATATTTACATTGTTTGATAATTTTAGTCCTTCCAGATCAATCTAATACACGTTTAAAGTCTATGACACGTGTCTTTATTATATTGGTCGTGATTTTACGAGGTGTTACATCCTCACCCCCTTAAAAGAAATCTCGACCTCTAGATTTGCTAAAATAAATGAGGGTACTTATGTTTCATTGTGGATTCAACCTCCCATGTGTATTCTGGGCCTCTACGGGCATCCCATTTAACCTTCACGATCGGCACATGCTTTCTTCGAAGTTTCTTGACCTGTCGATCCTCGATCGACAAAGGTTTTTCCACGAATTTCAAACTCTCATCTATCTGCACTTCCTTATGCGACATTGCTAGCGACTCATCGGCTAGGCATTTCTTCAGGTTGCAGATGTGGAATACATTATGAATTCCACTGAGTTCTTCTGGCAGATTTAGCTTGTAAGCTACAGTTCCGACACATTCGATGATCTAGAATGGTCCTATGTACCTTGGGCTGAGCTTACCCTTATTACCAAAACGCATCACCCCTTTCCAAGGTGATACTTTGAGTAGGACTTTATCACCTACCTCGAATTTCAGAGGTTTACGCCTTTTATCTGCGTAGCTCTTCTGCCTATCCCTAGAAGCTTTGAGATGATCACGGATCTGCACAATCTTGTCCGTCGTCTCTAGGACTATATCAGGTCCTGGCAGTTGGACATCTCCAACTTCCGCTCAACAAACTGGCATTCTGCACTTTCTTCCATACAATGCTTCAAAGGGTGCTGCTTGAATACTCGAATGATAGCTATTATTGTACGAAAATTCAATCAAAGGAAGATGTTCATGCCAACTCCATCCTAAATCAATGACACAAGCTCGTAGCATATCCTCGATCGTTTGAATCGTACGCTCGCTTTGCCCATCTGTTTGAGGATGATATGCAGTGCTGAAGTTTAATCGAGTGCCTAAAGATTGCTGAAAGCTTTTCCAAAAGTGCGATATGTATCTTGTATCCCTATCAGAGATAATAGACACTGGCACTCTGTGGAGAGACACAATCTCATCCACGTACAGCTGAGCTAACTTGTCGGAGCTGTGAATTTCTTTAATAGGCAAGAAGTGAGCTGACTTGGTTAACCTGTCAACTGTGTGATAAAATCTATAGTTACCATTTCTCACTTCCAGGCGGGAAGTTCAGGTTGTTGCAGCAAACCTGACAGCTTCTGATGCTCGGCTTTAACCTGGGCGCATGTCAGACATTTGGCCACATAAGTGGCTATAGATTTCTTCAAACCTATCCACCAATAATTTGCCTTTAAATCCTGGTACATCTTATCACTGCAAGGATGCACTGAATATTTGGAGCTATGAGCTTCTTGCAGAATCACGTCTCGAAGTCCTCCATAAATTGGAACCCATATTCGACCATTTAATCTTAGGATCCCATCCTTGCCATACGACAATTGATCAACAGTGATACCTAACTTCTCATTCGGATAGTTAGCTTCTAATACAGCTCCCTTTTGGGCGGTTAACAACCTTTCATTCAAGCTGTTCTTTAATTCAATGCTCTTGGCATTGATTCTAATAGGATTAACCATTTCTTTCCTGCTCAAGGCATCAGCAACTACATTTGATTTCCAGGATGATACCGAATTTCACAGTCATAATCATTCAGAGTCTCCATCCAACGACGCTGTCTCATATTAAGATCCTTCTGGTTAAACAGATGCTGAAGGCTCTTATGATCAGAATAGATCACACACTTGGTTCCATATAAATAATGCCTCCAAAGCTTTGGTGCAAATACGACACCCAACTCCAAATCGTGGGTGGTGTAATTCTTCTCGTGCACCTTTAGTTGTCGGGAAGCATAAGCAATAACTTTGCCCTTCTGCATAAGCACACATCCCATGCCTGTGTGCGATGCGTCGCAATAAACCACAAATTCTTCAATACCTTCTGGCAATGTCAACACAGGTGCATTGCTTAACTTCTGCTTAAGAATCTCAAAAGATTCTTGTTGCTTGGGACCCCAATCAAACTTTATATTCTTGCGAGTCAACGAAGTTAGAGGTGCAGCAATCCTCGAAAATTTTTCAATAAAACGCCTATAATATCCTGCCAGACCCAAGAAGCTGCGAATCTCTGTGGGTGTCTTCGGCTCTTGCCAATTCATAATGGCTTCAATCTTAGCGGGATCCACCTGGATACCTCGCTTGCTAACCACATGTCCAAGAAATTGGACTTCACGAAGCCATAACTCACATTTTGAAAACTTGGCGTAGAGCTTCTCTTGCTGAAGGATTTTGAGAATACATCGGAGATGCTTCTCATGATCGGCCTAATTCTTCGAATATATAAGTATGTCATCAATAAAAACAATGACAAACTTGTCCAAGTATGGCTTGCAAACGCGATTCATGAGATCCATGAATGCTGCTGGTGCATTAGTGAGCCCGAAAGGCATCACCAAGAACTCATAGTGACCATAACGAGTTCTGAATGCAGTCTTATGCACATCTTTATCTCTGACCTTCAGTTGATGGTAACCTGACCTTAAATCTATCTTGGAGAAATAATTCGCCCCTTGCAGTTGATCGAACAGATCGTCGATCCTAGGTAATGGGTATCTATTTTTTATTGTAACCTTGTTCAGCTTGCGATAATCAATGCATAAACGCATTGATCCATCCTTTTTCATCACAAATAGAATCGGTGCTCCCCATGGGGACGAGCTAGGGCGAATAAATCCCTTTACCAACAAATCATCCAACTGAGTTCTTAACTCTTTCATCTCAGTCGGTGCCAACCGATAAGGTGCTCTTGCAATTGGTGCAGCTCCAGGAATAATATCGATTCTGAACTCCACTTGCCTATCTGGAGGTAAGCCAGGTAGTTCTTCAGGGAATACTTCTGGATATTCAGAAATAACAGGGATGTCTTCAACCTTGGGTTTTGGTTCATCAATGGTTACCTGTGCCATATAAATGACACAACCTTTCTTCATACACCTCGACGCCTAAAACAAGGACACCTGCTTAGGTAACCCGTACTGAGTATCTCCTTGTATTGTTAACGGCTCACCATAGGGAGTCTTGATAACCACTTGCTTCTTGTCATAAACGATCTGAGCTTGGTTATGAGATAACCAATCCATTCCTATTACTATGTCGAATCCTGCTAATTTCAAAGGAAGCAAAGACAGTGGAAAAGAGTGGTTCCTAATGGATATAAAACATCCATCTAATATGGTTGAAGCAGTCTCTATAGTACCATCGGCCAATTCTACCTCATATTTTATGCTTAGGGTTTTAACAGGCAGATTTAATAATTTACAAAATTTATTGTCCACAAACGACTTATCTGCACCCGAATCAAACAATACCCTTGCATAAAAATCATTGATAAGAAAGGTACATGTTATCACATTGTCGTTCTGAATGGCCTCCTGAGCATTCATCTGAAAGACCCGAGCATTGGTCTTTTTACCCTCTTCAAGTTTCTTTGCATACTTCGGGTAGTTAGACTTGATATGTCCCTTCTCGTTACAGTTGTAACATGTCGCATCCTTTATCTTTTTGCAATCCAACGTTTTATGCTCACTTGATTTGCAGATCCCACAAGCTCTGGGCTGCGATTGGGATTTTGATTCGAACCTGCATTTCCTTAGATGGCGCTTCCGACAGGTTTTACACTTGGGTTTCTCACCTGACTGCTGATTATCCTTTTTAAACCCTGAACTCTTCTTGTGATCCGAGTTCCCCTTATGTTTCTTATTAGAACGGCGTAAGTTCTCATCCTCACGTTTCCTTTTTCCTTCATCAGAACTCTTAAGCGATATCTACCTAACCGCATCAAGAGTAATAGATAACGACAGATCAACCACTGACCAAAAGGTGGTAGGTCTTGATGCTTTCACACTTGCCTTGATTTCTAGAGCTAGACCTCCAATAAAACGAGCTATGCGTTTTGGTTCGGGTGTGACCAAGTATGGAACCAATCATGACATAGTGTTGAAACTTGTAAGATACGCCTGACAATCTAAGTTCTTCATAACCAATGTTAAGAAATCAGTCTCAATTTTCTCAACTTCATGTTGAGGACATAAATTTTCTTTGATGAGGGCAACAAACTGATCCCAAGTTAGATTATATAACGGGATCTTCCCAGTAGCTTGGATTAGGGACCTCCACCAAGCTAGAGCTTCACCTTTGAATGATTGTGACACAAACTTCACAATATCCTTATCAGCACAACCACTGATATTAACTACGGTATCCATCTCATCGAGCCAAGTCATACAATCAATGGCTCCTTTCTCCCCTGTGAAATCCCTCGGCTTACAGGAGACAAAATATTTGTAAGAACATGCCTTGACACGTGGTTCCTGGTTGAGCACAACCTGTCTAGACGGAACACTCCTCTGATTTAATGAATGATGAGAATCGCTCTTGTGAGCTGTATGAGTCTTGGAGGGTGGTTTTGAATGTGGTACAGACTGAGTTCTGATGCGAGTACCACTTGATTCATTAAACTGTCTACCAAGAGCTCGAGTAACGACATTATCTATTAATGCCTGCAGTTCCGCACCAGCTACATTAACTCTGGTAGTATCATTATTCTCCCTCGGGTGGCTGTTAACCTCATATGATCCAGCCATGTAGCTTGATTGCTACATAAATATTGTCAAAGATTTATTCAGAAGTCTATTATGGGATTGTCATTTATGGCAATTCACTAACCATGGTAACTATAAACCATATTGGTTAATTTAATTTATTTAACTTTTTATTATATTTTATCTAGTTATAAACTATTAAGGATAATAGGGTGGCATACAAAAGGCCTAGTCACAAGGACAATTTTAATTCATAAGCCATGATTTTATAGAATCAAAGCATTTAGGTTTGAACGTAGTTCATTACCTTTCTTGACAAGGAGTGATAGACTACAACTATCTTTTATCTTATAGGACAAATATTATGGCCCGCAGGCACATCATCACTAATGGATGTTTAAATTAAATAGAGAAAGGAATTGGAAGAATCCAATATAAGGATGACTTATATGATTTTATCGAATCACATTTGCCAGGAGTGCTAACATGTTTTCAGATGTTAACAAGGATTTATTTCTTAAAAAGGATTTACCATCATGGCCCTGTCTTAAAATGACACATAGGCTAGGTGATACCATCAAGATTTTCTTTCAATATACAATGGCAGATCAATAATAAATTGGGATGATATTTTATTTCATGTAATATATTTATACATATAGTGATAAATGAAATTTTAAGTTAAAACATTCCATAAATAAATAAAGAGAAGTACATGTTTGCCCTAAACGGGACTTTTAAACAAATAACTTGCCCATGCAAGGGCTAAACAAAGAAAGGCAGGTCCACGCAGGGACCAAGTACATAAATAAATGTCCACACAGGGACTTGATTGAAATAAAGAAATTACAATACAAATAAATAATGAATTTTCAAAAATCCTTCTTCTTCTTCCCCTTGATCAGATTCGCCAAACCCTTAAGCAAACTCTAGTGGCTTCTACGCTCCTCCTGCACCTCTCGTTCCACATGGTTCAACCTCTGAAGAATCTCCTGCTGCTGCGGTGGTTGGATTTGTGGCGGTTGCGGCTGCTGATGCGGCAGAGGTTGAGGAGGTGATGGGTATTGATACCCATAGGCCGGGTATCCAGTTTGGTAGGAAGCTGCGTAGGGCCCTTCGGGATGAAGAGCATTGTAGTTTGCCGCTACGAGATACGGGTCAACATCGGGGGCATTGTAGTTGTTGTAATCTGGGTAAGCTGGTTGCTCAAACGGGTTATACGCCGCTGTACCGGCATAAGAAGGAATTGGGCTATCAGAACCCATTTGGGGTGGTGGTGCGACTGGCGCAGAGTCCACCTCAGAAACTGGGTTTGAAGGCCCACCCATCTGCGGGTCTTCATACAGTGGCGGGTAGTGGCTGCCACTGGAGTGTTGGGGGTGCTGAAGTGAAATCCCCCTAGCACGGACATCCATGCTCCTGATCTCCTTCGCTTCGGTGGTTCGGGAGGCGGCTGCTGCTCTGGCGGCGGCGGTGGTGGTGGCGTAATCGCCCGGAAACGCGAATCCTTAGAGGGATCCTGCTACTGCTGTTGAGGTGGGTTGAAAGGGGGAGTGAACTCCTAGGGGTATGTGGCCCACCTTTCTGCAAAGCTGTCTGGACCCCGGTATGGCGAACCATGGAAAGATGATCCATCAGAAATCTCTATGGGATGCGTCGGCGTCCCAGATGGTGGCTCGGCAGGATCCGGATCTTCGTCCATATCCATATCTTGGTCACCGGAAAAATGATCCTCTGGTCCCAATGGGTTATAACCCACTAGTTCTTGCACCTGATTTGCCGGATTGAACCGGCTCTGAAAGTACGGGTTCGGGTCCTGAAAGGCGCGGTGTGAACCCGACCGCTGCAACGGCAAGTAGGAGTGATGTGAGTCATTGGGCTCGTTTTCTGATTGTGGCCCAAAGGAGTGGTGATATGAGGGCAAAGAGCTAAGCGAGACAGAACGCCTCGCGGGTTCCAAATACGTCCTCCAGTCTTCTTGAGGACTAGAGCTCATGGTTGCTGAAGGGGTTCGCCGGTGTAATGGCCCAGCCTCGTGGTCATGACTTGTGAAAACTGGGGCTTTTCCGCCTCTACCTCTTCCTTTGATACGCAGCGGCATTTTCTTGTTCCTATCAAAACAAACAAAAGAAACAACATAGAAAAACAATAAAGGACAAAATAATTAAGATTAGGATTAGTCCTAAGTCTTTTGCCTAGACTCGAAAGTCAAGGAATGTGCAAACTGTGTCATTGAGATTAAACACAAAAGGCTAGTGTTTAATTCACTCAATGTTGGCTCTGATACCAACCTGTCACACCCTGATATTTCCACGTATTACCGGTGGGCCCGATGGGGAGTATCATGACGTAGTTGATATCATCATAGTCAATTTAATCACAGTTTAATGCACAGCGGAAGACTAAAGTAATAATATTACAAACCGATTCGAAAGTAACATAAAATATTACAAACGGATTGTAAGATGGATCCACAGGCGGATCAAAACAAAAGGAGATATTGTTCAACAGATTTAAGCATCAAAAGCTTGCAAGACTCTTTATTTGATACTAGGAGTAGCCAGCCCATTTCGCATAGTTCCTGCACTTAACCTTTTTGGAAAATACGTCAGTTTACACTGGTAAATGCAATTTACTGACTCTTTTTGAAAAGTGTTTATAAAATTGATTTAGATGCATAAGGCACCAAGATTCTTTTATAACTTGGGATAATTATTTAAAAATAATCTTGTAAAAGATTTATATGTTTGTCATACGTTCAGGATCCGGGATAGAAGCCGGAACAAGATTAATAGACACACCACATAATATAAAACCACGACGAGTTATTCTCAACAAGCGGGTATATCTTTTTACATATGCACCGGCAGGTGTATGCCTACACCCCGTGCTTAAGTCGTGGCCATTTTAATGAATGAGCTGAGGATATCCAAGACATGGTCATTAACCCCCCAAAGGTTTAAAACAAACAAAACAGATTAAACGGGTTATCTCAATGATTTAACCATTATTCGATTAAAGATTCAATACTCGACCAAGCGGTATTATTAAATACCGTACCCCAAGCCCGTATAAGGGAAAATAAGTTAAAAGTATTTACCTGAGCTAAAATATAAATTTTAATCCCAGCCGTATAACAAAGCAGCAAGTACGGTAGCTTTTACTGGTCTCCTAAATCTGGAACGAAGGTTTTAATAACCTATTAGATTCCTAACGGGTCTTATTTAAGCTTAAACTTAGACCGGTTAGTTTTAAAGAAAGGCTTACGGTTCAAAACGCAAGATTAAGCGAAGACCGGATTAGAATGTGATTTAGACCTGACAAGTATGAAGACTTGTATAATATGGGTAAACTAAACACATTCTGGATTTTGAAGTAAAAATGATAAGATTTGACCCGTTTCGGTTAATTTATGCAAACTAGTTACATAAACCGTACCGAACGTGAATATGCATAACGGGTAACCAAATAAGTCATGTACATGTTCCACACGTTAATATGCTTAAAATGTGTTATGATATCAGTAGGATACATTCCATTATGCCCAAAACGAATTTAAAATCAAATTAAGCCCCGAAAGGGCATTTTGGTCATTTTAAAGCTTATAAAAGAGGTTAAACAATAATCTGAGGTTCTGGTCTAAAATAATTTATAAAAATATTTATTTTAACATGTTATATCAGTAAGATATCATATATATGTGGAATTTATCTTTTATGACCAAACTATGCACCGAAGGGGCATTTTGGTCATTTCACATATGCTTTAAGGGTCAAATTTGGAAGTCTGAGTTTAAAACTTTTACTTACAGATAAAGTATAAAAATTTATTCATAACATCAGTAGGTAACATGTCTTAGGTGCGAAATATGGTTTTAAACCATACTATGCGCCTAAATCGCATAAAAGTAAGTATTTGACGGTATTCGGGTTGATTAAGAAAATATGAGATTTTAATCAGCCTCTATTGTTTAAAATAATTTATTTATTGTATAAAATCAGTAGGAAAAGGTTTGATATGTAAAGGATGTGTAAAACTCATTTTATTAGCAAAAAGGGCATAACCGTCAATTACCGAATCAATGCAAGAACCCTATGTTATGATCAGTTTAAAATTTAACAAAAATTTCTAAAAATCCCTAAATATTAGATCTTAACAGTAGGTGGCAAGTTTGGTGTCATAATTTGGGTTTAAATGGGTTTTATACCAAAAATGCCGTTTAATTAATAAAAAGCTTGCATTTTACGATATCGCGCATAACTTTTATTTTAGACCACAAACTGATGTCAAACTTTTAGGACAAACTTAAATATCAGTAATAAAGGTTTTTGTTCTCTCACATTTTCAAAAATTTCGTTTTAATGTCAAAAGGGCATAATGGTCAACTTTTAAGCATTTAACGGAAACATTCAATGAACTAGGATTTCTATGGAACCAAGTTGTATAACCTCAGAGGGTTATACTAACGTATAACATTGTCCTAAAGGAACCCTAAGGCATATCTAAACTAAGCTAAATCGGGTCAGAACTGAAAGTCAAAGCAAAAGTCTACTTTTGCGACTTTCGGTTCTGAACCGAGCCTAAACTCAGAATTGTCGGGTTGAACATGTCCAAACATGCTCTTACATTATTTACCAAGTTATTTTAGTGTTAAAACATGTTCCATAACCTCTGCATTGCTAGTTATGAATTTATTTGCAAAAATAGATTCTGTTGACTTTTTATAAATAAGTTTGACACGACAATTGACCAAGTAAAAGTGATAATCAGTAGGTGCTCTTTTAAGGGTTTATTTCCTACATAATTACCAACTCATAGCCACTTTCAATTCGAATAATGGCTGGACGATTAGTGATTAATCACTAAGTCAAAGTTTAATTACGATGGCTTTGACTTTTGGCCATTAAACTAATAAAACTTAAACTAGAGAGGCTAAGAATGCTTACAAAGACACTTAGCACGAAAAATGAACTGAGGAAAGCTTCCTAGAGCTCCAAAGGACTCCAGAGAATGAGTTGGAAGTGATTTTGAGAATCTGCAAATGAATCAATGAAAAACAAGGGTCTTATATAGGATTTTTCACTTCATAAGATCACTCCACATGCCCCTACATTGATCCCAGATGTTACCAGGTGTCCCTAGTGCATGAAAAACTGTTGGCTCAGACCCTGTTATCGATTTGAGGCATGCAAAGGGGGTGTAACAGGCTGAACATGCAGCTGTCCTTATCTTTCTGCATCTGATGCTTCCATGCGGGCCGCGACGCTTCTTGATGACCGGAAAACAAGTTTCAAAGTTTGCAGTTTTGGTCCCTGGTCCATATTAAGTTTATTTAACTTTCATTTATTGCATTTTGGACCCCCATAGTTAACTATTAAGGACCTTGGGTCATAAACTAACTCCGTTAAGCTCCCGGTTAGATTTAAGATCACCCGAAAAGTCTCGTTTTCTTCGAACTCCACAAAATTAACATCCGATATTCTTGAGAGCAAAATATATAATTATTACAATGTTTTTGGGATCGTTAAAAGGTCACTCAGAGGTAACATTTAACATGTTGACACTTTTAACTCCTATGATTCGTAAGATCCTTATTTCAAGCACAAATGACTTTCTTTGTTCGACAATTTATTCGTTAAAGAATACGAACGTCGTATGGGGTCAATCAGAGGCACAAGAAATGCATGTTGACACTTTGGATCCTCTTACTTACATATTTACATTGTTTGACAATTTTAGTCCTTCCAGATCAATCTAATACACGTTTAAAGTCTATGACACGTGTCTTTATTATATTGGTCGTGATTTTACGAGGTGTTACACAAGACCGGTTTGATTTTGGGACACAGAGAGGGTACACTCTATTGCATTTAGTTGGTCAATTGTGTCGTTGCTCCCTGGATTACGTCTGCGGAGGCACCTTGAGTGACGAACCTCTGATCGGACCTCTGTCCAGGCTTCGCCGGTCCTTTTATTTCATATTGCTTATTGTGTTTGCTCTGATCTACTGACTGTTTTTTTGCTTATCGTGTTGCCTGCCTCTGTTTTTGCTTACTATGTTGCCTGCTTCTGTGTTGCGTTCTTCTGTTCCTGTGTGTCTGTCTGGTCTTATCTGCTTAAATAACTGATAAGTCTGAGTCATCTGTCACTTTGGTTAGTAAGCTTGATGCTAGTGATCCTTTATATCTCCATGCTAGCGATTCTAGTGGTCTTACTGTTGTGAATATAAAATTGAAAGGAACTGAAAACTACGTGGTTTGGTCAAATGCTATGAAACTTGCACTAATGGCTAAAAACAAGTTAGGTTTTATTGATGGTACCTGTGTTAAATCTAAAACTGACGATGTTCTAGCTAGTCAATGGGATAGATGCAATTCTATTGTGTTAACATGGATTTTGAACTCTGTTTCTGAAGAATTATATGTTGGACAAGTTTACTCTAGACTTGCATATGAAGTTTGGGATGATTTAAAGGACACTTATGATAAAGTTGATGGTTCTCTTGTGTTTGGTCTGTTTCAAAAAATCAACTATGCGAGTCAAAATGGTGCTAGTGTCTCTGAGTATTATCATAAGATTAACACAATGTGGAAACAACTTGATGCCATGCTTCAATTACCTGCTTGCACCTGCAATTCCCTCCACTAAGTTTAATGAATTCAATCAATTAATCAAACTTATGCAGTTTTTGATGGGATTAGATGACATTTATCAACCTGTTAGAACCAATCTGTTGACAAGGGACCCTTTACCCACTATCAAAACTGCTTTTTCTATTACCTCTAGAGAAGAATCCTATAGGGGATATAATAATGTTTCAAAAATTCCAAATGTTGGGTTTGTTTCTAAATCAAATAATTATAATGATAATAAGAAAAAGTTTAACAAAGGACCTAATCAAAATCTTAGGTGCTCCCACTGCAACAAGATTGGACACACTGTTGATAAATGCTTTGAACTACATGGGTATCCCTCAAATTATAGGCAAAAACCAAATAATCATCAGTGGACTAGATCCAACAACTCTACCAGTAGTGGTCCTAGTTCCTCCATAAATGATTCTGTGAATGATAAAAATGCTAGTTCCTTGAACTCTTTGACTGCTGATCAGTTCTCTAAGTTGCTAGGGATGCTGAATGAAAATAAAACTGAGGACTCAAGTAAATCCAATATAGGAGGTAAATGTTTTAACTCCTTTTCTGATTGCTACAAAAACACCTTCTGTTTCAATTCAAAATGTTCCTCAACACAAAATCTGAACTGGATAATAGATTCTGGTGCAAACCAACATATGGTTATGACCAACAACAACATGTTTAATCTTGTTGATGTGTCTGAATACAATATCACTGTTAAACATCCTAATGGAACTGATGCTAAAGTAACACAAATTGGATGTTTTAAATTGTCAGATTCTGTGATTCTAAAAGATGTCTTTGTTGTTCCTGAATATTGTGTGAATCTCATCTCTGTGTATAAATTAGCTAAGGACAATAAGCTTAGAGTTATTTTTGATGAAAATGCTTGCTATATTCAGGATTTATGCTCAAAGAAAACCCTGGTGACTGGTAAACAGACTGAGGGTCTGTATTTTAGTGGTAACTCTATCATTTCTGTTTTTTCATGTTTAAGTAAGACCGAAAATATAAAGCTCTGGCATTCTAGGCTACGTTATCCTGCTGAACAGGTGTTGAATGTTTTGCAAATCAAGTCTGAGTCTAATGAGATTAAACCTTGTGATATATGTCACAAAGCTAAACAACATAGGGTTCCTTTTCCTCTTAGTGACCACAAATCAACTAAAGTTGGGGACCTTGTTCACCTTGTTGTATGGGGGCCATACAAAGTCACTAGCATAGAATGGTACAAGTATTTCCTCACCATAGTTGATGACTTTACCCGGTCTGTCTGGGTTTATCTAATGAAATCAAAATTTGAGGTTTTTGAAAATATACAAAGTTTCTACAATCTGGCTAAAACTCAATTTGAGGTAAACATCAAGGTCTTTAGGAGTGATAATGGGTCAGAATTTATTAATTCTCAAATGAGTGATTTTGTCAAACAAAAAGGAATTATTCATCAAAATTCGTGCACATATACTCCACAACAGAATGGGGTTGTGGAGAGAAAACATAGACACCTGTTAAATATTGCAAGAGCTTTATTGTTTCAGTCTAAAGTCCCTCTTAAGTTTTATCTGAATGTGTGCTGACTGCCTCTTACCTGATTAACAGGCTTCCTTCTTCTGTGCTACGTGGTTGTTCCCCTTATGAAATGCTATTTGGCTTTAAACCTTCTCTTGATCACTTGAAAGTTTTTGGCTGCCTATGTTTTTTTTACTATTTTAGATAATTCAGATAAATTTGAAGAAAAAGCTGAAAAATGTGTTTTTATGGGATACTCAAATTTGAAAAAGGGATATAAAGTTTGGAGTTTAGATCAAAAGAAGTTCATTTTTTCAAGGGACGTCAGTTTCCATGAAACTGTATTCCCCTTTAAAAACGACTCCTGCCATGATCTACATAATCCAAACAACTTAAATTTGTTAAACTTTTTTTGATAACTTTGAAATTTCAAGTGATTTAAATCCCGATGATGAAGAGAAGGGTTCTATTGATTCAACTATTGTGACTCAGCAACACAGAGATGAAGTTGAATCTACCATTGATAGCAATGCTCAGCAGTCATCAGGGACGAATGACTTGCCTGAGAGTAGTGAGTCTATGAGTGTGAAACTGGTCCTGTGAGGGCTGAGTCAAGTAGTGTTAATGATGTGTCAAACCTTCCTGAGGGTACTCAAACTACTAGAAGATCCCCGAGATCTACTTCTATCCCCAAAAAAAATTGATGATTATGTTGTTGGCAATGCTAGATATAGTTATGATAAGGTCATTAATTACTCTAACTTGCCTTGTGAAAATGTTTGTTTTGCTGCTAATATTAATAAAATCTCTGAACCCTACGACTATAAAGATGCTCTTAAGGATAAAAGATGGATTGATGCTATGAATGATGAATTATCTGCTTTATATAAAAACAACACTTGGGATATTGTTGATCTTCCGAGTGGAAAAAAAACCTATTGGGTGTAAATGGGTTTTTAAAGTAAAATACAAATCTACGGGTGAAATTGATAGGTTCAAAGCTAGACTTGTAGCTAAGGGCTTTAATCAACGCGAAGGTATTGATTTTGAGGAGACCTTTTCTCCTGTTGTTAAAATGGTTACCGTTAGGTGTGTCATTAGTCTATCTGTTCAAAGATCTTGGCTTACTGAAGTATTTTCTTGGGATAGAAGTAATTAAAGTTACTGATGGTATTTGTCTCTCCCAAAGGAAATACTGCATGAATCTGTTGAATGAATATGGGATGAGTGGTAGCAAGCCTACCAGCTGTCCCATAGAACAAAACCATGTTTTGACAAAATTAACTATGCAAGACTCTAAAACTGTCGATGTCACTCAATACCAAAAACTGATAGGTAAACTAATTTACCTATCCCACACTAGACCGGACATTGCATATTCTGTTCATTATCTGTCTCAGTTCATGCATAAGCCGACTGAGGCACATACACAGATTGCTTTCAAGGTTTTGAGATACTTAAAGGGTACTCCTGGCACTGGTATTTTGTTCAAAAAGGAAGTACCTTTCATCTAACTGCCTTTGCAGCTTCAGACTGGGTTAAATGTAGTGATACCCGCAGATCTGTCACAGGCTTTTGCATCTTTCTTGGCAACCTCCTTGGTTTCTTGGAAAAGCAAGAAACAAAGTGTTGTTTCAAGATCATCAGCCGAAGCTGAGTATCGTTCCATGTGCAGTGCTACATGTGAAGTGATGTGGTTAATAAATATCTTAAGGGAACTGAAAGTTGATGTTAACATTCCTGTTGTGCTGAAATGTGACAATACGGCAGCCCTATCCATTGCTGCCAACCCAGTTTTTCACGACAGAACAAAACACTCTAAAGTTGATCTTTTTTTCTTAAGGGAAAAAATAGCTTTAGGTTTGATTAAAACAGTAGGAGTCAAATCTGAGCACATGATGGCCGACATGTTCACTAAAGGCTTACTGCCGAAAGACTATTCCGAAATGTGTAAGTCATTGGGGATTACTAATCTCTTTAAACATTTAAACTAAGGGGGGATGTTAAAATACAGTTTAAATGTTCTCTTTATTTCTTTATATATTCTCTTTATTTCTTTTTATTCTAATCTATTTTTTGTTTATTGTTTCCTTTTGAGGTTTGGTGGATTTGGGCTCACTCTCCTTGTCTCGGGCTTATCTATTGCTGGGCTCCTTGGTTTGGGCTTATAGCCGTTTGTGTGGCCTGCTGCGTTTAGGGTTATCCCCTCTTATAAATGGCTGGTGCTTTTAGAGCTTTATGAACTCGATCTCATTCTTGTCTCGTGCACCTCTTCTTGGCTGCTTGTTTTGGTTCCCTGTCATTCACACGTTACATTCGTGAGTGTTGGGTTTCTTGTTTGTATTGATCGTCCTACTGGAGATCCTTTTGATTCTTGTAAAACTGTGATGACTGGTTCATCTCTTTGATATATTTGATTGAGTGATTCTGTCTATTGGTCCATTTTATCCGTGTTTCTGACAACAGGCCCAATAACTATTAAGTCATTTGAGCAACCCATTAATTCATTGAAAGGTCCCAGATTATCATCCGATCGACATTTAACAAACTTTTTTCAAGGTTCTTTTGATATTGTCGGATATTCATCCGATCGAATCTTCATTTGATCAAGTGACATACTGCATCCACAAGTCATCACTCGGATTTTCATCCAACCGAACGATAATCCGGACCAAAGTCACAAGTGAACAAAGTAGTCGAACGGTGATGTGTGCGGTGTGTTATATAATTTTAGTTATATTTTAAGCCCTTTTTAACACTTTAGTCAAGTTTTAAATTTATAAAACACGATATTTTACTAACACTAAACACACATATGGGCAAGTGCACCCATCGTCAGCGTAGTATAGCGTTCGTAAGATACCGAGGTCGTCCAAGGACACAAGAGCTTTTAGTACCGATTTATCCTCAACGTCTAATCAAATAAAAAATTTGGAAAAATGTTTAAATATGAAAATAAAAACTAAAAATGCTGAAAATAAAAATTAAAATAAAAACAGATAGACAAGATGAATCACTTGGATCCGACTCGCCTTTAGTGTAACCTTTGATGATTTCCGCACTTTTGCACTTTTTAAGAGATTATCTTAGTTATAGTAGTAGGCCCCTCTTTTGAAGGTGACGTTACCCTCAACCTAGTAGTTTGAGTCAGCAAGGATACAATCCTAAAGGGTCGGAATATTGAAAGATAATTAATTAAGTTATTAATGCGTAATGTGGTAGGCCCCTCTTTTGAAGGTGACGTTACCCTTGGCTAAGTGGTTTGAGTCAGCAGGGATACAATCCCAAGTAGCCGGGTTAATGTAGTAATAGTAGTTTACATATGAGGGGATCAAGCCATTCGCACCCCTGCCATCCAATACCAGTGAGTATTGAAGGAGGTCCTAGTAAGCTTGACCTAGGTCCTTGCAGGATCTATACACCGAACAAGGCAAGAACCTTACCAAACCATTCCCTTATCCCCGACCAGGTAGCCAACATATCTCTATATAGACCGTAGAGATATGAATGGTGTAAATCTTTTATTTTATATAGACAGTAAAATAACGCCAAGTCACCACGGACAAATGATAAGGAAGTTTCACCTTCAACATAAGAAACTAGTTATTAAAGTTATTAATACAAAACCAATTAAAAAGTGCGAAAAGATTAAAAAACAAAAGTATTACACTAAATGCTTGTCTTCACCAAGTGATGTAAGAGACTTAGGCAAACATGGCCTTTGATTGTCAAGAACTCTTACTATCAATCTTGGATCCCGAGACTACTACACACACTCTATGATGGATGATGGATGATGGTGGTGGATGTGGGTGTTGTGATGGTGGTGGAGTGTGGGTGAAGTGAGAGAGAGGTGGTTTGCCAAGGGATGCCTTTGAAGTGAACGAAGCACCTCTATTTGTAGCCTGCACAGAAGCCCGGAAACGGCCCCGTGTCCATCCACTTTCTCTTTCTTCATTAATTGCAATTTGTCTGCATTAGCTCCACATGCCCCCGTGTCCGCTGGGCATGGCCCCATGTGCAGAAGCGTATCTGTACTATCAAGATTTGCTTGGATTCTGCGAATCTTAGCGTTGACCATGACCGTGTTAAGCTGGGCACGCCCCCGTGTCAGGAAATAGAAGCTTCTACAACTTTTTCTTTTCTGCAGCGCACGCCCCCATATCCGCTGGGCACGGGGCGTGTTCAGCCTTCTGTTTGCATGTTTTTTGCTTGGGAAGATGCTGTCACGTTTGTTCCTTTTCTTGTAATTAGGTTAGATTTTGCTGCATATTTGTTTCTTTTGTTCATTTACGCTCATTTAGTCCTGAAAATACAAAAGGAAGACAAAAGCACACTTTTTCCAACATTAGTACTAAAAAAGGGTTAGTTTTATGCTTCATTTGATGTAATTTATATGTTGCATTTTACACACATCAAATACCCCCACACTTGAATCTTTGCTTGTCCTCAAGCAAAACTCTTTATAATGTGGCTTACACTCCCAAATGGAATGGGTAGAAGAGAAGTTTTAGGCTTGTCTTGAGTGTCGGGAATCCAAGATCTTTATTAGGCTTTATTTTTATGTTATTTACAATCCTATTCGTTATGATTTATTTTGAACGTTTCATAAGAGAAATTACTTATTTGGGCATAACATGCCTCTTTAAAATTCCATTTATATACAAGTTCACATACCTCACGGGAGATCACTCAACACTCGGCCGAAGATGTATTTTTGTGAAACACTCGGGACCGGCATGGAGCTTACTTCTACCATATGCTTGCTAAGCAATCAATCCTCCTCCTTTTTAACTATACACCTTTGAAAATATCAAGAGGACTTAGGGAAGGGTTAGGCTTGGGTTAAAGGTAGGTGGTTTTGGGTTAGTGGTTAGTAAAAAGGGCAAAAAGCGTAAAAAGCGTCGGTTGTCGTAAAACTTTTTGTTTTTGTGACTTTTATTCAAATGAAGCATTTTCAAACAAAGTTTCTTTTGAGGAACTTGTTTGTTTATTGCTATACTTCATATATATATATATTTGATAAGGAATGTCCCATGAAAACCGAGCTTTTTACAAAAATAAAGGGTTAAAAAATAAAAAGGTTTTTGGTGGGTAAAGGGTGTTTGTTTTGTGGGTTTAGAAACGAAAATGTTTAGGCTCAAAGGGTTAACTAGGGGGATTTTGGGTAGGTGGTAAAAAAAATGAAAAATAATGGTGTTGAAAAGAAAAAGGGTTAGTCCTAATGCCTCCATCATTTACTTACTTGGATTTAAGTTGGTAAGGATCGGGAATGTATCGTCATGGCAAGTTCTAAAGTCGTAAGAAACCAAGCGGCTATTCAAACAAGAAACGAAAAATGAGCATTTAATTTAAAGATGTGTATTTGTATGCTTAATAAAGGCTCAAAACTCACTTTTTGTGGGAATGGGTTTATTATGTGATCAAGTATATATAATCAAATTTTAACTAGATTTGTCATGCCGTTTCATAATTTTCTTATGTTGGTCCTTTTTATCACGATGCTATCGGTTGTAAATTTGTAAAAATATAACCTTTTTAGAACTTGTTATTCCCAAATTAAACCAAGACAAGTAAAAAAAATGAAAGCGGTTCCAATAGAGTTTGTAGGTCCCCTGGTTCGTACGGATCGTCACAGAATTGTCAATCCAATCTAGAGTGCGGAATCCTCTAGACCAGAATAGCACAGAAACGAGTAGAAAACAGAATTCCAATTAAACCAGATCTTTATTAATTATCAATCAGCTGACTTACAATCAATCAAGACCACCGAATTCGTCCAAGCCTCTAATGTCTCTCACGAATTCTCACAAACACTGTTTTGGCTGATTAACCTAAACCCTAATGCAAAGCCTTGTTTATATAACAGAAGGTTGCAACATGGGCTAGGTTAAAACCTCATGGGCTGCGAATTGGTTTAAGCCCAATTCGTCCCACACACCCAAACTGGGTTTTGTTTATCCGAAACTCTATTATTTAACTATTTGATATACGTTAAATTATACATGTTTTTATACCCCAAAACACTTCCGTTTTAAGCATTTTTTGACCGAAACCGCAACGTTTAGGTACCAAATTTGGTACTTTTATATTTTCAGGTCTTAAACGTAGCACAAAATAAAATTCTGATGAAAACGGACAAATTCTGATGCATTTCTGATGAAACGGGCAAAATTCTGATGACTGGCAGGTGTGGCACGAACCGTGCCATCTGACGGCACTACCGTGCCGATCGTTTGATCTTGTAAGCACTGCCAGTGCAGCAGCCAGTGCCGATGTTTTCCCAGGCCGCACTACCGTGCGACCCGCCGCATGACCGTGCCAAGGCTTGACCAAGACTTCTGATCTAGTTTCTGATGACATCGCACTACCGTGCGACCAGCGGCACTACCGTGCCGATCTGATTACCCAGGAAACTTGTCCACTAGTCCACTTGGCTGACTTAGGATCAGAGAAAATGACGTCACCCGACAACACCAATCGCACGACCGTGCGACCCGGTGGCACGACCGTGCCGATCAGAAAATCTTCTATAAATACAGCCATTCGCTATTGGTTCAAATGTTGGGGTTTTCTCCATGTTTTTGGGCGATTTCTAGGTTCCGAAGTAGTCCTGATCAGACCCATTTGAAGCATTAAGATCGAGTGGAAGCATAACCGATCCAACCCATCAATTCCTTGCTTGTTTGTGGTTTGATTCCTTGTTCTTGAACATGTATTCTGATCATTTTGCAAGTTATGAGCTGATGTTAGTTTATGTTTAATATAGTATTATGTAATAGTAGTTATAAACTTATTTCTTGAATAATCTTTATGTTGTAATCTTGTTTGTATGACACTTAGTACTTTTTCATGTTGAATCTTCATGATTATATAATGAATGTTTCATTGATGTTGAGTTCCTTATTATGTTTGATTGTCTTGGATAATGAATCTGTGGTTAGTGGGATGGTAACTATTTCTTGATTAATCACTTGTTTGTAGACTTTGTTTATACCATGAAACCGGACCAGGGTATTGGTTTTATACAAGATATATCTTATTTTGATTAGGAATGTTTTCTTGCACGTAAGGGTTCTAACGAATTATATGGTGTTGATTACATGTTCTTGAATGCGATTTATGATCCTTGTTTAGTAGTTTTGGTCTGAAATTGCTGACATGGTAGATTTGTGTTTAAGACTTGTAAAGGTGAAATTGTTTATTATATGATCTGCTTAATTGCTTATCCTCGTGGCTGTATTGTGACCATCGGTATTGCTTTCTTTGATGAGTGAGGTTAGGAATCCAGACCCGGTAAATAACCTATCTTTAAAGATTCGCATGAATAAATATCAATAGCTCGCTATGAATGATTTTAGGTGGTTAACATGTGACCATCGTGTTAACTTTCCGAAGGATCATAATGCTAGAAATCCAGACCCGGTAACTAGCTGTCTCGAAATTGGAAAATTGATTAAATGCTTTTGTGACATATCTAGATAACATGTTTAGGTTGTTTCTGAAACAAGATAATATTTATTTTTAATATTTGGAATCTATTATGTTTTAAATATAGTTTTAGATAATTTAGTTAAACAACCATTCACCTATCCTTTTACTGGTAAATTAATGACAAAGATTTAGTACTTAATAACGCCCGTGTTCCATGGATCGATATCTGGCTTTTACCAATACTTTGCTACATATATGACGGGATACACTTGTCCTTTGTTGTGTGTGTTTTAATGTTAAGGTATAAACCATTTTTATAAATTTAAAGCACCAAGTTACGCCGGGTGCGATTGTAAATACTGTAAATAAATGTGTATAGTCGCGCCCACGTCAAGTTTTTGGCGCAGCCGCCGGGGACCACGGCGAATTATCGGAACAATCCGAGTCATTATTTTACCAGTGTACAAACTGTGAATACTTGTTAATATTTGAACATTTTTGTATCTATTTGTTTTCTTTTATTTTCTAACATGTGAATACCTAGCCTGGCACGCCCACTAGGACTAACTTTTGACTAACTTTTCTTTTTCTGTTTTACTAACTTACTAACAACTAACCAACTAACTACTAACTTTACTAACCTTACTAACATCCCAACTTCTTATTTTATTATTCGACTAACATTTATTTCATTTTATTTAATTCAGTTATGTGTTCGGAATCGAACCATTTACTTTCATTTATTCATTTCAGTTATTTTAAATTCAGTCATTTCATTTCTGTACTTCATTCATTTATTAATTTCATTTCAGTATTTCTTTTATTTTAATTCACTTATTTCACTTCTACTTCTATTTATACTTATGTCCGTGTTCGCACGTCGAACCACTTATATATATTTATTTCATTTCTGCATTTACTTACATTTATTTATTTACGTTCAGTTATTCATTTATTTATTTCTGTCCATTTATTTATTTAAATTAACCGTTTATTCATTTAATTATTGTACTCATTTGTTTATTTATTTACTCCACAAAAATAAAATATAACTTTCTGATAAAATCATCAGATTTTCTGATGAATTCCAATGAATTTATCAGATTTTCTGATGGTTTCTGATAAACCCATTAGATATTCTAAAAACACAATTTTTATTCTGATGAATTTACCAAATTTTCTGGTAATTCTGATGGATTTATCAGAAATTCTGATGGAACGAAAAATTTCATCAGATCTTATCAGAATTTTATCAGATATATCAGATTTTCTGATATATATATAAAAAAAATATTTCTAAAAAGTTTCCTCAGATTCCTGACGATTGTCATCAGAAATTCTGGTAAACGAACAAAAACAGTTTTCGGATGTAAATACGTAAATAAGCAAGTAAATATTTAAATAGATTTGTAGAAATAACTTATGTATATATATTTGTTATATTTTAGTATTATTATTACTTATTTCCTATATTATTATTATGTTCTTTTTTCTGTATAATGCCTTCCTTTTTACGTGCAGGCTAATGTCCACGACCCCTGCACCCGCTAACGCTGAGCTAGCCAACGAACCAGAAAATAACCTAAGAAGAAGTAGGCGGCTTCGCGAAAGATCGCTTGTCATTGCACAAAGGATTGCGGCTGCAATCGACGAACCAATGATACTTTCTGACAGTGAGAGTTCAAAGGACGAAACAGGAAGCATTATGGCAGAGGACGACCAACCTTTGAATGAAACCGGCCGTCCAGGAGGAGAGGGCTTGCTACCGAGCATCGCCCGACCTGCAATAGCAGCACCGAGTTTTGAAATTAAATCTAGCATTATTAACATGTTGCAAAATTTTGTGCAGTTTGATGGGAAAGATCACGAAGATCCAGGTCGGCACATCACATCATTTCTCGAGGTGTGCTCGACTTTCAAAATTAGAGACGTTTCTGAAGACGCAATTCGTTTGCGGCTCTTTCCATTTTCTTTGCGAGACAAAGCCCGATCTTGGCTTTTGTCACTTCCAGCAGGGTCCATCACGACTTGGAACGAGATGGCAGATCTTTTTATGTAAAAATACTTCCCGCCGGAAAAGACAGCAAAGTTGAAGAATCGTATTATGACATTCAAACAGGACGAAGGAGAATATCTACATGCAGCTTGGGAGAGGTTCAAAGATCTTCTGATCGATGTTCCACATCATGGGTTGTCCAAAAGACAACTTGTGTTGAACTTCTACCAAGGACTCAACTACGACTCACAAGGACGTTTAGATGTATATGCAGGAGGCGATCTTGGAACAAAAACACCCAACGAAGCCTACACAATTATAGAGAAAGCTACCTTGAAGTCGAGTTCTTGTCAAAGTGGAGTACGAAGTAAAGCTTTATCTATTCCTGGAGTTCATCAAGTATATACATATACGGCTCTTGCAGCACAGATCGGAGCTTTGGCAGCAAGGTTCGATCAAGCTCAGAACTTTTCAAAAGTACAATCATCATGTGAGCTGTGTGGAGTGTCACACGAGCCAGGTACATGTGAGCAAGGTGTTATGTTTACAGGCCACGAAGAGGTGGACTATTTGGGCAATCAAATAAGACCCCAAAATAACCCCTATAGCAACACGTACAATCCGGGTTGGAGAAATCACCGAAACTTTGGATGGAAAGCTAATTCCAATAACCAAAACCCACTTGGATATGCTCAACGCGCTCCCACACCACAACAGCCTCTGGGGCAACCCTTTCAGCCATCGGGACAATCTTTTCAGCCATCAGGGCAAACCCTTCAACCGCGTTATAATAATTTAGGTTCAGGAAGCACTTCCCAGCCACAAGCCCCTCAAAACTGGAGGAGATGATGGCGCAGCTGTTAAAGAACTCCAACAATGCCAATCAAATATCTAAGAAACAATACCAGTAGCATGAGGAGCATTTCATGGCGCAGGAAGGGGAAATGCGGAGCCAGAAGGCTTCAATTCAAACCATTGAGAATCAAGTCGGCCAATTGGCCAAGATGTTGTCTGAAAGACCCCAAGGTAGTCTTCCAGGTAACACATAACCGAACCCGAGAGGGCAAGTTAATGCAGTAATGACGATGTGACAACCCGAGCTTCCAAGGTTAGTAATGTTTAATCTTGAGATTCTAACTTCCCGTTATCTATTCCTTCTTCAGTGTGTTAAATGTTCTGTGTGGGTATAACTCCGTTAAGCTTAAATTTTATCGAACGACAACTCGGGTAAATAATATATACTTGTGAATGTGGGCCGCATTTGTCACATGTATAATTGGGCCGCCACCATATCCATATATATATATATATATATATATATATATATATATATATATATATACAACTCGGCCCGATTCCTTAACCTGCTTCTATATGTTTGATGCTTTGATACTTCGGCCCAATCTGCTAGCCTTAAACTGTTTGGCCCAATCCCTTTCCTTCTTATTTACGTAAGTTAAGTGTATGGTATCACAAATAGTTACAAACCAATTACCTCAAATCCATTTATACATCAAGCATTTACTTGGGCTTAAGCCCATTCCCTCGGCTGAATATGAACCGCCCAAGCTGTGGTTATTTATGTGTACGTAATGAGATAACACATAACAAAACACCCTATTGCTCCTTCATTATTTATGAACGGCAACTGAAGAACCCCCCCCCCCCCCCCCCCCCCCCCCCCCCCCTTCGTGATCTGATCACCATCATTATATTCTCCATACTATCTTGGTTAGTATTATTTCATGTTCATTTAACTTGCTGATTGCTTTGATTATATGAATTATTAGATAAAAAGGTCCTATATATTTGTATGTAATGATCTGATGGGATTGTTTAACCTTGATTAAGTGAATGACGGCTCATGTGAATTTGTATTCTTGATTCCATCAATCCATGTGCACATATAAGTAAATGACGGCCATGTGAAATTATGATTTCTATCTCATTAATCCATGTGCACCTCCTGAATATGTTGTCAGAATTAGTCAAATGTGTAAACCTTATCAATTGCTTTAATTGTATGAGAAACTGTTTGTGATTGACAGGAATTAAAAGCATGATCCTAGAATTATACGTGAACTTCATGAGATTGGATGTTTATGATTATTGATATTGTAAATATGTGATTGTTGTGAAGTGTATGCGAAGTAAAGTCCAGGCCGAGGTGTTATTTGTAAATGACTAGAACTATGAATATTGATTTTATTATTGCATGATGATCCCTAGTCTTGTTATTGTTCACAAGTAGGGCTTTGTATTAGGCAATACTTGTAGAATTCTAAAGATGGGTTCATGGAATTACTCACTGAATGTGAACTAGGATTGTACCATACCTCCTGTTGAATGATTATTAATATGGTAGTTAAGATTTGAAGCATCTAATGAATTGTGTGGGCATATTACTGTTAGTAATTAGTGGTTAGGGGTATAAATGATTGGGCCAGACCGGGTAAAGGGTTGCACCTTCTCGGCTGGTTACATTTTTCTTTATGGGCCATGGGACTACATTGGGTCGATGATATTGGACTTGTATTAGACTTAATGTTTGCTACATGATGGATGCTAATGGAAGTCATCTTAAAATTGAAATGAAAACATGTAAAGTAACTGTATGGGGGGAAAGCAGGATATTTATTATAGGACATTATCATTACCATAAATGTTATGTTCTGTGCATAACAAAACTCCTTGTTGCAATTGGCATGTCGTTGTGAGTAATATTCGTATGATACCTGTGTAGTGTGAATGAAGAATGTGTGATTACGTGCATATAACAGATCGTTACTGGTAATCATGTTAGGGCGGGTTTGATTGATCATTGTGTGAAACGTGTAATAAATTCTACCGAGCAAAACTAAGGTGAGTTCACACTTTCCACAAGGCATGGGGTTCCCAAGGGTTGGGAATGGGTAGAGGATTTAAACTGAAACTGCGTGATCTCCTGGTTTGGAACACGTACACACCCTCTTTATTGAAGGGTGACAACATGTGATAAGGAATTGATTTGGAACCTACGTAATCTCCTGGTTTGGGGATTTCGTACACACCCTCTTTATTGAAGGGTGACAACACGGATACTAGACCAAAATCTCTATCATGAAGTCCCTCCTTTTATATCGACCTAATCACCGGGCCAATGGTGAGCGGGTCATTAGTTAGATAGCGCTATTTATGTTTGACAAGCCTCACACAATGCCGCAGAGGACGGGCGTGAACTAATGGATCTGGGCACTAGTCAATGATGATAGACATTGACGTTAGGGCACCAACTTACTTCAGTCAGTGGTCGATATGGTAACGGGTCTAGTAGTTCACATGGGGAAGCCCCCACTGGTTATGGTTTGGGAAAACAAAGGAACTGATAAACAACTGGTTTTCAAATGATCTTATGGATTTTGGTACAACTTTAAACTAGACCACCAACTGTGAACTCGCTCAACTTTGTTGTTGACTTGTTGTTACATGCCTTGCAGGCCTTTAAGAGCGTATTGTTGGAACTTACTGTCTGGGAAGCTGGAGTGGTCATGGGTCGAGATACATGGAATCGCAACACAAGACTAATGGATTTTATATGTGGTTTATAAACACTTAACGAATGAATTATGCTTCCGCTGTATACTATGTATTATTTGTAGTTAATGAATGAAAGTTTTCTTTAATCATATTTATGAGTTCAATGTGATTGGTGGCTTGGATCCTGGTCAGTCACGCCTCCTGTGGTGATACTCCGCTTGTGGATTTTGGGGGTGTGACAGATTGGTAAAAGAGCCATTGGTTATAGTGAACTTGGTTTTAAAAAGGGGAAAATGTTTTATAAAACCAGACTATAACTGAACAGTTCTGAAAACGTGAATACGACCATGACACTCAGCTCCAGATTGCGAGGTTCGCCTTTCTTACTTATTGCATACATTACGTGACAAGTACACATTTGTTTATGATGAAACATACGAACACACAATCGTCACTATAGCATGATGGCATGGATTGCTTGCTTACCTTATGATGGTTGATAGTATGCCATAGTCCTTGGATTTTTTTTTGTGATCTTATTACTTTGATAACTTTCGTTTGACATCTGAGTTTGAGGAACCATTTGACATAAGTTAGGAGGAACTGGAATGAGCATGGAAATCGCAATATTATTGTGGGTGCACACATAATAATAATGTGGGGTGCATGCGAGTCCCAGTGAGCCATAACAAGTGGAAAAGGGGTTCCGTTCTGTTGTTCGACTGATGTGAAACATAACAAACCTATAGGGATCATAGCAATGACTGTCACCTACTCGAACGTGAACTTTTCATTCATATCTGAATCCTTTCGAATCTCGATGCAATCGAGTATTACCTGAACACCCACCTGAACACCTAGCGAACTGTGTAGAATGTTAGGTGCTTATACGAGCGTCCCTGAGTTGGATGTCGCAGTGTCGAACGATTAATCGATACCTTTCTTACTCCTCTTCGTTTGCTGGAACTCATGTATCGACGTCTTAGACCCCGAAGTGCGATCACTTCTGCAACACTCCCGCAACATACTGTGTTTTACTCAAACAACTTGCAACATCGATGGACAGGAGGTTGAGCGTAGTACTTTGCCGACCTCAGTACTTTGACGACCCTGATTATCGGCAACAAGCACCAGCAAATTAGCTTTAATCGAATCCTTAACCCTAGTCAGCGACTCATGGGAGTCAACTCTTACGAAACAATCGGGACATAAGCAATGACAATCGACTATAATGTGGAATGTGTAACTGCCAGCACAGTGAGTAGCGCCTTAGAACGTGGCACGGAATATGGAAAGATGGACCATGTCGATGAAAGATCATAGAGCTCTGTTTCAAACAGCAGCAATGGGGGCAACAGTCACGGCAACATCAAGGTACTTGATATGGCAATCAACAATATAGAAACGAAGGTGCCGACAACATGGAATGGCTGTTGCTAAATCAAAAACACAACAACCAAGGAAACGACGACCGTACTGGAAATCTTCGCAACAAGTACAACCACATGGGAAATGATGCTCATGGAGGGGCATTTAGGATTAGCATGGGCGACGTCAGGATTGTAATAACATGGTGGCATACACATGCTGGGTAACGAATCACTTCGTCTCTGTTCTATATAACCTTGATGCTTCTTGAAATCCAACCTGTCATGGAATCGGCTGATGGCAAGACAATGGAAACCTTATATGATCATTGGGATGCAAACTCGACCTTGTGGGACAAGTGTCCGACATCGACCTTCCTTCTGTTGATCTTGATAGAGGTACCCTGTAAGGAGAAGATTCTACGTACCCCTCTCCTTAGTGGAGGATTATTATCTGCTCTAACACGTCAGAGTGGCGCAAAGGTTAGCGTCATTTCAGCAATGAAAGCCAGGAGTGTCTACGGAGGGATTACCCCGCTATGTTAGCAACTGTTATTGACGTAAGGTTAGGAAAACGAGGATCAAGGATCCACCAGTTGTTCGTAATTACCCTCTATGTGCTACTCGAGGAACTTCCAGGATCATCTCTACAACTGTTAGGTAGGAACCCAGTTTGACCCCACGCCAGAGGCAGTTCTAACTACTCGTACTCTTTACCCTCTTGCACCAGGAGGGTTGCAAGAGCTGTTTAACCAACTACAGGAACTGTCGGACAGGAGTTTTCGCTTTAAGGAGCCCTCGCTATACCCATGAAGAGAAGCCTTTTAGTATGTGTACTGACTATCAAGAACTCAACAAGATGACAGTCAAGAACCGTTTGCCTCGACCACGTATTGACAACCCGTCGACCAGTTGCGAGGAACAAGCTTCCATTCGAGGATTGATTAACGAACGAGCTATTATCTGATGGAAGTCCAAGGGGAGAATGTTCCCGGAACGGCATATCGAACGCAATACGGCCATTGCGACTTTATACAGCATGATCATTGAGTTAATCAACACACCAGCAGCTTTATAGACCACATGAATCGACTATGCTTATTGATGACGTGTTGAATCATTCCAGGAGAAAGGAACATCTTAGATGACATCTGTACCTTATTTTAGAGCTCCTGAGGGAGGAGCCATTACGTGTGAAGTCTTTTTTAATGTAACATCTAGATTCGGGGGCATTTTGATCATGTAACCAACGAAGTGGGAATACACGTGGATCTTTCTAGGATCCATTTTGTTAGAGACTGATCGACACCAAAGATCACGGAGCTTAAATCTCTTTAGCACAGCATGGTGCTGTGTTCGTGGAAGACAAAACAGGAGGACGTCTTTTCAGCTTTCGAATTCCAACTCTGCAATACACTGAGCATCGTCCTTATCTGAGAGTATTGATGATCTAGTGGCATACCATGATGGTTCGAATCAGAGTCCCAGTTACGCGTCGATGCAACATGAGAAGGTGATGAATTACGTAATGGAATTACGAGGAGGAACTACACGACACACAACCTGCGGTGGAAACCGTGGTCTTTGGATATAAATTGGAGGCATTACTTGGACGGTACCAGATGCGTTATTTAGACCGATCGCAAGGGCCTCCCGTATACATTGACTTCGATAGAGTTAAATCAGTTAATGGCATCGCTGGAGGAAACTTTAGGATGAATACAACTATAAAACCTGAGCGTGCACGAGCTTTGCAGCTCACTATCGATTCTAACTTACCTGATCAGACTCGCTCTGTTCAAACTGGAGAACTGGGGGAAGAGGATTTTCAAGTGAACCCATGCGGGGCACGGAGAAGCAACCTTTGACAGGTCGGGCGATACTCGTTACCTCATAAGAATGAATGTGTGTCTCATTATACGGCAACTGTAGGGAACTCGAGTTGAGCAAAGCACACCAGCTTCGATATTCTAGTCATCTGGGTTCTGATGAGAGACATCAGGATTTATAAACCTTGTACTGGTAATCGGGCATGAAGGCCCACCTAGCTAGGTATGGGAATGATGTTTTTGTGGGAAAGTCAAGGTTAAGTGTTAGCAACCAGAAACACCTATAAGGAAAGCGAAAACAAACTACCATGGATTTGGTCGCTAGTCTACTTATAACTCAAAACGGAAGCAATATCACCTGGATGATCGTTGATTGTCTCTCGTAACCAGTACACTTTCTAGCCATCAAGGAAAACGGATAAGCTTTTCTACACTTGCAGTCATCTACCTGAAAGAAGTGGTTGCTAGGCACGGGGTGCCAACTTCCATTATCTCTGATCGCGACCCATGATTTGCATCTGATTTGTGACCAGCGATGCACAAATCCTTTGGCTCACGTCTAGACATGAGCACAACATATCATCCACAGACGGATGGGCAGACTGAACGCACCATCCAAACTCATGAAGACATGCTTCGAGCATGTGTAATCGACTTTGGTAACGGCTGGGAGTGGCGTCTACCTTAAGTGGAGTTTTCGTATAGCAACAGTTACCACACCAACATCCAGGCTGCTCCGTTTGAGGCATTGTACGGACGGAAGTGCCAATCACCTCTTTTTTGGGCAGAAGTTGGAAACAGCCAAATCACTGGCCTAGAACTCGTCGTTGTCACAACAGAAAAGGTTGCTCAGATACGCCAATGAATGGCGGCAGCTCGTGGCCGTCAGAAAAGCTACGCTGATAAGTGCAGGAAACTACTCGAATTCCAGGTTGGGGATCGAGTACTACTTAAAGTCTCACCCTGGAAGGGTGTGGTTCGTTTTGGTAAACGAGGCAAGCTTAATCCGCGTTATGTCGGACCTTTCGAAATCATAGAGAAAATAGGTAAGGTGGCCTACAAACTGAACCTACCTGAAGAACTCAGCGGAGTACACAACGTATTCCATGTGTCGAATCTGAAGAAGTGTCTGTCAGATGAGGCCCTCATAGTTCCTCTCAAGGAGCTCCCTATCGATGATCAGCTGCGATTAGTCGAGGAACCAGTAGAGATTACTGACCGAGATGTTAAGATTCTCAAGCGTACCAGAATACCTCTTGTTCGAGTTTGTTGGAACTCCCGTCGTGGCCCAGAGTTCACCTGGGAATGAGAAGATCAAATGAAGCACAAGTATCCCCAGTTGTTCGAGAAAAGTGCAACCACTACTGAGGCTGAAGCTGTTGCGGAATTTCGGGATGAAAAGTGCAACCAGAAGGCTTCAATTCAAACCATTGAGAATCAAGTCGGCCAATTGGCCAAGATGTTGTCTGAAAGACCCCAAGGTAGTCTTCCAGGTAACACATAACCAAACCCGAGAGGGCACGTTAATGCAGTAATGATGATGTGACAACCCGAGCTTCCAAGGTTAGTAATGTTTAATCTTACGATTCTAACTTCCCGTTATCTATTCCTTCTTCAATGTGTTAGATGTTCTGTGCGGGTATAACTCCGTTAAGCTTCAATTTTATCGAACGACAACTCGGGTAAATAATATATACTTGTGAATGTGGGCCGCATTTGTCACATGTATAATTGGGCCGCCACCATATCCATATATATATACAATTCGGCCCGATTCCTTAACCTGCTTCTATATGTTTGATGCTTTGATACTTCGGCCCAATCTGCTAGCCTTAAACTGTTTGGCCCAATCCCTTTCCTTCTTATTTACGTAAGTTAAGTGTATGGTATCACAAATAGTTACAAACCAATTACCTCAAATCCATTTATACATCAAGCATTTACTTGGGCTTAAGCCCATTCCCTCGGCTGAATATGAACCGCCCAAGCTGTGGTTATTTATGTGTACGTAATGAGATAACACATAACAAAACAAACCCTATTGCTCCTTCATTATTTATGAACGGCAACTGAAGAACCCACCCCCCCCCCCCCCCCCCCCCCCCCCTTCGTGATCTGATCATCATCATTATATTCTCCATACTATCTTGGTTAGTATTATTTCATGTTCATTTAACTTGCTGATTGCTTTGATTATATGAATTATTAGATAAAAAGGTCCTATATATTTGTATGTAATGATCTGATGGGATTGTTTAACCTTGATTAAGTGAATGACGGCTCATGTGAATTTGTATTCTTGATTCCATCAATCCATGTGCACATATAGGTAAATGACGGCCATGTGAAATTATGATTTCTATCTCATTAATCCATGTGCACCTCCTGAATATGTTGTCAGAATTAGTCAAAGGTGTAAACCTTATCAATTGCTTTAATTGTATGAGAAACTGTTTATGATTGACAGGAATTAAAAGCATGATCCTAGAATTATACGTGAACTTCATGAGATTGGATGTTTATGATTATTGATATTGTAAATATGTGATTGTTGTGAAGTGCATGCGAAGTAAAGTCCAGGCCGAGGTGTTATTTGTAAATGACTAGAACTATGAATATTGATTTTATTATTGCATGATGATCCCTAGTCTTGTTATTGTTCACAAGTAGGGCTTTGTATTAGGCAATACTTGTAGAATTCTAAAGATGGGTTCATGGAATTAATCACTGAATGTGAATTAGGATTGTACCATACCTCCTGTTGAATGATTATTAATATGGTAGTCAAGATTAGAAGCATCTAATGAATTGTGTGGGCATATTATTGTTAGTAATTTGTGGTTAGGGGTATAAATGATTGGCCCAGACCGGGTAAAGGGTTGCACCTTCTCGGCTGGTTACATTTTTCTTTATGGGCCATGGGACTACATTGGGTCGACGATATTGGACTTGTATTAGACTAAATGTTTGCTACATGATGGATGCTTATGGAAGTTAACTTAAAATTGAAATGAAAACATGTAAAGTAACTGTATGGGGGGAAACCAGGATATTTATTATAGGACATTATCATTACCATAAGTGTTATGTTCTGTGCATAACACAACTCCTTGTTGCAATTGGCATGTCATTGTGAGTAATATTCGTATGATACCTGTGTAGTGTGAATGAAGAATGCATGATTACGTGCATAGAACTGATCGTTACTGGTAATCATGTTAGGGCGGGTTTGATTGATCATTATGTGAAATGTGTAATAAATTCTACCGAGCAAAACAGAGGTGAGTTCACACTTTCCACAAGGCATGCGGTTCCCAAGGGTTGGGAATGGGTAATGGATTTAAACTGAAACTGCGTGATCTCCTGGTTTGGAACACGTACACACCCTCTTTATTGAAGGGTGACAACATGTGATAAGGAATTGATTTGGAACCTACGTAATCTCCTGGTTTGGGGATTTCGTACACACCCTCTTTATTGAAGGGTGACAACACGGATACTAGACCAAAATCTCTATCATGAAGTCCCTCCTTTTATATTGACTTAATCGCCGGGCCAATGGCTAGCGGGTCATTAGTTAGATAGCACTATTTAGGTTTGACAAGCCTCACACCTTGCCGCAGAGGACGGGCGTGAACTAATGGATCTGGGCACTAGTCAATGATGATAGACATTGACGTTAGGGCACCAACTTACTTCAGTCAGTGGTCGATATGGTATCGGGTCTAGTAGTTCACATGGGGAAGCCCCCACTGGTTATGGTTTGGGAAAACAAAGGAACTGATAAACAACTGGTTTTCAAATGATCTTATGGATTTTGGTACAACTTTAAACTAGACAACCAACTGTGAACTCGCTCAACTTTGTTATTGACTTGTTGTTACATGCCTTGCAGGCCTTTAAGAGCATATTGTTGGAACTTGCTGTCTGGGAAGCTGGAGTGGTCATGGGTCGAGATACATGGAATCGCAACACAAGACTAATGGATTTTATATGTGGTTTATAAACACTTAACGAATGAATTATGCTTCCGCTGTATACTATGTATTATTTGAAGTTAATGAATGAAAGTTTTCTTTAGTCATATTTATGAGTTCAATGTGATTGGTGGCTTGGATCCTGGCCAGTCACGCCTCCTGCGATGATACCCCGCTTGTGGATTTTGGGGGTGTGACAGACGAGGAGTGGTAAAACCACGGGACCTGACAAATCGGATTCACCAGCGATCACTGACACGGTCCAAACTGACGCTTCAGATGAGATGCACGCTCGGCGAGTCCCAGCAAGTACAACACAACTCTAGGAGCCAGTTAAAGATTTCATTCCTCCAATTCCATATCCGAGCAGATTGCAGAAACAGAAGGATGATGAACAACATGGTAAGTTTTTAGAACTGTTTAAACAATTACACATAAACATACCATTCATTGAGGCGTTGGCTCAAATGCCTAAATACGCAAGGTTCTTAAAAGACATCCTCACAAACAAGCAGAAGCTCGAAAGCTTGTCTTGTGTGTTAATGAATGAAAACTATTCAGCCCTTCTCTAAAACCGTCTACCTGAAAAGATGGGAGACCCGGGCAGTTTTACTCTTCCCTGTCTCATTGGCAGCATGTCTGTCAGTCACGCATTAGCCGATTTAGGAGCTAGCATAAACCTTATGCCATATAAGGTTTTTGCTAAATTAGATCTGGGTGAACCTCACCCACTAGAATGAGCATTCGACTTGCATATCGTTCAATCAAGTATCCGTGAGGATTCGTTGAAAACATGCTTGTTAAAATCGATAAATTTGTTTTTTCCCGTGGATTTTGTTATTCTTGACATGGACGAAGACTAAAAAGTGCCATTAATACTTGGACGCCCGTTCCTCAATACTGCGACGACAATTATTGATGTGGCAGCTATCCAGATCACGCTCCGAGTAAGTGAGGAGCACGTGACTTTTGATATTTAAAGATCAATGCAACATCCGCAAAGTCACGATGACATGCTTTACTATGTCGACATTGTCGATACTTGTGTAAGCTCTCATTTCCAAGGCACGATTGAAGAAATTGATACGGACACACATCTGTTGTGTGAGAACCAAAATGGCATTTCACAGGAGGGCCACGAAGCTGAGCAGCCAGTCTGCCAGATCAGTGAAGATGGTTTCCAAAGTCCAGATCAATTTGTGGAGATTGACCATGAAGTTGAAGAAAAGTCAAAGCCTTCGGTTGAAGATCCACCGTCGTTGGAGATAAAAGAACTCCCACCGCATCTCGAGTATGCATTTCTAGATGAGGAGTGTCACCTGCCAGTCATCATTTCAGCATCTTTAGCGAAAGAGGAAAAGAGACTGCTTCTTGAGGTTCTAAAGCTCCACAAGAAAGCAATGGCATGGAAGATTATGGATACAAAGGTATTAACCCTTCTTTTTGTACTCGTAAGATTCTCATGGAAGACGATTACAAGCCTAGTGCACAGCATCAAAGGTGTTTGAATCCGAATATGCAAGACGTGGTGAAGAAAGAAGTAATTAAGTTGTTAGATGCAGGGCTGATTTATCCTATATCTGATACTGTTTGGGTAAGTCCAGCGCAGGTAGTACCCAAGAAAGGTGGTTTTACTGTAGTTCCAAACGATAGGAATGAACTTATTCCTACCCGTACCGTCACGGTATGGCGAGTTTGCATCGATTACCGCAAACTCAACGATGCCACCCGTAAGGACCACTTCCCGCTTCCATTCATCGACCAGATGTTGGAACGTCTGTCGGGGAAGTCATTCTTCTGTTTTCTGCAGAAAAGAAAAAGTTGTAGAAGCTTCTATATCCCAACACGGGGGCGTGCCCAGCGGACACGGGGCCATGGTCAATGCTAAGATTCGCAGAATCCAATCAAATCTTGATAGTACAGATACGCTTCTGCACACGGGGCCGTGCCCAGCAGACATGGGGGCGTGGTCAACTAATGCAGACAAACTGCATTTAATGAAGAAAGAGAAGATGGATGGACACGGGGCCGTGCCCAATGGACACGGGGCCGTGTCCGGGCTTCTGTGCAGGCTATAAATAGAGGTGCTTGGTTCACTTCAAAGACATCCCTTGGCAAACCACCTCTCTCACACTTCACCCACCCACCACCACCATCATAACCCACATCCACCACCATCATCCATCATTCATCATAGAGTGTGTGTAGTAGTCTCGGGATCCAAGATTGATAGTAAGAGTTCTTGACAATCAAAGGCCATGTTTGCCTAAGTCTCTTACATCACTTGGTGAAGACAAGCATTTAGTGTAATACTTTTTATTTTTAATCTTTTCGCACTTTTTATTTGGTTATGTATTAATGACTTTAATAACTAGTTTCTTATGTTGAAGGTGAAACTTCCTTATCATTTGTCCGTGGTGTCTTGGCGTTATTTTACTGTCTATATAAAATAAAAGATTTACACCATTCATATCTCCAGGATCTATATGGAGATATGTTGGCTACGTGGTCGGGGGTTAAGGGAATGGTTTGGTAAGCGTCTTGCCTTGTTCAGTGTATAGATCCTGCAAGGACCTGGGTCAAGCTTAGTAGGACCTCCTTCAATACCCACTGGTATTGGATGGCGGGGGTTCGAATTTCTTGATACCCTCATATGTAAACTACTATTAAAACATTAATCCGGCTACTTAGGATTGTATCCCTGCTGACTCAAACTACTTAGCCGAGGGTAACGTCACCTTCAAAAGAGGGGCCTACCACATTACGCATTAATAACTTAATTAATTATCTTTCAATAATCCAACCCTTTAGGATTGTATCCTTGCTGACTCAAACTACTGGGTTGAGGGTAACGTCACCTTCAAAAGACGGGCCTACTACTATAACTAAGATAATCTCTTAAAAAGTGCAAAAGTGCAGAAATAATCAAAGGTTACACTAAAGGCGAGTCGGATCCAAGTGATTCATCTTGTCTATCTGTTTTTATTTTCAGCATTTTTAGTTTTTATTTTCATGTTTAAACCTTTTTCTAAAATTTTGATTTGATTAGACGTTGAGGAGAAACCGGTACTAAAAGCTCTTGTGTCCTTGGACGACCTCGATATCTTACCAACGCTATACTACACTCATGATGGGTGCACTTGCCCATATGTGTGTTTAGTGTTAGTAAAATATCGTGTTTTATAAATTTAAAACTTGACTAAAGTGTAAAAAGGGCTAAAAATATACATAAAAACCTATAACACTACACACGCATCAAGTTTTTGGCACCGTTGCCGGGGACGCAAGGATTTTAAGAAGGTTAGGAATCAACGGCCTAATCGTTTTTTCTTATTTTTCTATTTTTTAGGATTTTTCATAAATTTTCAGCTTCTGCAGAGCTCAGCAAGGGCCGTGCCCGCTGAACACGCCCCGTGCCCAATCTTTCGTCCAGATCACGCTCCGAGTAAGTGACGAGCACGTGACTTTTGATATTAAAAGATCAATGCAACATCCGCAAAGTCACGATGACATGCTTTACTATGTCGACATAGTCGATACTTGTGTAAGCTCTCATTTCCAAGGAACAATTGAAGAAATTGATACGGACACACATCTGTTGTATGAGAACCAAAATGGCATTTCGCAGGAGGGCCACGAAGCTGAGCAGCCAGTCTTCCAGATCAGTGAAGATGGTTTCCAAAGTCCAGATCAATTTGTGGAGATTGACCATGAAGTTGAAGAAAAGTCAAAGCCTTCGGTTGAAGATCCACCGTCATTGGAGTTAAAAGAACACCCACCGCATCTCGAGTATGCATTTCTAGACGAGGAGTGTCACCTGCCAGTCATCATTTCAGCATCTTTAGCGAAAGAGGAAAAGAGACAGCTTCTCGAGGTTCTAAAGCTCCACAAGAAAGCAATGGCGTGGAAGATTATGGATACAAAGGTATTAACCCTTCTTTTTGTACTCGTAAGATTCTCATGGAAGACGATTACAAGCCTAGTGCACAGCATCAAAGGCGTTTGAATCCGAATATGCAAGACGTGGTGAAGAAAGAAGTAATTAAGTTGTTAGATGCAGGGCTAATTTATCCTATATCTGATTCTGTTTGGGTAAGTCCAGCGCAGGTAGTACCCAAGAAAGGTGGTATTACTGTAGTTCCAAACGATAGGAATGAACTTATTCCTACCCGTACCGTCACGGTATGGCGAGTTTGCATCGATTACCACAAACTCAACGATGCCACCCGTAAGGACCACTTCCTGCTTCCATTCATCGACCAGATGTTGGAACGTCTGTCGGGGAAGTTATTCTTCTGTTTTCTGGATGGGTTCTCTGGATATTCGCCTATCGGTGTATGCCTTTTGGGCTGTGTAATGCACTAGCCACATTTCAGCGCTGCATGGTAGCTATTTTCCATGACATGATTGAAGACTCCATGGAAGTATTCATGGATAGTTTCTCTGTGTTCGGGAGTTCTTTCAATCAATGTCTTGGAAATATGAAAAGAATGTTAATGAGATGTGAGGAAACTAATCGTATGCTTAACTGGGAGAAATGCCACTTCATGGTTCAGGAAGGGTAGTTCTTGGGCACAAAATCTCTGAAGCCGGGTTGGAAGTCGATCCAGCAAAAGTGGATATTATTTCTAAACTTCCTCCCCTACCTCGGTCAGAGCGATTAGAAGTTTCCTGGGTCATGCAGGGTTCTATAGGCGATTCATAAAAGACTTTTCAAAAATCGCCAGACCTATGAGCCGTTTGTTAGAAAAAGATGCTCCATTTGTGTTTTCAGACGAATGCATGAAAGCTTTCAAGCAGCTGAAACAGAGACTTGTTGAAGCCCCTATTTTAGTTGCACCAGATTGGGCATTGCCATTTGAGATAATGTGCGACGCCAGTGATTACGCAATTGGAGCAGTCTTAGGACACCGAAGGGAGAAGCATTTTCATCCTATTTACTATGCCAGCAAAACTCTACATGATGCTCAAGAGAATTACACGACTACAGAAAAAGAGCTTTTGGAAGTAGTTTATGCTTTCGACAAATTCAGGTCGTACCTTGTGTTATCCAAAACCATTGTGTATACGGATCATGCAGCAATCAAATACCTTTTTAGTAAACAGGATGCAAAACCGCGTCTTATCAGATGGATCTTGTTACTATAAGAATTTGACATTGAGATCCAAGACAAAAAGGGAGCTTTGAATGTTGCAGCCGACCATCTCTCGAGACTTGAGCATGGTAATTCTGAAAATTCCCTGAAGGAACCAATAAACGACAACTTCCCCCATGAATTTCTCTTGAGTATCGAGATGAATGACGAGTCACCTTGGTTCGCCGACTTTGCAAACTACCTCACATGTGGAATCCCTATCAAAGGATTGTCATATCAGCAAAAGAGGAAGTTCTTTGCAGATTTAAAGTATTATATTTGGGACGAACCATACTTGTTTAGAATCGGAGCCGATCAGGTGATCCAAAGATGTGTATTTGGAGAGGAGGCAGCTAGCATTCTACGTCACTGTCACGAAGGGCCAACTGGAGGTCATCACGGAGCAAACTACACTGCAAAGAAAGTGTTAGACTCTGGGTTTTACTGGCCCACAATCTTTCATGATGCGCATGAATGGGTTAGAGCGTGTGATGCTTGCCAGAGGGCAACAAATATCTCCGCACGTATTGAATTGCCTCAACATCCAATGCAAGTCTGTGAAGTCTATGATATATGTGGTATCGACTTCATGGGACCATTTCCAGCCTCACGAGGTAACAAATACATCCTAGTTGCTGTAGACTATGTCTCAAAATGGGCCGAAGCTTAAGCTTTGCCCACAAATGATGCTAGGATAGTCGTGAGGTTCTTAAAGAGTTTATTTTCCTGATTTGGTGCTCCAAAAGCACTAATCAGTGACCGAGGAACGCATTTTTGTAATACGCAGTTAGAACGAGCCTTGTCCCAGTGACAACTGGCACCAAACCGGTAATTTCCGTACACTTTAATTATTATTTAATGACTGCAATTATGTGCTTAAATGTCACATTGATTGATTACATGATATACCGGTGAATTCATGCACGTTTTATACTACAAAATATTGCTTTATGAATAAACGAGAGCGTTGCGTCAGAAATACTAGTAAACTCACCGGTAAGACACTTTGTGTCAACAAAACTGCAGAAAGCAGTCAGACATTAGAATTGAGGCCTAGGTGTAGGTCCAACAACAAGAATACATTAAAACCCAAGTGTACATACAAGGGTTTACATATAGACCTTCCGAAAGCTAAAATACGCACTAAAAAGCACCCGAAACGCACTTTAAGTGCAGAATTTTATTAAATTCAGCCCAAATCAGCTTTTAAACATATAAATATCATGCAGAAATTACATTTTATCATCCAGAATACTTCCCTAAGTGTCGGGAAATGAAAGTGTTACAAAAGGGCACTTAAAAGACACTAAACGGTGCAATTTAGCACTTTAACGAACCGGTATCCAAACGAACAACCGGACATTACCCGAAACATCAAAATATTATCTGTAGCATTGTTTTTATATTTCCAAGCTAGTTATGGTCACCGAACATCATATTACATCTCCTAGACACTAAATACACAAATTACCTAACTAACACCATTACATGCTAACTAAATCATGTAACAAAGGTTGAAATGAAACTAATACCCCCCCCCCCCATCATCTTGGACGGATGGACAAGGGTCCCATTTGGGGGATTTCTTTCAATTATAATAATGGTTATGCTAAGATCATGTTATGGAATATTCCAACATAATATGCCATGAGCTTGAAGGGTTTTTATATAAACCATAAGACAATCATCTTCCATCATTCTCAACTCACCCCAAACACTCCCTTCCTCCTTCCCCTTGGCTACGGCTTCAACCACACACACCCACACTTTCATTTTCAATCCATATCCATCCATTCTAAGGTGATATTAAGGTGTAAGAAGGTCACTAACGAAGATCGGTGCAAGCGGATCTTGAAGGACCTTCTTCATTTGCTTTTATCCACTTCATTTACCCTCTTGAACTCCCCTAGCCTTGTGCTAGTGGTAAGTTTCTTAGATCTTCATCCTCTTCATGTCTTTGATGGTTAATAGCTAAAAGAATGACGAAATCACAAGAAACACTATAAACATAAGCAAGTCTTGAACATGAACTAACCTTGTGATGAAGTAGTGTTAAAATGATGATGAAATCATGTTATTCTTATGTTATGATGCTTGTTGAATGTTATTTGTTAGTAGAAATGTTATGGATCATCATATGGACTTGCTAGATCATGATTAAAAACATGATCTAGCAAGATGTGAAAGTTAGAGATGTGTAGGATGATGGAAACATCCACACATAAACTATGAACTTGAATAAATAAATGTTTTCTTGTAAAATAAAGATCAAAATGAGTTATAATCTTGTAGATCTAGATATCCATGAGTGGTTTTTCAAAAGAACCAAGTTAAAAATACAAGTTTTACTTAATCTTGGTTCTTAAACAAATAAACCTTATTTTTGGTGGTTAATGAAGTAAAGATACACATGTGTAACAAGAAAAATACAAGAAGAAGTATTTTTTTAGAAAACATGAACATAAGTTGTAAAGAATCATATTCTTTAAAAATAAAGTTTTTAAAGAAGCAATCGCACTTTAAAGGGTAGCAAGACTTACTAAATACCCTAGTAAGTTACTACACATTTTTATAAATTTTCAAGTTCATGAAATAGAGAAATTAGTGTATGTTGTAGATGATTGTTGTTGAAATTGATTGATGATGATGTTTAAAAGAAAATAAACACATGTTTTGAAAACATGGGAAACCACCATTTTTAGGGGAAACTTTGTCAAAATTTCTATAAATTTTGACAGTTAGAAAAATATAAGTTTTTGATAAACTTATCCCCTAAAAATGTATCTAAAACATTTACCAAGTTTCCCAAACTTTTGTGTTAAGAAATGAGGATTTCTTCAAGAATAAAAATGGATATTAAGTATGTATATTTTTGAGAAAAATATATATATTTATTGATCGCCAAATTTTGTGCTAAGTGTATGTAGTATGTATTATACTTGATAGCGTATTAGGACGTGAAAATACGCTAAATATTCATGAGAAGTAAAAACACAAAAATACACATGCTTAGACAAAATACATAAATTCGGGTGCAGAGTGCAAAATACAAGAAACTTATATTTATTTTTGAGAAAATAATATAAATAAGACACATAGTTAAAAATATAAATTATTTTTAACACAAGAAAACATATACAAAAGATAGTGACTGCACTTGTGTGATACAAGTCTAGTGACTAACGTTAAGAAAACACGTATAGGTCACGACATTAACTAAGCAAACCCGGTGAAGTTTACGACTCAAAGGAACGCAAAGTTGTGAGTTCATGCTCCCCCTTTTTTCTTAACTATTTTCAGTTTTATAACTTCGGGGGTAAATACATGTTACAAATATTACTATGTTTACAAATGGTATGATAACAAGAAGCACACTTGGTGAGAACGAGTACCAAGTGTGATGCGATATAAGAATACAAGAAGCACACTTGGTGAGAACGAGTACCAAGCATGATGCGTTATTAGAAATGATACTAGAAATCGTGTCACGAATAGGGTACATAAGCACCATTAATCAACAATATACCTAGACCGCAGAACAAAAGGTTAGATCTAACGGGTGTCGGGCAGCCACACTCTCGGTGAGGACGAGTACCGAGTAGTGCTTTTGTGTCTCAGAATATGCCAACTAGAAAAATGCCTAAGGTCTGGTGATTTCCTATGTCGTGTCACATGTTAATGGCCTTGCAACCCATTAACAATCCTGATACATACAGGAATACTTTACTCACATAAGATTCATACCATAATAAAACATGATTTATACTTGAGTACGTGGTGTACCCAAGTAAACTTGAATTATACATGAGTACGTGGTGTACACATGAATACATGATTTGTATATGAAAACCTGATTTATACATGACACAAACTATGTTTTCATACAAAGTATACAAACGTGAAATACAAAAACTGCATGAATTCACACCAACATTATGTTGACGTTTTTCCAAAACTCACATGTATTTCAGGTAACTAGAAGTGGATGTGCGCGCGGTCTTACTCATGCTTGTGTATGTCGTCTATATTTATGTTTAAATAAAGTTGTAAACTTTTAAGACAATGTTTTATGCTATCTCGCGATGTAAACGCTAAACTTATGTTTTCAAATTATGAAATTTTTGGTATTTGGAGTTATTTTTATGAGCATGTAGTATGTTTACCTTTCGTATGCAATGAGAACCTTTCATGATCACACCTCGTGCTTCCGCCGCAGAAAGGGGTGTGACAGATTGGTATCAGAGCTGCGATTGTAGTGAACCAGGATTCCTTCTCGAGTCTAGTCTACAATCTCTAGGATCCTTTGACGAAAATGATTTTTCAAAGAGTTTTCGTTTTATAAAACGTCCCGCGACATCCACTACCTGAAACTGTTTACATGAGTCAAGAAAAGACACTACGAGACCTAGGGTGCACAGAAGTAGCACTTGTCTTTAACTGAGAAATTACTTGCAATTATGTGTGATAATTGATATATACATATACTAGAAGTAGAATACCACTAGTATACGTGACTTTACCTGAAAAACAATGGCCTACTTGAAGGAAGAGATACGAGGATGAAACAAACTGTGCGGACCATGCAAGGGGTTACGTAATTATGGATGCATAAATAATTATGGAACTCAGTGCACAGAAACCACAGCAAGTCTTGTCACGTATAGATTCCCTCAGTACAATAAAAAGGTCAAACGTATACTCTTTGGAGTAATGACTTAGGGTATAAAGATATGAACCGCCAATGTGAAGTAAGGTATTTACCTAATTATACATGCTAGTTGCTGTATGAATTGATTTAAGCATTGAGCAGATTGTTTGATGTCACTTATGTGGTATATGCCTGCGTATATATATACTACTACTGTCTCGTATGACGATATCAAACAAATGTCTAACCCTATTGTGTTGTGTTCTTCCAGAACATGGCACCAAGAAAAGCTGGGAACGCTCATGATCAACCTCCTCCTCCCCCACTGCCAAGGACTGCTGAAGAGCTGAACGCTCTACTGGAAGAAAGAATCTCAGCAGCTATCGCCCAGTACGACGCGACCCGTACTGCAGACAGCGGAGGACCAAGTAATGCCAGGCGTAATGGGAATGGAGATTCGTCTGGAGGAAACACAGCTCAAGGCTGCACCTTCAAGCAGTTCCTCGACTGCAAACCACTAAACTACGATGGATCTGGAGGAGCAGTGGCGTTTGTACGTTGGACAGAGAAGACTGAATCCACCATCCGCATGAGCAAGTGTACCGCGGATCAACAAGTTACTTTTGCTACTGGGTTGTTTGTCGATGAAGCTCTGACTTGGTGGAACTTGCAAGTCCAAACTATGGGTGATGATACCGCGTATGGCATGTCTTGGGATGAACTGAAGGAGAAAATGAGAGAGAAGTGTTGCTCTCGTGCCGAACTCCAAAGGTTGGAAACCGAGTTTTGGCACCTGACCATGGAAGGTGCTGACATCACTGGTTACACTCGAAGGTTCCACGATCTGTCTAGAGTGCTTCCCTACATGGTGACTCCTAAGTATAAGCGTGTGGAACGCTACATTTGGGGACTGGCCTCAGAATTTCGCGGCATGGTAACTTCGGCCAAACCTCAAACAATCACCGAGGCTGTAACTCTGGGTGTCAGCCTTACTGAGGATTGTGTTCGTATGAAGAAGTTATCGCTAAACCCCACTGAAAAGACCGAGACGCATGCTGAGTCGTCTGGTGACAAGAAGAGAAAGCATTCGAATCTGAATCAAGCAACCCGCAGCAACAACAAGGGTTCATACAACAAGAAGCGTGACACCAACCCCCCTAAGGAGGCAAATACTGCAGCCAAAGGATACCAAGGCACCATGCCTAAATGCCAAAAATGTAAGTATCATCATGAAGGAGCTTGTCGCATTCCAAGGTGTGACAAATGTGGTAGATTGGGTCATCAAACGGAGGACTGTTGGGGTAAGGGAAAGAACCGGAATGGAAATGGTGCTGGTAACAAGAACGGTAACGGGAAGGGGCGGAACCAAGGATGCTTCAGTTGTGGAAGCAATGATCATTTCATGAAAGACTGCCCAAAGAGAGACAACGCTCAGGCCCGAGCATTTGTGATTGGAGCAAGGGACGCACGCGAGGACCCTAACGTGGTCACCGGTATGTTTCTCGTTAACGATCACTTTGCATCCATATTATTTGACACTGGTGCCGACTATAGCTTCATGTCTGTGGAATTTAAACGCATGCTTGGAATAGAATCTAGTAGATTAGATATTCCTTATTCTATAGAGCTAGCCAATGGTAAACTTGTTGAATCAAGCGAAGTTGTTAGAGGTTGCACACTAGAACTTGGTGAATGAAGATTTAACATCGATCTCTTACCTATTCAATTGGGTAGCTTTGATGTAGTGGTCAGGAATGGACTGGTTGTCCAAGAACAAAGCTGAAGTTATTTGCCATGAGAAAATCATTCGCATCCATTTGGCGAATGATGAAACTCTCATCGTGCATGGAGAAAAACGAGACGCACCTCTACGAATCATCAGTTGCTTGAAGGCACAGAAGTGCTTAAGGAAAGGATGTGTCGCTTTCCTAGCACACGTTGTAGAAAAGAAGGTTGTGGAGCCAAAACTTGAAGACATTCATGTGGTGAAGGAATTCCCTGATGTGTTTCCCGAAGATCTGCCGGGACTACCTCTGTAACGACAAGTCAAATTCCGTATAGACTTGGTTCCAGGAGCCGCTCCTGTAGCCAAGGCACCCTATCGACTTGCACCATCCGAAATGCAAGAATTATCTACACAACCCCAGGAGTTGTTGGATAAAGGATTCATAAGGCCAAGCTTCTCACCTTAGGGAGCTCCAGTATTGTTCATGAAGAAAAAGGATGGAACTCTATGGATGTGTATCAATTACAGAGAACTGAACAAGCTCACAATCAAGAATCGGTACCCGCTACCGAGGATTGATGACTTATTCGATCAGTTGCAAGGATCAAGCTACTATTCCAAGATCGATCTTCGATCTGGATACCATCAGTTAAGGATACAGGAAGAAAGCGTGCCAAAGACTGCATTCAGAACACGATATGGGCATTACAAATTTCTTGTGATGTCATTCGGACTGACGAACGCACCAGCGGTATTTATGGATCTGATGAACCGCGTATGCAAACCATATCTTGATAAATTCGTGATTGTATTTATCGATGATATCCTGATTTACTCGCGGACGAAAGAAGAACACGAGCAACACCTCAGAACCATTCTAGAACTACCGAAGAAAGAGAAACTTTCTGCGAAGTTCTCAAAATGCGAATTCTAGATTCGCGAAGTACAATTTCTGGGTCACGTTGTGAACGAGAAGGGCATTCATGTGGACCCATCAAAGATCGAAGCAATAAAGAATTGGGAAGCCCCCAAAACCCCAACTGAAGTCCGACAATTTTTGGGCTTAGCGGGCTATTATCGACGATTCATCAAGAATTTCTCAAAAATAGCTCAACCGCTAACTACCCTTACACAGAAGGACAAGAAATACCACTGGGGTGACAAGCAGGAAGAAGCCTTCCAACTACTTAATAATAAGCTATGCGATGCACCCATACTATCATTACCCGAAGGCACTGAAGACTTCGTGGAATACTGCGACGCTTCACGACAAGGTTTGGGTTGCGTGCTCATGCAACGCCAGAAAGTCATCGCTTATGCTTCAAGACAATTGAAGGTACATGAAAGAAACTACACCACGCACGACCTGGAACTAGGTGCGGTGGTATTCGCCTTGAAGATTTGGCGACATTATTTATATGGTACTCGATGTACGTTCTTCACAGATCACAAAAGCTTACAACACATATTTGATCAGAAGGAATTGAATATGCGCCAGCGGCGATGGGTCGAGCTGCTAAATGATTACGACTGTGAGATCAAGTACCATCCGGGAAAGGCAAACGTTGTAGCGGACGCTTTAAGTCAAAAAGAAAGGGTTAAGACCCTAAGAGTTCGGGCGTTAGAAATGACGATTCGAACGAACCTCACTGCACGTATTCGTGATGCGTAACAAGAAGCCCTTAAGATGGAAAACGGTAAAGCTGAATACCTCTGGGGTATGTTGAAATACATGGTTCCAAATGAAGAGGGAGCCTTATACTTTAAAAAGCGTATTTGGGTTCTGCTCTATGGTGGCATACGAGAAGTCATCCTTGATGAAGCGCACAAGTCAAAATATTCGATCCATCCAGGATCGGACAAAATGTATCAAGACTTGAAAGAATATTATTGGTGGCCGAGACTAAAAAGCGACATTGCTGTTTATGTTGGAAAATGCCTAACCTGCGCTAAGGTTAAGGCTGAATACCAGAAGCCGTCCGGCCTATTACAACAACCAGAGATACCCATGTGGAAGTGGGAGCAAATCTCGATGGACTTCATAACGAAATTACCGAGGACCCCGAGAGGGCACGATATGATATGGGTAATAGTTGACCGATTAACGAAATATGCGCATTTCCTACTGATCCGAGAAAAAGACAACACTGGAAAGCTTGCTGAGATATACTTAAAGGAAATTGTGGCACGTCATGGAGTGCCTATCTCAATTATCTCGGACAGAGATGGACGCTTTGTCTCAAGAATCTGGCAATCCTTTCAGGAAGCCTTCGGATCTCAGCTAGATCTAAGCACGACATTCCATCCACAAACAGATGGCCAGAGCGAACAGACTATACAAACATTAGAAGATATGCTTCGCGCATGTGTCATGGATCTAGGCGGCAGCTGGGATACTCATCTACCTTTATTTGAGTTTTCTTACAATAACAGTTATCATACGAGCATAAAAGCCGCACCGTTCGAAGCTCTGTATGGCCGCAAGTGCTGATCGCCCTTATGTTTGGCAGACGCTGGAGATAAAAGTATGGTTGGTCCTGAACTTGTGCAAGAGACAACCGACAAGATTATGTAGATCCGAGAGCGCATTAAGGCGGCTCGAGATCGACAAAAGAGCTACGCTGATCGGAGACGAAAACCATTAGAATTCGAGGTTGGAGACAAAGTGTTGTTAAAGGACTCACCTTGGAAGGGCGTAGTCAGATTCGGAAAACATGGGAAGCTGAATCCCCGATACATCGGACCATTCAAGATTCAAGAAAGAATTGGTACCGTGGCATACAAATTGGAGTTACCGGAAGAACTTAATGGAGTACATGATACGTTTCATGTATCCAACCTCAAGAAGAGTCCAACACAAGAAAACGTGATCATCTCTGCGGATGAAGTGCATATTGATGAAGCCCTCCAATTTACAGAACAACCCGTTGAGGTTACTGACTGGAAAGTCAACAAGACCAGGAGGAGCAGTGTGAAACTTGTCAAACTACGTTGGGACTCTAAGCACGGACCCGAGTACACATGGGAACGTGAAGACCAGTTCAAAGAAAAGTACCCCCACCTGTTCAAAAAGACTCCTGCGAGAGTTGGGTCAGCCTGAATTTCGGGACGAAATTCATTTAACGGGGGGAGACTGTGACAACTGGCACCAAACCGGTAATTTCCGTACACTTTAATTATTATTTAATGACTGCAATTATGTGCATAAATGTCACATTGATTGATTACATGATATACCAGTGAATTCATGCACGTTTTATACTACAAAATATTGCTTTATGCATAAACGAGAGCGTTGCGTCAGAAATACTAGTAAACTCACCGGTAATACACTTTGTGTCAACAAAACTGCAGAAAGCAGTCAGACATTAGAATTGAGGCCTAGGTGTAGGTCCAACAACAAGAATACATTAAAACCCAAGAGTACATACAAGGGTTTACATATAGACCTTCCGAAAGCTAAAATACGCACTAAAAAGCACCCGAAACGCACTTTAAGTGCAGAATTTTATTAAATTCAGCCCAAATCAGCATTTAAATATATAAATATCATACAGAAATTATGTTTTATCATCCAGAATACTTCCCTAAGTGTCAGGAATTGAAAGTGTTACAAAAGGGCACTTAAAAGACACTAAACGGTGCAATTTAGCACTTTAACGAACCGGTATCCAACCGAGCAACCGGACATTACCCGGAACATCAAAATATTATTTGTAGCATTGTTTTTATATTTCCAAGCTAGTTATGGTCACCGAACATCATATTACATCTCCTAGACACTAAATACACAAATTACCTAACTAACACCATTACATGCTAACTAAATCATGTAACTAAAGTTGAAATGAAACTAATACCCCCCCCCCCATCATCTTGGACGGTTGGACAAGGGTCCCATTTGGGGGATTTCTTTCAATTATAATAATGGTTATGCTAAGATCATGTTATGGAATATTCCAACATAATATGCCATGAGCTTGAAGGGTTTTTATATAAACCACAAGACAATCATCTTCCATCATTCTCAACTCACCCCAAAACACTCCCTTCCTCCTTCCCCTTGGCTACGGCTTCAACCACACACACCCACACTTTCATTTTCAATCCATATCCATCCATTCTAAGGTGATATTAAGGTGTAAAAAGGTCACTAACGAAGCTCGGTGCACGCGGATCTTGAAGGACCTTCTTCATTTGCTTTTATCCACTTCATTTACCCTCTTGAACTCCCCTAGCCTTGTGCTAGTGGTAAGTTTCTTAGATCTTCATCTTCTTCATGTCTTTGATGGTTAATAGCTAAAAGAATGATGAAATCACAAGAAACACTAAAAACATAAGCAAGTCTTGAACATGAACTAACCTTGTGATGAAGTATTGTTAAAATGATGATGAAATCATGTTATTCTTGTGTTATGATGCTTGTTGAATGTTATTTGTTAGTAGAAATGTTATGGATCATCATATGGACTTGCTAGATCATGATTAAAAACATGATCTAGCAAGATGTGAAAGTTAGAGATGTGTAGGATGATGGAAACATCCACACATAAACTATGAACTTGAATAAATAAATGTTTTCTTGTAAAATAAATATCAAAATGAGTTATAATCTTGTTGATCTAAATATCCATGAGTGGTTTTTCAAAAGAACCAAGTTAAAAATACAAGTTTTACTTAATCTTGGTTCTTAAACAAATAAACCTTATTTTTGGTGGTTAATGAAGTAAAGATACACATGTGTAACAAGAAAAATACAAGAAGAAGTATTTTTTTTTAGAAAACATGAACATAAGTTGTAAAGAATCATATTCTTTAAAAATAAAGTTTTTAAAGAAGCAATCACACTTTAAAGGGTAGCAAGACTTACTAAATACCCTAGTAAGTTACTACACATTTTTATAAATTTTCAAGTTCATGAAATAGAGAAATTAGTGTATGTTGTAGATAATTGTTGTTGAAATTGATTGATGATGATGTTTAAAAAAAATAAACACATGTTTTGAAAACATGGGAAACCGCCATTTTTAGGGAAAACTCTGTCAACATTTCTATAAATTTTGACACTTAGAAAAATATAAGTTTTTGAGAAACTTATCCCCTAAAAATGTATCTAAAAACATTTACTAAGTTTCCCAAACTTTTGTGTTAAGAAATGAGGATTTCTTCAAGAATAAAAATGGATATTAAGTATGTATATTTTTTAGAAAAATATATATATTTATTGATCGCCAAATTTTGTGCTAAGTGTATGTAGTATGTATTATACTTGATAGCGTATTAGGACGTGAAAATACGCTAAATATTCATGAGAAGTAAAAACACAAAAATACACATGCTTAGACAAAATACATAAATTCGGGTGCTAAGTGCAAAATATAAGTAACTTATATTTATTTTTGAGAAAATAATATAAGTAAGACACATAGTTAAAAATATAAATTATTTTTAACACAAGAAAACATATACAAAAGATAGTGACTGCACTTGTGCGATACAAGTCTAGTGACTAACGTTAAGAAAACAAGTATAAGTCACGACGTTAACTAAGCAAACCCGGTGAAGTTTACGACGCAAAGGAACGCAAAGTTGTGAGTTCATGCTCCCCCTTTTCTCTTAACTGTTTTCAGTTTTATAACTTCGGGGGTGAAATACATGTTACAAATATTACTATGCTTACAAATTATATGATAACAAGAAGCACACTTGGTGAGAACGAGTACCAAGTGTGATGCGATATAAGAATACAAGAAGCACACTTGGCGAGAACGAGTACCAAGCATGATGCGTTATGAGAAATGATACGAGAAATCGTGTCACGAATAGGGTACATAAGCACCATTAATCAACAATATACCTAGACCGCAGAACAAAAGGTTAGATCTAACGGGTGTCGGGCAGCCACACTCTCGGTGAGGATGAGTACCGAGTAGTGCTTTTGTGTCTTAGAATATGCCAACTAGAAAAATGCCTAAGGTTTGGTGACTTCCTATGTCGTGTCACATGTTAATGGCCTTGCAACCCATTAACAATCCTGATACATACATGAATACTTTACTCACATAAGATTCATACCATAATAAAACTTGATTTATACTTGAGTACGTGGTGTACACAAGTAAACTTGAATTATACATGAGTACGTGGTGTACACATGAATACATGATTTATATATGAAAACATGATTTATACATGACACAAACTATGTTTTCATACAAAGTATACAAACGTGAAATACAAAAACTGCATGAATTCACACCAACATTATGTTGACGTTTTTCCAAAACTCACATGTATTTCAGGTAACTAGAAGTGGATGTGCGCGCGGTCTTACTCATGCTTGTGGATGTCGTCTATGTTTATGTTTAAATAAAGTTGTAAACTTTTAAGACAATGTTTTATGCTATCTCGCGATGTAAACGCTAAACTTATGTTTTTAAATTATGAAATGTTTGGTATTTGGAGTTATTTTTATGAGCATGTAGTATTTTTACCTTTCGTATGCAATGAGAACCTTTCATGATCACACCTCGTGCTTCCGCCGCAGAAAGGGGTGTGACAGTCCCGTTATGGTGTTCATCACAGATTGGCTACGCCATATCATCCTCAAACCAGCAGGCAAGTAGAGGTCACAAATCGAGGTTTGAAAAGAATCCTTGAGCGGTCCATTAATAACAACCGCAAGGATTGGTCAGACAAGTTAGATGACGCTTTGTGGGCTTTTAGAACGGCATTCAAGACACCTATTGGGACCACACCCTTTAGGTTGGTTTACGAGAAAGCCTGTCATCTACCAGTCGAGCTAGAACACAGGGCATTCTGGGCCTTGAAGACGGCAAATATGGTTTTAAAAAGCAGAGGTGAAGCCCGTTTTCTGCAAATCCACGAGCTCGAGGAGCTAAGAAACCATGCCTACGAAAGTTCTAGCAGATACAAGGAGCGAGTCAAGATATTTCATGACAAGAGGTTGAGAGACCATAAGGATCTCCGTATAGGGGATCTTGTCTTATTATATAACTCAAGACTGCGTTTATTCCCCGGGAAGCTAAAATCCCGATGGATGGGTCCATACACAGTTAAGGAAATATTTCCGTACGGGGTCGTAACTATCGAGGGTCCAAACGGGGCAACTTTCAAAGTCAACGGTCATCGTCTAAAAATTTACATCAACGGACTTGTTGACTCAGTGGAGGAAATTCTCGAGCTCCATGTCCCGCAAACTTAAAACAAGTGTGGGGAGAATGAGTCTAGCTATCGACTCGCTGACAAATTTAGCGAGCGTGTTTTCACACGCTAAGGGTAATTTTGTATATATATTAGTTTTTCATATTTATTTACTAATTCGTTAATTTTTCGGTTTTAAACATAGGCACATACAAGCTTGGTCCATAATTTTGAAATTTTGAAGTTGATTAATTGTTAAAATATATGAAATAGTGCAAAAATGGAAAAATTGGGTGAAATTACGAAGTTAAAAGCTTACTGTTAAAAATAACCCAAAAAGGCCTAGGTACCGCACGGTAGTGCCAAATCGGCACGACAGTGCGACATGATTTGCCGTAAACAAGCAACTGACCGATCAGGGATTGGCACGGTAGTGCGGCCAGTCGCATGACCGTGCGGTTGCTGAAACGATGACAGAACGTCGTAAACAGCCTGTTCTGGTGGCAGCAATGAAAATTTTGTTCAGCGATGAACCCCAGATTCCTCCAGTTCAGCGAAAACAAAACGAAAGAACGTCCTTGTATCGCCAGATTAGAAGCATTATGGAATCGAAGGGGACAAATCGGTGAACCGAGAAGGATCAAATGGGACACTTTAACAACCCTAAACCAAGAAGAAAGGCTATCCGACATGATGTCGCATCCGATGTCAAGGTTGTTCAACATAGCACGACCCGTTTATCTTGAGCTTACATTGGAATTTTTCGCTTCAAACACTTATGAAAAACCAAGAAGCAAAAATCCAGACTTTAAGAACAGGGAGACGATACAGTTCAGGTTGGGTAGAGAGTGGCATAGGTGGTCAGTTGCTAGACTTGGGAGAAGACTGGGCATATTGATGTGTGTAAAATGCAACATATAAATTACATCAATTGAGGCATAAAACTAACCCTTTTTTAGTACTAATGTTGGAAAAAGTGTGCTTTTGTCTTCCTTTTGTATTTTCAGGGTTAAAAGAGCTTAAATGAACAAAAGAAACAAAAAATGCAGCCAAATCTAACAATAATACAAGAAAAGGAATAAACGTGGCGTGCCCCACCCCTCGACAGCATCTTCCCAAGCAAAAACAAGAGATCAGAAGGCTGAACACGCCCCGTGCTCAATGAACACGGGGGCGTGCCCAAGTTTCTGCAGAAAAGACAGTTGTAGAAGCTTCTATATTCCAACACGGGGGCGTGCCCAGCGGACACGGGGCCGTGGTCAATGCTAAAATTCGCAGAATCCAATCAAATCCTGATAGTACAGATACGCTTCTGCACACGGGGCCGTGCCCAGCAGACATGGAGGCGTGGTCAACTAATGCAGACAAACTGCATTTAATGAAGAAAGAGAAGATGGATGTACACGGGGCCGTGCCCAATGGACACGGGGCCATGTCTAGGCTTCTGTGCATGCTATAAATAGAGGTGCCTGGTTCACTTCAAAGACATCCCTTGGCAAACCACCTCTCTCACACTTCACCCACCCACCACCACCATCATAACCCACATCCACCACCATCTTCCATCATTCATCATAGAGTGTGTGTAGTAGTCTCGGGATCCAAGATTGATAGTAAGAGTTCCTGACAATCAAAGGCCATGTTTGCCTAAGTCTCATACATCATTTGGTGAAGACAAGCATTTAGTGTAATACTTTTTATTTTTAATCTTTTCGCACTTTTTATTTGGTTATGTATTAATGACTTTAATAACTAGTTTCTTATGTTGAAGGTGAAACTTCCTTATCATTTGTCCGTGGTGTCTTGGCGTTATTTTACTGTCTATATAAAATAAAAGATTTACACCATTCATATCTCCAGGATCAAATGGAGATATGTTGGCTACCTGGTCGGGGGTTAAGGGAATGGTTTGGTAAGCGTCTTGCCTTGTTCAGTGTATAGATCCTGCAAGGACCTGGGTCAAGCTTAGTAGGACCTCCTTCAATACCCACTGGTATTGGATGGCGGGGGTTCGAATTTCTTGATCCCCTCATATGTAAACTACTATTAAAACATTAACCCGGCTACTTAGGATTGTATCCCTGCTGACTCAAACTACTTAGCCGAGGGTAACGTCACCTTCAAAAGAGGGGCCTACCACATTACGCATTAATAACTTAATTAATTATCTTTCAATAATCCAACCCTTTAGGATTGTATCCTTGCTGACTCAAACTACTGGGTTGAGGGTAACGTCACCTTCAAAAGAGGGGCCTACTACTATAACTAAGATAATCTCTTAAAAAGTGCAAAAGTGCGGAAATAATCAAAGGTTACACTAAAGGCGAGTCGGATCCAAGTGATTCATCTTGTTTATCTGTTTTTATTTTCATTTTTTTTATTTTCAGCATTTTTAGTTTTTATTTTCATGTTTAAACCTTTTTCTAAAATTTTGATTTGATTAGACGTTGAGGAGAAACCGGTACTAAAAGCTCTTGTGTCCTTGGACGACCTCGATATCTTACCAACGCTATACTACGCTCATGATGGGTGCACTTGCCCGTATGTGTGTTTAGTGTTAGTAAAATATCGTGTTTTGTAAATTTAAAACTTGACTAAAGTGTAAAAAGGGCTAAAAATATACATAAAAACCTATAACACTACACACGCATCAAGTTTTTGGCACCGTTGCCGGGGACACAAGGATTTTAAGAAAGCTAGGACTCAACGGCCTAATCGTTTTTTCTATTTTTCTGTTTTTTAGGATTTTTCGTAAATTTTCAGCTTCTGCAGAGCTCAGCACGGGCCGTGCCCGCTGAACACGCCCCGTGCCCAATCTTTGGTACTGGCAATCCTGTTTTAAGTCAGACAGTAGCTGAACACGGGGCTGTGCCCAATCAACACGCCCCGTGCCCAAGTATCAGATACTGAAAAAAGAACCGTAAGATCTCGACGGTTGGTAATTTCTGACACAACCATGAGCGATACTGATATTTTTTACTTCCGGCCCTCTTATGGTACGTGGTGTCAAAGATGTGGCGGAACTCATGAAGATTTAAAATGCTATTTTTTAAACTACAAGCCCCACTATATAGACCCATTGTTTTCCTGTAGCCTTAAGAGGGGCGAAAGTAAAAATAATCCCTATCTCTCCCTCGAATGCTCTCAATCATCCCTTCTAGATGAAATGCTTCTTGACGAATTATTTCAAATGGAATATTTAATTCTTAATTGGATGAAAGAGCTTGAGATGGACCTAATTAATTCATCTCAAGACGATACCCAAGAAGAATTATTGAGATCGCATTCGGATAAAAACAACTTCGTTGTTCCCGAAACTACCTCTAACTCTCGTGAAGACTTGAATGATAGTCATCCCTGTGTCGATTGTGCCGTGAAGGACTCCCCATCGACTTCTGCTGATGCATACATAGACCTGAGCGATACGACATACACCTTCTTTAATGAGAGCCCGGGAAAGGGTTGGACTTGTTCACCTACATTTAGCATAGGAATCACCCTTACCGATAACCTCTTGCGTTCTCATCTAAATCTAGAGCAACTAAGGTATCTCAAGCACTTCGGTGTTGTTCCGTCCAGTAAGGAACCACCCGATCTGGATAAATTCCTTAGAAATAGACAAAACTTCATAAACAGCCTCTAGACACGGGGCCGTGTCCAGGTCAGCACGCCCCCGTGTCCACCAAAAGATTCCCGTCTGACTTTTTGTCAGAATACGGACAAAATGTGTCAGGATCTTGTCTGCACACGGGGCCTTGTCCAGCGTGCTGTCGTTTTCTATAAATGCAGCCAAAATTCCTGCACATTTGGACCACTCCAAAGACAAAGATCTGGTGGGATCTTCACACATACCATCCTAGGTATATTCTAAAGAAGGTTCTCAACAACCATCTTGTCTTTTCTACTTTTGTCCATTGCCTTCTTCTTCAATTTTTCCCTCAACACCTCCATTAGAGCTTGAAATCACCATGGTTCCAAGCTTTATTGTGAAATTTGTTAGATTTTTATTCAAGGAATCTTGTTAAAAATAAGTTCTACAACATTGTTTTAAGTTATTTCTGCTTAAAAATGCTTTAAAAGTCAGCAAAATAATTTGAAACTCCAAGATTCCTTGTTCCAAAAATCTGCAGATAGGTGAACACGGGGCCGTGCTCAATGAGCACGGGGCCTTGCCCAAGGTACTGTTTCACTAAAATGAACTCTCTTTGGTTTATTTTCATAGAATATCAAGCCAAAACAGTGGAACCTCTTTAGTACATTCCTGAAACAGTCGAATGGAACGAAGGCCTTCAATCAAAGCAACTCTCGTACGCTATGTGATGGCATTACGTGAAGCTCTTGATGAAATGACATCGGTGGAGGAGGTCCTAATAGACCGTATAAATTATCTTACGGTAGGGCTGGAAAATAGTTTCCAAGAAATCAACCTCCTGCACCAGAGGTTGAACATTCTTGTGACACCTCCCATGGAACCAATCCTCCCCCCAGGAGAATTGGAACTTAGCACTTGGAGTCAATAACCCGACCGGGTGGGATGACATCTCCACGGAACCTCCTCTTGACAACTTGCAAGAAGTCCCGGTGGAAGTTACACCCCCTCAAAATGATGCCAATGAGCTAGGGGCAATGAGCCAGCCTTTCTTCTCCCTAGGGAGATAGAAGAATGGCTCGCCGACGTGTGAGGGACCCATCTCCGGAGGAAGAAGTTATTCAAGCCCATCTAACCGAGAAAATTATCTTTTCGGAAAATTTTCTATTAGAATAAACTATAGGCTAGAACTTCTTTCCGGGGTTTAGACTTCTTGTGTTTTCTGACCCGCTTATCTAAATGTTTTAGTTTATTAGGAGCCTTATGTAACTCTCTCTATTAAATGAATGATGGTTTTAAAATTATTTTGGTGTTTAGATGATGTTGTATTGGATAAAACACACTGGGGATGGTGAAGGATGCTAAGGGAAACTTGAACCAACACCCCATGCACAAAAACAGAGCTTCCCAACAATTTTGCTTCATTACAGTAAGTTCAGCACGGGCCGTGCCCAGCCAACACGGCCCCGTGCTGAGAGATCTGCAGGAAACGCCCAGTTCAGGTAACTAGACACGGGGCGTGTTCACTGAACACGCCCCCGTGCCCAGCCTTCTGTTACTTTCTGTTACTGCCAATCTGAAGACGGGGCCGTGCCCGGACACCACGGGGGCGTGTCCAGATGCCCATTAAGATAAAATTTTGTTTTTAACACACCTTTTACACATTCAATCAACCTAAAAACTTATTTTTGGGACACATTGAGGACAATGTGTAATTTAAGTGTGGGGGGGGGGGGGTGCTAAAACCTTGAATTTTGCAAGTCCTAATTACAAGCCTTACACAAAACTCTATTGGAACCGCTAATCACCCCAAATTTTTTTCAAAAATTTTTCATTTTCTTTTTACTTGTCTTCGTTTAATTTGGGAATTACAAGTTCTAAAAAGGTTATATTTTTACAAATTTACAAGCGATAGCGTCATGATGAAAAGAACCAACATAAGAAAATTATGAAACGGCATGACAAATCTAGTTAGAATTTGATTATATATACTTGATCACATAAAAAAAACCCATTCCCACAAAAAGTGAGTTTTGAGCCTTTATTGAGCATACAAATACACATCTTTAAAACTAAATGCTCATTTTTCGTTTCTTGTGTGAATAGCAGCTTGGTTTCGTATGACTCTAGAACTTGCCATGACAATACATTCCCGGTCCTTACCAACTTAAACCCAAGTAACTAAATGATGGAGGCATTAGGACTAACCCTTTTTCTTTCAACGTCATTATTTTTCTTTTTTTTACCACCTACCCAAAATCCCCCTAGTTAACCCCTTTGAGCCTAAACCTTTTCATTTCTAAACCCACAAAACAAACACCCTTTACCCACCAAAACCCTTTTTCATTTTAAACCCTTTATTTTAGTAAAAAGCTCGGTTTTTTATGTGACGTTCCTTATAAAAAAAATGATGAAGTCAAGAAATAAACAAACAAGTTCATCAAAAAGAACCTTGTTTGAAAAATGCTTCATTAGAATAAAAAGTCACAAAAATAAAAAAAAATTACGAAAACCGAAGCTTTTTACGCATTTCGTCCTTTTCTACTAACCACTAACCCAAAACCACCTACCTTTAACCCAAGCCTAACCCTTCCCCAAAGTCCTCTTGATATTTACAAAGGTGTATAGTTAAAAAGGAGGAGGATTGATTGCTTGGCAAGCATATGGTAGAAGTAAGTTCTATGCCGGTCCCGAGAGTTTCACAAAAATACATCTTCGGCCGAGTGTTGAGTGATCTCCCATGAGGTATGTGAACTTGTATATAAATGGAATTTTAAAGAGGCATGTTATGCCCAAATAAGTAATTTCTCTTATGTAATGTTCTAAATAAATCATAACGAATAGGATTGTAAATAACATAAAAATAAAACCTAATAAAAATCTTGGAATCCAGACACTCAAGACAAGCCCAAAACCTTCTCTTCTACCCATTCCATTTGGGAGTGTAAGCCACATTATAAAGAGTTTTGCTTGAGGACAAGCAAAGATTTAAGTGTGGGGGTATTTGATGTGTGTAAAATGCAACATATAAATTACATCAATTGAGGCATAAAACTAACCCTTTTTTAGTACTATTGTTGGAAAAAGTGTGTTTTTGTCTTCTTTTTGTATTTTCAGGGTTAAAAGAGCTTAAATGAACAAAAGAAGCAAAAATGCAGCCAAATCTAACAATAATACAAGAAAAGGAATAAACGTGGCATGCCCGACCCCTCAACAACATCTTCCCAAGCAAAAACAAGAGATCAGAAGGCTGAACACGCCCCGTGCTCAATGAACACGGGGGCATGCCCAAGTGTCAGCAGAAAAGACAAAGTTGTAGAAGCTTCTATTTCCCAACACGGGGGCATGCCCAGCGGACACGGGGCCGTGGTCAACGCTAAGATTCGCAAAATCCAAGCAAATCTTGATAGTACAGATACGCTTCTGCACACGGGGCCGTGCCCAGCAGACACGGGGGCATGGTCAACTAATGCAGACAAACTGCATTTAATGAAGAAAGAGAAGATGGATGGACACGGGGCCGTGCCCAATGGACACGGGGCCGTGCCCGGGCTTCTGTGCAGGCTATAAATAGAGGTGCTTGGTTCACTTCAAAGACATCCCTTGGCAAACCACCTCTCTCACACTTCACCCACCCACCACCACCATCACAACCCACATCCACCACCATCATCCATCATCCATCATAGAGTGTGTGTAGTAGTCTCGGGATCCAAGATTGATAGTAAGAGTTCTTGACAATCAAAGGCCATGTTTGCCTAAGTCTCTTACATCACTTGGTGAAGACAAGCATTTAGTGTAATACTTTTTATTTTTAATCTTTTTGCACTTTTTATTTGGTTATGTATTAATGACTTTAATAACTAGTTTCTTATGTTGAAGGTGAAACTTCCTTATCAATTGTCCGTGGTGTCTTGGCGTTATTTTACTGTCTATATAAAATAAAAGATTTACACCATTCATATCTCCATGGTCTATATGGAGATATGTTGGCTACCTGGTCGGGGGTTAAGGGAATGGTTTGGTAAGCGTCTTGCCTTGTTGTCACACCCCGACCGCGTAAAACAACAAATCGCGGCGGAATCGTCGGGGAGTGTTGTAACAGAATCATTGTTTCATAACACATGGAAATTTGAAGTTTTGTTTTATTTAAAGATTAACCATTTACATTGTCTTGAAATTTAAACAAAAAAGTTAAACATAGTCTATCATTGTTATTAAGTCACTAAGGCCTCATCCAGTCCTAAGTGAGCATGCATCCTAGCAATCAACATCATTCAAAAACACCTGAAACATATGTAAAAACAAAGTCAGCAAAGAAATGCTGGCGAGCACATAGGTTTTATGAGAGTATCGGATTCATGGCTAGTTTACATGTTGCAATACCTCATTAGACTACAAGAGTCAAAAGTTAAATACCTTGTTTTGAAAAGTGTTTAGTATTGCAACATAATTAACCAACTCAAATCAAGTTGGTTATAATTTGTAAAATCTCGTAGCCATGATTCTTAACCCAAAAACATTTATTTAAGAAAACCAAATTGTAAATCATCTTGTTAATAAAACTCGTATGGTTTATATTATTTAGAAAACATCTTTGTGTGACATCGTTTCAAAATCGTTTACCCAAGTGAACTAAATAACGCCACGGTATGTAATATGATGAAAACACTTATATATAAGAAGTACCAGCGGCGTATCTACCATGTTTTCATCACATTACACCCATCCCGTTATCTAAACACTAACCAAAAACCAATCGTTTGTTCAATTTGTTTAACTCGCTTAAATTGTTCCAAAATTATTTAACTCGTTTAAATCATTCTCGTTTTAATTATGAAAACTACTTTTGGTCGCCTCGCTAATAACATCCAAACCTTCGCAACTCGTCTCTCGCTTCTCGCATTAACAAACCACCAAAGGGTAAGTTAACAATCAACAGGTTCAGTCGTTACCCACCTAACCCACACATAACCATGGGTGCAGTCTGATAACGGGATTTGTCAGATCATATGGTACCACAACCTAATACTGGTCGGTTCGGCCAAAACTAATGAATGTTATTTGTTATGTAATTACACCCAACAAGTTTATTCACATTATCGAAATCGTTATTAATTTAATATAAACCATCTTAGTCATTTTTGAAACCATCGTTAAAAACATCGAAATCATTTAACACTTATGAATCACCCCAAAACAATCGAAAACAGTAAAATAGGGGAACTATGTACTCACTTGAGAATGCCTAGAAGTCTTGAATAACAACTAAGCAAAGCTAGAGGGATCACGGAAATCAATCGGCACCAAATATAAGTAACTATGTAAATAAACCGGACCAAAATCGGAAGATCGGATAGGATGTGGTTTCGTAAACCAAATGAGTATTGGAACTCATATGATATGGTTTAACAAAGCCTACATACTAAATCGAAACCTAACCTAAGTGCTTACGACCCATTACGACTCGTTTAGGTAGCTTACGCTACTTTAACGTGTCGTTCACGTGAAACGCGTTCGGACCTCCTAACTAGTCCTATGATAAGTATTATATGCCTTAACATGTTTACCTAATTAGTTTAATTGTCAAAATTTAGGTTACATATGCTTAAAATGAAATTATGCGTAAAAAGGGCATTTTGGTCATTTTCCTAAGGCATATAAATTACCTATCATACAACTAACTAAACGAAGTAACCATAAGGTATAACCTTGGAAGGTTATTCCCTATACAACTATGGTCACAAAATATGTTTGGTCGGATCCTAATGATCGACCAAACGGGTCGGGTTCGAAAGTCTAAGCGGTTGTTTAGACCGCTTATCTTACGACCCTATATAAGCACTAAACTAAAAGTGACGAGTTAAACAAGTTAAAACATGTTTAACGAAGTTAGAAAACAAGTTTGATATCAAAACAAAGGGTTTTGATACCCAAGAATAGTTTGTTTACAAAATACGCATAAACGCGTATTTTGACCGAAACTATGACTCGTCACTATGCCTAAATAACGTGGTAATCAGTAGGTATAGTCACTAGGGACTATAACCATCGTGATTACGCTCACGTTGCAAAGTTCAAACGAAATTTGTGTTGACCAACTCGTGGTCAAAGCAGAAAGTCAAACACTTTTTGACTTTCATGCTTGAAAAGCAATAAAAGCACGAAAGAATACTTACAAAGGGTCCAAGCTTGAAGATTTGAACTCAATTTGCTCAGGTATGAAGCTTGAGAGCTTCAACTCAGAGCAAGAATGAGAACAAATGTGAGGAATGAGTGAAACTTATGTGGGTATTTATAGAATCCCCACAACCTTTAGGATCGTTCCTCATTATTCGTGCTTGAATCTTAACCTTACACTTGGGCACATGGTATACTAAACAATGGGACATCAAATACCATCAAATGGTATTGCAAATCTATGATCAAAACCATCAAATTCAGCCAAAATGACCAAATTCAATGTTTCTGTCTGACAGTCTGATGCGGGCCGCGTAGACCCAGACACAGACTTAGGCGCCCCTCCCGGAGAAGTTTGGCAGATTGTCAGTTTTAGTCCCTGCAAGCCTAAAACTTGGTTTTCGATGCATTTTTGGCACGTTTAAGCCCCGTTAACCCCATTCCAAGGATCTATAATGAAGTTAAAGTATAGGGAACTTAAAATATGCTCAAAAATATCTCGGATGTCGGTTCGTTTGGTCGTACGGTTGCGTTGTTCGGTTAATTACGACGAAACACGAACGAACGCGAAAAATGATCCAAATTACGCGATGAATGGAATTTTATCATGCCAATCACTAAAATAAAATATTATAATGATTACATAAATTTTTGGATGTCCGGATATATTCAGAACGTAAGATATGAGCGAAAATGCAAACTTATGCACTTTTTGACGCTTTTAGTCCCTGTTGATCAATAAGTTTATTTTTGCGCACCAAAACACCTCAAAGCCTATTTCTAAGCTATGTAAAGGATATTATGGGCATGTTTAACTTATGATCAAGTTCCGGAATGTTCGTTACTATACAAATCGGTATAGTTTCGCAGTTTGACCCAAATAGTCCCTACGATCGAACAAACTTGATTTTGACACACCAAACCATCCAAAACTTATTTCTAAGTTATGTAAAGGTTATTTAAGGTATGTTAAGCCTATGTCATTATCCCGGAGTGTTTGTCACATTAAACTGATTACGTTTACGCATCAGTTCGCGTATAACTTTCCAGAAAGCGATTTAGAGCTCGAAATCGAACAAGAATTGATATGTGCAAATGATACACATATTTATACAAATCCCAAGATTGAAACACAAGATTTCATTGGTTTTGTATTCTTATGATGGCCGTGAAGGCACAGATGTCACAGTCTCCCCTACTTCAGGAAATTTCGTCCCGAAATTTATTTAGAGGAAACTTGTGAGAACTCGAAACTTGAAGTCGAAAAGATAAAACAACACTGGTTAGGGTTCTGAACTTCTAGTAACTTTAAATAACATTATGCTTGCAATGTAAGAGGGACACTTATATACAAGTATATGAAGCGCCATTGGTGCGTCCACCTTACCTCCATTACATTGTTCACGTTTCGTTATTGTTGCCACTATAGGTTCTTACACATGATAAATCTTATTGGGGTTCCTGTGCACTGAATTTCATAATTATGTACGCGTCCATAATTATGTAATTCCTTGCATAGTCCTCACAGTGCATTTTATAATGTGTAGGGGAAAACCAAATGAACAAACCTGTGATGAGTGTGACTAGACCACCCTAGGGTCCTTTTTAATTAAATCAATAAATGATCTCTTTAAATAGACCACCAAGGAGTCTTTTCAGTTATATTATCACATGCCATTCTTAACCAGATTCTGAATCAATCTTTTTAAGTAGACCACTCAAAGGGTCTCTTTTGAATTATGGAATGGTACTATATAATCCAAGGGTCTTAACTATTACGTAGAAGCCCATTAAGGATTTAAGGTAGTACCTTTGGATATCCTACTATGAATCCCTCATATGAAGATATGGAAGATTCTACGAGGATTTGGATAACGAAAATTCGGATCACACAAAAACATAAAAAAGAACACATAAACACATAATCACATAATTGTTTAACTTGACCTTTAATTTGTTATCTTTGGACACGGGTATTTAAAGCACACCAGGAATCCAATCCGTGGATTTCATTTGGCACTTTAAACATCTTCAAGAATCTAACTATGAAGATAGGAAGATCTTAATAGGAATTCGACTTTGTCCTTATTGGATCGTAATGTCCGTATTAAAGCATACAAAGAATCCAATCAAGGGCTCCGATTAGAGCGATAATCATCCACAAGGATCTAATTATGAGGAAAAGAAGATCCTATATGGATTTTTTTGGAATTTGAATACCAGGGGACGCTTCGAAACCTTGCACTAGACGTGCTTAAGTCGATACACGAGGTAGAATGCTCATGAAGTTGAGGTGCTAGATATGCCAAGGCGACATATGAAGCAGAATTTGAAGGTTGGGTAATACGAGTAGAATGCTTTTCGAAAACTATGCATGGGGTTCTTTAGAAATATGTTTAATGTTTTTGAAATCTTACATAATACTTTTGAAATCATACGGTAGATGTATTAGGTAAATATGTTTATAAAAATCATGTAGGATGAATTTTGAAATTATGTATAAGGTTTTTGAAAACATGAATAATGCTTTTTGAAATCATGCACTTGATATATTAAGTAAATGCACTGTGTTAAAATTGTTTCCAAACTATATGAAATATTTTGAAATCATGAAGGTCGTTTTGAAAAATATATACTATGCATGTTGTTATAAAAACTAGAATGTAATGATATGGGTATGAGATCGAAGAATACCCTTAGTTATCTAACCAAGGATTTAAAGTGATTACTCAAAATGTCACTTATTTTCTGTACTTCGTTTCTTAGAATGAAACGAGTACTTAGAATTTTCGAGAAAATCATGAGCGATCACATGAATGGGAGAACTACAAGAGTAGTTTGTTTTGTAAAGAACATAGTTCTTTGGTGTTGGTATAGTAGGGGTATGCCATACACACATGTAACTACACTTGCACATCAGAATTGCAAACAACGATTTTATTTATAAACAAAACCGATTGTTCTAGAGTTCAAGAAAAACAAAAGAAACAAAAGCATAAGATTCAGATTATTCAAAGCGGCAGCATCTTCTAATCAGCCAAATGCTCATCCGTGGGTCAGATTTGCGTTGACAAACTTTGGGCATTGGTTCCTGAAATAACCCGTCTCGCCGTAGCTGTACCAAGTACCAGACGTTAAACGAGCTTGAGTAGGGTTGACTTGGGGTTGGTTTGGACCACCTTGGATTGGGTTGAATTGACAAGCATTTGCCAGGTGACCGAGTCGCCCACATGATGCACACAGACGACACTGTGTGTTAGACCGGTTTTGACTCCGAAACGATTGCGAACCGAACGTGTGATGTGCGGAATCCGTACACGAACATGACCGAACACACACGAGAACGTAATATAATTAGTGATTCTATTGATTGATGTAAAAACGTACAACACCTGAATCACGTAGAGCACTTTCTCTCTCTAGCTTCTCTGTCTAACACTAGAGCTCTCTAAGTCTCCAAATGGCAAAAGTCTCAAAAGTCCTTAACTCTAACCCTAAGAGTTCTATTTATAGGCAAAGCATATAAGGAGAGTTCCCCTTATTTACAATAATGCCACCTTGCCTTTTCTATCTAATTATAACAATAAAAGACTAGAATAAATCTGTTTCTACTACGATCTGAATTGACGGAGGCCATAGACATAAATGCACTAACAGACTCCCCCTTGGATATTGACGCAGTCAATCCGTAGTCAAACTCATAGTGACTTGTCTTTCTCTCTCTCTCTGAGTCTTCTTGAAACTTTAACACATTTTCAGCAATCATAGACTCCCTCTTTCTTGAACAGTATCCCCGTGGATCTGTCTTCAGCTTCAGTTCCCCTTTCAGTAGACTCTTCTCTTCAGGCTCCCCATTTCGTCAAGCTTCCGTGCTTTTGGGATCGACACCTTGCTTTCCGTATACAAGCTCTTCTGGGATAGTTACGTGGCTCCTTGAATCCACGCTCCCCCTTGCGATGAGCTCGTCTTCAGACTCCCCCTTAGACTCGGCTATCGGGATCGTAGTCTGGAATAACATCTGCAATCCTCAAACATTTATAAGTACAAACATTTTGAACATTCAATTGTCCAGGAATCATAACCTGGCTCTATTAAACTTTCTAAATCAAGATCCTGGCTCTAATATATAATAATATGAATATATCCAGGATTAACTTGATTCTCTCTCTCTATCAACAATCTTCATGGATTTGGCAGTTTTAGAGAACAGGATTGAAAACTGGTTCTATTACATTACATTTTAACAGTTTTAAGAATCCAAATCCTTCACTATTTTTGATTTTTGATTAAAACTTCAAGTTTCAAATTAATGAACTTGTTTATTTTTCAGAAACACGATCAGCGTACTTAGATTTTGAAATTTTACATTTAGATATCTGTTGTCGAAAATAAAGTAGAATCAAAATCTTTTTGTATTTTTCTGAAATGAAATGCAGTAAAGAAATATTTACAAACATATTTATAGACAATATTTTTGTTTGAGTTCGCGTCAGAGGTTCATATCAGTTTATGACAAATCACTAGTACCGTTGAGCTATAAACACTTTAAGTTCTAAACGATTCACTTAGATTGTCAGTATACTGGTCCACTTATATTTTCACACAAAGTTCAATTGGTTCGAAATACGAGTTTAGTGTTTTAAGGACTTCAACTTATTCGCGTGTCCCACCTCAGAATATACTCCCGTATCCAGACTCCTATATTCAGTCTTACAGGTGAATGTACACTAATGATATCTGTAAATGGGTAATGCGAGGCCATTAGAGCTCATGTTAGAACATCCGTTCAGACAAAGAGATGATGGCTCGACTTTAGGTGTGTCCCGTTTGGGGATCTTTTCTTCAACAGCACATGATTAGCATTTTTCAATGTTTCATCATTTTTTATGCTGAGGGTGGGCTTTATGATTAAAGCAGTGCAGAGTATTATACGAGGACTAGGCTATTGCTCCCACAAAATCAGAAGTCCCGGTATAATACCCCAGATATCATCACGTACAAAGACCTAGTATGTCAGAAATAGAAAGCCCTTCAAACAAGATTTCCAGGGTTACCCATATATCCAAGAGATGTTCCCCACGAGATAAGTAAGTATATGATATTTAGGTTTATATCTCGAAAACAATCTACTAAGCGTGTAAAAACCTTCTGGCATATCATCAGTGAGACCGTTTATCACATTTTAACATTCCAATTCCTTAGCGTACTGTGATTGTCTACTGATGTACTATCATTTTCACTTTTTACACAAAACTCATTTTTGAATTTTATCATGTTTTTGGCTTTTTCAATTTTTCTAATGTTTTTGGATTTTCTGACAATTTCTTACTCCCCCTAAAATGCAAAACCATTTAAAGAAATTTTGACAACCCGATGTAGATAGCTTTGCCTCACCATCCATTTTCTGCATCTCATGCTCTGATTTGTAGAAAACATAATGTACCCCTATGATTTACAAAACATTGATCTTTTTACAGTTTGAAAACCGTTTTTCAATCTTGTGAAATTAATCATGTTTGTTCCGCCGTGAGGGTTTCGGCATATTCAAGTAACATATCTTTGTAATTTTTTTGAACTTTTGACAAATTTAAAAAAACAAACGTATTTTTGATTTTTCAAATATTTGACAAAATAAAAACATATTTTTGGTTTTTAAATTTTTCAATTTTTAGGGTTTTAGAAATATTGTTTATTTATGTACAGAAAATCAAACAAACTCCCTGTTTAACCATCGCAGGGATCAGCAGCCTTCTCTTCTCGTGCCAGGCTGCTTCGATTCTCCTTTGGTTGACATTCTATTTTCTTCAGAAGCACCTGCACATTCACAGTTACTCAATTACTTAAACAATTTAGCCCAGGTCTTTTTAACCTTAGGCATTTCAACACAATATGCTTCATTCAACTTCGGAAAATCTTTGTCATTTTGTACAAAGACTTTTTCAATTTTAGCATCATCTACTGAAGTCACTTGTTTCTTAACAGTCCATGTTTGACCTTTAGGAGTACCTCGTTTGTAAAAATGTGACTCTTTTTGAACATTTTGATTTTGAACAACAGTTGGTTTCCAAAACTCGTTTGGTTTTGTTGCATCGACAGTTGTTTTCCAACTTTGTGTTGTTCTAAATCTGGGTGTGTGAGAATTCCAGGTCTGTCTAGAATCGAACCTATTCGGGTTTGATTTCCAAGTTGGATTCGAAGCAAACTTGTTTGTGTTGTACCTCCAAGTTTGTTTTGAATCAAATCTGGTTGACCTTTGTTTCACATCCTTAGATTTATGTATCTCAACATCATCATATTTCTTTTTCTCAACATCAACAGGTTTCAGATTTGGACACTTGCGAGCAAGATGTCCTGTTTGATCACATTTGAAACATGTTCTCTTTGAAACATCTTTCACCTGTTGTTGTTGCGTTTTGTTTTGAGCATATAACTCTTCATTAGACTGTCGTCTAAGTTGGAGTTCTTTATCTTCTTCTGAACTTGTTCCGTGAACAAAGTTCATCTTTTGTTGATAATTTGGAATTTCATTTCGTTTCCAATTTTGTTTCTTTTTATAACCCAAACCAGCCTTCATGTTTTTCTTCTTGAAACCAGGTTTGTTATAAAAAGTTTTATGATCTTTTCCTAGTAAACTTTGGAATTCCAAATTTTTCAATCTCAACCATTTTGAAAACTTTGTCAATCTTTTCTGAAATCACATTCTGAATCGGGAATGCAATATCTAAGAATAATTTGTCCGATCCAATCATGGTATAAACCAATCCTTTTGAATCATCATTCAAATTTTTCTCAGATTTTGAGTTTTTCAGATATTTTTCATGAAAACTACCTTTATTTCCATCCTGTGATTCAGATTTACCTTTATCAACTGACTCTTCTTTCAACACACTTTCAACTACCTTACCTACCACCTCTGAATTACTTGAATCATCAGTTTTGGAATAGGTAACGTCAATGTTATCTGGCAATTGATCGACCATGTTGAAAGCTTTTTCGACCTTCTCATCATCATAAAATGCGAACTTTTCCGGTGGTGGAACTTGATGAAACTCTGAGCCAATACCTTTCTTGTTTTGCTCAGAATCTTTACCATCCGGTTTTAGATTGAAAATTCTTTCAAGCACATATGATGATGCATGATAACTATGTAACTTGTTGTTATCCTGTTCTAAATCAGCTATTTGACGCTTTAGCTTAGCAACATCCTCAATGTAAGAATTGACAACTTGTTGCTTTATTGAATACTGTCGCTTAAGCATATCAGTTGTTTCATAATAGTATCTCAATCTGGATTGAACAAGTTTCATTTGACTTTTGACATCTTCATATGACTCTTTTGTAATGTGATAAGCCAATTTTATTGAATCATACTCTTTCTTCATTTCCAGACATGCATTTTCTTTTTGAAAACACTCTTCAGTCATTTTTGAAACCTTTTCTTTCAGAATTTCATTTTCTTTTTCTAAATTCTTGCATTTTTGTGTAAGCTTTTCGTCATTATCTTTTAAAACCTTTTCATTTTCTAGCATTTCTTTGCATTTTTCTTTGAAAACATTTTCGATTTTAGTAAATTCAAGATCTCTTGTTCTGATTTTTTCATCTTTTTCAGTACAAGCTTTGCACGTTTCCATGCATTTCTTGCACTGTTCAACATTTTTTGTTTAAGACTTCAGGATCAGATTTTACCTCAGTGATTGGCACCTCGGCTTTCGCTTCCTTTTGTGCCTGATCAGCTTCACTCTTCTTCTGTTCCTCACCGACACCAGTACTATCATTACCAGCTTCAAAACTCTCATCCTTCACTTCTCCTACTTCTTATTTCTTCATCATCTCTTCTTGACTAACCTGTTGTTCTTCAGTAACAGCTTTTTCTTCAACTGCTTCCACTTTCTTTTCTTTCTCTTCCTTCACTTCCTCAACTTTTTCTTTCACTTTCTCTTCTTCTTCTACCTTCACATCTTCCTCTTTAACAGCTTCAACTTTGACTTCCTCAGCGACCTTCTTCAAATTATCAACCAAATTCTCAACATTCTTCTTCATTCTTTCTTCATCCCTCTTTTTCAAACTCGCGGTCATCACGTCACGAATTATCATGTCCAGCCTTTTCAAATAAGTTTTATCTTTCGCAACATTCGAATAGTATTCGCCAGACAGAGGGATTACTGCAACAACATCATCAAAAACAACTTCCTTTCGATGAACGACAGGATCACCATTTTTGTTGACATAGCAATCTTTCTTCTTGTCGTATCTTTTATTGCTTACAGCATTTTCATACTCTTCTTGCATTTTCTCAATTCTGCAACCAGCAAAGAATCTCTCTCTTTCGGTTTTCTCTTTCAGAATTTCTTCTCTCGTTTTCACTTTTATTTCAGCCATGATTTTATTTCCTCGATATTCACACCTCGTAAATCACAGCACAAGAAACAATCAAATAACAATGATCAGTTACAATAAAAATATCAAACACTTGGATCGGATGGGCCAAAAATAGACTTCGTTCGGATGAGTCTTTGTGACCCGAGCGGATGGACAGAAGCTGTTCGACCGGGTGGGTATGCTGTCCGATCGGGCGAGATTGCTGTCCGTTCGAGCTGTTGTCCGAATGAGTTGTAATATTTTGAATAGGGTGGCTTTGAATCGGGTGACACCTCGTTCGACCCACCACTCGTTTGATGACACAAAAAGACAAAATGTAATGTTGTCTGATCGAGTGGTTGACACTTTAACTTCAACGATGAGCTGTGCTATGCAAACATTTATAATATGGCCGCCATTCAATGAACCTGAATCACATTATCACATGCAATCTTGAGCTAAACGACTTTAATATTTATTGGGCCCAGACAATAGGTGGACTGACACACAGTTACTTTTTATTATATGTAATGAATTGGCCGACAACCTATATTATCCATATAATGTGATTGGGCCGATCAACTGTATTAAATGCAATATTGAGTTTATGGCCGACAAATTTAATACATAACACAATCCTATTGGGCCGATACTCTCTAACAATTAATGGGTCGGTGCAATTTATTGTATCACGTGAGCTGCTGTGTATTAATAACGAATCTGAGAACAGTTGACAGAATAGTTGACTTTAATAAAATGGAACAAGTGTGTCGATGAATCGAACTACCATTCAATCGAGTTGTAGTTCGATCGGGTGGTAGTCAACAGGTCAAACAACTTTAATGAATGGTAATAGAATATGTGAGACAATGGATCGAACTACTGTCCGATCGGACTGTACTCCGATCGGATAACAGTCAACAAGTCAACAACTTTAATGAAATGTAATGAAAGAATAGTGCTTTGGATCGGACTACTGCTCGTTCGGACTGTAGTCCGATCGGGTGACATTTATCATAACAGCAACAGTAAGCATTTTATTCAACTTTTTCGAATAAAAAATCTTAGATTTCTCCCAAACGGCTTTGAATTAAGATCTGAAAATTTGTAGGCTTGTAGATCAGATGTTTTCGCACAACATATTCAAAAATTAGCCGATTTTAACCGTGAAAAGTCGTTTAATTTGGTTATTTTTTGCCGAAAACGTGAAGAAATGTAAAAGTGAAGAAATTGATCAAATCTGAATGAAATTTGGATCTGAATCTGATGTTTTTCCGTGCGAAATCGTGTGTATGATCTGTGCAATCGAGCTCCTGCTCTGATACCACTTGTTAGACCGGTTTTGACTCCGAAATGATTGCGAACCGAACATGTGACGTGCGGAATCCGCACACGAACGTGACCAAACACACATGTTAGGATCGGAGGCTCTTATGAGAGTGTTTGTCTGTGTAAATTGAATAATCAATGAATATGAAAACATGTAAAGTGCAGCGGATATGAACAACAAACTTTGTAAACACAATCAAAGAGGAAAATAGTTTGATAAACATTTGCTTTTCATAGAGTCGGAAGATTACATTCAAAGCAAAATATTACAATGCAAGCTTACAAACTAAACTCCCCCTCAGCCTGATACCCCAAGGTTGATTGCACAAGATGAAGGGATTGAATTGAGGAGAAGAACTCACTCAAAACGAATCGAATCGAATATAACAGTACAGGGTACTGTTATATTTATAGGCAAACCAAACCACTGATGTATCTCAGCTGACGTCACCATGAAAGTGACATCTAACAACCTAACAACCTGTAAACACTGTTCTATACAAACTACTGATGTCTAACAACTGATTGATAATAAAACACAAAACATGGGTAAACTACTGATTCACTTTCCATTGTTGTAGCCTAAGCACTGATGTTGAGCATCAGTGCTTTCTTCAAAGGTGATCAGTCCTTGAATGGGCAGTGCTTGTGTCTTCAGCAGTGCTTAAGAGACAGTAGTAGATAGAGCGTCAGTGTTTGTCTTCAGCAGTCTTTAGAGTTTCATCAGTGTTTGGTTCATCAGTTGTTCTTCTGAGCAGTACTTATAAGTCTATCAGCTGTTAGATAACCACTGTCAAGGGGAAAGCTTAATGTAAACATCTGCTTATTGTGAATCCACTGTTATGAACCGGTTTTGGCTTTCATTATCTGTTCCTCTGGTAGGGTTCAATCCCAACAATCTCCCCCTGGAACAGATAATGCCAAAACCCCTCATTATTCTGGATCTTTATTTCTCATCAGAAGTTCTTTGACTTGTTCTTTAAATTTCAGCTCAAACTCCTGAGAACTTATATCATCTTCATCCCTACACAGTGTAAGCTCAAGGAGACCTTGTAGATCTTCAACACCCAGGCCTAGTGCTTGATTCCTTGTTATGTGCTTCACTTCACCATTGGTTCTGATCAGAGTCAATACATGGGTCTTTTGATCAGAGAGCCACTTTAGTATTTTTAAACCAAATGGGTTTCTTGGGAGAGATTTATTTGCAGATGAGTTTGGAGATTGAGGCCTAGTGATGACAACTTGAGCAGAGTCTTGAGATTTTGTTGTTTCTTGTTGTTCTACTCTAAGTGTCTGAAGAACCATCTTTATGATATATTCTTCTGAAGCTTGGTCTTCTTTTGGTATTTTTGCATCCACCTGCTTTGTTTCCTTCTTTGATAAAGGATGGTATCAGGTGGTGTTGGTGGTGGTGAGGATATTTTTGGTGGGGTAGTGGATTGTATAGTTGTTGTTGAAATGATGAGATAAGTGGTTTTGTGTTGATGTAGTGTTGGTGGCAGTTGTTTGAGTGATAGATGTTGTTAATGGTGGAGGTGTAAGTGATTTTATGGGAACAAAAGTTGTGGTTGAAGTAGTAACTGGCTTAATTTTAGAAGCTGTGGTGATTGATTGCCTTGTTTTTCTAACAGGACTCTTCTTTAATGAAGTACCAACCTCTTCTTTTTCCTTTTTGCAGAACTAACTTTTTCTCAACCAAAGCTCTGCTCTCATCCCTTACCCTTTTAATATCAGCAGTGGTTTTGAAACCAGCTGAATTGACTAGACTTTGAACGATCCTCATTTGTGTATCTTCATCATCTGGTTGAATTTTCAAGGTTTCATCACCTCCCTTTTCATTTTCTTTGACAGATGTTTCAGCAGAAGTTACTGAAAGATTTTCCTCAGAGTCATTTTTCTCCCCCTTTTTGGCATCATCAACTCTTTCGAAGATAGGTGCAGGGGTAGTGTCAGTGGTTTTTAATAAATGGGCCTTGATTGCCTTAATATCTGCCTGTGTATCCTTGAACCTTGCTTCCATGATATTTCTGATCTTTTGAACTTGTATCTCATATTGCTGATCAACTAATTCTCTTTGTTTATGAAGCAAAGGTTGAAATAATTCCCAAAGCTCAGTGGGAGTAGGAGCAGATGTTACAGCAATGGGTGTTGCCTTTTGTGCTTGTAACAACTATTGCAGCATAGATTTGATTTCTGCAACAGATGTGTCAAGTTTATTAACCCTCTCCGTCAATTCTTTGTATTTTAAACCATCACCTAAGTTAATGGGATCATCTGATTTCCCACTGGCAGTGGTTGTATCAGCAGTTGACTTAGGGAAAGTGTTCCAAAAGTTATCCACTGATGCCCCTTTCTCTTGGTACTGGGGACTTCTTTCTTCTGTAGGGGTAACCAGTTTTAGTGAACCAGTGAATGTTGGAAACACCCTGGTTCCCATTGAAGAAATTGCCTTCAAGGGAGTCTGACAGATGAAACTACTGCCCAAGTGTAAACCAGTGGGTTCAACACTTGTAGTAGCTGCTCCACTTGAACTACTGACAGGAATTACTTGTAATTCCTGCAGTGTAACCTCCTCAACTGTTGATGGGAAAGCAGTGGTAGAGAGATCAGACTCAGTCACTTGTTGAGGTATTTTATCAGTAATAGGTGATTGAGAAGAACTGATTTGTGCCTGATCCATATCCAAGGCATTCAACAGAGGTAAAATGGATGATTGAATTTGTGAAGTGGGGATATGTGTTGAAAGAGAATTTGCCCCGGGAGGTGAGCTGTGGATGATGGAATCGAGTGATTCCAGAGCATCATAATGTGGTGTCCCAGTTGTTACAACCTGATCTTTTTGAGAAGAAACAGGAGGAGTTTCAGGCATGGGTTGAGACCTTTCTACCATATGCTGTGAGGAAGTAGCAGCAGTGGTTTCTAGTGACTTTTGTGTTGTCACTGGCAGTTGCTCTGGGATTTCATCTTCCAGAGTTGCCTTTATTGTAGGTTTGGGGGGCTTTTGAATTTTCTTTTGTTTTGGTCTTTTGGTGGATTTAGGTGTGGGTTTCACAGCAGTTGTGTTACTGTTGTGATCACCTTGAGCAGTGGGCTCAGCAGCAGGTGCCTGAGGAGCAGTGGTAGCTGCTAAAGTCTGCTCAGGAACCTCTGCTTTTGTTTTGGAAATTTTTGATAGCCTTGTAAATGTTTCAGGTCTAAGGCCATTTATTTGAAAAAGTGATCATGGCATCTGATGCACACAACTATTGAATAACATATGTCTACGTGTAACTTCTGTTGTAAATGAAAGACAGTTGTTAGCATAACCACTTATTGTTTTGTACGATCAGTGGATAGAGATCAGTGTTTTGCACAAACAGAGGATACACTTTGGCAGTGGATAGATTTTACTATTTAACAGAGTTTTAATGCTATCAGTGCTTTGAACAGACTTTGAGGATTTATTGAAAAAATTCAATTTTAAACTATTTTTAAGGTTATTTTTGGATTTTCTAAAAAAAACATTTTTATGCTATTTTACACATGGAACACAAGAAAACTTGCTTTAATCCATGTTTAGCACTCCAAACAAAAAAGACCAAGTTTTTCAAAAGTAGAGAAGTCCAATTTTTAAGTTTGTACTTCTACCAACTGATCTTTAGAAAGGACATGTTAATATGAAATCAAACTTTTTTATAGCAATCCTTCACAGTGTGATGTCTGTTCTTATTTGAGCACAATAAATCTTGTCAACCATGCTTCTAGTATATGCTCAGTTCTTAGAAGAACCACTTTATGTTAGACAGATTTTTGTCAACAGTGGTTATTGGACTGGTCATGGAAGTGAGGTGATGGAAGTGATTTGAAAGCACATTATGTCAGCAACCTTTTGAGAATTTTCATTCAAGGTTTTGCCACATGTCAATTATACATTCCTGACAGTGGTATAGTACCCCAGATGATGTACACTTTTTACTAAGGCTGCTCATTTTGTTATAATTTTTAAATTAAAACATGAGTACCCAAGTATATTAAGATCTGTTAACAATCAATCTTTTGCACAATGTAAAACAAACTTGAGTTTGACATGACCTTGACATTTGTACCATTTCCTTTTGATCCATTTTGAGAATAATATAACCAACAAAAATAAGATTATATATTCAAACAGGAGCTTGAAACTTTTACTAACAAAAACCAGTAAAAAGTTCAAAATATATTATTCTCAAAGAAAAAAAATAAAGAATAATATACCCTGCTTTATTTGAGAAAATCCCTTTCTAAAAGCATAAGAAGATTTTCTGAAAACAACATTAATAGGATCTGGCATAAATTTCCACTAGAGCTTTAATCACATCAACCTCAAATTTGTGAAAATGGTCAGTAGTTTGACAGCAATAGTATTGAATTGTAAATACGTTTTAACCACTGTTTGGTACCATTTTCTTGTTGATTGATTGACAACAGAAATGAGGACACATGATCACATGAGTTTTTGAAAGCCCTGTTATAGACTTTGTTACCATGTGAAGATTCTGAAAATTTGTCTAGTCCTCTTTTTAAATCCATTTACTGGGAATACCATTTGTTACCTGAACTTTTCTTGAATCAATGGTTGCACATAGTTGCTTAATGACCACTATTACCCCAAACTTTTAACTCATAAGTGTTTTATGTTTATACTCTTTTCTTCTGACTTCAAAAGTTTTGAGATAAACACACTTCTGAGTTTTTGTGATTTTTCTTCTTCCCTTTTTGCCCTTTCCATTGATAAGTTTTCAAATACTTACTGGAAGGTTCTAAGGGAGGAATACTTTGATTCCAGAATCATTTTATGGCAACGTTTTAAGAGATTTGGTCATTTTTGCAAATGCGTATGCCAAATCTCACATTACACATGATCTGGACATTTTTGACTTGCTAATTTTCTTAATGTATTCTTAACAAAATTGATTTTGGTCCTTTTGAAGGATTCTCAACTTGTTTTTCAATACACTAGATCTAATAACTAAAGTTTTAATTTCCCTCTTTCTACATTAGCAAAACACTAATGCTTTTAAGAACATAGGTTTTGTTAATCTGAGGTTCATACTTTAGTATTAATCATGATGAAACAGCACAAATCTCACAACAACAGTTGAAATCAAATTTGAAAATAAATGATTACACCATTATTACCAGACATATTTTCAGATCTGAAAACTACGGATGATTTGTGTATGACATCACTTGTTGTGTGAAATTTGTGTGTCTTATGACATCTTGGTTGTTTAACAGAGTTTTTGGAATAACAATTTTGAACTAATTACTCGTTACTCTGTTTTTCAACTGAATACAACCAACCTTAGTATCAATGAATTTTGAGCTGAACTGTTATGTCAAATTGATTGTTAGATCGAATTTGACTGTCCAAGCTCTGATACCAATTGTTAGGATCGGAGGCTCTTATGAGAGTGTTTGTCTGTGTAAATTGAATAATCAATGAATATGAAAACATGTAAAGTGCAGCGGAAATGAACAGCAAACTTTGTAAACACAATCAAAGAGGAATATAGTTTGATAAACATTTGCTTTTCATAGAGTCGGAAGATTACAATCAAAGCAAAAGATTACAATGCAAGCTTACAAACTAAACTCCCCCTCAGCCTGATACCCCAAGGTTGATTGCATAAGATAAAAGGATTGAATTGAGGAGAAGAACTCACTCAAAACGAATCGAATATAACAGTACAGGGTACTGTTATATTTATAGGCAAACCAAACCACTGATGTATCTCAGCTGACGTCACCATGAAAGTGACATCTAACAACCTAACAACCTGTAAACACTGTTCTATACAAACTACTGATGTCTAACAACTGATTGATAATAAAATACAAAACATGGGTAAACTACTGATTCACTTTCCACTGTAGTAGCCTAAGCACTGATGTTGAGCATCAGTGCTTTCTTCAAAGGTGATCAGTCCTTGAATGGGCAGTGCTTGTGTCTTCAGCAGTACTTAAGAGACAGCAGTAGATAGAGCGCCAGTGTTTGTCTTCAGCAGTCTTTAGAGTTTCATCAGTGTTTGGTTCATCAGTTGTTCTTCTGAGCAGTACTTATAAGTCTATCAGCTGTTAGATAACCACTGTCAAGGGGAAAGCTTAATGTAAACATCTGCTTATTATGAATCCACTGTTATGAACCGGTTTTGGCTTTCATTATCTGTTCCTCTGGTAGGGTTCAATCCCAACAACACACGAGAACGGAATATAATCAGTGATTCTATTGATTGATGTAAAAACGTATAGCACCTGAATCACGTGGAGCACTTTCTCTCTCTAGCTTCCCTCTCTAACACTAGAGCTCTCCAAGTCTCCAAATGGCAAAAGTCTCAAAAGTCCTTAACTCTAACCCTAAGAGTTCCCCTTATTTACAATAATGCCACCTTGTCTTTTCTATCTAATTATAACAATAAAAGACTAGAATAAATCTGTTTCTGCTACGATCTGAATTGACGGAGGCGATAGACATAAATGCACCAACACTGTGGGTAAGCTAGGTGATGTGCATTGCACATCGATGTAGTACCGGTATAAGGTTTCCTTGAAGGAGGTTGAGCAACAGCGGGATTTGCAACAGCTTTGTTTTGGGTAACAAATCGGCACACGTCAACCCATTGTCCACAGTGGGTACATTTGAAACAGGGTATCTGATTCGGATGATGAAAGTTGCATTGATTACACCAAGGAGCAGTTCCCTTGTACGGCTTCATCCCTGAGGCGAATCATGGTGATAGCTATATCAACGGTCCTCTGGAGTATGACGCCTACTTGTTGAGCGATTGTAGCACCTAGTTCGGACATTTGAGTGTTGTTGCGATGAAGAGGCATCATGAAGATAATGGAAGACAAGGGAGCAAATAAGTGAAATGATATCGGATAATCAAAACAGAATGACAACGCATAGAAATTGTGATCATTTGTTTGTTACCTAACGCAAACAAATGAGACGGTGACTAATCAAAGTAAGCGGGTCATATTAATGTATCACGAAGATATGCTTTAGCCTATAAGTGGACACTCACCCCAAGAGTTCCCAGCTAAGAGTGACTGGTCCGATTATGTGGATTTGTACGAACACTCTATCCTTAGACAAAAAACTCAGAGTACAGGCATCCACCCTTCCAGATTGCTCGTGTTCACATTATAAGACCCAACTTTGACGAGATTTTGAAAACTTAGAGGGTTCAAAACCTTATAATAAATCATCCTAGAACAGATGATTGGTTTTCAAAGCGGATTTGAAATTTATGTTCTTGTTGTGGTTGTCGCCTAAGGATAGGTGACGGTATTGTTTTAAGATCTAAACACGGGAATCTTGTGTTAGGGTCCTAGGAAGGTTATAGACTAGGTCAAAGCATTACTAATAACCTAATTCCCTATAACCATGAGCTCTGATACCAACTTTTTTGTCACACCCCGACATCGTAAAACAATAAATCGCGGCTGAATCGTCGGGGAGTGTTGTAACAGAATCATTATTTCATAACACACAGAAATTTGAAGTTTTGTTTTATTTAAAGATTAACCATTTACATTGTCTTAAAATTTAAACAAACAAGTTAAACATAGTCTATCATTGTTATTAAGTCACTAAAGCCTCGTCCAGTCCTAAGGGAGCATGCATCCTAGCAATCAACATCATTCAACAACACCTGAAACATATGTAAAAACAAAGTGAGCAAAGAAATGCTGGCGAGCACATATGTTTTATGAGAGTGTTGGATTCATGGCTAGTTTACATGTTGCAATACCTCATTAGACTACAAGAGTCAAAAGTTAAATACCTTGTTTTGAAAAGTGTTTAGTATTGCAACATAATTAACCAACTCAAATCAAGTTGGTTATAATTTGTAAAATCTCGTAGCCATGATTCTTAACCCAAAAAAATTTATTTAAGAAAACCAAATTGTAAATCATCTTGTTAATAAAACTCGTATGGTTTATATTATTTAGAAAACATCGTTGTGTGACATCGTTTCAAAATCGTTTACCCAAGTGAACTAAATAACACCACGGTATGTAATATGATGAAAACAATTATATATAAGAAGTACCAGCGGCGTATCTACCATGTTTTCATCACATTACACCCATCCCGTTATCTAAACACTAAACAAAAACCAATCGTTTGTTCAATTTGTTTAACTCGTTTAAATTGTTCCAAAATCGTTTAACTCGTTTAAATCGTTTAAATCATTCTCGTTTTAATTGTGAAAACTACTTTTGGTCGCCTAGCTAATAACATCCAAACCTTCACAACTCGCCTCTCGCATTAACAAACCACCAAAGGGTAAGTTAATAATCAACAGGTTCAGTCGTTACCCACCTAACCTACACATAACCATGGGTGCAGTCTGATAACGGGATTTGTCAGATCCTATGGTACCATAACCTAATACTGGTCGGTTTGGCCAAAACTAATGAATGTTATTTGTTATGTAATTATGCCCAACAAGTTTATTCACATTATCGAAATCGTTATTAATTTTATATAAACCATCTTAATCATTTTTGAAACCATCGTTAAAAACATCGAAATCATTTAACACATATGAATCACCCCAAAACAATCGAAAACAATAAAATAGGGGAACTATGTACTCACTTGAGAATGCCTAGAAGTCTTGAATAACAACCAAGCAAAGCTAGAGGGATCACGGAAATCAATCGGCACCTAATATAAGTAACTATGTAAATAAACTGGACCTAAATCGGAAGATCGGATAGGATGAGGTTTTGTAAACCAAATGAGTATTGGAACTCATATGATATGGTTTAACACAGCCTACATACTAAATCGAAACTTAACCTAAGTGCTGACGACCCATTACGACTCGTTTAGGTACCTTACGCTACTTTAACGTGTCGTTCGCGTGAAACGCGTTCGGACCGCCTAACTAGTCCTATGATAAGTATTATACACCTTAACATGTTTACCTAATTAGTTTAATTGTCAAAATTTAGGTTACATATGCTTAAAATGAAATTATGCGTAAAAAGGGCATTTTGGTCATTTTCCTAAGGCATATAAATTACCTATCATACAACTAACTAAACGAAGTGACCATAAGGTAAAACCTCGGAAGGTTATTCCCAATACAACTAAGGTCACAAAATATGTTTGGTCGGATCATAATGATCGACCAAACGGGTCGGGTTAGACCGCTTATCTTACGACCCTATATAAGCACTAAACTAAAAGTGACGAGTTAAACATGTTAAAACATGTTTAACGAAGTTAGAAAAAAAGTTTGATATCAAAACAATGGGTTTTGATACCCAAGAATAGTTTGGTTACAAAATACGCATAAACACGTATTTTGACCGAAACTATGACTCGTTACTATGCCTAAATAACGTGGTAATCAGTAGGTATAGTCACTAGGGACTATACCATCGTGATTACGCTCACGTTGCAAAGTTCAAACGAACTTTGTGTTGACCAACTTGTGGTCAAAGCAGAAAGTCAAACACTATTTGTCTTTCGTGCTTGAAAAGCAATAAAAGCACGAAAGAATACTTACAAAGGGTCCAAGCTTGAAGATTTGAACTCAATTTGCTCAGGTATGAAGCTTGAGAGCTTCAACTTAGAGCAAGAATGAGAATAAATGTGAGGAATGAGTGAAACTTATGTGGGTATTTATAGAATTACCACAACTGTTAGGATCGTTCCTCGTTATTTGTGCTTGAATCTTAACCTTACACTTGGGCACATGGTATACTAAACAATGGGACATCAAATACCATCAAATGGTATTGCAAATCTATGATCAAAACCATCAAATTCAGCCAAAATGACCAAATTCAATGTTTCTGTCTGACAGTCTGACATGGGCCGTGCAGACCCAGACATAGTCTTAGTCGCCCCTCCTGGGGAAGTTTGGCAGATTGTCAGTTTTAGTCCCTGCAAGCCCAAAACTTGGTTTTCGATGCATTTTTTGCACGTTTAAGCCCCGTTAACCCCATTTCATGGCTCTATAATGAAGTTAAAGTATATGGAACTTAAAATATGCTAAAAAATATCTCGGATGTCGGTTCGTTTGGTCGTACGGTTGCGTTGTTCGGTTAATTACGACGAAACACGAACGGACGCGAAAAACGATCCAAATTACGCGACAAATGGAATTTTATCATGCCAATCACTAAAATAAAATATTTTAATAGTTACATAAATTTTTGGATGTCCGGATATATTCAGAACGTAAGATATGCGCGAAAATGCAAACTTATGTACTTTTTGACGCTTTTAGTCCCTATTGATCAATAAGTTTATTTTTGCACACCAAAACACCTCAAAGCCTATTTCTAAGCTATCTAAAGGATATTTAGGGCATGTTTAACTTATGATCAAGTTCCGAAATGTAAGTTACTATACAAATCGGTATAGTTTCATAGTTTGACGCAAATAGTCCCTGCGATCGAACAAACTTGATTTTGACACACCAAACCATCCAAAACTTATTTCTAAGTTATGTAAAGGTTATTTAAGGTATGTTAAGCCTATGTCACTATCCCGGAGTGTTTGTCACGTTAAACTGATTACGTTTACGTATCAGTTCGCGTATAACTTTCTAGAAAGCGATTTAGAGCTCGAAATCGAACAAGAATTGATATGTGCAAATGATACACATATTTATACAAATCCCTAGATTGAAACACAAGATTTCATTGGTTTTGTATTCTTATGAGGGCCGTGGAGGCACAGATGTCACACTTGTTCAGTGTATAGATCCTGCAAGGACCTGGGTCAAGCTTAGTAGGACCTCCTTCAATACCCACTGGTATTGGATGGAGGGGGTTTGAATTTCTTGATCCCCTCATATGTATACTACTATTAAAACATTAACCCGGTTACTTAGGATTGTATCCCTGCTAACTCAAACTACTTAGCCGAGGGTAACGTCACCTTCAAAAGAGGGGCCTACCACATTACACATTAATAACTTAATTAATTATCTTTCAATAACCCAACCCTTTAGGATTGTATCCATGCTGAATCAAACTACTAGGTTGAGGTTAACGTCACCTTCAAAAGAGGGGCCTGCTACTATAACTAAGATAATCTCTTAAAAAGTGCAAAAGTGCGGAAATAATCAAAGGTTACACTAAAGGCGAGTCAGATCCAAGTGATTCATCTTGTCTATCTGTTTTTATTTTCATTTCTTTATTTTCAGCATTTTATTTTTTATTTTCATGTTTAAACCTTTTTTCTAAAATTTTGATTTGATTAGACGTTGAGGAGAAACCGTACTAAAAGCTTTTGTTGTGACAACTGTGTTCTGTAATCGATGTATAATGTAAAACAATGTCAATTATCAATAAAACAATGTGTTTTGGTGTTATTATATGTGTTTTGGTGTTATTATGTGTGTATTTGTGTTTGATGATTTTACTATTTGATTCGAGTTCGATTTCAAGCTTTAAATCGCTTTCTGAAAAGTTATGCGCAAACTGGTGCGTAAACGTAATCAGTTTAATGCGACATACACTCCAGAATAGTGACATAGGCTTAACATACCTTAAATAACCTCCACATAACTTAGAAATAAGTTTTGGATGGTTTGGTGTGTTGAAATCAAGTTTGTTCGATCGTAGGGACTATTTGTGTCAAACTATGAAACTATACCGATTCGTATAGTAACAAACATTCTAGAACTTGATCATAAGTTAAACATACCTTAAATATCCTTTACATAGCTTAGAAATAGGCTTTGAAGGGTTTGGTATGCTAAAATAAACTTTATTGATCAATAGGGACTAAAAGCGTCAAAAAGTGCATAAGTTTGCATTTTCGCGCATATCTTACGTTCTGACTATATCCGGACATCCAAAAATTTATGTAATCATTAAAATATTTTATTTTAGTGATTGGCATGATAAAATTCCATTCGTCGCGTAATTTAGATCGTTTTTGTGTCCGTTACGATTTCCTTCGTAAATAGCCGAACAACGCAACCGTACGACCAAACGAACCGACATCCGAGATGTTTTTGAGCATAATTTAAGTTCCCTATACTTTAACATTATTTTAGAGCTTTGAAATGGGGTTAACGGGGCTTAAACATGTCAAATATGCATCGAAAACCGAGTTTTGGGCATTCTGTGGCCAAATTTTACAATCTGCCAAACTTCCCACGCGGGGCGCGTAAGCCTGGTCTTATGCTTACGCGGGGCACATCAGCAGCCTAGATCAGAACATTGAATCTGGTCTATTTTGGAGATTTTGATGGTTTTTAACCACTGATTTTGGATGCTATGGGCTGATATTTGATAGTTTTTAGTGTTCCCATGGTTTTGAAAATCATGTGCCCAAGTGGGGGGCCAAGATCGAAGCACGAAATGCAAGAAACGATCCTAACAGTTCTCCAAAATCTATAAATACCCAACACCCTCATTCTTATTCCTCACAATCTGATTCAAATAGCTCTAAGTTGGGGTTTAACACTTCATACCTGAGCAATTTGGATCAAGATCTTCCTAGCTTGGACCCTTTGTAAGTATTCTTTCGTGCTTTTATGCGTTTTTTAAGCGTAAAAGTCAAGCTGTGTTTGACTTTCTGCTTTGACCAGGTTATGGTCAACACGAAGTTCATTTGAACTTCGCAACGTGAACGTAATCACGATGGTTATAGTCCCATGTGACTATACCTACTGATTACCACGTTGATTAGGTGTTGTGACGAGTCATAGTTTCGGTCAAAATGCGTATTTATGCATATTTTGCAACTAAACTATTCTTGGGTATCAAATCCCTTTGTTTTGATATCAAAACCTGTTTTCTAACTTAGTTAAACATGTTTCAACATGTTTAAGCTCGTCACTTTTAGTCTAGTGCTTGTATAGAGTCGTAAGTCAAGCGGTCTAAACAACCGCTTAGACTTTCGAACTCGATCCGTTTGGTCGATCATTAGGATCCGACCAAGTTTGTTTGGTGACCATGGTTGTATAGGTAATAACCTTCCGAGGTTATACCTTATGGTCACTTAGTTTAAGTAGTTGTATGATAGGTAGTTTATATGCCTTAGGTAAAATGACCAAAATGCCCTTTTCATGCATAATTGAATTTTAAGCTTATATAACCTAATTTTTGTCACTTAAACTGATTATGCAACAAATTTAAACATGTTTAGGCATATAATACTTGTCATAGGACTAGTTAGATGTCTCGAACGCGCTTTTGCGCGAACGACGCGTTAAAGTAGCGTAAGCTACCTTAATGGGTCGTAACGGGTCGAAAGCACTTAGGATAGGTTCCGATTTAGGATGTAGGATTTGTTAAACCATATTACATGAGTTCCAACGCTCATTTGGTTTACAAGACCTCATTCTATCCGATCTTCCGATTTAGGTGTCGATTATTTGACTTAGTGATCCGATTACTAGGTACTGCTTGATTTCATTGATTTGCTTGAGCTTTGTTGAGTTCTTTAGATTGAGGATATTTACACTTCAATGTGAGTACATAGATCCCCTCTTCATACATGTTTTGTGGTAAATATGTGAGTACATAGTTCCCCTATTTTACTGTTTTCGATTGTTTTGGGGTGATTCATATGTGTCAAATGATTTCGATGTTTTAACGATGGTTTCAAAAGTGATTAAAATGGTTTATATTAAATTAATAACGATTTCGATAAATTGAACAAACTTGTTGGTTGTAATTACATAACGAATAACATTCATTAATTTTGGCCGAACCGACCAGTATTAGGTTATGGTACCATAGGATCTGACAAATCCTGTTATCAGACTGCACCCATGGTTATGTGTGGGGGTTATGTGGGTAACGACTGAATCTGTGATTGTTAACTTACCCTTTGGTGGTTTGTTAATGCGAGAAGCGAGAGGCGAGTTGCAAAGGTTTAGATGTTGGTTTTTGGGTTAAACGATTTAAAACGAGAATGATTTAAACGAGTAAAACGATTTTGGAACAATTTTAACAAGAATGATTTAAACGAGTTAAACGATTTTGGAACAATTTTAACTAGTTAAACGAATTGGATAGACGATTGGTTTTTGGGTTGTGATTAGGTAATGGGATGTGTGTAATGTGATCAAAGCATGGTAGATACGCCACTGGTACTTCTTATATATAAGTGTTTTTATCATATTACATTCCGTGGCATTATTTAGTTCACTTAGATAAACGATTTTGAAACGATGTCACACAACGATATTTTCTAAGTAATATAAACCATACGAGTTTTTATTAACGAGTTTTTACGAGATGTTTTACAAATTAGTTTACTAAAACAAATGTTTTGGGGTTAAGAATCATGGCTACGAGATTTTATAAACTATAACCCACTTGATTTGAGTTGGTTAATTATGTTGCAATATTATACACTTTTCAAAACAAGGTTTTTAATAAGGTATTGCAACATGTTAAACGAGCCATGAATCTGATACCCTCATAAAACCTATGTGCTCGCCAGCATTTCTTTGCTGACTTTGTTTTTACATATGTTTCAGGTGATGTTGCTTGATGTTGATTGCTAGGATGCATATTCACATAGGATCTGGACGAGGCCTTAGTGACATAATAACAATGATAGTCGATGTGTAACTAGTTTGTTTGGGTTTAAGACAATGTAAATTACTTAATGAATCAATAAAACGAAACTTTTGTATCCATGGTTGTGAAATAATGATACTGCCACTCCACTCCCCGATGTTTCCGCCGCGGTTTCGTTGTTTTAACGCGGTCGGGGTGTGACACTTGTGTCCTTGGACGACCTCGGTATCTTACCAACGCTATACTACGCTCACGATGGGTGCACTTGCCCATATGTATGTTTAGTGTTAGTAAAATATCGTTTTTTATAAATTTAAAACTTGACTAAAGTGTAAAAAGGGCTAAAAATATACATAAAAACCTATAACACTACACACGCATCACATATACTCAGCTGAAGACATCAATTCAGAACTTTTCACCGATATCTACAAGTTTGATAATGAGCAGCAACGAGCTAACTTTTGGGCACAGGTGGCAGTTGGACCACCCTATGAAGCTAGAAAAGCTAAAGCTTCTCGACTACGAGACCCGCTACTTAGGGTTATTCATCAGGTCATGAGTCACACCATCTGTGGACGCATGGACAGTGCAGGAAACTATCCCACTCCGGATCTTCTTTTCTTATATTCCATAGTGACTGGAGTGCACATCAACCTCGCAGCTAGAATGGCAGAATTTTTCATCAACAGCGCGGGGAGAACTACAAGCAGTGAAATCCATGGTGGAGAATATGTGACTCAGTTGGCATATAATTTAGGTATTATAACGGATGACCTAGTCAATGGTCTAACGATGGTTCATGCAAGAGGAGACGTAGATATGAGATCTTTGAGAGCGATGGGTCTGGTTGTGGATACAGACAATGGCCCGAGACTGAGGGGTCTAAATAGGGAGATATGGTATCCGATACCCCCACTGGACGAAGACATTAACATGGAGGAGCATCAGGTCCTAGAGCCACCACCACACAATCAGCCACCACATGATCAGCCAGAGCACGAACCGCAACAACACCAATATCAGTATCAGCCAAACTGGCCTCCAGGTATACCTTCCTACCCTGAATTGTACCAGCAGTTCCAGCATATGCAGATCTCTCAAGACACTATGAGAGCCGACCAGGAGGCTATACAAGCAACTCAAGATGCTATGAGAGCTGACCAGGTAGCTATGCGGGCAACCCAACACACGATGCTGGAGGAAATGTATGTAGGTTTTTCCTACATCTTCGGAGGGCTACAAAGCGTATATCCTAGCCATTTCGGCAACCCTCCACAATTTCCGTTAGGAGACACAGGTAACTATGGGCGGGTTCATCTGGAACACGCCACCATGATGATGATGATGATGAGGAGGAGGAGTAGGAGGAGGAGGTAGGGCGGAACAGTTCAGAAACTGATGTTTTATCTTATTTCTATTCAGTACTTTGTTTGGGATTTTTAAACTTTATGTTTGTTTTTAAATGTTTAAGTAGTGTGTTTGTTTGTTTGAATAATGGATATGGTTTGGTTATCTAACATTTTGATCAGTGGTAATGTTGACTGCTTTAGCAAGTGACATACTGGGCAGATTCGAAAAGAAATGCACACAGAGTTGAGACGACTTCAATCAAAGTCTACTCAAACAAGTTAACTCCAACTCTGAGGGAGTACCTCTTTCCCTTTTCACATTATTAGTTTAGCTCTCCATAATTGCTTAACTAATATGTATTTCACATTGGGGACAATGTGAAGTTCAAGTGTGGGGAGGGGTTTAAAAGGCTTTAAACTTTGTTTGTCCTTAATTGTTCTCATTTCTGTATATATTTTCGAAAAATAAAACAAAAAAAGGTCAATTTGTGTTCTTTAGCAAGCATCAAATTTGATAAAAATCGACAAGCCAAATTGATTTTTGAAAAAGATAACTAAAAAGCATGATAAAACAAAAGAAAGACTTGCATAGTTATCTTTATATTTATACCCATTCCTTCCGTTTACGTGAGCACATTTTTGAGCCTTTACAGCTTTCTTGTCAAATGCTTCTTTGTTTTTGCAGAAAAATGAGTGAGCCGGATGTTTTATGTAATTTAGAACTTGTCATTTGTATACTTTTCAAAACCATGAATATGTGAAATTACATAGAAATGATAGAGGCATTTAGGATACCCCTTTGTCAGCCTTTTTCTTTGTTTATATCCCGCACCCAACACTATCCATTAGTTCGCCATGTTGAGCCTATTTTCCGTATTTTTCTTAAACATTACCCAAGTATTAAGCCTACTAAAACCAAATTTAACCTTTTCATATTTACCCCCTTTTCGTTAAAATTCGGCCGTAGCTTTCTAGATAAGATATAATCTTTAAAAATAAAAAAGTAAAAAATAAAATAAAATAAAAAGTTCGTCAAAACTCTCTAAGGGAATTATGTAAAAACCATCAAAAAAATGGAGAGTAGAAGTATAAAAAGAATAAACTTTGAACACATACACAAGTAGCTTAGCAACGTGTTCAGAATCCTAGAAAATAAATCGCCAAGTTTTAACCTTTCTTGCCACTTTCAAATATCCATTCCATACCCGTAACCTTAGCCTATCATTTCAACCCATCAAAGACCTCTTGATTTATGTTTTTCACATATTAATTGGTGGAGATTAGATCTTTTGACAAGCTTATGATATTACATGATTCATTGACTAGGCATCGAGTGATTTGCATACACATTATATGTATGATTCAGAAATTTAACCGAGTGTGTGTGTACATAGTGAGAAATATAAAGATTTGCATGCTAAGTTAATCGAACGTAGAATCGTTGCTTTATGGTTATCCCTTTCATACATCTAACGAAGCTTGTTTGTTTTTAAATCTTTGATAATGACTTTTTGAAAAACCAATTTGACCACCAAACAAATTAGTAGCCTTGTAAATATTCAGATTTGATTCCGTGTTTTATTTTAAGTTTGCTTGAGGACAAGCAAAGTTCAAGTGTGGGGATGTTTGATATACGTTAAATTGTACATGTTTTTATACCCCAAAACACTTCCGTTTAAGCGTTTTTTGACCAAAACCGCAACGTTTAGGTACCAAATTTGGTACTTTTACATTTTCAGGTCTTAAACGGAGCACAAAATAAAATTCTAATGAAAACGGACAAATTCTGATGCATTTCTGATGAAACGGGCAAAATTCTGATGACTGCCAGGTGTGGCACGACCGTGCCATCTGACGGCACTACCGTGCCGATCGTTTGATCTCGGAAGCACTGCCAGTGCAGCAACAAGTGCCGATGTTTTCCCGGGCCGCACTACCGTGCGACCCGCCACATGACCGTGCCAAGGCTTGACCAAGACTTCTGATCTAGTTTCTGATGACATCGCACTACCGTGCGACCAGCGGCACTACCGTGCCGATCTAATGACCCAGGCAACTTGTCCACTAGTCCACTTGGCTGGCTTGGGATCAGAGAAAATGACGTCACCCGACAACACCAGTCGCACGACCGTGCGACCCGGTGGCATGACCGTGCCGATAAGAAAATCTCATATATAAACAACCATTCACTACTGGTTCAAATGTTGGGTTTTTCTCCATGTTTCTGGGCGATTTCTGGGTTCCGAAGCAGTCCTGTTCAGACCCATTTGAAGCACCAAGATCGAGTGGAAGCATAACCGATCCAACCCATCAATTCCTTGCTTTTTTATGGTTTGATTCCTTGTTCTTGAACATGTATTCTGATCATTTTTCAAGTTATGAGCTGATGTTAGTTTATGTTTAATGTAGTATTATGTAATAGTAGTTATAAACTTGTTTCTTGAATAATCTTTATGTTGTAATCTTGTTTGTATGCAACTTAGTGCTTTTTCATGTTGAATCTTCATGATTATATAATGAATGTTTCATTGATGTTGAGTTCCTGATTATGTTTGATTGTCTTGGATAAAGAATATGTGGTTAGTGGGATGGTAACTATTTCTTGATTAATTATTTGTTTGTAGACTTTGTTTACACCATGAAACCAGACCAGGGTATTGGTTTTATACAAGATATATCTTATTTTGATTAGGAATGCTTTCTTGCACGTAAGGGTTCTAACGAATTATATGGTGTTGATTACATGTTCTTGAATGCGGTTTATGGTCCTTGTTTAGTAGTTTTGGTCTGAAATTGCTGACATGGTAGATTTGTGTTTAAGACTTGTAAAGGTGAAATTGTTTATTATATGATCTACTTAATTGCTTATCCTCGTGGCTGTATTGTGACCATTGGTATTGCTTTCTTTGATGAGTGAGGTTAGGAATCCAGACCCGGTAAATAACCTATCTTTAAAGATTCACATGAATAAATATCAATAGCTCGCTAATGAATGATTTTAGGTGGTTAACATGTGACCATCGTGTTAACTTTCCGAAGGATCATAATGCTAGAAATCCAGACCCGGTAACTAGCTGTCTCGAAATTGGAAAATTGATTAAGTGCTTTTGTGACATATCTAGATAACATGTTTAGGTTGCTTGTGAAACAAGATAATATTTATTTTTAATATTTGGAGATTATGTTTTAAATATAGTTTTAGATAATTTAGTTAAACAACCATTCACCTATCCTTTTACTGGTAAATTAATGACAAAGATCTAATACTTAATAACGCCCGTGTTCCATGGATTGACATCTGGCTCTGACCAATACTTTACTACATATATGAGGGAATACACTTGTCCTTTGTTGTGTGTGTTTTAATGTTAAGGTATAAACCATTTTTATAAATTTAAAACACCAAGTTACACCGAGTGCAATTGTAAATAAATGTGTATAGTCGCGCCCACATCACTATTACAAAGCTAAACCCGCTAACCGTTTATCGTTTAACTAATTACAAGATATCCAAAGACCAAATCTAAGCTGTTGTCATAAATATGCACCAACAAACTCCCCCTTGACAATAGCTTCGTAAAATAACTTTGTCTTCAGTCTTCTTGCATTCTTCATGTAATCTTGCATTGTCTTTGGTCTTTGGATAGCTTCAGCTTTAATAGCTTCGGTCAGCAACAGACTCCCCCTAAGCTGATGCATCTAATCACCAAATCTTCAAAACGTTAGCACTTGAGTAAACTCCAGTTTAGCATTTGTACAGCAATCTTCAAACTCTTCAACTTTGTTTGTAATGTAGAAAGGAGGTTCTACCATGCATCCAATCAAACTCTCATCTTCACAGCAACTTCTCAGCAACATACTGCTTCAATCTGTATACTATAAAACAAACATCTCGGGAAACCATAAGAATTTTTCAACAAAGTTAAATAAATTATTATTATTATTTAAGAGATAGTTAAACTGTATCACAGATTAAGCATTTTCAATTCTTCACCAACACGCAAAACTTTTGTCCAACACACAAGACCCTTTATGATTTAAAATTTCGAACTCACTTTCTAACACGTCTCCCCCTATCGGTAACAATTCCTCCAAGAATAACAGTTTTTCGTACATTAAGAATTTTAAACAGAAAAAAACACTATTTTTGGATTTTTATATTTTCTGAAAGCAAGCAAATAACAAAAGCAATAAACACTCTATTTTTGTGAGAATCACCGGTAAGAAGATCATATCAGCACAATCAAACTATTTTCACACTATTAGATAATTCTTTATTTAATTTTTCATGAAAAGCAGTCCAAGACGATTACCAGTATGTTTGTCCACTTGAACAAAATGCATGAACATTTCAAGTTCTATTACTGTATGATACGTTAAGGTAATATTATTACTGATATACTAGTGTGTCCCACTTCAGGATTTACCCGCACAATCAAGGTATGCACAAAGATTCATCGTAGTAGGTGAGTATATTGAATTCATCCGTTTTGTTTTACAACGATAGATAATTGGTGATCAGGTCAGTACTTCCGTACAGCAAAGAGACCAAAATATCTAACGAAGGCTAAGATAAATACCAATTTTTGGTACGAATTATGCATTTTGCACATTTTGAATGACTCTCTAGGAGAGCTTCTTCATTTTCAGGGTTTTGGCATTTTTAGCTCTTTTAAGATATCCTGGTTGTGCCTAGGTCAGCATGTATCTGGATGCAGTAGAAGGACAACCCTGATATCCCCAGATGAAATAACAGTATAAAGACCCAAAACCTCAGATTTTGGCAATCTATCAACGCAAGATTTAAGGTCATTAAACTATACACCACTGATGTGTTCCCCACTCATATTCAGTTCGTTTAGGTTTATATCACATTGGTAAGTTGATTATTTCATGCTGTTTGCCTACTGGTACATCATATATGAAGCTGCTATCACACTTAAGCATTTTAATTCATTTTCAATGTGACAGTCTAACTTGCTGATGTACTATCATTTCTTCTCTTTTCACACAGTGATAACTCATTTTTGATTTTCTATTTTTTAATGTTTTTTATTTTTCATTGTTTTTGTATTTTTGATTTTTTAAGAAAGTAGTAAACTATTTACAAAATTCTTATGAAAAACTAGTTATTCAGGATTCCTCATACCGTTGAGTTCGACTAAATGTTAAAAGCGAGCTCTATCAAAAGCTTTAGTGTAAAGATCAACAAGGTTATCTAGTGTGTCAAATCGATGAAGTTCAATTAGTTTCTTTTCAGCACAATCCCGTTTAAAATGATGACGAATGTCAATATGTTTTGTGCGACTGTGTTTCACGTGATTATTTGTTATAGAAATTGTGGCATTATTGTCTATCATAATAGGAGTGCGAGTGAAATCCAAACCGGAATCGCGCATCCGCTGTTGTATCCAGAGAACCTGAGAGCAGCAGCTACCCGCAACAATATATTCAGCTTCACACGTAGAGGTAGACACACAAGATTGCTTTTCGCATTGCCAAGATACAATCCTGCCTCCTAAGAACTGACAACCACTTGTTGTAGACTTCCTCTTAGACTTGCATCCTCCAAAGTCTGAGTCAGTGTAAGAAACAAACTTCAAATCACTATCAGCTGGATACCACAACCCAAGTTTAGGTTTCCCCTTCAAGTAACGAAGAATCCGCTTCACTGCTTTCATGTGTGACTCTTTTGGATTAGCCTGATATCTGGCACACAGACATACAACAAACATGATGTCGGGTCTTGAAGCAGTCAAGTACATTAGAGAACCAATCATTGCCCTGTATTGAGTTGGATCAACATCTTCAGTACTTTCATGATCTGGGCCAAGATTGTGATTTTCACATATGGGTGTGTTGAAAGTAGCGCAATCCTCCATTTTGAATCGAGACAAAATGTCATACACATACTTAGTTTGATGTATAAACATCCCATCCTCCTTCTGTTTAACTTGTAATCCCAGAAAGTAAGACAACTCACCCATAACACTCATTTTGAACTTGCACTTCATCACCTGCTCGAACTCTTTACACATGTTTTCATCTGATGACCCAAAGATGATGTCATCTACGTATACCTGTACCAGCAGAAAATCTTCCTTCTTTATCTTAATGAACAGTGTACTGTCAATCTGACCTCTTTCAAAACCATTCTTGATCAGATGTGTTGACAGTGTCTCGTACCATGCCCTGGGAGCTTGATGTAATCCATACAAAGCCTTATCAAGTTTGTAAACCCGATCTAGATAGTCTAGATCAATGAACCCATCTGGTTGTGAGACATACACCACTTCTTGGACTTTCCCATAAAGAAATGCACTCTTTACGTCTAGTTGGTAAACTTTGAAGCCCTTGAATGATGCGAAGGCTAGGAACAAACCAATTGCTTCTGTTTTGGTCAAAAATCACCGAAGCAATTAAGTGATCAAATTAGTTTGTGAGGTAGTGTGCTAATGATGTTTACAAAAAATATATTGAGTTTATTTCTTTATAAGGACAGTTTGAGGATATAGCCCGAGGATATCAGACTATATCAATAATCAAACAATGAGCAAAAATGTAAAGGTTGACACGAGATGTATGAGGAAAGCCCTTGATCAATCTAGATCTTCGGCATAAAACCTCGGGAGCTGACAATCGTCGGCTGCCTTGTTCTTCTTATTGCTTGAATATTCAGGATACAGTGCAGGATAATGCTCATATCTCTACTAAGTGTTACAATGATTGCAAGTGATGACTGTTAGTGTGTATTTGCAGCTAGAAATGAGAGTGTGTGAATGTGAGAGTTCGAAAGTGTGTGTTTCCTATGATCTGGCCTTCCTTATTTATAGTTACAAGAATTAACTAACTATGCTAAAAATTCGGGATACTTGGAATATTCCCTTCTGAACGTTAGGGATTGTTTCAACTCGTTCTCTATGTGCATATTAACTATAAATCCGGGATTTAAGCTTCCATAACCGTTACAACATTATTTGCTTTGACCAGCATCCGTAACTCCCAAAAAATATCCCTTTCTTCAATGCTGATCGTTACAAGAGCTATTCTTCCGCCATCAACGTCCTTATCCTAACCAATTTGAGTGGGTCTTCAGGATAACTTGGTCCTCATGAACGTTAGTCCCTTGTAACCAACGTTTACAAGCAAATTGTTAGTAATAGTCAGGATACTGCCTCAGGATGTTACCAATATCCTGGCCTGGTATCCTGATCATAATCAGCTATCATAAAATCAAGATATAGTGTTAGGATATGGGCTCATAATTTCATCCATAACAATTGTCCCCAAAAATATAACTGTTGGATATCCTGATTCCAACGGATATATTTTTTAGTCATTCCAACATGTCTGGTAAGGATATCTGTTTCGAACATTCCTTGAGGAGCTTGACAGCTACCCCAAGCCTGTCCTAATGAAAAAAGGAGCCATCTGTTGCCACCAGCTCTAAGCCCTCTGCTGCTGCTGCCGAAGGTTTCACTTATGATGACCTTGGCTTCATGGAATCCATCGAGCCCATGACCTCCTTCCCTAATAAGGTAAGTATCCAGATCTTGTATCCCGTACACATATACTGAACTTGTATCCTAGTTAGTTTGTCTTTAATGATACCTGTATTTTGTAGGGTCTAAATCATCTGGTCGTCCTGCACTTAGAACAATTTTAATTTCCTTCAAGTAGAATAGTTTGACAGTTGAAGGTGGAGGGATCCTGTGTTTTCAGGACGAAGCCTTCAACTGTTTATGTAAATATGCTTTAAAAACTTAATTATGTTCTTGGTGGATGGGTCTCTTTTTGAGATGAAACCAAGAATACAATCTATTGGACCATTAATAATAAACTAACTTTTTAGCCTTATTTGTTGTTGTTATGTTTTTATTTTGAAAGGTATGTTTTGAATATCCTGATCAAATATCCTGGTCAGGATACTGATGAAATGCTCAATACTTTTGTCATCAAAATGTTAGACAAAACTTGGTTGAATATGACTTTTTAGAAAACTTAGATCATTTAGATAAGGTTTTCAAGACTTGAAAAATAATAAATCATACCAGAAACACTTAGGCAATAATTTCCAACCTCAACCTTTGAATCCTTTGCAATGTCCCCGGCATGGATATCCCTTGTCTGTGCAGGTATTGCATCAATATATGACACACTTGAGTATCTCTTCACTTAGTGATTAAACTTCGTAACTTTTCACCAACAGAAGAACATGTGTAAACACAATCGTAGTTTGTCATATCTTTAGAACTTGTTAAAAAGTTTAGTTTCACTGTGATAAACCCTTAATATTCTGGGGATAAACCCTTAGTATCCTGGGGATAAACCCTTGTTTTCGTGCGCTACAGGCGGGAGTGTATAAACTCCAAGACTTAGAAAGGTGAAAACCTTTAAACCTTAGAGAGTATGAAAATACCCTTTCGTGAGAAAGGGTGATCAATCCTCATATACCTTAAGGATCCAGGATATAGCCAATAATAACGAAATTGTCAGCCACTGTTACATGAACTGGTCCCGCTATCTTGAACTATCCCTGGATAACTTGCGCTCTAGGCGGGGTGTTTAAACCCAATTCGAGAGAAAGGTGAATACCTTTAAACCTGTGAAGGGATCAGAATCCTTTAAACGTGAGAGAGGGGGCCAATCCTCTAATCTTTCGATTCATCCTGAGTGTTTATCCTGGAGTTATATCCCGAAGCATCTTCTACAAACACAACCTTAAACTAAGGTGGGTGTTAGCTTGGCTAATGTGACGACCCGTGATTCTAAGGTGTGTCCATAATTCTGAATCACTTTCCATTACGATTGGGTTGCTTGTGATTATGTATGCTTGTATGTTTATTTGGTGAACTTGGTTAAATTAAATGTTAATGTTAGAAAGTAATAGTTAGTCCTATTAAACGGTTGTTCATTTGGGCCGTTGCACACTAGTGCCTTTGATTATATGATATTGGGCCGCACCCTTATACCCTTTAATTGAGTATTGGACTGCCCAAATAACCGAAGCCCACCCCCCTTAATTGTTAATTGTCACTTGGGCTTGAGCCCATTATCACAGCCGGCCAAAGATTGCCCCATTAAATATTGTTTATGTTTACGTATTATGCTAATGTTTATAACAAGAACTTAAACAAAACCCTACCCCCATCAGGATATCTCGTTGGCGGAGATAACCCCCCTTCTCTCTCGTAACCCTCCCATCTTCATATACTTCTTCGATTGGTATATGTACTTGCATGTGTGCTAATTGCCTACCATACGAATGGGATTATAAGCCCAATATGAAGGACTTAAACTAAACCGCACACAAGTAATGGATCGTACATTCTGTGAACGGCGAATTGAATGCTAAGTGTCAATATGAAACTTGGACGAGAATTGGTATATGTACTTGCATGTGTGCTAATTGCCTGATATGTGTCACGAAGTGGTGCGTAAAGTATGAGATATGATGACTGTGTGATTTTACGTGTATGTGAAACTGATATTTATGTGATAACCATATTAGGACTTGGTTGACACACGTGAAATAAGTAATATAACATACCAAGCAAACCAAGGTGAGTTCACACTTTCCACAAGGCATGGGATTCCCAAGGGTTGGGAATGGGTAAAGGATCTAAACTGAAACTGCGTGATCTCCTGTTTTAGAACACGTACACACCCTCTTTATTGAAGGGTGACAACATGTGATAAGGAATTGATTGGGACCTACGTAATCTCCTGGTTTGGGGATTTCATACACACCCTCTTTATTGAAGGGTGACAACACGGATACTAGACCAAAATCTCTATCATGAAGTCCCTCTTTTTATATCGACTTAATCACCGGGCCAATGGTGAGCGGGTCATTAGTTAGATAGTGCTATTTAGGTTTGACAAGCCTCACACCGTGCCGCAGAGGACGGGCGTGAACTAATGGATCTGGGCACTAGTCAATGATGATAGACATTGATGTCAGGGCACCAACTTACTTTAGTTAGTGGTCGATATGGTAACGGGTCTAGTGGATAACATGGGGTAGCCCCCACTGATTATGGTTTGGGAAACAAGGAACTGATTAACTACTGGTTTTCAAATGAACTTATGATTTTTGGAACAACTTTTAGACGGACAACCAACTGTGAACTCGCTCAACTTTGTTGTTGATTCGTTGTTACATGCCTTGCAGGCCTTTAGGTGCATATTGTTGGAACTTGATGTCTGGGAAGCTGGAGTGGTCATGGGTCGAGATACATGGAAACACAACATAAGACTAATGGCTTTTGCATGTGGTTTATAAACACTTAACGAATGAATTATGCTTCCGCTGTATACTTTGAATTATTTGTAACGTTGTAACACTTAATGTTAATAAATGAAAGCTTTATTTAAATATAACTATGAGTTTAATGTGATTGGTGGCTAGATTCTGGTCAGTCACACCTCCTGCAGTGATACTCCGCTTGTGGATTTTGGGGGTGTGACAGATTGGTATCAGAGCCATTGGTTATAGTGAACTTGGTTTTTAAAAGGGGAAAACGTTTTTATAAAACCAGACTATAACCGAACAGTTCTGAAAACGTGAATACGACCATGACACTCAGCTCCAGATTGCAAGGTTTGTCTTTCTTACTTATTGTATACACTATGTGACTAGTACACATTTGTTTATGACTAAACACACGAACACACACTCGTCACTATAGCATGATGGCATGGATTGCTTACTTACCTTATGATGCGTTGATAGTATGCTATAGTCCTTGGATTTTTGTGATCTTATTACTTTGAACGACCTCCGTTTGACATCTGAGTTTGAGGAACCATTTGACATGAGTTAGGAGGAACTGAGATGAGCATGCAAATCGCAATATTATTGTGGGTGCACACATAATAATAATAATGTGGGGTGCATGTGAGTCCCAGAGAGCCTTAACAAGTGGAAAAGAGGTTTCGTTTCGTTATTTGATCAATGTGAAACATATCAAACCTATAGGGGTCATAGCAGTGATTGTCCCCTACTCGAATGTGAACTTTTCATTCATCTCTAGATCCCTTCGAATCTCGATGCTATCGAGTATTATCTGAACACCCATGAACACCTAGCGAACCGTGTAGAATGTTAGGTGCTTATACGAACGTCCCTGAGTTGGGTGTTGCAGCGTCGAATGATTGAACGATACCCTTCTTACTCTCCTTCATTTGCTGGAACTCATGTATTGACGTCTTAGATTCTGAAGTGTGATCACTTCTGCAACACTCCCGCAACTTACTGTGCATTACTCAAACAACTTGCAACATCGATGGACAGGAGGTTGAGCGTAGTACTTTACCGACCTCAGTACTTTGACGACCCTGATTACCGGCAACGAGCACCAGCGAATTGGCTTCGATCGAATCCATAACTCTTGTCAGCGACTCATGGGAGTCAACTCTTACGAATCAATCAGGACATAAGCAATGACAATCGACTATAACGTGGAATGTGTAACTGCCAGCACAGTGAGTAGCACTTTAGGACGTGGCTCAGAATGTGAAAAAATGGACTTTGATGGTGAGGAATCGTAGGGCTTTGTTTTGAGCAAAGTCATTAGGGGCAACAGTCACGGCAACATTAAGGTACTCGTAATCGTAGCCTTCGGCATGGAAACAAAAGTGACAACAGCCAAGGGAACGATGGCAGAGCTGGAAATTCTCGTAACGAAATAACACTGGAAATGATGCTCATGGAAGGACATTTAGGATTGGCATAGGCGATGCCCGGCATAATAGCAGCACGATAGCTTGGATGGGTAGCTATTCGCTTCGTCTCTGATCTGTTTACCCTGATGCTTCTTGAAAACCGAACCTGATGTGGAAGCGGCTGATGGCAAGTCAATTGAAACCTTATATGCTCGTTGGAATGCAAACTCGACCTTGTGGGACAAGTGTACGACATCGACCTTCCTTCTACTATCCTTGATGGTTTTGACTCAGTAGTTAGTGTGGATTGGTTATCCAGATATCGCACAGATACACCCAGTAAGGAGAAAATTTTGCGTATCCCTCTCCCTAGTGGAGAATCATCGCCTGACCTAAGGTGTCAGAGTAGCGTAAAGATTAGCATCATTTCAGCAATGAAGGCCCAGAAGTGTCTACGGAGGGATTACCCTGCTATGATAACAACCGTTACCGACGTGAAGCTGAGGAAAAGGGGATCGAGGATTCACCAATTGTTCGAGATTTCTCCCGGTGTACAACCCAAGGAACTTTCAGGCTTACTTTCAAAACTGTTAGGCAAAATCTCAGTTTGATCTCACCCCAGAGGCAGCCCTGAATACTCGTACTCTCTACCATATTGCACCAGGAGGGTCGCAAGAACTGTCAAATCAAATACAAGAACTGTTGGACAGGAGTTTTGTTGGACCTAGTTCTTCGCTTTGGGGGAGCCCCAGTATATTAGGGAAGATGGGCCTTTTCATATGTGTACTGACTATTAAGAACTCATCGAGGTGACAGTCCAGAACCGTTTGTCTCGATCATGTATTGGCAACCTGTTGACCAGTTGCAAGGGTCAAGCCCCTATTCGAAGATTGATTAACGAACAAACTAACAACATATGGAAGTCCCAGGGGAGGATGTTCCTAAGACGGCATATTGAATGCAATGCGGCCATTTCCAGGAGACACAGGAAGAATTTTTTTTCCATGACCATTTGGGATAAACAACACACCAGCAGCTTTATGGATCACATAAATCGACCGTGTTTACTGAGGACGTCTTGAATCATTTCCAGGAGAAAGGAACACCATGGGCGGCATTTGCATCCTATCTTAGAGCTCCCGAGGGAGGAGCCACTACACGCGAAGTCTCGTTAGGAGTAACTTCTGGATTCGAGAGGTACATACTCTTTTTGGGTTACGTAGCCAACGAAGAGGGAATACACGTGGATCTCGCTAATATCCATTCTGTTAGAAACTGATCGACACCAAGGATTCCTTTGGGGGTACGGCAAACCCTTGGTTTCAGAAGATACAATCGCAGATTTATCGCAGGATTTTCAAAGATTGTGCAGCTCTAACCTCTTTAACACAGCAGTGTGCTGTGTATCCGTGGGAGACGAAACAGGAGAACGTCTCTTCAAGCCTTTGAAACTCAACACCACAATGTACTGAGTATCGTCTTTACCCGAGGGTACGGGTGATCTAGTGGTATACTATGATGGTTCGAATCAGAGTCCCGGTTACACATCGATGCAACACAAGAAGGAGATGGCCCACGTGGTGGATTTACAGGAAGAACTGCACGGGTCACGACCAGCGGGGGAAGCCATAGTCTTTGTATTTAAAAATTGGAGGCATTACTTGGACAGTACCGAATGCACCACCTAGACCGATCACAAGGGCCTCCCGTGTACCCTTGTTTCAAGAGAGCTAAACATGTGATGGCAATGCTAGATGGAGCTTTTGAATGAATACGATCGTGAAACCTGGACGTGCACGAGCTTTGCAGCTCGCTATCGACTCTAACGTACCTGATCAGACTCGCTTTGTTCAAACTGAGGAACTAAAGGAAGAGAGTTCTCAAGATTGACCCATGCGGGGCATGGGGAAGCACACTTTGGCAGGTCGGACGATATTTGCTACTTCATGGAACGAATATGGACCTCACTATACAGCAACCGTAGGGAACCTGAGTGGAGCGAAGCACACCGGCCTCGATATTCTTGTCATATGGGTTTTGATGAGAGATATTAAGATCTATAATTCTTGTACTTGTGATCGGGCATGAGGACCCACCTAGCAATATATGTGAATGATGTTTGACTTGTGGGAACATCAAGGTGGAGTATCAGCAACTAGAAACACATATATGGAAATAAGAACAGACTGCCATGGATTTTATCACTGGTCTACTTACAACTCGAAACGGAAACATTATCACCTGGGTGATCGCTGATGGACTCACGTTACCAGCACACTTTCTTGCAATCAAGAAAACTGACGAGTCTTCACAGCTTGTGGATATTCCTCTGAGAGAGGCGGCTATTTAGGCACGAGGTGCCAACTCCTGCATCTCTGGTTTTGATCTATACTTCATCTATGACAGGCACTACACAGCACTCTTGGCTCACGTCTAGACATGAGCATTACTTATCATCATAGGACGAACGGCTAGAGTAAACGCACCATCCTGACACTTGAAGACATGCTGCGAGCATGTGTGTGATTACTTAGTAAAATTGGAAGACACCTACCTTTGACTGAGTTTACTACCACAGTTACCATCCTATATTCAGACAGCTCTGTTTGGGGCATTGCCTGGATGATAATACCAATCTTCTTGTTGGACTAAGGTAGGTGACAACCTAATCACAGGTCCAGGACTTGTACTCGAAAATCTTGGGAAGATTACTTAGATCGGAAACCGTTCGGCGGAAACGAGTGACCGCCTGGAAAGTTAATAAGCTTAGGGAACACTGGGAGTTCGCTGTAGGCGATCGTCCCAAGTTGGGAGTCTCATCGTAGGAGGGTGTGGTGCGCTTGGGAAGCGTGGCAAGCTTGATTTACGCACGTTGAGTTATTCAGAATTCTGGAAAGAATCAGTTACGTCACCTACAAACTCGAATTACCCGACGAATTGGGTAATGTACATTAAGGCAGTGTTTGTCCGGTGAAATGCTTGTGTTACCCTTATTGGAGTCTGAGGCTAACGACAAGTTGCAGTTTGTCGAAGAGCCTATAGAGATCATGGACCGGGAGGTCAAGGTGCGTAAACATAGCCGTATTCTGATTGTAAGAGTTCGTTGGAACTCAAGACGTGGACCGGAGTTCACGTGGGAGTGTGAGGACCAGATGAAGCTTAAGTATCCTCAACTCTTTCCTAACGATCAATCTAAATCTGGTACTACTGGTGAATTTCGGGACGAAATTCCTCTTCAAGATTACCAACAGCAATCTTGATTTATCACTTCACTTCACTTCATTCCTATGCGCTTACTTATCAAATTTCGGGACGAAATTCCTTTTAAGTTGGGGATGATGTAACGACCCGTGATTCTAAGGTGTGTCCTTAATTCTGAATCACTTTCTGTTACGATTGGGTTGCTTGTGATTATGTATGCTTGTATGTTTATTTGGTGAACTTGGTTAAATTAAATGTTAATGTTAGGAAGTAATAGTTAGTCCTATTAAACGGTTGTTCGTTTGGGCCGTTGCACACTAGTGCCTTTGATTATATGATATTGGGCCGCACCCTTATACCATTTAATTGAGTATTGGACTGCCAAAATAACCGAAGCCCACCCCCCTTAATTGTTAATTGTCACTTAGGCTTGAGCTCATTATCACAGCCGGCCAAAGATTGCCCCATTAAATATTGTTTATGTTTACATATTGTGCTAATGTTTATAACAAGAACTTAAACAAAACCCTACCCCCATCAAGATATCTCGTTGGCAGTGGATAACCCACCTTCTCTCTCGTAACCCTCCCATCTTCATATACTTCCCCGATTGGTATGTCTCTTCACATATGATTTATATTAGTTGTTAAATTGAGTTATATATATAATATGTGAATTTGTGGGTGCGTAGACTAAGTATGATCTTGTAATTGAGTGAAACCGCTGTTGTTATTTGGTCCAATTAAAGTGTCCACTAAATTCAACAAGTTCAGGCAAACCGATTATAAGCAGCCTTTAGTGGTCCAATACAATTGATCTACCCATGAATAAAAGTGGTCTGACAAAGTGATAACCACGAATAAAAGTGGCGGCCATGTGTGTTCTTGATCTAATCAAACCATATAGATATTATAATGAGGTGGTCATTGATAGTCTAGGGAATAAGGAATATTAGATGATGCTATGATGATTTGCGAATTTCTTTGAAAACAGATTGGACCAAATTGATAGGATTCGATTGTGATGATGGCAAACTGTTTTACAAGATTAATAATTGGTAGGGTGCCCGGCTCATGATCCTCGATTTATATGATTTTCTGTAATATGATTGAAAAATGGTAACTGTTATCCATGCAGTGAAACTCCCTTCTCCGACGAAACCTGTGGCCTTGACGAAATAGGCGATGTTTCGTCATATGCAAACCCGATGAAACATGTAGTGTTTCGTCGCCTTAGTGTTTCGCCAAGAGGACATGCGACGAAATATGGTATTTCGTTGTGTAACCAGTTATGATGCTAGATGTTTGTGCTCTTGAAATAGTGTTATCACATGAGAATCATATGAGAAACTGATATAAATGATTTAATTAATTTTAGGGTCATATGAATCAAATAAATAGAATTATTGATATGTTTGGATGCTAACTGATTCAATTGATCGAACAAACCAACATGTGTATTTAATTTCCTTGTTTTGTGGCCGGTTGTAACTGATTACACCCTATCGGTTGCTTAGTCGCACACTAGTTTGGGTTTTACATACGGGATGGGTTACATACCATACGAATGGGCTTATAAGCCCAATATGAAGGACTTAAACTAAACCGCACACAAGTAATGGATCGTACATTCTGTGAACGATGAATTGAATGCTAAGTGTCAATATGAAACTTGGACGAGAATTGGTATATGTACTTACATGTGTGCTAATTGCCTGATATGTGTCACGAAGTGGTGCGTAAAGTATGAGATATGATGACTGTGTGATTTTACATGTATGTGAAACTGATATTTATGTGATAACCGTATTAGGACTTAGTTGACACACGTGAAACAAGTAATATAACATACCGAGCAAACTAAGGTGAGTTCACACTTTCCACAAGGTATGGGATTCCCAAGGGTTGGGAATGGGTAAAGGATCTAAACTGAAACTGCGTGATCTCCTATTTTGGAACACGTACACACCCTCTTTATTGAAGGGTGACAACATGTGATAAGGAATTGATTGGAACCTACGTAATCTCCTGGTTTGGGGATTTCGTACACACCCTCTTTATTGAAGGGTGACAACACGGATACTAGACCAAAATCTCTATCATGAAGTCCCTCCTTTTATATCGACTTAATCGTCGGGTCAATGGCGAGCGGGTCATTAGTTAGATAGCGCTATTTAGGTTTGACAAGCCTCACACAGTGCCGTAGAGGACGGGCGTGAACTAATGGATCTGGGCACTAGTCAATGATGATAGACATTGACGTCAGGGCACCAACTTACTTTAGTCAGTGGTCGATATGGTAACAGGTCTAGTGGATAACATGGGGTAGCCCCCACTGGTTATGGTTTGGGAAACAAGGAACTGATTAACTACTGGTTTTCAAATGAACTTATGATTTTTGGAACAACTTTTAAACGGACAACCAACTGTGAACTCGCTCAACTTTGTTATTGATTCGTTGTTACATGCCTTGCAGGCCTTTAGGTGCATATTGTTGGAACTTGCTGTCTGGGAAGCTGGAGTGGTCATGGGTCAAGATACATGGAAACACAACACACGACTAATGGCTTTTACATGTGGTTTATAAACACTTAACGAATGAATTATGCTTTCGCTGTATACTTTGAATTATTTGTAACGTTGTAACACATAACGTTAATAAATGAAATCTTTATTTAAATATAACTATGAGTTCAATGTGATTGGTGGCTAGATCCTGGTCAGTCACGCCTCCTGCGGTGATACTCCGCTTATGGATTTTGGGGGTGTGACAGCTAACACCCCTCTGATACTTAAGTCAGTATTCGGTGCATAAGGAATAAAATGAAATTATAATAAGAGATAGAATTCATACCATCCTAAGTTAGAAATTTAATTCTAAACTCACTTGAAGTAGGCTTTGAGGTGTATAACATTCCAGGATCTTGGCAACATATCCCCTTCCATATTCTTGAGTCGGTATGCTCCTTTCCCAGATTCTGACTCAATTTCATAGGGTCCTTCCCATTTTGGAGCTAATTTTCCATCGGCCGGTTTGTTTGTATTTTGGAAAGCTTTCCTCAACACCCAATCTCCAACTTGAAATCTTCTAGTCCTTAAATTCTTGTTATATGATTTGGCTATCCTCTGCTGATATGCCGCCATCCTTAGCTTTGCTGCATCTCTTGTTTCATCAACAGTATCCAGTTCTTGACATAAGATTTCAGGATTTGACTCAGGATCCCATAGGCTTGATCTAGCTGTCGGTATCACCATTTCTGCCGGATCACTGCTTCTGCCCCAAATACCAAAGAAAATGGGTTTGCCCAGTTGCATTCTTCACAGTTGTTCTATCAGCCCATAGGACAAATGGTAGTTCCTCTGCGCATTTTCCTTTTTTGGCACCTAACCTCTTCTTTAAGTTGTTGACGATTATCTTGTTCGAGGATTCTGCTTGTCCATTTGCTTGAGGATGCACTGGTGTTGACGTGATGTTGCCGTGTCTTTGGCATGCATTGCATTTCCGAGCGTATTCTGCAGCATCCTTCCTCATAGTCGGCCAATAGTATCCTATTCTCAACACCTTCAAGAACAAAGATATGCCCCCAGTATGGTTGCCACAGTCTCCTTCGTGTATATCCTGAAGTACCTCCTTGGTTTCAGGATCTTCCAAGCACCTTAGGTACGGACCTGCAAGGGATTTCTTTTACAAAATGTTATTTATAATAGTGAAATGAGATACCTTCATCCTAAAAGCCTTAGGATTTTCATCCTTTGGGATATCTCCTTCTTGAAGATACTTCACAATTGGAGTCATCCAGGATTCAGGATCCTTCTCAGGATATCCATCACCAGGATCCTGGATACATGCTACCTCTTTATCCTGAGATTTGAAATGTTCCATTGCAGGATACAAGATGTGCATTATTGGTATCTGAGTTCCCTCCGGTATCCTGACAGTAGATCCTAAGTTTGCTAGAGCGTCAGCTTCAGCATTCTTTTCTCTTGGTACCTGTTCAAGTGTAAAAATTTTGAAATATCCTGCTAATTTTCTAACAATTTCAATATATTCAGCTAACTTTTCACCTTTTACTGCATAAGATCCATTAAAATGGTTAGTAATCATCAGGGAATCAACATATACTTGTAAACATCTAATATTCATATTCTAGCCAATTCTAATCCTACTATCAGTGCTTCATACTCAGCTTCATTATTGGTAGTAGAAAATTCACATTTAATAACCTGGGGTAATATGTCCCCCATGGCGATTTTAGTAGTATCCCTAATCCTACACCTCTTATGTTGGATGCACCATCTGTATGTAATATCCAAAATTCTGAACTTTCACCTAGTTGTTGTACTTCTAGGTCGGCTTTCTCTTGAATATCACTACTAAAATCAGCCACAAAGTCTGCTAAAGCCTAAGACTTTATAGCATTCCTAGGTTCATATACCAAATCATATGCACTTAGTTTTACGGACCATTTAGCCATCCTACCCAACATCTCAGGTTTCCTAAGCACATTTTTAACACGATAACTAGTTTTAACATGAATCCTATGTGTCTCAAAATAATGTCTAAGCTTAGTCGATGCCATAACTAGGGCTAATGTCAATTTTTCTAGGTGTGAGTATCTAGTTTCAGCATCTAACAAACTTTTACTAACATAATAGACATGATACTGCTGACCTTCATGATCCTTTACCAGAAAGGCACTTACTACATTCCCTGATACTGTGAGATACAGGGATAATGGTTCACCATCCTTGGGCTTCATCAACAGAGATGCAGTTGAAAGATATTGCTTTAATTCTTGTAGGGCTGCTTCATGCTTTTCTCCCCATTCGAATTTCTTATTCTTCTTCAGGATATCGTATAATTCCTTGCATTTCTTTGAGGATCTTGAAATAAACCTGTTCAACGCCGCTACTCGTCCTGTTAATCTTTGCACATCTTTCATGTTGGATGGTGACTTGATATCCAGGAGAGCTTTGATCTGTTCCGAGCTTGCTTCAATCCCCCTTTTAGTCACCATATATCCTAAAAACTTTCCTGCCCCCACTCCAAAATGGCACTTGTCAGGATTTAGCTTCATGTTATACTGGTCCAGGATATCAAATGCTCCTTCAATATCGCGAAGATAATCCTCAGCCTTCTTGGACTTTACCACCATATCATCAATGTATACCTCCATGGTGTCCCCCAGTTTGTCTTTAAACATCGTATTCACCAATCTTTGGTATGTTGCACCTGCATTTTTCAAACCGAAAGGCATAGCAGTATAACAGTAAATACCTGTTGGTGTCATGAAAGCAGTATCCTCCTGATCTGAAGGTTCCATTTGGATCTGCTGGAATCCTGAGGATGCATCCATAAAGGTTAGCATTTCATGACCGGCAGTTGCATCCACCATCGAATCTATATGAGGTAACGGGAATGGGTCTTTAGGACAAGCTTTATTGAGGTCTGTGTAGTCTACACAAACTCTCCATTTCCCATTCTTCTTTTGAACCACGACCACATTTGCTAGCCACTTGGGAAATTTGACTTCCCTAATCATCTTGGACTTCAATAATCTTTCAACCTCTTCCTGAATAATTGCGTTTCGTTCAGGAGCAAACTTCCTTCTCTTTTGCTGAACGGGCTTGAAAGACCTGTCAATTCCAAGCTTGTGAGTTATAATATCCTTAGAAATACCTGTCATATCCTCATGCTTCCATGCGAACGTGGACATCCTGCATTTCAAAAAGTTAGTTAACTGATTTTCAATATCTTGAGGGATATTGTCTCCTACGAGCACCGAGATATCTGGATTATCCTGGTCCAGGATAATTTTCTTAACATCCTTCTCCGAGGCCTCCACAATATCCTGGGCTCGCATCTTTAATTGCTATCCTGCTTTGGGCTTTGTTGAGGATTTCATCGAGGAAGAACAGCATTCCTTTGCCTCTTGTTGATCACTTTCCACTTTAACAACCCCCCAAGGGGTAGGGATCTTGATACACTGATGATAGGTTGATGGCATAGCTTTCATATCATGGATCCATGGCCTACCCAATATGATATTGTAGCAGGATAAGGAGTCCATGACACAGAAGCGTTGCATTGAGTTGATTCCTTCAACATATACTGGCAGCTTTATTTCTTCCACAGTATTCTTGGCCTCTCCACTGAACCCAACAAGTACAGTGGATTTTGAAGTGATATCCATCGAAGAAACATTCATCCTTTTCAGCGTTTCTAGTTGAATAATGTTGACGGAGCTGCCATTATCCACCAGTATCATGCGCACAAAATGATTAGCAATATATACAGTTATTACCAAACCATCATGATGGGGATCCTGGACAGTATCCCTGTCATCACTGTCGAACGTGATCACTTTATCAGTTGTGAGGGTTGTCATCCTGGTCGGCCTGTCTCCTCGTTCTGCCTTAGCTTCCTTTGCATGTCTTTTTGCCGCAGAATAAGAGGTTCCACAGATGTCGGATCCTCCTGAAATAAAGTTAATTATCTTGGCATCCGCAGGAGGTGATGCTGCTCGTTCAGGTTCCTTCTCAGTATCCTGACCCTTATTCTTCTTTCTTCCCAAAAGATCTTTTAGATATCCTTTGCTTAGTAGATAGCTTATTTCCTTCCTCAGGGCTATGCAATCTTCCGTAACATGTCCAAAATCCTCATGGAAGGCACACCACTTGGATTTATCCTTCCAATCAGCTTTTTGTTGGTTTTTCCTAGGCCATCTCACTTTGTCTCCCAAACCCTGCATAGCATATATTAGTTCAGGTATATTAACAGAAAAACAATATTCTGACAACTCAGGATACTCCTCAGGATCCTCGTCTTCAACAACATTCACTTTCTTGCTGTCATTCCTGCCATATGGCTTAGAGCTATATGGTTTGTATGAGGATTCTGACTTCCTGTTAGTTGATTCATAGGTTGAGGATTAATTCATCCTCTCTTGCATTTTTTTATCATCCTCCAGCCGAATATATCTCAAAGCCCTGTTTCGAGCTTCATCCAAATTCCTGCAAGGATTCATTACAAGATCTTGATAAAACTGGGAATCCTTTTGTAGTCCCATCTTGAATGCTTGTACTGCTGTAGCAACATCAAGGTGTGGGATATCCAAGGATTCCCTGCTGAATTTGTTTACATAATCCCTTAGGGATTCTTGAGGACCATGTGTTATCCTGTAAAGATAACTTGTTAGTTTTTCAAAGATTCTACGGCGAGAAAATTAACTGTTAAACAAATTAACTAAATGAGCAAACGATGTAATTGAATGAGGTGGAACATTTAGAAGCCATTTCAAGGCTGATCCTGTTAAAGTAGAGCCGAAGCCCTTGCACAAGCATGCTTCTTTAAGATCCGGCGGGATAGGGTTAATCTCCATCCTTTCCCTATACTGAGCAATATGTTCCTCAGGATCCGTCGTCCCATCATACAGCTTCATGTTAGGAGTCTGGAATCTTTTTGGGATTTTTGCATCACAAATGGGGTGAGCAAAGCGGGATATGTTGTGACTATCCCGGGATACTTCCGGTATAGGCTGCACTATCCCAGGCACACTTGATATCATATCCTTCAACTTTTGAAGCTCTCTGGTTATCGTTGATGTCACACCTGCATCCTGCAATGATCCAAGATTATTAGTAACAGGGATACTGGCATTAACATACAAGTTACTAGTTTGGCAATTCTGGCCATATCCTGGAGCATATCCTGGAGCATATCCTGGATCCCTCACAGTCGACATCCTAGCCGTTAAGGGTATCTCCGGAATATTGCTCTGAGAACGGCTCGGTATGATATTGCCCTGATTATCCTCAGTATATACTGCTGAACTAAAGTTCAGCGTCCTAGGTTGCAAAGGGGTGACGGTATCCTCAGCAGGTTTCTTGGAGTTGGACTTCAAGAGTTGTATCTCTCTCATTATCATCTGGTTAGTTTCCTGCTGTTGCTTCATCTGATCCTGTATATTACCAAACAAAGTTAAAATTTCCTCATTAGAAACCATAATAGGAGTTCTCCCTGGAACACCAGATCTGTTGACATTCTGAGCAGGAGGAGTGTCTCGGGATATTTGGCTTTCATTTCTCTTTAGAGGAGCTTGAACTTGTGGAGGAGGAGGAAGCATCGAACCAATTGTAGCAGAGGTTGTAGCAGGCATTGAGGAAGAGCTCATGTTTGATTTTGAGGCCATTGAAAATAGTTGTGCAAATAGTTTCGAAAAAAGAAAACCAAGTAAAGATTTTAGCAAGGTTTTTAGTAAGAATAGCACCACTTGCCCCACGGTGGGCGCCAAATAGTTTTGGTAAAAAATTACCGAAGCAATTAAGTGATCAAATTAGTTTGTGAGGTAGTGTGCTAATGATGTTTACAAAAAAATATATTGAGTTGATTGCTTTATAAAGACAGTTTCAGGATATAGCCCGAGGATATCAGACTATATTAATAATCAAACAATGAGCAAAAATTCAAAGGTTGACACGAGATGTACGAGGAAAGCCCATGATCAATCTAGATCTCCGGCATAAAACCTCGGGAGCTGACAATCGTCGGCTGCCTTGTTCTTCTTATTGCTTGAATATTCAGGATACAGTGCAGGATAATGCTCATATCTCTACTAAGTGTTACAATGATTGCAAGCGATGAGTGTTAGTGTGTATTAGGGGTGTTCATCGAATTTTTGAATTATTCGAATCGAATTGTTCGAATAATTTTTATTTTTCCTTGAATTCGTATTCGATTTGAATTCGATTAAAACCTATCGAATTCGATTCGAATTCGTATTCGAATAAAAAACCCAATTCGTATTCGATTCGTATTCGATTAAAGTTTCGAATTCGAATCGAATTCGAATAAATTCGATTTAATTCAGATTCTTTAAAACATGTAAAAAACTATCAAAATGAAACATAAATTTTAAGCAGCCATAAAGCACGATATCACATCAAAAAGTTACAAATAAAGTACCACAAGTCTAAAATTCAAAACGAGAAGTCGGGAATAATCACTTCACATTACAAGTTAATATTTTTATGGTTAGAAATCTATTGATAGATACTTAGGTTTTACTTATGGGTCATGTAGTGGGTTTGGTAATGGGTAATTTTAATACTTGGAAAAAATTTTGAAAATAATTTATAGTATAGCTTACTAAAAGTTATATATGTATTATATATAAAAATAATAAATAAAAATGTATAATTTTTATTCGAATTTCTAATCGAATCGAATTTGAAATTATAAATTCATATTCGATTCGTATTCGATTTACTTGACTCGAATTGAATCGAATTCGAATTCGAATTCTTATAATCGAAACGAATTCTTGATAATCGAATCGAATTTAAACGAATTTCGAATTTTTCGAATTCGAAACGAATCCTGAACACCCCTAGTGTGTATTTGCAGCTAGAAATGAGAGTGTGTGAATGTGAGAGTTCGAAAGTGTGTTTCCTATGATCTGGCCTTCCTTATTTATAGTTACAAGAATTAACTAACTATGCTAAAAATCCGGGATACTTGGAATATTCCCTTCTGAACGTTAGGGACTGTTTCAACTCGTTCTCCACGTGCATATTAACTATAAATCCGGGATTTAAGTTTCCATAACCGTTACAACATTAATAGCTTTGACCAGCATCCGTAACTCCCATAAAATATGCCTTTCTTCAATGCTGACCGTTACAAGAGCTATTCTTCCGCCATCAATGTCCTTATCCTAATCAATTTGAGCGGGTCTTCAGGATGACTTGGTTCTCATGAACGTTAGTCCCTTGTAACCAACGTTTACAAGCAAATTGTTAGTAATAGTTAGGATACTGCCTCAGGATGTTACCAATATCCTGGCCTGGTATCCTGATCGTAATCAGCTATCATAAAATTAAGATATAGTGTCAGGATATGGGCTCAGAATTTCACCCATAACAGCCTCAAACCTTACCACTGGTGCAAACACTTCATTGTAATCAATCCCTTCTTGCTGATTGAAACCTTTGACCACCAATCGAGCCTTGTTTTGCGTTACTATTCCTCTTTCATCCCTCTTGCACCTAAACACCCACTTAGTGCCAATCTCTCTTTCACCTTTAGGATGGTCAACTAACTCCCAAACCTTCAACTTAGCAAACTGGGCCAATTCCTCTTGCATAGCTTCAACCCAAGAATTGTCTTTCAGAGCCATATGAATGTTCTTCAGCTCCTCTTGAGAAATGAAGCAACTATACAAGCACTCGTTCATAATCCCAGTCTTCTCAATCGAAACAAATAAACCTGTATTCGCTGCTATGCTTCGCCTTGTTTGAACACCTGCAGTAGGATCTCCAAGTATCATGTCAACTGGATGATCTCTATTTGCTCGTGTAGTAGCAACGGTATCGACTTCTAAATTGTCACCCAGGTTTGATCCAACCTCCCCCTGAATGGGTTCAGAGCCACTATCACTTGAATCAAGATCAGCAGCACCTGAGGGAGTTTCTGGAGCATCTGTCATATCAACATTCGATCTGGACATGAACTCGCCTTCATCATCTTCACTAATTACTGTCTGAATCAACTGAGAATCATCTGCATTGGAAAACTCAGGAATATTAAATGATTTAAAAACACTTTCATAATCATATAATATAGCTGGACCATTCGTTGATTGTTGAGGTTTGTTGGTAGTAATTTCTACATTAAAAACAACCTCAATTTTACCCGTTTTTAGATTGAAAACCCTTTTATTCGGTGTGCCAGGAACATAACCTAGAAAGTAGGCCTTCGTCAGCCACCTCACCGAATTTTTGTTTATGTTTATTTCGCACAATGGTGCAGGGTAATCCAAAGGGTTCAACGCCTTTCAAGTTTGGTTTTTCGTTAAACATTAATTCATGACAAGTTTTGTTAAAACGTTTAATGGTCAAAACTTTGTTTAGGACATAACAAGCTGTATTCACAGCTTCTCCCCAGAAAAGAACTGGAAGCTTGGAATCTGAAAGCATAGTCCTAGCAGCTTCAATCAACGTCCTGTTTTTCCTCTCAGTGACTCCATTCTGTTGAGGTGTATAAGGAGCAGAATATTGATGTTCAATTCCCTTTTGAAGACAATAGAGATCCAAAATCTGATTCTTGAACTCCGTGCGATTATCACTCCTTATCCTCTTGATCCTTGCATCATGGACGTTTTCTAATTTTGTAAAAAGATCTATCAGCATCTCCATTGTCTCATCTTTTGTACCTAAAAAGAAAACCCATGAATAACGTGAGTAATCATCAGTGACAACAAGACAATAGTACTTTCCACCTATGCTCCTCACGTTCACTGGACCAAATAAATCCATGTGAAGTAATTCATAAGGGGCATCTATGGAATTTACTGTTTTTAATTTGTGAGGTTTCTTATGTTGTTTTCCCTTTTGACATAGAAGACATTTATCTTCCACGTGAAACCTCTGCGTTGGAACCCCTTTCACTAATTCATATTTTAATAATATAGTTCATTTTGCGATAGTGAATATGGGCCATGCGTCTGTGCCACAACATCGATTAGCTTCAGATGCTTTTGATAGTAAACATGCCACCATAGCAGTTGGATCCTTAGCACCCATGTCCATGACATAAGTGTCATTTCTCCTTGGTGCTCTCATCACTATCCAATCGTCTGGAATCACCAAACCTGGTTTCAACACTAATGCTTCAGTCTTGGTAAAATGGACCGAGTGACCTTTGTCGTAGACTTGTGACACACTCATCAGATTGTGCTTAAGCTGCTCAACATAGTTCACTTTGTCTAGTGTGATCTTTCCATTGGTCACTTTTCCTCGACCTGTAATCCTACCACCTTTAGCACCCGCAAAATTCACATGTCCACCATCATAATTTTCAAACTCAGTCAACAATCTCGCATCCCCCATCATGTGCCTGGAGCAGCCACTATCAACATACCATAAGTTGATAATCCTCCTTAGCAGCTCCTGCACACACCAACCAAGAAATTAGTTAGATTGGGGGACCCAAGCCTTAATGGTCTTGGGTCGTCCAAATTCACCAACTACACTGGAACATCCATCCAATACCCATTACTCCTAACAGGAGTCTTGGATCTCAGATCTGTTGATGTAATTTGATTTTGATTTCCACTAGGTCTATGGTCCTGAGGGTTCCTATATGTGTTTGGACTATTTGACCTTTGAAAATTTTGGTTTTGATACCTTGAGTTTTGATTCCAAGAAGCTTGACTATTATAATTTCTAAAGCCATTATTATAAAAAGTTTGACCACCATTATTTTGGTATCGATTTTGATATTGATCTTGACTTCTGAAATTACTTGAATTTCCATTAAAATTGTTCATTCTAGGTGAACTGCTTCTAGGTCTCTCATATCTGCCTGATGTAGATTCAGGCTGAAATCTTGGTTGGTTTCTTTGAAAACGAGGAACTTGTGGAGTTCCTTTTTCATCCTTATCTACACCAACAGCAACACCCTCATGTTGCTTAGGAGCATATTTCTTTGGAGAATTAGACACTTTCTCCTCGTTATCACCACTCTTCTCTGGTGATTTCTCTCTCTTTCTCTCACTAACTTGTGCTTCAGTCTTTTTGTTAGGACAACAACTAGCTACATGTCCCTTTGTGTGACACTTGAAGCATGATCTCTTTTTTGAAGACTTCTTATCTGAATCCTTTGAACTAGATTCAGGTTTTGATGATGATGCCTTAGAAGGATTTTGTGACACCCAGCTTTTCAGGCCGTACCGTACAATTCTAACACGTGTTGTGAATAGATAAAAGGCCATATTTGACTGATTATGATGTTTATATGTGAAATTTAATGAGTTGGTAAATTTAAACTTTGATAAAAATTAAGTTGGCAACGGTAAGATAAACGCTTATCGCGTAACGATTAAAATGCGAAACGAACGTCGGTGACCGCCGATCAATGTTAAAATCCTAAAAATAGTCTGTTATGATTAGAATAATAATTTTAATCCTATTCGTGAAGAAAAATAAATTAAAACGCTAAGAAACTCTATTTTTCGAGTTTAAGCGTGTACCGCGCGATGCAGCGCGTGTACCGACAAAATACTGTCAACACAGCCTGTCAAGGCAACTGATAATCATATTAGTAATAATTTGATGAGTTTAATACAATATAATGATAAAAATAAATAAAAACGCTTAAATTCCTATTTTTGCGATTTTAAGTGTGTACCGCGCAGCACAGCGCGCATACTGCCAAATACCGACAACATAGCCAGTCCAGGCAAACAAAATATTGTTCAATAGTATTTTGGTAAGTTTATTTTTATAAAGTATTAAAAATAATTTAAAACACACTAAAACGTGATTAAAACGCTAGATAAAATACTTGGTATCTAGTAAAATACCAGTGTTTTAGCCAAAACTACATATAAAATCGAATATATATGTGAAATATGGAAGAAGAACTGTGAGATGGCAGGCATGCAAAGGTTTCTCTCACCTCTCTCTTCCACTTGTTGGCTTAGAAAAAGGTGTGTGATGATGATGCTTTTGCAAGAATTCTTTATGTCTTGCATAAATCAAGAACATGCAACCAAACACAAAGAAACACTCTCTCTCTCTAAAGAATTCAGCCGAACACCCCTTCACACCTTCACAATTTCGAAAATTCAAACGTATTTCTTAAAGATTCAAGTTGATTTCAAGCAAGTTTCAAGTTGGTGTGAAGATCCAAAGGTGTTTTCAAGATGAAACAAGCTCCAAACATCAAAATCTTGTCAAAAACCCACTTGAATCTTGAAGGTATAAAAACTAATCTTTTAAAAATGTTCTTGATTCTTGGTGATGAAGATGATAGTAAAAAGGTTTCTCTTATTCTCGGAATTAAACACAAACTTGAAACTAATAACAAATGGGTTTTCAAAGAAAATAAAAATGAATGTATGTGTATATGTATGTATGGCCGTAGGTTTTTGTGTGTGTATATATGATTGTATTTTTATTTTTGATTGAGTGATTCTTGGATAGTATGATTCATGAATGATAGAATGCATGCATGTAAATTTTGGTCATATACTCATGAATGAACGATACTTGTAATTATGTAAGAATGAATTGTGTGATGATCGATGATATAGGTTGAGTTATGTAAAAATATGATATTTAGGTGTTCTTGAGTATGATTAGAACATAAAAGATGATGATGATGTTGTATGAGTGCATTAGATGCATCTACTTGAACATGCATGATGATGTGTGATCTTAAAAAGGTGATTTGAGTATGATTTAGTAAAAATCAGTTTTAATCAGATTATAAACACAAAAATAAAGTTATTTTAAAGTGTTTAGTGACATATAACTTTGTCATAATGTTTGCTAGCTTTGCATGTTGTACTTGGTGCATTAAAAGTTGTAAAGTACGTGAAATCGCATGATTTATGTGACATACACAAAAACTGCACTAATCTGATTATAACCACTATTTTAATCAGTAAATAACTTGTATTGTGTTAAAATATCAAGTCTTTTCGAGTTGAAATGATTATAGTAACGTTTAACGCAAAACTATGCGTTAAAACACTCAAAAATCGGCTTTTCGAGTGATTTTTATAAAACTTATTTAGATCAGTAAGTAAACTGATGTTTTTAGTTTAAAAATAAGTATTTTGACTAATTTTAAGTTTACATGGTGTTTGGTTAGTCATACGTGACTTCTAACGCTCGAAAACGTTACCGAATCGCTAAAATACGCATTTTTCAATGTACACTAGTGTGGGTAAAATTTTGGGTAAACCTTATGTCTTAAAATGTGTTATGTGATTTAAACACGAGAATGTGAAAATATGTTAAGTTTTTAACATGATGTTAGAAATCTAGCTTACACATGTATGCTTGTATGTTTTGTGCGGTAGAAACGGTAAAAATTGCGTTAAACGTGAAACTTGTTTATCGAGCATGAAATTTGATACATGTAAGATACTTTATGTATATTTTCTTTAAAAATGACAAAATAGATAAGTTAACAAGATTTCGCGTGTTTCGGTGTTAAATTATATGAACATTTATGTATATATATTACAACTCGCAAATCGTAGATATATTGCGTATAAACGGGAGTGATAACGGATTTACACAATAATGGTCACCAATAAAATCGTTCAAGTCGCAAAATCATAAATATATATATATATATATATATGGACTCATATATATATATTAACGTGCCAACATAATAAAAATGATAACTTTTCGAGAAAATCTCAAAGTTATGTGACAATTCTATGAAACAGAGAAACTTAGGATTTTTGTGTTATGTATATTGATTTAAAATCATTCCTATATATATATTAGGATGTGTAAAAATCAATCACTGGGATTGGGCTATTTAAAATACGCACCCAAAGGTGAGTGTCACTAAACCCCTCTTTTTACTGCTTTATATATATATTTTGGGGGTAGAACACGCCAATAAAAGGGTTTAATAATGTTTTTGAAATAAAACATATCTTTTAATATGAAATATATATTTTCGTTGAAAATATATGAAATTTGATAAGTCATACGTTTCGAAGTAAAAACGTTTTTGATGAATGAATGTTGGAAATTGGGATGGTACGGTATTTCTTAGGCGAAACAAGACCGTAAAGTTGGGACGGATGCCGGCCTGGGTCTCGAATGATGGAGATTCAGGGGATTCGTACAATTACGTGTATTAAATTGTTATTTTAGTAGGATATATATATATATTGTACGTGAGGCAGACATCATATTGTTCTTCAAGAGGACCCTGCGCCCTTGATGTCGTTTAATCATTTAAGTATTGCACGCGATGAATTGTTGGTAGATCTATCGGGTTGACAACCCCGTCGTGACCGGTCGCCCCGTGTCAAGTCAAACGACAAATTTAAATTATGTTTATTGTCTAGCTTTGATTATCCCTGCATGGTTAATATATAGTTCGTATGGTCTAGCTAACATACGAGTCTGAAAATTGACACAATAATTTAATATACAAAACCTGGGCAAGAGTACTGTTGTCGGATTGATGGACCGACGGAAGGCCCATGGATTTTATTAAGGAAGTAAAATGGACTTTCTAAAATTTATATGGATGTTTCAAATAAACACATAATTAGAAAGTTTTCCTTTGAGATGATTGTTTATATGGGAATAAGTGAACTCACCTTCCTTTGTGTTGACACTTGATTTTAACGTGTTCTACAAGTACTTGAGTTTGGCTTCGGGAATTGTGGCGTATCTTGTTGTTGTTGATGCATGTTTTGTTACTTAAAATGTTGGACTGACTTTTAAAAACTTTCTGCGATGAATGTAATAAGATCCGTGAGGATCATAACAACTTAACTATGTCGTGGTTGTGTCATAATAAAAAAACGAAATGTTTAAAACTTAGGTTTTAAATAAGATAATATGTCCAACAATTTAATGCATCGATCATTAAGATATAAATGGGCACCAACTTCCGTCACCACTACGTTTTATATTCTGCTGTGACGTTTTTGGGGTGTGACAGAAGTTGGTATCAGAGCCAATGGTTGTTAGCGAACTAGATGTTTTCGGAGGAAAACACTTGACTTCAACCGAAGAATTTTGAGATTTAAAGTCCAAAATTCTCGAAGCCAAGATTTTTAAAATAAATGTGGAAATTTTATCATGTATGAAAACCCTTATGTGTTTATATGCATACGTGATTTTCTGTTTATTTAGGCCTTATGTGTGTTACTATTCATGTTGATCACACACTGACTTTGTACGGTTACGATATGTCACATCTCAGCCTATAGAGCCATTAGTAGACGTGCTCATTGATACTGTCGAGCCTACACTTAAGATTCCTTCGCCCGTCGTTACAGAATCGTCTATTCCTTTACTCGAGTCACGTGTTTTGCTACACCTCTTTTTAGTCTACACTCGTCGTAGGAAGAGCACTCGACCCATTAGAGAGATCGCATCGACTTCGAGAGATGAGACAGCGTCCACTTTGTAGAGGCAGAAAGGGGTTTTGGGTCAATCACTCTCACTATGATCGTCAGTTCGCCACGTTACGCGAAGGCATGGAGACGATGAAGGACTCAGAGGGACAGATGCACTGTTATGATGAGCTAGAAGAGCTTGTTAGGAAGATGTTGGACTTCCAGGGATTGAAGCGTTAGTTGTTGGTTGTTTCTGTTGTTTGTTTTGTATGTCTCATTTGATGAACCCTATTTATGGCTTGCATGCCAAATTTTCAGATATTTAGGAGGAAATTTCATATAGGCTTGTTACGGGTGTTGATGTAGACACGCCGAATTTTGATTAGTCTTAGTACTAAAAACAAGTTTTGTAAATTTCTAGTATAAATATCAAATGGGTTTCTTTTGGTTTAAGAATTGTTCTCATTAATATGTGGATATTATACATGCGCAATGTTTGGTCCACTACCATTTAATGACTGAATTATTTTTGGTTATCGTCTTATGTGATTATTATTGTTGTAAATAATAGAAACGACGAAATGCCGCCAAAAGTGAGACAGGGTTCTGGACAACCTATTACCTCAGAAGAGTTGGCACAACTCATAGCCCAACACGTTAATACTACCATGGAACAGCGTGATGCTAACCAATATAATGGCCAGGAACGTGGACGTGATGCTCATGGGCATGGTTTTGGTGGGACACAGATCGGAAACCCTTCAGGTGATATAATGATCGGAAAGTTTTAGTAGTTCCTGTGTTATGATATAATCGGAGCGTAATTCTGGTTTTCATTAACTTTGTGAACAGTACATAGATGTACACATAAAACAATCCAGGGTTGTAATCCAAGATCATTTACTGGTACCATATGCAATGACGTGGCAACGGTATGCGTGATGTCGGGCGGTCACAGCGGATCGACCATTCAAGTAATTCCGCATTCCGAGCCTAGATCTGGGGATTCGCGAAAGCGAAAGTATGAGAGTTCGAGGAAGGATACCGATGAGAAGTGTGATGAGAAACGCAGTTCGGGGAAAGCGTGTGTGGCTAACTCTAGTGATTTGTGAAAGGATAATGCAAGGGATGGCAGGGGTAGTTTTGAGAAGAAGACTCGCGAGGATGAGCGGAGAAGGTGCGCCAGATGTGGTCAGACTAGACATATGACTCGCGAGTGCTATGCTAAGAGTACATCAGAGGGAGATACACTCAAGGGATGTTACGAGTGTGGTGAGCAAGAACATTTCAGGAGAGATTGTCCGGAAATGAAGAGTCAGAATACTAAGGGCAAGTTTTCGAGATAAGTGCTGAGAAGGCACGTGACGGTCCTGCTACTGTTACTGGTATGTTTGGAATCAAAAACCAATCTATGTTCATACTCTTAATACCAAAGCCGACTTGAGTTTTGTTCGAGAAACTTTGAACCATTTTTGTGTTCACCTACAAGTAAGCTAAGTATAAAGTGCCCAATAGAACTAGCAATTGGTAAATTGATAGAAACTAGCGAGGTCGTTCGTGGTTATAGTATTTAGTTAGTAGATCGTTGTTCTAGAGTTGGTTTATTTCCAGTGGAGCTGGGGAGCTTTGACAAAGATGCAAAAAAAAAAAAAACAAAATGGATTGACTTTCTGAGGATGAAGAGGGGACTATCGCTTGAAGAAGCTAGCTGGAATATCTCGTCCTGATGAGAGTAGAAAGGCGTAAGTTGTTCGTGGAAATCGACCGAGTCGAGTGTTGAGTGTTGATAATCGAGAGTTGTCAGTGTTGTGAGGATGCTTGAGTTGTTGCGAAAGGGCTATCCTGCGTTCTTAGTGAATGTGGTGGATACAGAAACCGAATGTAGGAAGGCCGGAGAGATTTCTATCAATCGCAACTATCCGGAAGTCTTCCTAAAAAGACTTACCTGGATCTCCCCTGCGAGATAGATCGAATTTCGAATCGATCTGGCACCTGGTGCTGCGCCCAATTGCACAATCTCCTTATAGATTAAGCACCGTTTAAGAATGATCTAAATGTCGAGTCAGTTTCAAGAGCTACCGGACAAGGGTTTCATTCGATCAAACTTTTTGCTTTGAGGCGCATCTGTTTTGTTGAGAGAAAGAAGGATGGAACCTTCAGGATATGTGATGATTTCAGAAAGCTGGACGAGTTGACTATCAAGAATCAGTACCCTTTACCAAGGATTGACGATTTGTTCGATCAAGCCACAGGGATCCAACTCCTACACGAGGATCGACCTACGATTAGGATATCATCAGTTGAAGGTTGCTGATGAAGATATTCCGAGGACTGCTTTTCGAACACGATATGGCCATTACAAGATTTTTAGTTATGCCTTTTTGACTAAATTAATGCGCCATTTATATTCATAAATCTCATAAACAAGGTATGGAAACCCTAATCGGATGAATTCGTGATAATATTCATCGACGATATACTTGCCTATGTGCGAACCAAGGAGAATCATGAGTAACGTTTGAAGTTAACTATGGAGTTGGTGAATGATGAGGAAGGTATGCATGGAGATCAGTCTAAGATTTGAGCAATCAAATGATGAGGAGCGCCAAAGACCCCGTCGGGAGTATGATGATCCATATGACTAGCTGGGTAATACCGAAGATTTATTAAGAATTTCCCTAAATTAGTGCAGCCTTCGACACTAATAACCCCAAAAGGAAAAGGGAAATTGATTGGACAGCAAGATAGTAGGAACTTTTCGGACCCTTGAAAGAAAAGTTGGGAGCGTGTATGATGGACTCCGAAGGAAATTAGGATACTCACATGCCCTTGGCAGAGTTATCCTACAATAATAGATAACACGCTAGTATTCAGGTTGCTCCATTTGAAGCCTTGCTTGGATGGAAGTGTTGAATCACCATTATGTTGAGCTAACATGACAAAGGACAATTAACCAGACCTTAGTTTATCTAGGAAACCAGCGACAGGATTTTCCTGGATCGAGGGAAGGTTAAAAGTCACCAATTGATCAATAGAAGGATTACATGGACAATTGAAGGAACTATTGCGATTCCAGATTGAAGATTTAGTTCTATTAAAGGAGTTATCTTGTAGAGATGCTAATAGGTTTAGCAGAGAAAAGAAGAGCTGAGCCACAATGACTAGGTCCTTTCAAGAGCCCATCTTGAGTTGGATCAGTCGCTTATAGGCTCAAGCTACCATAAGGATGGAGTAGTATACATGATGTATTGTTTGGGTTCAGTTGAGAAAGTATATAATGGATGATACACTGATTTCGTTCTTTATAGAAATTTGTTTGAAAGATAAACGGAAGTTTATCGAAGCACCGTAGAAGCAGTACGTATAGCTAAAAGAGTTATGCTAATAACCGGACAGGCGATTACAACATTCTAGTCATGTATGCGATTTATTGATTTGGCGATTTGTGGATATCTGAAATGAATGGAAGAAGGAAGGAAGATGAGTTTATGAGATTTGATTCTTTCAAGAGCCCATCTCGAGTTGGATCAATCGGGTGTAAACTCAGACTATCTTAGGTATGGGGTAATGTATATGTAAATATATGTATGTTAAACCCAAAATGGTGAAACATTGACTTAATCTTCTTGATTAAGTGCTTGTAAATGTTGAACCTTGGAAAGGGTGGAGAGCGTTGAGATGTGAGATTAGGAATTGAGAGTGTATGTAATATAGGTCTACGAAGATTCTTTGTAAGAATCAAAGTTTCCCGCAGAAACTATAAGGCTATATTCATTAAACCTGTTTTCACGGTTTTCATCTAGTGCGAAAACAAAACCTGTAGATTAAAATTTCGGGGACGAAATTTCCTAAACAGGGGGAGACTGTGACACCCGGCTTTTCAGGCCGTACCGTACAATTGTAACACGTGTTGTGAATAGATAAAAGGCCATATTTGACAGATTATGATTTTTATATGTGAAATTTAATGAGTTGGTAAATTTAAACTTTGATAAAAATTATGTTGGCAACGGTAAGATAAACGCTTATCGCGTAACGATTAAAATGCGAAACGAACGTTGGTGACCGCCCGATCAATGTTAAAATCCTAAAAATAGTCTGTTATGATTAGAATAATAATTTTAATCCTATTCATGAGGAAAAATAAACTAAAACGCTAAGAAACTCTATTTTTCGAGTTTAAGCGCGTACCGCGCGATGCAGTGCGTGTACCGAAAAAATACTGTCAACACAGCCTGACAAGGCAACTGATAATAATATTAGTAATAATTTGATGAGTTTATTACTATAGAATGATAAAAATAAATAAAAACGCTTAAATTCCTATTTTTGCGATTTTAAGTGCGTACCGCGCAGCACAGCGCGCATACTGCCAAATACCGACAACATAGCCAGTCCAGGCAAACAAAATATTGTTCAATAAAATTTTGGTAAGTTTATTTTTATAGAGTATTAATAATAATTTAAAACGCACTAAAACGGGATTAAAACGCTAGATAAAGTACCCGGTATCCAGCAAAATACCAGCGTTTTGCCAAAACTACATATATATGTATATGTATACATATAAAATCGAATATATATGTGAAATGTGGGACAAGAAGTGTGAGATGACATCCATGCAAAGGTTTCTCTCACCTCTCTCTTCCACTTGTTGGCTTAGAAAAAGGTGTGTGATGATGATGCTTTTGCAAGAATTCTTTATGTCTTGCATAAATCAAGAACATGCAACCAAACACAAAGAAACACTCTCTCTCTCTAAAGAATTCAGCCGAACACCCCTTCACACCTTCACATTTTCAAAAATTCAAACATATTTCTTGAAGATTCAAGTTGATTTCAAGCAAGTTTCAAGTTGGTGTGAATATCCAAAGGTGTTTTCAAGATGAAACAAGCTCCAAACATCAAAATCTTGTCAAAAACCCACTTGAATCTTGAAGGTATAAAAACTAATCTTTTAAAAATGTTCTTGATTCTTGGTGATGAAGATGATAGTAAAAAGGTTTCTCTTAATCTTGGAATTAAACACAAACTTGAAACTAATAACAAATGGGTTTTCAAAGAAAATAAAAATGAATGTATGTGTATATGTATGTATGGCCGTAGGTTTTTGTATTTGTATATATGATTGTATTTTTATTTTTGATTGAGTGATTCTTGGATAGTATGATTCATGAATGATAGAATGCATGCATGTAAATTTTGGTCATATACTCATGAATGAAAGATACTTGTAATTATGTAAGAATGAATTGTGTGATGATGGATGATATAGGTTGAATTATGTAAAAATATGATACTAAGGTGTTCTTGAGTATGATTAGAACATAAAAGATGATGATGATGTTGTATGAGTGCATTAGATGCATCTAGTTGAACATGCATGATGATGTGTGATCTTAAAAAGGTGATTTGAGTATGATTTAGTAATAATCAGTTTTAATCAGATTATGAACATTAAAATAAAGTTATTTTAAAGTGTTTAGTGACATATAACTTTGTCATAATGTTTGCTAGCTTTGCATGTTGTACTTGGTGCATTAAAAGTTGAAAAATACGTGAAATCGCATGATTTATGTGACCTACACAAAAACTGCACTAATCTGATTATAACCACTATTTTAATCAGTAAATAACTTGTATTGTGTTAAAATATCAAGTCGTTTCGAGTTGAAATGATTATAGTAACGTTTAACGCAAAACTATGCGTTTAAACGGTCAAAAATCGGCTTTTCGAGTGATTTTTATAAAACTGATTTAGATCAGTAAGTAAACTGATGTTTTTAGTTTAAAAATAATTATTTTGACTAATTTTAAGTTTACTTGGTGTTTGGTTGGTCATACGTGACTTCCGACGCTCGAAAACGTTACCGAATCGCTAAAATACGCATTTTTCAATGTACACTAGTGTGGGTAAAATTTTGGGTAAACCTTATGTGTTAAAATGTATTATGTGATTTAAACATGAGAATGTGAAAATTTGTTAAGTTTTTAACATGATGTTAGAAATCTAGCTTACGCATGTATGCTTGTATGTTTTGTGCGGTAGAAACGGTAAAAATTGTGTTAAACGTGAAACTTGTTTGTCGAGCATGAAATTTGATACATGTAAGATATTTTATGTATATTTGCTTTAAAAATGACAAAATAGATAAGTTAACAAGATTTCGTGTGTTTCGGTGTTAAATTATATGAACATTTATGTATATATATTACGACACGCAAATCGTAGATATATTGCGTATAAACAAGAGTGATAACAGATTTACACAATAATGGTCACCAATAAAATCGTTCAAGTCACAAAATCATAAAAATATATATATGGACTCATATATATATATTAACGTGCCAACATAATAAAAAATGATAACTTTTCGAGAAAATCTCAAAGTTATGTGACAATTCTAAGAAACAGAGAAACTTAGGATTTTTGTGTTATGTATATTGATTTAAAATCGTTCCTATATATATATTAGGACGTGTAGAAATCAATTACTAGGATTGCGCTATTTAAAATACGCACCCAAAGGTGAGTGTCACTAAACCCCTCTTTTTACTAATTTATATATATATATATATATATATGACAAAGATCCGTTAGGAACCACCTCTTATTGCGAGAACCGCGAGAACCAATGTGAACGCAACCAAAAATGCCTAAAAATAGCTAAAAATCACACAATTTTTTTTTTAAATTTTTATAACAAAATCGCTACTTTTCGCATCCAAAAAAAAAAAAAAAATTTTTTTTTGGAAGCGAAAAGTAGCGATTTTAACATAAAAAATATTAAAAAAATCAAAAAAGAAATTTTAGATTTTTTTAGATTTTTTTAGATTTTTTTTAGATTTTTTAAGGTTTTTTTGAGGGTTTAGTTTTTAGCTTTTTAGCTGGGGGGGGGGGGGGGGTTTGGTTTTTGGGGGGTGGGGGAGGGGGGTTTAGGTTTTTGGGGTGGGGGGGGGTTAGGTTTTTTTTTAGGTTTTTTGGGGGGTTTAGTTTTTAGCATTTAGCTTGGGGGGGGGGGGGGGTTAGCTTGGGGGGGGGGGGGGGTGGGGGTTAGGTTTTTTTAGCTATTTTAGGTTGTGTTCACATTGGTTCTCGCGGTTCTCGCAATAAAGGTGGTTCTCGCATGAACCTTACCCTATATATATATATATATATATATATATATATATATTGGTGGTAGAACACGCCAATAAAAGAGTTTAATAATGTTTTTGAAATAAAACATATCTTTTAATATGAAATATATATTTTCGTTGAAAATATATGAAATTTGATAAGTCATACGTTTCGAAGTAAAAACGTTTTTGATGAATGAACGTTGGAAATTGGGATGGTACGGTATTTCCTAGGCGAAACAAGACCGTAAAGTTGGGACGGATGCCGGCCTGGGTCTCGAGTGATGAAGATTCAGGGGATTCGTATAATTACGTGTATTAAATTGTCATATTAGTAGGACATATATATTGTACGTGAGGCAGACATCATGTTGTTCTTCAAGAGGACCCTGTGCCCATGATGTCGTTTAATCATTTAAGTATTGCACGCGATGAATTGTTGGTAAATCTATCAGGTTGACAACCCCGTCGTGACCGGTCGCCCCGTGTCAAGTCAAACGATGAATTTAAATTCTGTTTATTGTCTAGCTTTGATTATCCCTGCATGGTTAATATATATTTCGTATTGTCTAGCTAACATACGAGTCTGAAAATTGACGCAATAATTTAATATACAAAACCTGGGCAAGAGTTTATTAAGGAAGTAAAATGGACTTTCTAAAATTTATATGGATGTTTCATATAAACACATAATTAGAAAGTTTTCCTTTGAGATGATTGTTTATATGCGAATAAGTGAACTCACCTTCCTTTGTGTTGACACTTGATTTTAACGTGTTCTACAGGTACTTGAGTTCGGCTTTGGGAATTGTGGCGTATCTTGTGGTTGTTGATGCATGTTTTGTTACTTAAAATGTTGGACTGACTTTTAAAAACTTTCTGGGACGAATGTAATAAGATCCGTGAGGATCAAAACAACTTAACTATGTCGTGGTTGTGTCATAATAAAAAAACAAAATGTTTAAAACTTAGGTTTTAAATAAGATAATATGTCCAACAATTTAATGCATCGATCATCAAGATATAAATGGGCACCAACTTCCGTCACCACTACGTTTTGTATTCCGCTGTGACGTTTTTGGGGTGTCACAGATTTGGTTCAATTTGCTTAGTTTCAGAATTTTCTTTGTTTTTGTTTTTAGCAAACTCTACATTTGATTCGTTTTCAACAACAGTTGTTTCGTTTTTCATGTCACTTCCTTGAACAAAATTAACCTTGTTAACAAAAGTTGGATTTTTATTCTTAGGATGTGAAGTTTTCTTTTTCAAAACAGGTTTGCTGTTGTTATCCTTCTTAGCATCATCACTCTCAGACACATCACCTTGACTTGATGTGGAAGTACTTGGTGATGTTCACACAAAGTCTGTGAGCTCGTCTTCATCAGGCAAGAAAGAATAGTCATGACTAACAGGAGGTGGAACTTCATTGAAACCATGGAATCCCACACTTGTTTTGTCATTACTTTTCTTCAAGCCACCCATCATATGTTTCATTACAAAAGTAGAATCTCTGAATTGACTTAATTTCTTTTCAAGTTCAACAATTTTGAGTTGTGCATCTGACAACTCTTTGCATTTTTCAGAAATCTCTTTTGTTTTCTCACTCATCATGTCATGAGCTAAGTCTATGACTTGAATTTTTTCGTTTAGTTTGCAGGTTAAAACTTCAATTTCACCTTCATAACCTTTTATTTTCTTCAAGTATAGAGACTCATTTCTTTTAGCAAAAAAAATTGATTCTTTTATGTTATACATCTCATTTACCAGACTTTTGTTTTGCGTTGACAACTTGTCAACCTCACCCTGTAATTCACGACATTTTAAGCAAACATATTTTGAACTTACTTCTCCAGTTTGTTTGTCTAAGTTGGCGATTAGAGCTGCAAGTTGAGCTTCCATTCTTTTGTATTTAGCTTCCTTTTCATAATCAAACTGTAGCTTTTCCTCTTCAGCTTCAGTTGTCTGATCAGCCTTATCTCCTTTAACTTCACTCTCTATCTCCACATCAGCATCCACTTTTGCTTCAGCACCTTCCACAGTAGCTTCAGCATCGTCAACTGGCACTATCTCTACCATGAATGCCTGAGTGGTATTCTCATTATCTTCTAGATGAACACTCCAATCATATGAACCTTCTCGTGCTGTAGAGATCAAAGCCTTTGAGCTAGAATTGCTTGATGCATTCCTGTTGGTTGAAGTTTGACCAGTAGAATCTGTTTTTGCTCTTTGACATTCCCTAGAAAAATGTCCATAGCTTTGACAGTTGAAGCACCTAACCTTGGTCTTATCAAAACCAACACTCTTCCCTATAAACTTCCTTCCTGTTCTGTTCATGAACCTCTTGACTCTTCTGGAAATCATGGCCATCTGCCATTGTAAATCCATCTCTTCTAGATCATCAGGGTGAATCTGATCATAATCTTCATCTAAAGTAGCAGGATCAGATATCTTCCCCTGAATGTAGTTTTCATATGAAGCAATGATGTGCGTTAGGTGTGATATAATTTTAACTATATTTTTAGCCCTTTTTAACACTTTAGTCAAGTTTTAAATTTATAAAACACGATATTCTACTAACACTAAACACACATATGGGCAAGTGCACCCATCATGAGCGTAGTATAGTGTTGGTAAGATACCGAGGTCGTCCAAGGACACAAGAGCTTTTAATACCGGTTTATCCTCAACGTCTAATCAAATCAAAAGTTTAGAAAAAGGTTTAAACATGAAAATAAAAACTAAAAATGCTGAAAATAAAAATAAAATAAAAACAGATAGACAAGATGAATCAGTTGGATCCGACTCGCCTTTAGTGTAACCTTTTGTCACACCCCAACTGATGGCGGAATCATCAGGGCGCGGCACTAGGTAGATCAGATTGCTCAAGAGAATCCATAACAACTATATTGCGACAGTATTTAATGCGCTCATTGTCCCATACTAATAAACAATACATTCACATAAGTTATCACAGATTTCTTGTCCTCTCGAACAATACAAATACGACAACATAGAATTTAGGTGAGTTTCTAGACTTCTAGCTTGATTTGATGTAGACTGCGACTAAACCTGCAACATACGTTAAAAGGACGTCAATACAAAAGTATTGGCGAGTATACAAATTTTGATAGAGTAGCATAAATAGTTAAAAGTGCTGCGAATTAACAAATACATAAACGAGATACCTCGACATACATGCATACAAGACTGATACTACCAGCCAAGTCACTCGAGCTGCGATTGCGATTGCTATTCATCCTAACTAGACCCGTCGGGTGCTATAGTACTATACTAGTTAAGGTGGGACCTCGCGAGTATAAGTCCTAACACATATGTAACTAGCATCACGTGTAAATATGCATAACAGTTATTCGCAAGTGATAAACAGTTTGATTGAATAATTCATTTTGATAAATTCGATTTAATAGAAACGTATGTTACACCTAAAATGCGATAAAAAGGGGTTCGAGTATACTCACGTCTGAGATTAGCCTGATTGCAGATTGATGGCGTAAGCGTTGCATAGTGTGTTAAACGGTGTAAAGTGTTAAAGGTTCGGACAGTACTCCGAATTGTTGAAATTAAAGTCAAGTGTGGGACCCAAGGTGAAATCAGACCGTTCGGATGGCTTGCCTATCCGATCGGATGGCAGCCTGTCCGTTCGGATGGCAGCCTATCCGATCGGACGACAACCTAGTCGTCCTTGGCACTTGACTAACTTTGAAGGCTTTTGGCGGTTTTGATCGAGACGATTCTGGGACGTGCTAAACAACAGAAACCCCATCTCGAACCAGTGGACCCGATCGGACAGGAATCACCCAAATCTGATCGGTTTACTGGTTCGTGACGGTCATTCTTGGTAAACCCGAAATCGGTCGTCTCTTTGTTAGGAACCAGATCTTGAACCAAGACGACACTAAGAATGAGTAGAGGGTCGGTATAAGCTCCGATTCTATCGGTTTTGAGTGCATTGAGTGAAAAAGGGTTGTAAGAAAGTTGGAACACCATCTTTCAATCCTTTTATTCATGATTATGTGTAGATCTGTGTGAAAATGTTGCTTATAGTTGTGGAAATCCTTCGGATCTGAGTTGTTCTTGGTGGAATGAGGCCAAAGCTTGAAGTTCATAAGAACTCCATGATGACATCATCCTAGAACACCCCAAATCCATTGATTTCACGGTTTAAAGTTAAGATGAAGAAGTGTGTGTAGATTATAGAAGTACAAGATTTAGATCGAAAACTTACAAGAATCGCGAGAAATAAAGAGAAAATAGCCCCAAAGCGTGCTGGTCGAATGAGAGCTCCACATCAGGGAAAATGATGTGAGGGTGTGGGTATTTATGGCAAGAGAGGATAGAAGGCAGTGCAGTGAGTTGGATCGGATGGCTGTCCGATCGGATGGCTATCCGATTGGATGGCACTCCGATCGGATGGCCATTCGATCGAAGTGCCATTCGATCAAACGCCTCCGGCGAGCTGAGTTTTGGTGTTCCGTTTCGATCGTTAAGCGTTGCGATAGTTTGGGTGTGCATTTTCATCCACATTTTTGTTTATTCAGTATTAGTCACATTGGGTCGTATATACATATCCAGATTTCATATCCTGCGATAATCGAGTTATGCCGCCTGCGAGTGCGTTTTTGATTATTGAGTTGCACTGCGACACATCACGGCTATCAAGGAGGGTAGAATTGGTCCTCACTCGACATCTTTGTGGTTGTCAGCAAGTACGATGTGATGTGATAGCCATAAAGTATGCGTAATATGCGAAAATACTGCGAATTAGCGATGTATGCGATATAGCTACATTATGATCCGAATCTCTGGTGCTAGGCGTAACGAGTATAACGAGCAGTAACAACGCACGAACGTGCGGGTTGTTATAGTCTCCCCTGCTTTAGGAAATTTCGAATCCACAAGAAGGGTCGCGAGAGTTGATGCGAGCGAGTAAGCGATAAGGCGGCAAGAATAAGCGAGTGATTGATCGAAAATCGACAAGCGAGAGAGTTGCGATGACTGGCGATGGCAGTGAGTAAGGCTATTCGTATACAAAAGACGGCAACACACAAAAAGCGATCCAAAAGTGTTTTGAATTCTTGAAAAGTTGATTAATTCGAAAAGGTTTAAAGAAACTTGTTTGTGAAAAATCTTCCCATAGTGCGGCGTTGAACTGTTTCGATGTTCACACCAACGCTATGAGTGGGATTTTATCATGTTACTAAAAATATTTTAGGGTGTTTAATACTCGTTTTATGAAATTTTCTCGTCACGCGGCAGTAACTTGAGTCGATTGTCATACCATCGTCACAAGATAATCTCGTTTTTACAAAGGTTTTGATCAATTTTTAGAAAAAAAGTTTTGTAAGAAAAAGTTTGTTTTCACAAGGGTTTTGATAATACCAAAATTTCAATTTAAAGTCGGCCCCGCATCGCACCTTCCCACGAAAGTTCGACAATATGGCTAAAACACTTATATATAGGACGTACCAGCGGCGTATCCACCATGTTTTAGCCATATGGCTTCCGTCCCGTGAGGCGGTGTCCTGTGTGTCGACGCAATACTGATAGATTTCGATTCCCTTGGTCCAAGGTAAAGATGGTCGGACCAAGTGTAAGAGAAAGATTGAGCAAACTGAGCGATGAAGTCGTTTTCGAGCTCAGTTTAGTGAGGAGTGCGGTAAGCGATGATTGGTACGCGATAATCGATAACACAACACCAAACACCAAACACCAAGCATAGTAAGCGAAGATGGAAATGATAAGCGAAAAGCGATAAGCGACAAGCGTAAAGCGATGAGCGATAGCGATAAACGATAATGACAACTGTCGAGCGATAGGCGACAGTTGATGCGCTGCAAGCGATGGAGACATGCGATTCGATTGGATTTTAACAACACCATAATTTTAACTAATATTAGCCCACATGGCCTTTTTCGACGAAAGTCTGCTGATACGGCTAAAACACCACCATGTCTTAGTCCTATTAGTTTCGTCTCGTGAGGCGAGGTTATGTGTGCGAACATAACGCAGATAACACAAATAGCGATAGGCGATAGCGATAGGCGATAAGAGTATCGAAGCGATGAGGTGGGTGCGAGAAGCGTTAAGGCGAAGAGCGACGAGCGATGAGCGGTACTCGTCAAGCGATCCACAATACGCGATTCACAGCAAGCGATACGCAGTAAACGGTAAGCGATAGAGTGATACGCATAAAATATGCGATTAAGCGAAAACACCATAAGCGATAGCGATCCATATAATAAGCGATTGAGATTGCGAACACACAATAAGCGATGGCATGAGACACATAATAAATGATTGCGATTTGCGAGATAGATTCTAGCGATAATGCGATTGCGAGCGTGTTGACCTACGAAAAGTCTAGCGATTACACGCTTTGAGTTGCGATTGAGATTGTTACGCCTTGTGATGTAGTATAGTGTGTCGAAAATAATCCACAATAGCATAATAGGTCTACGTTCCAACTCCACATGGCATTTTCTTCACAAAACTTCGGTTAGCATGGCGAAACACCGTCATGTTTCAACCAGGCGCCTCTGTTCCATGAATAGGTGTCACACTTCGTCAGACATGGTCAAGAGGCTTATATATATGAAGTACCAGCGGCGTATCCACCACGCTTAACCATGTCCTGAACGTTGAGGCATCATTGAAACTCACTACGATCTCCGTGCACTAACCAAAATAATTCCGTGTGCACCCGTGATTAATTTGATTCTTGCACGTTTATTGTACCTTATCTCAAGAACGCATAGTAGGGGTAAAATACATTATATAGTACATAGTGCTAGCATTAGATTGTGCACGAGTATAAGAGAGAAATAGAATCCACATGCGTCGAGAGATAGAACAAGTTCCACACATAAAAGAAATTGACGGCGATAAGTCGCATTATTACAACAACATTAGAAGCAAAATAACATTGTTGTGGAGGAATTTTACGGGACTGCGGTTGTTGCTGAAATTCCTCAAGGCTGCGGTCCCATGCGACAGTGTTGCGTAAGATGCCGTACCAGTTGCATTTTGCGCAATAGCGACAGTTAGCTTCTGGCGGGTGATGATACGTACACGTGAAACACAGCGGATGAGCTCCGTTGTAGGCGCATTTCAAGTGAACTGGAGCTGCTTGGAGAGGTTCTAGTTGCAACAGTCTAGTTGCTGAAGAGTCTGGGCTCATGGTCTTTCGTTTACGGCTGAGCTGAGCTTCATAAGATGATGCAGTGTCGTTGGTGGATTTGTCTGATGATTCGCTGGAGATATCATCGTAGGAATCTTCAGAAGAATCGTCGGTAGAATCGTTGGAAGAATCGTCGAATGAATCGATGATGATTGCTTAATGCGCTTGTTTGACAGGATTCTTGGAGAAGAATTCGTCCAAGACTCGTTTGTCGTTGATTTCTGCGGCTAAGCGGTAGGTTTCTTCGATGGTAGCAGGTCTTGCAGCTTCGACAAAATCGCCCACACATTCAGGCAAGCTGCGAATGTACTTCGTGATGGCTTTTTCTGAAGTGTTGACTTAACTCGGGCAGATTATGCTCAGCTGTTTAAACCTTGCGGTGTAGCCATTATTGTCACCTTCGACTTGCTTGATTTTCCAAAATTCGTCTTCTAGCTTCTGGATTTCGTGGGGAGGGCAGTACTCTTTCTTCATGAGCTCTTTCAGCTCATCCCAAGAGAGATCGTAAGCCACGGAGATCCCACGTTTGTTGCGTTCGGCTGTCCACCAGTCAAGTGCTCGCGATTGAAATACTCCGGTAGCGCAAGTAGTACGAAAACCATCGGGACACCCACTCTGACGAAGGGTAACATCGATAGAATCGAACCACTGGAGTAGCTGGGATACACCTCCTTCACCCTTGAACTCCATCGGGTCACAGGCTTTGAAGTGTTTGTAGAGGAAAGCTGATTGCGGTGCTTCCGTCTTAAAGTCTTCCGAGGTTCGAGAGTTGCTGAGAGAGTGCACTTGAGCGACAATCTGAGGAATGACCTTGGCCACTTCCCTGGCCACAAGCAAGGCAATCCTCTTCTTGGCGCTTCGTTTGGCTCTTCTCCTAGTTATCTGTCTCGAGGTAGAGTCGTTGGAAGGCATCTAGACAGAGAGAGATTTGGAGTGAGATTCGATCATAATGATTTTGAGTTTTGCGATGCGATTGAGCGCGATCAAAACTTGTAGCGAGTAATATAATAGTCTTCACATAGGAGCCACATAGGAGACAAGAGAATCCTAAATTCCCACACAATGATTTGTTTTGTACATATAAATAGTTGTAGTTTAAACTTACCCACATACATATCGGTGTAGAATACGCGAGGACGCGATGGGAGGGAGGGAGCGAGAGCGTAAGCGAGTAATTAGACATTAGTTTTGTTGCGAACATTCGGTTTTTGTTTTAGATTGCGATGGTTGTGCGAGTTGTGCGTTTTGTAAAACAAGGAGCGAAAATTGATAAATCGAGAAATCGATAAAGTGTAAAATAAACACATAAGACTAATTAAGTTCATTAAAGCATAAAACCGGCGAGTCGTAGGCTTAGTAAAATAATCGGAGTGCCTCGGGTGTTTAGGCGTCGACTTCCCAAGGTAACCCAACTATACCCAACAAGTTCGTACACGCGCGTTGACCTAGAAGACTTATGCTTCCACTGGGATGCAGCTCATGGCATTCGTTCTCCTAGTCATCATTTGGCTCGAGTCATCGTTATGGTCGAGTCCTTGGTGAGAGCTTTTCAAAAACCATTTTAGAGAGTGGAACGGTTTATTAAGATACGGGTTTCACCCCTGACTTAACAACTTCGTTCCTAATTGTGTGCTCTTCAAATAAATTCGTGAGTTCCACTAGATTTCGAAATGGAGACTTTCGTCGAGATGTGGATGTCACTCCTAGCTTGATGAAAGGTTCTCGTGCTAGAAAAATGCGCTGAGTGAGCGATCTTATCGAGAGTTCTTGGTTTTCACACCTGGTCTCGACTAGATCACTCGGTTTCGTTATGCGAGTATTTTCGAAAACGTGTGCATTGTGTCAGCCTTAGGAAAGGCGAAGTAGTATTTCAGCCTTAGGAAAGGCTCCTTCGTGTGAAGCTGTAGTACGCGGTGTTCACACAAAGTTGTAGTTTTTAGCAATTTCGATCGAGAGTCTCAAGTAGGCCCATACAAACCCTACTGGGTTCGTGTAGGATCGTGTACGGACCCGAAATGAGTCGATCAGAGGCGTTCTACACAATATGAAAGGCGGAAACAGGCATATTGTGTGTGATTCAGCAAGATATTCACTTTAACTGTTGTTCGGATTAACTTGACAAAGTTTTACAGCGAAACAACACTTCGGCAGCACTTCAGCTCCGGAAACCTCTATCTAATTACGTTTCAAATGACACGAACCTACACCTATTTATAGACATTCTAATTCCGTGCCAAACATGTTCAAGCGAAATTACATACAAGCGAAATTAGGGTTCATGCGGAATTAGCTACTAATTCCGTGCGGAATTACCTAATGGCCACTTCAAGCGGAATTAGTTCTTTCAAGCGGAATTACATGATTTGACACTTTTCTCGAACTTCGTGCCCTGAACAATGCAAGACTCGATACAAGAAGAAGTCGACAGACGTATGCACCAACAGACTCCCCCTCGGATGTTGACGAGTCTTAAGTGTCGAGTCTTCAACGTCTTCAGTCTTTATCAGTCTGACTGCTCTCTTTGAAGTATCTTGACAATGTAAAACTTCTGCTATCTTCTCTTTACTCTCTTCTTCAGCATCAATAGACTCCCCTCGAATGAATCCTTGGATGTTGATCTTCAAAAAGTTTCACAGGAACAAAATCGTGATCTGGCTCTATACTCGGTTTCAGAATCCAGGCTATCCTGCACATCCTCTACCTCACAATAAATTTCACAAATTTAACATTTGACAAATTTATATATCCAGACTTTCCCTCAAATTTATCCAGAATGCTTTAACAATGTTAATAACTGATAAACCACTTGTAAGTAAATATTCAAGCTTTTTAGTTTAAACCGACTCCCCCTCAAATTGATCATCATGTTTAGCACTTGGAACTTCGAAAATCAGCTCTTCAACATCAGTTGTCGAAAATCTTTTTGGATTTTACAAAATTTTATGTTAAAACACACTAAAATCTTTTTAAATTTTTGATTTTAATGAAATGCAGTAAACAAATATTTACAGACAATCTTTTTTGTGAGTTTGTGTAAGAGGATCATATCAGATAATGAGACAAATCACTAACACCGTTAAGCTTTAAACATTTTAAGTTCTAAACGATTCACTTAGATTGTCAGTATACTGGTCCACTTAAATTTTCAAACAAAGTTCAACTGATTCGAGTTACGAGATTATTGTTTTAAGCACATAAACTTATTCGCGTGTCCCACCACTTGAATATACTCCCATATCAAGATCCCAATATTCAGTCTTACAGGTGAATATACCTAGATGATTTATGTAAAGGGGTTAAATGCGAAACTGTGAGAGCTCAGGTCAGAACTTCCGTTCAGCAGAGAGATGACGGCTCGACTTTTGGTGTGTCCCCATTAGAGGATCTTTTCTTCAACAGCACATGATTAGCATTTTTCAATGTTTTATCATTTTTTATGCTGAGGGCGGTGCTATATTTCAAGAAAAAGCAGAAAGTATTATACGGGGACTAGGCTATTGCTTCCGCAAAATCAGAAGTCCCGGGATAATACCCCAGATATCACTGAGTATAAAGACCTAGTATCTCAGAAAGAGGGACCTTTCAAACAAGATTTCGGGGGTTACCCATATATCCAAGAAATGTTCCCCACGATATAAGCAAGTTTGAAATTTTAAGTTTATATCTTGAAAACAATCTACTAAATGTGCAAAAACCTACTGGCACATCCTCAGTGAGATCGTTTATCACATTTTAACTTTCCAATTCTTTAGCGTGCTGTGATAGTCCACTGATGTACTATCATTTCCTCTTTTTCACAACAAAACTCTTTTTCATTTTATCATGTTTTTGGCTTTTTCAAAATTTTCTAATGTTTTTGGATTTTCTGAAAATTTCTTACTCCCCCTAAAATTCAAAAACATTTTAAAGAAACTTGAAAACAAACTGAGCTCTTGACCCACTTGTAAAAAAAAAAAACAATTTTGAAAACAAACTGTACAAATAAAGTGACAACTGATTTCGAATTGCTTCAATTCGCCATCCACTTGGCATAAACAATCAGAACTCCCCCTATCAACAAACTATTTTCTCATTATGATTTCAAAACACTTAAGTTTGTTTTAATCAAAATGATTTTTCCGGAAAATAAGTTTTGTTAAAACCACTTGTAGGTTCGGGGTTCATCTCATCATATTGTTTATCAACATATCACATGCAGGATTACATCAAGTTCAACTTAATGACCTTGATTAACCTCTTAAAAATTTACCATTTGTACCACTTGTAGGTACTTTCACAAACCCAAATACCAAGATATATGCCGATTCCTGCTCTACACTTACCAACCTGAGAGCTCCGGCAAGTCACAACCTGTAAAATTTAACAATTTTAAGATTCATTCACAAAATCAATTATTAAGAAAGATGCCGATTCATGCTCCACGATTACAAACTTGGGAACTCCGGCAAGTCAGGTTTTCAAGTAAAGAAAATGTCCACCCAAGCCTGACCAGCCTTGGGTGATCTTAACTCTTCTTCAGTTGGGTTATAAGTTGCCTTCTTTGTTGCATAAAAATCCTTAACCCCTTTCACCTTACCCTCGATCATCTTCCCAAAAATCTTCTTCACATTCCCAATAAAAGCTTTCTCAACATCAAATTCATTCTTTTCAGAATAAAATTGATTCGAGATCTCAACTTTTCCAATCTTTGATTTAAAATTCTCAATCCGCAATGGTGGAAAATGAACATCATCTAAAGGCGGAACTGAGTTTTCACCATTTTTAACGACTTGTGGCTCCTCTGATTTTGTGGAATCAGATTCATCGCCAAGTTTTACTTCTGATTTCTTAACAACCTAAGCTTGATTGTCAAGATTTCCCCATCGTTTGTAAAACCTTTTCGAACACTCACCAACTTCATATGTTGAATTTTTAAACACTTTAAATTTCTCAGTTGGTGGTTCGGTTTTATCAACAACTATTTCTTTGAGTTTTTCTGAGACTCCATGTTTTGTGTTGGTTGCCTTAGGACAGTTCCAGGCGATGTGACCAACTTCTTGACATCTGTAACATGTTCTTGTCTCTTTTCTCTGATGAGCTTCAGTTTTCTTCTTTTCAGCAAGAAATTCCTGATTTGACTGTCTCCAGAATGAGCTCTTCTTTTCATCCTCAGCAAAAGTACCTGACACAAATTTTGTATTTTTATAAATTTTCTCATTTTTATAATTTTCTGGTGGAATAAAACCCAATCCTTTCTTTTTGAAATTACCATTATGGTTTGGTTTCTTTTGAAAACCAGAACCAGAATTGTAATTCTTTTTCTTGTTTAAAACTTTGTTCCTTCTTTGTTGATCTCTTGAAGTGTACTTTTTAGGTTTTTCTTTAAGATTTAAATCTTTTATTTCAGAAATATTAATTCATGTTAGTTTGAAAACCTCTTTGATCTTTTCAATTTGGACACTTCTTATTGGAAATTCTTTATCAAAATATAATTTGTCAGAATCATTCGAAGTATATGCAACTTCAAATGTTTCGTCATTCAAATTGGATTTTGACAACAAAAATTCTTTACTATAAACCCGTTTTCCCGACGACTTTGGACTCTTGACAGACGAACTCGAACTCCCAGACTCAGACTATGACTCTGACTCCTCATCCTTATCCAACACCTGATCAACCATCTTTTTTATTAACTCAGACTCATGATCTGTGTCGGACGTTGTGAATGTGATATCAATATTGTCTGGCAACTCATCGGTTATCTCGGACTCTAACTTAATATTGACTGCCTTTTTTACTTGTTCCTCATTTGGTTTTCTAGGCGAATACCTTTCCCAAATCGGAGGCGGACACTTATTATAACTGACACTTTGTTTCTTACCAGTATCCTTCTTCTTCGACTTCTTGTCTTCAAACGCTTCAAAACCTGCAACAGTTGGATAAATTCTGTCAATTAAGTAATCAGAACTTGAATAACTTTTCAGTAATCGTCTGATTCTTTCGTTTTCAACTTTTTCAACTTCCAACTCCTGCTTCAATTTCGCACATTCTTCAATGTAAAAATTAATCTCTTTCTGCTTAGACATCATTGTTGCATTCATCATTGTCAAAGCATCTTCTCTTTCCGAGTTTGTCTTCTGCAAATTATTTACAGTTCTGTTTAACACATCGTATGATTCTTTTAAATTCTTGACATCAAACAGCAACTTCTCTTTCAACTTTTCAAGCACACTAAACTTTTCATCTTTATCTTCACATTGTTTGCAAGGTTCCAAACATGTAAGACAAGGTTTTGTGAATTCAACAATCTTTTCAATCTCTACAATCTTCTCAACTACCTTTTCCACTTCAACTATCTTCTCAACAACCTTAACTTCTTTCATTTCTTTTGCAGCTTTTCTCTCTTTAAATTTCTTCAATTTATCTGCAAAATAAAATTCAAAACTGTCAGAAGATAAATGAATTTTTCCATTGTTTATTTGACTTTCTTCTTCATCATCACTGCTATCAGTTGATGATTGGTTGGAATCTTGTGTCTTTTCTGAGTTTTCTGAAGAAACAGACTCTACATCTTGGCTTTTCTCATCATCTGTAAACACATCCATCCACTCTTTTATCAACTCTGGTTCTTGAACAATTCGTGCAATGAATGCTCCAAGATTGGAATCAGCTAGAATGTATTTGTCCCAGCTAAAACCTGCTGCCACTTTTTCATCATCTTGATCTATGATACCATAATAAGCTTTCTTATTTGCATCTTCGATCATTCTAGCATGTGCCGTTTATGGTTCTTTTTGTTGATGCGGTTGATGAGCGATTTGTTGATATATAGCCTTCCGATAGTAATCTTGGCCACCAAATGGATTCTTTGCTCCACTAGCTTCTTGATTTTTGCATTCTCTTTTAAAATGACCTTTCTCCCTGCATCGAAAACAAGTAACTTTAGATTTATCAAAACCCAAAGTTGAAACATGAGCATCCAAAAAATCATTTCTTCCTGTAATTATTTTGAACTTTTCAGCTCTTCTCAAGACACTAGCTAGACACCATTTGATGTCCATGAGCTCCAATTCCTCTGCATCAATCTGATCATAATCTTCCTTGGTTAGCATAGTATTACCAATTCTTCCAGCAATCAATCCTTCATAAGATTCCAATGCGGTAACCAGTAATGCCATATGACTTTTAACAACTTCTTCAGAAAAATTCTGACCATTTTGAAGATGCAATGCAACATTGCACTGAATCATATGTCCATTACCAACATTTGAACTTTGAACACTTGGAGGATTGACATTTGAAAATCCACTAGTGTTGATTGAGCTTTGACTGACTGATCCAGATGAGTTCCCTACACTAAAAGCGGTTTGGATCTTTGGACTTGCTTCAACAGTTTGAGCATTTCCTTTATAGTACAATTTGATGTCTTGTTGATGGCTTGAGTTATTCATTCTGGCAATCTTTTGCTGTTCGAGATCTTGTCCCTCAAGCTTTTCAATAAATTGTCCAATAGACAATATACTAAACTCTCCTGTATTCTTTAAAATCATGAGATATGTACCCCATTCTTTCTGAGGTAAAGCATCAGCTAACTTCTCAACCCATTCTGCTGGAGTTTTAGTAATTTTCAACTGAGACATGGTACGCACAAGATGACAATATCTCTCAATGAGAGTCTTTGTAGATTCACCTGGTATACTTGTAAACAACTCAAATTCTTTCTTCAATAATGATTTTTTGCTATTGTTCATTTCCGTACTTCCTTCGAATTTCTTCTCAAGTGCCTCCCATATTGAAAAAGCACTACCATCATGTTGAAGCAACACAAATATATCCTCTTTGACAGCTTGTTGTAGAAGACTAATCATCATTTTTTCTCCTTTATAACTATCTCTCTCTTTGTCTGAAAATTCTAAGATAATCTTATCAACATTCAAAGCGGTCTGTGGTCTAACATATTTTGTTTCAATGCTTTCCCAAGCTCTCAGATGGTTTGCTTGAACCCAATTCTCAAAATGATTTTTCTAGCCATGGTACTCTTCAAAGTTCCAGTTTCTTTTTCCAAGTTCATGTTTTGAGCAATGGAAGCTGGACTAGTTGGGGATGTAGCAAACGCGTTGTAGAACTCTTCTTCCATGATTCGGTAAATAGTTTCACAAACAGACACTTTCAAATGAAATTATGTCTTTCGAACGAAATCACTTCCAAGCGAAATTACCTTCAAGCGAGATTAACCTGCACAATCAACTTTCAAACGAAATTATCAAACGAAATTTAATTCCGTGTGGAATAAGAAATCAATTCAAATGGAATTAATTCTTTGGAGCGAAATTACTAATTCCGTGTGGAATCACTCAAGCGGAATTACTTACTCCGTGCGGAATTTCAAGCGAAATTAGCCAAACTATGTAATTCCATGCGGAATTAGGGTACAATTTCAAACAGAATTAAGCTGACGTCATCATTTCGATTCAACTTTTCAAACGGAATTACAATTTTTATCAATTATAGATCGAATTAAGGTCCAATTCTCTTAAGGCTTTGTTAAAACACAATTTCGCTTATGATGTGTAAAATTCAGGCCATTTTAACCGTTAAAACTTGTTCAATTGAGAAAAGAAGGTGTAGAAGTTAGAAAACAAGATGAATTCAGGCTGAAATCGACAGAACTCCTCCTCCTGAGCTCTGATACCACTTGTAGGATCGTGTACAGACCCGAAACAAGTCGATCAGAGGCGTTCTACACAATATGAAAGGCGGAAACAGACATATTGTGTGTGATTCAGCAAGATATTCACTTTAACTGTTGTTCGGATTAACTTGACAAAGTTTTACAGCGAAACAACACTTCGGCAGCACTTCGGCTCCGGAAACCTCTATCTAATTCCGTTTCGAATGACACGGACCTACACCTATTTATAGACATTCTAATTTCATGCCAAACATGTTCAAGCGGAATTACATACAAGCGAAATTAGGGTTCATGCGGAATTAGCTACTAATTCCGTGCGGAATTACCTAATGGCCACTTCAAGCGGAATTAGTTCTTTCACGCGGAATTACATGATTTGACACTTTTCTCGAACTTCGTGCCCTGAACAATGCAAGACTCGATACAAGACGAAGTCGACAGATGTATGCACCAACAGTTCGTACGAGTCGGCCCGTTGGTACTTAGTCTATAGACTAGGTCGTTTCTAAGACATCGACCCAGACTAGGTCAAGTCTGGCCTAATTCCCTATAGTTATGGCTCTGATACCAATCTGTCACACCCCAACCGATGGCGGAATCATCGGGGCGCGGCACTAGGCGGATCAGATTGCTCAAGAGAATCCATAACAACTATATTGCGATAGTATTTAATGCGTTCATTATCCCATACTAATAAACAATACATTCACCTAAGTTATCACAGATTTCTTGTCCTGTCGAACAATACAAATCCGACAACATAGAATTTAGGTGAGTTTCTAGACTTCCTAGCTTGATTTGATGTAGACTGCGACTAAACCTGCAACATACGTTAAAACGACGTCATTACAAAAGTTATGGCGAGTATACAAGTTTTGATAGAGTAGCATAAATAGTTAAAAGTGCTGCGAATTACCAAATACATAAACGAGATACCTCGACATACATGCATACAAGACTGATAATACCAGCTAAGTCACTTGAGCTGCGATTGCGATTGCTATTCATCCTAACTAGACCCCGTCGGGTGCTATAGTACTATACTAGTTATGGCGGGACCTCGCGAGTATAAGTCCTAACACATATGTAACTAGCATCACGTGTAAGTATGCATAACAATTATTCGTAAGTGATAAACAGTTTGATTGAATAATTCGTTTTGATAAATTTGATTTAATAGAAACGTATGTTACACCCAAAATGCGATAAAAAAGGGGTTCGAGTATACTCACAGTCGGTGCTCAACAAGTAAACACAACTTGGTTGGATTGAAAGGAGCACGTCTGAGATTAGCCTGATTGCAGATTGATGGCGTAAGCGTTGCATAGTGCGTTAAACGGTGTGAAGTGTTAAAGGTTCGGACAGTACTCCGAATTATTGAAATTAAAGTCAAGTGTGGGACCCAAGGTGAAATCAGACCGTTTGGATGGCTTGCCTGTCCGATCGGATGGCAGCCTGTCCGTTCGGATGGCAGCCTTTCCGTTCGGATGGCAGCCTGTCCGATCGGACGACAACCTAGTCGTCCTTGGAACTTGACTCACTTTGAAGGCTTTTGGCGGTTTTGATCGAGACAATTCTGGGATGTGCTAAACAACAGAAACCCCATCTCGAACCAGGGGACCCAATCGGACAGGAATCACCCAAATCTGACCGGTTTACTGGTTCGTGACGGTCATTCTTGGTTAACCCGAAATCGGTCGTCTCTTTATTAGGAACCAGAGCTTGAACCAACACGACACTAAGAATGAGTAGAGGGTCGGTATAAGCTCCAATTCTATCGGTTTTGAGTGCATTGAGTGAAAAAGGGTTGTAAGAAAGTTGGAACACCATCTTTCAATCCTTTTATTCATGTTTATGTGTAGATCTGTGTGAAAATGTTGCTTATACTTGTGGAAATCCTTCGGATCTGAGTTGTTCTTGGTGGAATGAGGCCAAAGCTTGAAGTTCATAAGAACTCCATGATGACATCATCCTAGAACACCCCAAATCCATTGATTTCACGGTTTAAAGTTAAGATTCAAAGGTGAAAATGACGAAGAAGTGTGCGTAGATTATAGAAGTACAAGATTTAGGTCGAAAACTTACAAGAATCGCGAGAAATTGAGTGAAAATAGCCCCAAAGCGTGCTGGTCGAATGAGAGCTCCACATCAGGGAAAATGATGTGAGGGTGGGGGTATTTATAGGCAAGAGAGGAGAGAAGGCGGTGCAGTGAGTTGGATCGGAGGGCCGTCCGATCGGATGGCTGTCCGATCGGATGGCCATTCGATCGAAGTGCCATTCAATCAAACGCCTCCGGCGAGCTGAGTTTTGGCGTTCCGTTTCGATCGTTAAGCATTGCGATAGTTTGGGTGCGCATTTTCATCCACATTTTTGTTTATTCAGCATAATTAGTCACATTGGGTCGTATATACATATCCATATTTCATATCCTGCGATAATCGAGTTATGCGTGCCTGCGAGTGCGTTTTTGATTATTGAGTTGCACTGCGACATATCACGGCTATCAAGGAGGGTAGAATTGGTCCTCACTCGACATCTTCGTGGTTGTCAGCAAGTACGATGTGATGTGATAGCGATAAAGTATGCGTCAAATGCGAAAATACTGCGAATTAGCGATGTATGCGATATAGCTACATTATGATCCGAATCTCTGGTGCTAGGCGTAACGAGTATAACGAGCAGTAACAACGCACGAACGTGCGGGTTGTTACACCTTTGATTATTTCCGCACTTTTTCACTTTTTAAGATATTATCTTAGTTATTGTAGTAGGCCCCTCTTTTGAAGGTGACGTTACCCTCAACCCAGTAGTTTGAGTCAGCAAGGATACAATCCTAAAGGGTTGGATTATTGAAAGATAATTAATTAAGTTATTAATGCGTAATGTGGTAGGCCCCTCTTTTGAAGGTGACGTTACCCTCGGCTAAGTAGTTTGAGTCAGCAGGGATACAATCCTAAGTAGCCGGGTTAATATATTAACAGTAGTTTACATATGAGGGGATCAAGAAATTCGGACCCCCGCCATCAAATACCAGTGTGTATTAAAGGAGATCCTACTAAGCTTGACCCAGGTCCTTGCAGGATCTATACACTGAACAAGGCAAGACGCTTACCAAACCATTCCATTAATCCCCGACCAAGTAGCCAACATATCTCCTTATAGATCGTGGAGATATGAATGGTGTAAATCTTTTATTTTATATAGACAGTAAAATAACGCCAAGACACCACGGTCAAATGATAAGGAAGTTTCACCTTCAACATAAGAAACTAGTTATTAAAGTCATTATTACATAACCAAATAAAAAGTGCGAAAAGATTAAAAATAAAAAGTATTACACTAAATGTGACAACTGTCAAAAATCCAGGTGTCCGTGCAATTAATTAATCATGATTAGTGCTTAAAGACTGTGCTAAATTTGGAATTAACTGCTTTCTGATTTTTGCGTTATATTTACTTGTGCATCACTTATTGCATATTGTCATTTCATTACTGCATGCAAACATATTGGCATAGAGAATGCATTAAGTACAGTTAGCACAGTGAACGGATAAATTAGGAAGATACTGAAAGAACTCAGCACATAGACAGACAGTGTTTTTGAGACCAGGTATAGGCCAGAAACTAAGTACTGCACTAGTATAGTGTGTAGGAAAGTAAGGATGCCAAACTGCCTTTCTAAGTGATAGTTTAAGAGCCGGAAAGTGCCTAAAACTCACCCAAAGTGCTGAATTAAGCAAAATTCAGCAAAAATCAGCATTTAAACAATCTAATTTCATGCAGAAATATGCTTAAATGGTCCTGTATGCTTTCCTAAGTATCGGGAATTAAAAGTGTCACAAAAGGGTACATAAAGAACACTAAACCATATAATTTAGCACTTTAACGAACCAGTATCTAACCGAACAACCGGACACTACCCGAAACATCAAATTTACACTAGAAGCACTGTTTTAACATTACTAAGCCAGTTATGGTCCCCGAACGTCATAACACCCCATACAAAATATCTACCAACTAAATCATGTAACTAAAACTTGATATGTAACTAGATTGTAACTAAATGGTTAGAACCTAAGCTAAACCCCCCCCCCCCCCCACCTATTTTCAACCAACATATGGCCCACCAAGAGGATTTTATTTCATTATTTAAATGGATCTTGTTCCCCCATAATTGGCACATTACACAATGGTTAGTATGAGAAAATGGACATAAGAAGAACATAAGAGACCATGAACTCATTCTTACACCCACACTTCACACACTTAACTCTCTCCCTCCCTTGCTCTTGCTCACGGCCGAGATCACCCACACCCACCATCACCTTTATCCAACTTTCTTCATACATTCCAAGCATATACAAGGAAGCTAGAGATCATACAAGGAAGCTTGGTGGCTTTGGAACTTCAAGGACCTCTCTTATTTTCTTTTATCCTCTTCATTTCTACACTTGAATCATCCCTAGCCTTGTCCTAGTGGTAAGAACCTTGATCTATCTATTTCACATCTATTTTAAGTGGTTAATGATGAATCATGATCAAAAACTTAAAGAACACTAAAGAATCATATGAAGTAAATATGAACATAAGCTTGTTTAGTAAGGATATCTTGATGAATATAAGTTGTTATGCTTGTTGATCTTTGATTGATTGTAGAAATGATGTTGATCATCATAAGATCTTGCTAGATCATGATTAAAAACATAATCTAGCAAGATGTAAGAAAGGAAATTGTTGTAGGATGACAGATCATCCACATGAAGTCATGGACTTGAAAGAACACTTTGTTTTCTTGAAAAGTAATGAACAAAGTAAGATGTTAAACACATAGATCTAAATATTTATGAATGATTTCTAAAGAAACCAAGTTTAAAATATAAGTTTCATTAACTCTTAGTTCTTACATAAACAAATCCTATTTTAGTGGTTAAACAAGTGTAAGAACACTTGTGAAACAAGAAGGTTTCATAAAGAGATGTTTTTAGAAAATATGTTTTGAAGTTGTAAACATCCAACTTCTTTAAAAATAAAGTTTTTAAAGAAGTAAACACATTTTAAAGGGTAACAAGACTTACTAAGAATTCTAGTAAGTTATTACAAATTTCCAGAAATATTCAAGTTCATGAAGTAGTAGGATATGCATGATTTTGGCAAGATCGGTAAATAAAGGTTGTTAGTTGATGATTGTAAGTTGATTATGATGATTTTTACAAAAGAAAATGATATGCTTGAAAGCATGGAAACCTCCATTTTTAGGGGAAACTATGGCAAAATTTTCTAAAAATATAAACACTTAGAAAAATATTTTTAAACAAATATTTACAAGTGTATTTTAAACCATGGATTTCCTACATAAACTTTGCCATAATTTTTGTTACAAAAATATAAAATATTGGAGGTTGGTTTTTATAATTAAAAGTGACTAAATATGTATTTAGGAAATATATATTTAAAAGACACCATGTGTGTGATTATTTGTATATTTTGTGTATTAGTTATATTATTTTAGGACTTGAAATATTATAACTCACAAAATACCAAGAAATTACCATCCAAAATAATACCAAAATTCCAAAGAATAAATATACAAGCTTACACAAAATATTGGAGAACCGAACTATGAAATGTGACTTGCAATTATTCCGGAAGATTTATTCACAAAAGAGTATTTTGGTAAATAATATTTTGGACACCAAAGAAGTAAAAATATAATTTTTACAATTACCACAAGAGTATACCATATTTTCGACAAGGAAAAATATATTATATTTTTGGCAAATACGAAATATATATTTTCTTACACAAATATGAGAAACAATATATTTTTGGGAAAAATGAGTATATATATATATATATATATATATATATATATATATATATATATATATATATATATATTCAAAGTGGACTTGAAAATATTTTTTTTTTTTTTGGACTTTACAAGAGAATACGGAATTAAGTATAAAGAATACTTAAAAATACACATGTATAAGATACCCCCATCCTTGGAAGGGAAATACAAGTGAAAATACTTGGGAAGTATTATTACAATAATATTGTTTAACAATTATTCCAAAATTTATAAATATAATTTAAGTTAAAATATTAATTATTTTAACAAATAATTATGTAACTTAGAATAATCTCAAAGACATAAAAGAAACATAACTCAAGAACATTAATACTAAGTCAAGGCACGACCCGTTCGTCTAATAGACATTAGTACGTTGTAGGTAGTCGTGTTCAACGAAGGAGCTAGAGTTACAATTACTAAAGACGCAAGACTGTGAGTTCATGTCCCCCTTTCTTTTAACTGTTTTCGTTTTAGACTTGGGGGGTGAAGTACATGTTATAAATGATTATCATTTCAAAAGGTTTACAAATGAATGAACTGCTAGATCATGTGGAAGGGTAGGCGTTAGCTTGAGACCATTAATCCTTTAGAAGGACCGAGGGGCATGAGTGATAGATATATTTGGGTGTTGCGAGCCCCACCCATGAGTCCGCGAGTTAGCTCATGTGGTGACTATGTCGTTCCAGCCTGGAGGCCCGGTGCGAAATATGCAAAGGATTGAGCCTTCCTACACTGGTTCACCATGTTAGTGTATTAGCTACACATTAATTGACCTGTTCATTTTCACAAACTATATTTTCAATGATTTCAAAGGTTTATTCACAATCACACACATGAACTCGCTCAACTTTTGTTGATGTTTTCAAAATACATGTATTTCAGGAAATTAGTAGTGGATCTGGCGGGCGTTGGATGTTTCAAGCTGCGTTAAGAATAAAAGATGTCACCCATGGTCTTAGGGTTGGACAGTGAGTCTTATTCCTGGACGAGACACGTCTTCCAAGTCCTGGTTTTATTTAATGTCATTGGTCGAGTCGTTGTGAACTTTTAAACAAGTTGCATGGGTTGTACTCGTATTTGAATTTTTATGTTTTAAGACAATGCTGTCGTGTTTTTTTTAAACTAAATTTATGGATGAACATCTATGGTTTTAATCATATAGTGTTGTTATGATTGAATGCAATGGTATTAAGAAAGTCACACCATCACGCTTCCGCAAAAGTCAGGGTGTGACACTAAATGCTTGTATTCACCAAGTGATGTACGAGACTTAGGCAAACATGGCTTTTGATTGTCAAGAACTCTTACTCTCAATCTTGGATCCCGAGACTACTACACACACTCTATGATGGATGATGGATGATGGTGGTGGATGATGGTGTTGTGGTGGTGGTGGAATGTGGGTGAAGTGGGAGAGAGGTGGTTTGCCAACGGATGATTCGCAAGTGAGCCAAGCACCCCTATTTATAGCCTGCACAGAAGCCCGGACACGGCCCCGTGTCCATTGGGCATGGCCCCGTGTCCATCCATCTTCTCTTTCTTCATTAAATGCAGTTTGTCTGCATTAGTTGACCACGCCTCCGTGTCCGCTGGGCACGGCCCCGTGTGCAGAAGCGTATCTTTACTATCAAGATTTGCTTAGATTCTGCGAATCTTTGCGTTGACCACGGCCCCGTGTCCGGTGGACACGCCCCATGTTGGGTGATAGAAGCTTCTACAACTTTGTCTTTTCTGCAGACACTTGGGCACGCCCCCTGCTCATTGAGCACGGGGCGTGTTCAGCCTCCTGTTTTCTTGTTTTTGCTTGGGAAGATGCTGTCGAGGGGTCGGGCATGCCACGTTTATTCCTTTTCTTGTATTATTGTTAGATTTAGCTGCATTTTTGTTTCTTTTTTTCATTTGAGCTCTTTTAATCCTGAAAATACAAAAAGAAGACAAAAGCACACTTTTTCCAACATTAGTACTAAAAAAGGGTTAGTTTTATGCCTCGTTTGATGTAATTTATATGTTGCATTTTACACACATCAAATACCCCCACACTTGAATCTTTGCTTGTCCTCAAGCAAAACTCTTTACAATGTGGCTTACACTCCCAAATGGAATGGGTAGAAGAGAAGGTTTTGGGCTTGTCTTGAGTGTCGGGATTCCAAGATCTTTATTAGGCTTTATTTTTATGTTATTTACAATCCTATTCGTTATGATTTATTTAGAACAATTACATAAGAGGAATTATTTATTTGGGCATAACATGCCTATTTAAAATTCCATTTATATACAAGTTCACATACCTCACGGGAGTTCACTCAACACTCGGCCGAAGATGTATTTTTGTGAAACACTTGAGAGCGGCATGGAACTTACTTCTACCATATGCTTGCCAAGCAATCAATCATTCTCCTTTTTAACTATAAACCTTTGTAGATATCAAGAGGACTTTTGGGGAAGGGTTAGGCTTGGGTTAAATGTAAGTGTTTTTGGGTTAGTGGTTAGTAGAAAAGGGCAAAAAAGCGTAAAAAGCATCGGTTTTCGTAAAACTTTTTGTTTTTGTGACTTTTTATTTTAATGAAGCATTTTCAAACAAAGTTTCTTTTTGATGAACTTGTTTGTTTATTGCTAGGCTTCATAATTTTTTTTTTTTTATAAGGAATGTCACAAGAAAACCGAGCTTGTTACTAAAATAAAGGGTTTAAAATAAAAAGGTTTTTGGTGGGTAAAGGGTGTTTGGTTTGAGGGTTTAGAAATGAAAAAGTTTAGGCTCAAAGGGGTTAACTAGGGGGATGTTGGGTAGATGGTAAAAAAAATAATGGTGTTGAAACAAAAAGGGTTAGTCCTAATGCCTCCATCATTTTCTTACTTGGGTTTAAGTTGGTATGGACCGGGAATGTATCGTCATGGAAGTTCTAGAGTTGTAAGAAACCAAGCTGCTATTCACACAAGAAACGAAAAATGAGCATTTAGTTTAAAGATGTGTATTTGTATGCTCAATAAAGGCTCAAAACTCACTTTTTGTGGGAATGGGTTTTTAATGTGATCTAGTATATATAATCAATTTTAACTAGATTTGTTATGCCGTTTCATAATTTCTTATGTTGGTTCTTTTTATCACCACGCTATCGGTTGTAAATTTATAAAGATAAAACCTCTTTAGAACTTGTTATTCCCAATTTAAACCAAGACAAGTAAAAAAAAAACAGAAAGTTTTTGAAAAAATTTGGGGTGTTTGTCGGTTCCAATAGAGTTTTGTGTAAGGCTTGTAACCAGGACTTGCAAAATTCAAGGTTTTAGCATCCCCCACACTTAAATTACACATTGTCCTCAATGTGTCCCAAAAATAAGTTTTTAGGTTGATTGAATGTGTAAAAAGGTGTGAAAAAGCAAAAATTTATGTTACTGGGCGTCTGGACACGACCCCGTGGTGTCCGGGCACGGCCCCGTGTTCAGATTGCCAGTAACAGAAAACAACAGAAAGTAACAGAAGGCTGGGCACGGGGGCATGTTCAGTGAGCATGCCCCGTGTCCAGGTACCTGAACTGGGCATTTTCTGCAGATGGTTGAGCACGGGGCGTGTTGGCTGGGCACGACCCCGTGCTGAACTTGCTGTAATGAAGAAAAATTGTCGGGTGGCTCTGTTTTTGTGCATGGGGTGTTGGTTCAAGCTTCCCTTAGTATCCTTCACCATCCCGAGTGTGTTTTTACCATTACAACATCATCCAAACACCAAATAATTTTGAAAAACCATCATGCATTAAAATAGAGAGGATTACATTAAGTCCTAGAGAAACAAAAGAAAGAAGAAAACTAGATAGTTCCTATGATAGTTAGGTCAAGTGGTACATGAAATTACCCTAACGAGTTATATCCTTATTTTAGGAATAACAAAAATTCCGGAAATAGCTTCCCGGTGTCTCATTATAGAACTCGGAACCGAGAAGTGTCCTCTAGATGTCGTTGAGCCACTCCTCTATCTCCTTTGGGAGGAAGAAGGCGGGCTCGTTTTCCACAACATCTTGTGGAGGAGGAGGAGGAGCGTTGGCAACCGGGACCCCATGTAGAATGTCTTGAGGGGGTTCCGCATGTATGGTGTACCACTCGGCCGGTATGATAACTTCCGGTACCACGTTCCATGCCCTTTGGGTAATGATTGGTACCAAAGGAGGAGAAGCGAGAATATTCAACCTTTGGTGCAAAAGGTTGACTACTCTGAGACATCCTTCTAGCCCCACCGATAAATGATTGATACGGTCGACCAAAGATTCCTCAACCTCGGTCATCTCATCTATGGCCTCTCTTAAGGCATAGACATAATTGACAAGGGAGTCTTCCACCGATGACCTTCTTCCTTGTCGGTTGTTTCTGGAGTGTGATGATGATGTTCCACTGTTTCTGCTCGACATTCTAAGAAAACAAACCGAAAAGAAGTCATTTTAATGAAACAGAATCTCGGACACGGCCCCGTGCTCACTGAGCATGGCCCCGTGTTCACCTCTCTGCAGATTTTTAGAACAAGGAATCTTGGAGTTTCAAATTATTTTTCTGACTTTTGAAACATTTTTTAGTAGAAATAATCTAAAACAGTGTTATAAAACTTATTTTCAACAAGATTCCTTGAATAAAAATCTAACAAATATCACAATAAAGCTTGAATCTATGGTGATTTCAAGCTCTAATGGAGGTATTGAGGAGAAAATGAAGAAGAAGGTAATGGATAAAAGTGGAAAAGACAAGATGGTTGTTGGGAACCTTCTTTAGAATATACCTAGTATGGTATGTGTGAAGATCCCACCAAATCTCTGTCTTTGGAATGGTCTAAGTGTGTAGGAATCTTGCTGCATTTAAAGAAAATGACAGCACGCCGGATTAAAAATAAAAAGTATTACACTAAATGCTTGTCTTCACCAAGTGATGTAAGAGACTTAGGCAAACATGGCCTTTGATTGTCAAGAACTCTTACTATCAATCTTGGATCCCGAGACTACTACACACACTCTATGATGGATGATGGTGGTGGATGATGGTGTTGTGGTGGTGGTGGTGGAGTGTGGGTGAAGTGGGAGAGAGGTGGTTTGCCAAGGGATGATTTGCAAGTGAGCCAAGCACCCCTTTTTATAGCCTACACAGAAGCCCGGACACGGCCCCATGTCCATTGGGCACGACCCCGTGTCCATCCATATTCTCTTTCTTCATTAAATGCAGTTTGTCTGCATTAATTGACCACGCCCCCGTGTCCGCTGGGCACGGCCCCGTGTGCAGAAGCGTATCTGTACTATCAAGATTTGCTTGGATTCTGCGAATCTTTGTGTTGACCACGGCCCCGTGTCCGGTGGACACGCCCCCGTGTTGGGTGATAGAAGCTTCTACAACTTTGTCTTTTCTGCAGACACTTGGGCACGCCCCCATGCTCATTGAGCACGGGGCGTGTTCAACCTCCTGTTTTCTTGTTTTTGCTTGGGAAGATGTTGTCGAGGGGTCGGGCATGCCACGTTTATTCCTTTTCTTGTATTATTGTTAGATTTAGCTGCATTTTTGCTTCTTTTGTTCATTTGAGCTCTTTTAATCATGAAAATACAAAAGGAAAACAAAAGCACACTTTTTCCAACATTAGTACTAAAAAAGGGTTAGTTTTATGTCTCATTTGATGTAATTTATATGTTGCATTTTACACACATCAAGCAACGAATGAGGCAAGTAGAGCAAGATGTTCTTCTGCAGACTTCACACTAATAGGCATCAACTTTGTACTACTACTCTGCTTAGATGCGGATGTTCTCTTGGCTCTAGTTGATCCTCCTGACGCAGCTACAAAACACACGTCACCATCCTCATTTACTGTGACCTGCTCATTGTCACATGAAAGAAACGCAGTAGCAGATTCGCTAGAAGCGTTGTGAGATGAAGAAGATGTAAGCCCATTGTAAATCCCTGGATCTTTAACCTGATCATATCCAGTGTCTTTCTTCTTCATATTGAGCTTATAAGCTCTCAGCTTGCCAACTACTTCTTCCAGTTCCTTTGTCTCATAATCTGCTTCTCCCTTGATCATAAGAGTGTAGATATCCCATTTAGTAGGTAAAGCATCGAGCAGCTTGTCATTCTTCTCTATGTCAGAATAGTAATCTATCTCATAATTGTCCATTTCTGACATCAGATGGTAGTATCGAGTGATGATGTCCTCAAGTGACTCATTTTTCATATATTTGAACACAGCAAACTGCTTTTTCAGTAGATCAACTTTGTTCTTCTTGACAGCCGGATTTCCCTCATATCTCTTCTCTAATGCATCCCACATTTCCTTTGAAGTAATGTACTTCTTAAAGGTATGTTTGATGCTATCAGGTAAGGACATCTTGATAGCAGCCAAGGCTCTCTTTTCAGCCTCATACATTTTCTTATCAGCCTCTTGCATGTTCACGTAGGAAGTGACACGTGGTCTGCCCTCAAAATCGTGTGTGGGTAATGTGTACCCATCTGAAATACAGATCCACATACGAGTGTCCAGATATTCAATGAAGTATTAAAATCTGTCCTTCCATGTAAGATAATTCTCCACCTTCATAATCTTAGGTGGTTTGTTTGTGGTACCAACCTCATACTCCATCCTCACAAGTGCATTCAAATTCGTCATGTTCGACATTTTAACGTAACAGACTGGTAAAACCGTACAAAAAGTGTCCGAAAACTGTGGTTACCAAATTACACCGTTAGAATCGTCTCGAAAAGACGAATCCAATGATATATAATGTCGAAAACCGAATTTGAGATTTTCCAGAGTTTTTTTTTGTCCTAAAAATCCAAGGAATTCCACCGTGCAAACGGTTTGTCGAGATGAGCTATAGATCGTTTTTTATTTTCGAAACAGTGAATTATTATCGACGCTTGCCTAGAAAAATTCCACCCCTTTAAATTCGCTGGTTTTAATTCCTCCAGCTAAATTCGCTGGTTAATTCCTCCAGATAAGTTCGCAGGCAGGATAATTTCGCTGGTTATTGTTCTAAATAATTTCGCAGATTAAATTCGCTGGCCAATAAATTCGTTGCTTAATTTCGCTAATACGACGACAGGTAAAGTCGCCGAACACCGTGATAATTTCGCTGAAGAAAATTATACGGTTACCAAAGTCGCCTTTGAATTTAATTTCGCCGGTCGCCAAGTTATTAAGTCACAAATTCGCTGGTTTGTTAATTTCGCTGGTCCAGTAAATTCGGAAACTTAATCTGTTCGAAATTCTAAAGATTTCCAGATCCTTTTCTAACAGAAACCTGCAAGATTAAACAGCCAAATCAGCACAATATTTTCAAAAATATGAAGAACTGATCGAAAAACACGAAGAACACGAAGAACAGTCTTCGAATCTTCAAGTCTTTCCAGCAAAAATTCTTCAAGAAATCACACAAAAATATGTCCTGAAATCCTGCAAATCAGCAAAATCAAACACACAAACTGATCAAACACAAACAAAATCGTAGAAAATTTTCAGAAATTCAGAAATTTCGAAAACCCTAATTTTTCAGTTTCAAAAAACTTCCTGTTTCTGCAAACACAATTCTGAACCGAGCCTCCTCAAGAGCCTAACGCTTTGATACCAATTGTAGGTCCCCTGGTTCGTACGGATCGTCACAGAATTGTCAATCCAATCTAGAGTGCGGAATCCTCTAGACCAGAATAGCACAGAAATGAGTAGAAAACAGAATTCCAATTAAACCTGATCTTTATTGATTATCAATCAACTGAATTACAATCAATCAAGACCACCGAATTCGTCCAAGCCTCTAATGTATCTCACGAATTCTCACAAACACTGTTTTGGCTGATTAACCTAAACCCTAATGCAAAGCCTTGTTTATATAACATAAGGTTGCAACATGTGCTAGGTTAAAACCTCATGAGCTGCGAATTGGTCTAAGCCCAATTCGTCCCATACACCCAAACTGGGTTTTGTTTAGCCCAAACTCTATTATTTAACTATTACAAAACTAAACCCGCTAACCGTTTATCATTTAACTAATTACAAGATATCCAAAGACCAAAATCTAAGTTGTTGTCACAAATATGCACCAACAGAGTTTTGTGTAAGGCTTGTTATTAGGACTTGCAAAATTCAAGGTTTTAGCATCCCCCCCACACTTAAATTACACATTGTCCTCAATGTGTCCCAAAATAAGTTCTTAGGCTGATTGAATGTGTAAATAGGTGTTAAAAACAAGGTTTTGTTGTTACTGGGCATCTGGACACGGCCACATGTCGGATGAGCATGGCCCCGTGGTCAGATTGCCAGTAACGAAAACTTACAGAAGGTGGGCACGGGGGCGTGTCTGGTGAACATGACCCCGTGTTGGGCAGAAATCTGCAGAAATTAAACAAATAGCAGGTTCTGGGCGGTGGACACGGCCCCGTGTGGACAATCTGCAATTATTGAAAACAGGTTTTGGCTTTCGGTTCTGCTTTTCCCGTCTATTGTAGCACTAATATTTAGTGCGTCAAGCCACGTAGGTACCTGATCTACTAATAAATACCACACCAAATCAAATAACAAACATCCTACTTGACCATAAGTTCACCATTCACATCACAAACTAAAAAAGAATGCAGGAAATTAAAAGTGTTAGGAAAAGTAAATTGTTCAACAATGGCACGCAGGCCATGAAATTGTTTGTGAGAGTCATCCTCGTCATCATCTCCTCCTTGGCCCGCTATGTACTCCCGGATGTTGCCGATGTCATCCTATATGTCAGAGATGTTTCTTTCTATAACTCCGACCCGGGCGTATGTGTTGCTGGCCATGTTGTAGGTGTTCCGGGTGCATATGAGATTTTCCTGCAATAAATCATGTAAACTTTGAAAGTTAGGAAAACCACCTCCTTGAGAGCTACTTGAGGGTTCTACACATGCCCTTGAACCGTCTGAAATCTAACAGTCCCGTCATCCGCTTCGTTGACCAAGTTCATGGAGCGACATATGACGAGGTCCACTTTTCCCGAACATGGGCCCTTTTGAAAGGACCTCGGCATCCTTGGCACAAAGTGTTTGAAAAGGCGGTAAATCCATCCTCCAAAAAGGATAGGAGTCGGGTGAGTGGCAAGTTGGTTCAAGTGCATGTTGCGAAGTAGCAGGTATGGAACATCGAGGTTGATATTGTTGTGAATGCAATGGAGGACTAGAAGATCGCGTAACCCTACAACACCACCACTGTCATGTCTCTGGCAAAGAGAGTAGCTGAGGAACCTGTGGATGTAGCGGTAGAGAGGGTCCCTCAACATTGTGCTCTTAATTCGGCTCGGGTTGTAGTGTCCCTCCCCAATCTGATCCCATGCCGCTTGGCGTTGATCTACTGGAATTTCATGGAGGCCACCAGTGTTCTCTTCCCCTCCAGCATCCTCTTCCGAATATAACCCGATGATTGCCCCAAATTGTGCAATCGAAATTGAGTACACAGCCCCTGCACAACGGAATTCTACCCCCTCATTGTCAAACGGGTCCGCTCCTGTTTTGAAAGCAAACGTGCTGTAAAATTCCACGTTATACTCGTGCACAGAGTGGAGCCGAGTGCAAAGAGCTGCTCGTAGTGTGCTGGTAACAAGGTTGTTGAAGCGGTCTATTTGGCCTACTGCTTCTAGAGTATCCAAGCAAACTTGTCGGGGATTTTCTTTGGGCCTTGTTTTGAGAACCTCAAATCGCGCTTGAGCAGCCAACTCACTTGCGTTGAACCTGGTAAATTTCTTGGCCATCTGAAAGAAAACATCAAACAATGAGCACAAAACAGTAAAAATTTTGAAGAAAACTGAAAACAGTCAGCTGAACATGACCCCGTGTTCAGCGGACACGCCCCATGTTCGCTGAAAAATAGCTGGACACGACCCCGTGCTCAGACGTCTGTTTCCCAAAAAAATGATTTTTCGACCCGGTTTCGAAAACTTGAAAATTTTTGGTCCAGTAGGGATGGTTTTCCACGAAAATGAAACCCCAAGTGCCGTTTTTCCCAAAACAAACCGTTTACCCCTTCAATTTTATCTTTTTCGGTTCAAAAACAAGGGTTTGAGGTTTTTGTGAGAAATCGGCCAAATCTACAAACAATACAAGTTGATTTACTTCCTCTAACATGTATCTATACTAATACTAACAGATCTAATAAAAAATTTGAGGTTTGATTCGGTTCAAGTTGAAGAACCCTAGATCTTTCCCCAAATTTTTGATGTTAAACTACATGCAAGTGATTAATCTAACTAATTAAAGTGATAGAATCATACCTTGACGTTGTTAGAAGTCAGGGGAACGTTGAAATCTGCAGAAAATTTCGCCAAAACTAGAGAGTTCTTGGGGAAACGGGGCGCGTTGAAATGAGAAAATGAAAGAAAAAGGGGTTTTATCCCCGAGAGTTGCGCGGACACGGCCCCGTGTCGGCTGGACACGGCCCCGTGGACGGGCAAAATTTTAATTTTTTTTAAGTGCTCGTGTGAGTGCCCCTGTTTCCCAAAGCTTGGTTTTAGAAATCTTACCGATTTAGATGCTCTCCCGATGTTCGTAACTTACAAGATATGATGCTGATGCTCGAACCTTCATTTCATTCTTCGGCCGCTTGTAGTGAGATTTCTTCCTCTTCATCCTCAATAAATCCTGGATAAAGCTTTAGCCATTGGCCATTGACTTTGAATGGGATTCCTTTTCGAGATTTAATTTCGATTGCACTGTGTGGAAAACTGTGGGTGATGGAAAAAGGTCCCGACCACCTAGACTTTAGTTTACCAGGAAATAATCGAAGTCGTGAATTAAACAATAGAACTTGATCTCCTACCCGAAATTCATTAGGTTTAATGTGTTTATCATGCAGATTTTTCATTCTTTCCTTATAAATTTCGGAGTTAGAGTATGCGTGATTTCTTAATTCGTCTAATTCACTTAATTGACAAAATTGATTTTTACCGGCAATTTCTAAGTCTAAGTTTACATTTTGAATTGCCCAGTAGGCTTTGTGTGCTATTTCTACCGGCAAATGACAACTTTTTCCATAGACAAGCTTATATGGGGTTGTACCTATTGTTGTTTTATACGCTGTTCGAAAAGCCCATAAAGCATCGTCTAATTTATCGGCCCATTCCTTTTTATTTAACCCTACGGTTTTTTCAAGTATTCTTTTTAAACCTCGATTAGTCACTTCGGCTTGTCCGTTTGTTTGAGGGTGATATGCCGTTGAGACCCGGTGATAGACCCCATACCTTGTTAAAAAAATTTAAGTTGATGGTTACAAAAATGGGTGCATCTATCACTTATTAATGCTTTTGGAGTTCCAAAACGAGAGAATAAGCGTTTCAGAAATCTTACCACAGCCCTTCCATCGTTTGTTGGAAGTGCTTCGGCCTCGGCCCATTTAGACAAGTAATCTACCGCCACAAGTATATATTTGTTTCCTTTTGATGGTGGGAAAGGTCCCATAAAGTCGAGTCCCCACACATCAAAAATTTCACAAACAAGAATGCCATTTTGTGGCATTTCGTTTTTGGAAGAAATATTACCTGATCTTTGGCAAGCGTCACATGTCTTGATAAGACTTTGGACATCTTTGTAAATGGTTGGCCAATAAAATACTGAATCAAATACCTTTCGCGTGGTACTAGCGGCACCATGATGTCCTCCGTATGGACCTTCATGACAATGGCAGAGAATTCTCCTTGCTTCACTACCATGTACGCATCGACGAATGAGTTGGTCAGCACACATTTTGAAAAGATAAGGATCTTCCCAAAAATAATGCTTTACATCGGCAAAGAATTTTTTTCTTTGATGATGTGACCATCCTTTTGCGAGTATATCGCTAGCTAAGTAGTTAGCATAGTCGGCGTACCATGGCTCTTCTCGGTATTCCACCATTTCCAGGGACTCCGTTGGGAATTTCTCGTTGATTAGCTCGTCCCTAGTTGCCTCCAAAGCTGGGTCTTCCAAGCGTGAAAGATGATCTGCCGCGGTGTTTTCTGCTCCTCTTTTGTCTTTTATTTCAATGTCGAATTCTTGGAGGAGTAGAATCCACCGAGTCAAACGTGGTTTAGCATCCTGTTTCTTAAAGAGATATCGAATGGCTGCATAGTCTGTATAAACTATCGTTTTAGAAAGAACAAGATAAGAACGAAATTTATCAAAAGCAAATACCACAGCTAGTAATTCCTTTTCTGTTGTTGTGTAGTTTTCTTGTGCATCATTAAGTGTTTTACTAGCGTAATAAATTGGGTGAAAATGCTTACCTTTTCGCTGTCCCAAGACAGCTCCAACTGCAAAGTAACTTACATCACACATGATTTCGAAAGGTAATTTCCAATCAGGCGCTATCATGATAGGTGCATTGACTAGCATTTCTTTTAGTGTTAGAAATGCTTGGTTGCAATCCTTGTCAAAGATGAAAGGGGCATCTTTTTCAAGTAATTTTGTTAGAGGTCTTGAGATTTTTGAAAAGTCTTTGATAAATCGCCTATAAACTCCGGCATGCCCAAGGAAACTTCTGATAGCTCTAACGGAGGATGGGGTGGTAATCGAGAAATAGTGTCTATTTTTGCTCGATCAACCTCCATTCCTTCGCTTGAGATTTTATGACCGAGTACTATTCCCTCCGTTACCATGAAATGGCGTTTTTCCCAGTTAAGGGCGAGGTTAGTTTCCTCACATCGGGATAGCATTCGTTCAAGGTTATCGAGGCATTTGTCATACGAATCTCCAAAGATAGAAAAGTCGTCCATGAAAACTTCCATTGTCTTTTCTATCATGTCATGGAAGATGGCCACCATGCAACGTTGAAAGGTTGCGGGGGCGTTACATAGACCAAAAGGCATGCGTCGATAAGCAAAAGTTCCATAGGGACATGTGAATGTTGTCTTCTCTTGGTCTTCGGGTACTATCGGTATTTGAAAGTAACCTGAAAAACCATCAAAGAAACAATAAAATTTGTGACCGGATAATCTTTCTAACATTTGATCAATAAAAGGTAAAGGAAAGTGATCTTTCCTTGTTGCCTCATTTAATCGACGATAATCTATACATACTCTCCATCCTGTGACGGTTCTGGTTGGTATTAATTCATTTTTCTCGTTAGTTACTACCGTCATACCTCCTTTCTTAGGAACTACTTGGACGGGACTTACCCAAGGACTATCGGAGATTGGGTAAATGAGTCCGGCGTCAAGTAATTTGATGACTTCGTTTTTAACCACTTCTTAGACGTTTGGATTTACTCTATGTTGTGGTTGTATTACCGATTTGTAGTCATCATTCATTAAAATTTTGTGCGTGCACATGGAAGGACTTATTCCTTTAATATCTATAAGTTTCCAAGCGATTGCGTTTTTGTGTTTTTTTCAAAAGCGTGATTAATTTTTCTTTTTCTACAATAGTTAATTTTGACGAAATAATTATAGGTGTTGGTGCATTACGTCTATCGACTTCGTCTTGTATCGAGTCTTGTATTAGAAATGTTAAATTAGGGCACGTAGTACGAGGAAAATAGGGTTTTAGTGTATTTGAGGTATTTCGCACGAAATAGCATTTGTTTATTCCGTGCGAAATACCAGCCCCTATATATATCCGTCCTGCTGATTCATTTGTAATGTTTCTGGATTTTGATACCGAACGGCTGCCGGTGTGTCTAGTGATTGTAACCGCTGTCAAATCAATATACAAGACGTTTAAAGTCTGAATCAAGCTGTTTCCAAGTTGGTTTCATTGTTTCCGCCTTTGAAATGGATTAGAACTCTTCTGAACGACTCGTTTGGTCGTGAAAACGATCCTACAAGTGGTATCAGAGCTCAGGAGGAAGAGTCTTTTCAAAATTAAACAAGATTTAACGGACAAAATGGCTTAAATTTCACACATTATAAGCGTAATAGTGTTTTAACAAATCCTGGAAAGAATTGGACCTAAAATCAATCTAAAACTTGTTAAAATTGGTAATTTCGCTTGAAATTCATGGTCGGATAAGTGACGTCAGCAGTATTTCACACGAAATAGCATATTTTGTTTGAATCAGGTCCTTATTTCGCACGGAATTACCCTATTTCGTTTGAAAGTGGTTATTAAGTTTGAGGTGGGTATTTCGCTTGAAGAGTATTTCGTACCAACAGGTTATTTCGCTTGAAAGTAATTTCGTTTGAGACTTGATTTCGTGTGAATCGGAATTTCGTTTGAACTGGTATTTCGTTTGAAACTTGTGTATTTGTGAAAAAGTTTACCGAAACATGGAAGAGGAATTTTACAATGTGTTTGCTACACCAGTTGCTCCTCTTACAGCTGCTGAAACTATTTTAAGAGAAAACGAGATGGGAACTTATCAAAAACCACCGAAGCTTATGTATGTTGAAGATTTTCGAGGTTGGCAGAATCGATTTGAAAATTGGGTGCAAGCTTATAAATTTGACGCATGGTGTTCATTAGAGATGGATTATGAGAAACCGAAGAATGAACGTGGGCTTGAAAAAGCATTCAGTGACTATTCAGATGATGAAAAATTGAAATACACAAGTGAAAAAATGATGATCAGCATTCTCCAACAAGCAGTTAAAGAAGATATCTTTGTTTTGCTTCAACATTCGGGGACTGCAAGATCAATTTGGAATGCATTGATTCAAAAGTTCAAAGGAAGCACTGATATGATAAAGAACAAAAAAGGCTTTATTAAAGAAATCATTTGATATGTTTACAGCCTTTGAAAATGAGACAACAAAAATGACTATCGATAGATATTATCATTTGGTTATGGAAATGGGAAGATTGGAAATAAAGAAAGACGACGATGAATGGGTTGATAAGCTTGCTGATGCGTTACCGCAGAATAAATGGGGTACATATTTGTTGATCTTGAAACATATGAGGAAATCTGAAAATATGAACTTGGCAAAGTTTATTCAGAAAATTGAAGAACATGAATTGGACATTCAGAAAACTGCTATTATGACAAATCCAAATGCTCAACAAGATGTCAGTTTGTACTACCAAGGAAATAAATTTGAATCCACTCCAAGTCCAAAGATCAAAACTGCTTTTAGTGCTGACAGTTCTTCTGGTCCAAATGTTAGTACTACCACACAGAGTGGTGGTTATTCGTCTTCGTATTCGAGTTTTGATCCAAATCTCACAACACCAAGTCCACAACAACAGAATTCAATGAATCTTCAATGCAATGTTATTTTGAACATTCAAAATGGTCAAAATCTTTCTCCAGAAATAGCTAAGCAACACATGGCATCACTGGTTGCTATGTTAGAGTCATATGAAAGTTTAATTGCTGGGAGGATTGGAAATCCGATGCTTACCAAAGAGGATTATGACCAAGTTGATGCTGTAGAACTTGAATTTATGGATATCAAGTGGTGTTTAGCAAGTACTGTAAGAAGAGCACAAAAATTTCAACAAATTACCGGAAGAGATGAATTTAGTGATATTGCTACATCTCCGATAGGATTTGACAAATCAAAAGTTACGTGTTTCCGGTGCAGACAAAAAGGGCATTTTAAACGAGAATGTAAAAATGAAGACACAACCGAAAGACAGGATCAGAGTGGAAAGAGCAATTACTATCAAAAGTCAATTTTTCATCAACTTGTTCAACAACCACAAACTGCACATGCACGTGCTATTGAAGAAAAAGAGAAAAGAGCTTGTTATGGTATAATCGACCAAGATGATGAAAAAGTTACAGAGGGATTTAGCTGGGATAAATACGTTCAAGAAAACAAACACTTAAGATCAGCTTTTGTTGCTGGAATTTTGGGAGAACAAGAAGTCAAATCTAAACCAAAAAGGACAAAGATTTTTAGATCATCAGAAAGCGATGCAGATACTGATGATGAGGAAGAATATATTAATACAGCTCGAAAAAATTTGGACTCATTTAGTTTTGATTTGTTTTTTACAGATAAGATCGAGATGTTGAATGAGAAGAAAGCTGCTAGATTGAAAAGAGATTTGGAAGAAAAAAGAATTGCTGAAGAAAAGGCAAAATTGGAAGCTAAAGAAGCAAAAGCTGAGGAAAATCCAACAGAGAAAGTTGAAGGTGAAGAAAAAATAAGTTTTGATGAAGAATCAGTTGTATCTGAAAAAGTGATTGAAAAGGTAGTTGAAAAAATTGTTGAAGTGGAGAAGATAGTTGAGAAAATTATCGAAGTTGAAAAGATTGTCGAAGTTATTAAACCTTGTCAGAAATGTTTAGAATCTTGCAAATATTGTGAAGAGAAAAATAAGAAGATTGCTGACTTAGAAAAGATTAAAGAAAATTTATTGTCTGATGTGAAGTATGTGAAGGAATCTTATGATGTACTGAACAAAACGGTGACTGGTCTGAAGAAGACAAATTCAGAAGTTGAGGCTGCTATGACAAAGATGAGCTCAACATTAATGACAAAGCAGAAAGTCATCAATGAGTATATTGAAGACTGTGCAAAACTGAAGCAAGACTTGGAACTGGAAAAGATAGAAAGTGAAAGAATAAACGTTTGCTATTGAGTTATACAACGTGTGATTATTTGATTGACAGAATTTATCCTACTGTTGCAGGTCTTGAAGCTTTTAAAGAACAAAAGAAGGAAGAAACGGATACTGGTAAGAAACAAAGTGTCAAGTATAACAAGTGTCCGCCCCCGATCTATGAAAGTTATTATCCCAGAAAACCAAATGAGGAACGTTTAAATAAGGCTCTCAACATCAAGTTAAAGTCTGAAACTATTGATGAGTTACCAGACAACATTGATGTCACATTCACAGCGTCTGACACTGATCATGAGTCTGAATTATTAAAGAAAGTGGTCGATCAGGTGTTAGATATGGATGAAGAGTCAAAGTCGGAGTCAAAATCTGAAAGTTCAAGTTCGTCAGAAAAGAGTCCGAGTTCACCAGTCAAACGGGTTTATAATAAAGAATTTCTTCTATCAAAGAATAATTTGAATGATGAAACATTCAAAGTAGCATATACTTTTCATGATTTTGACAAATTATTTTCTGATGAAAATTTTCCAATAAGAAGTGTCAAACCTGAATTGATCAACAAGGTTTTCAAATTAACAGAAATCAATATTTCTGAAATAAAAGATATAAATCTTTCTGAAAAACCTAAACAGTACACTTCAAGAATTCAACAAAGGTTAAACAAGAAAAAAGGTTACAGTTCTGGTTCTGGTTTTCAACAGAGACCAAACCATAACAGTAATTTCAAAAAGAAGGGATTAGGTTTCATTCCACCAAAAAATTATAAAAATCAGAAAACTTATAAATCAAATACTAAATTTGTTTCAGGTACAAGCACAGAGGAAGAGCAGAAGAAACCATTCTGGAAACAATCAAATCAAGAATTTCTTGCAGAAAAGAAAAAGAATGTTTTGAAGAATTCTGGAAAAAGAGTTGACAGAAGAGTTTGTTTCAATTGTCAAGAAACTGGTCATATTGCTTGGTATTGCACAAAGCAAACCAACAATAAACAGGGAGTTACTTCTAACTCTCATTTGAAAAAGAAATGTGTTGATGAAAAGAAACAACCAACAGAGAAATTTAATGTGGTTAAAAACTCGAATTCTGAAGATAATGAAAACTCAAAACGTTTTTACAAAAGAAGAGTTGATTTGAATAAACAAAAATGGGTTGTCAAAAGTTCAGATGAAAGTTCTAGCAATGAATCTGATTCCATAAAATCAGAGGAGCTATCTGTTGAGAAAAGAGTTGAGAATTCCGTTCCAGAAATGAACGAGGAAAACTTTCCTACATTATCAAAAGAAAATCTGAAATCAAAAGGTAGGTTTGAGATTTCAGATCAATTCTTCTCTGGTAAGGAAGAAATTGATGTTGAAAAGGCTTTCAATGGGAAAGTCAAACATATCTTTGGGAAGATGGTTGATGGTAAGGTAAAAGGTGCTAAAGAATTTTACAGATCGAAAGGAGGATGGAGTGATAATGACTCACAATCACCCAAGGCTGGCCAGGTTTAGGTGAACGCATTTTCTACTTAAAAACCTGACTTGCCGGAACTCCCAGGTTGGTAATTGGGGAGTAGGAATCGGCATCTTTCTTGAGAAATTCACAGGTTGGTAACTGTGACATTTCGACCTACAAGTGGTTAATCAGGGACATTAAATTGTACTTGATTTCCTACAAGTAATGTTGATTGTTAAAACCTACAAGTGATTGAGAAAACAATGTGATGCGTTTAACCCCTAACCTACAAATGGTTTGACAAATAAAACTTATTTTCCGGAAAAACCATTTTGATTAAAACAAACTTAAGTGTTTTGAAATCACAATGGGAAAATAGTTTGTTGACAGGGGAAGTTCTGATTGTTTATGCCAAGTGGATGGCGAATTGAAGCGATTCTCATCAAGTTGTCACTTTACTTGTACTGTTTGTTTTCAAAATTATTTCTACAAAGTGGGTCAAGAGCTTAGTTTGTTTTCAAATCTTTAAATGATTTTGAATTTTAGGGGGAGTAAGAAATTTCAGAAAATCCAAAAACATTAGAAAATTTGAAAAAGTCAAAAACATTGAAAAATGTAAAAGAGTTTTGTTGTGCAAAAGAGGAAATGATAGTACATCAGTGGACTATCACAGCATGCTAAAGAAATGGAAAGTTAAAAGATGATAAACGGTCTCACTAAAGATGTGACGATAGGCTCAGCTAGACTAGTAGATTTGCGATAACGATACAAACCTAAAAGAAAAAGCCTAGTTCTAGTGGGAAACACGGTTGAAAACATAGTACTTAGTTTTGTCCTTCTTGACTGTGTGCCTACTTAGTAATCGCTGATTGTCAAAAGACATAAAACTGGTTAAGTCTGTGAACTTTCAAAACTTTGCTGAATAAGTCATTGTGATTGTGCATTTCATTTTGCAAAGATTTAAACTTGTTTTATTTCTTTATTTTGTTTAAGCATTGGACATCCTCTGCGTATACATGAGTATCGACTTGGATGTTATTGCCTAAACATTCTGCTTTATTTTTCTTGGTGTTTCGTTTAAGCTTTGGATCACCTCTGCGTATACGGAAGTATCGACCTGGTGGTTAAAGCCTAAACAATTTCAACTTGTTTTTATTTTCTTATTTTGTTTAAACATTGGACTTTCTCTGTGTATCGAAAGATTGACCTGATTGTTAATGTTTAAACATTCTGCTTTGTTTTCGCACAAATCACAGTTGATGAAAGTTTAAAGGCATTACTTGAGTTAGTGTATTACATAATGAGGGGATATGCTGAGATCGTGGGGTCCATAAGAATTTAGTGCAAAATTAATATACCTTAACGTATCGGTAAGCATTTCAAAAGTTTTTAGATTGAGTTTAAGAGGACAACTATATCGTCAATCTACGTGAATCGTTTAGAACTTAAAATGTTTAAAGCTTAACGGTGTTGGTGTTTGGTCTCAAAAACTGATATGATCCTCTTACACAAACTCACAAAAATATGCTTTGTAAATATTTCTTTAATGCATTTCATTTAAATACAAAAATCCAAAAAGATTTTCAGTGTGTTTTAGCATAAAGTTTTGAAAATACAAAAAGATTTTCGACAACTGATGTTGAAGAGCTGAGTTTCAAAATTCCGAGTGCCAAACATGACGACAACTGGTTGGGAGAGTTTGTTTGAAATGAAAAAATGAATTTGAAAAGTAAAATGATTTTTTTCTTCAAAGTGGTTCATCAGAGTCTTTAAATGATAAATCATTTCAAATGTTGATTTGAGTTTTATTTTTACAAGTGGTTAACAGAGAATAAATTTGTCAAATTACAAATTTGTGAAATTTACTTTGAGGAAGAGATGTGTGAAGGTTAGCCAGGTTTTGAATTCTGAGCAGATGTAGTGTAGAGCCAGGAATCGATCCTGAACCTGTGAACCTGTGAAAGACAGACTATGATCCGAGCACAACTCAAGGGGGAGTCTGTTATTGAAGGGGAGTCTGAAGATGTGATAACCAATATTCAAAAGAGCCAAGTTCAATCCTGGTAATCTCGCTAGCTGCTGATGCTGATGAACTTAAGGAATCAAGAGATCTGATCAAGAGAATTAGAGAGCTTGAGAGCCAGGTTGCTGATTCTAAAAGTGTTAGATCAACATTCAATGGGGAGTTTGAATGATAGAGAGCCAGGTTAAGAGAGAAAAAGAGAAAGAGATTGAGGATGTTTACACGGTTAGATACTTTGAAAGAAGCCCGAAGACTGATCAAGGTAGAAGTTTGTGAAGACTCGACACCGAAGACTTCGTCAATATCCGAGGGGGAGTCTGTTGGTGCATTACATCTATCGACTTTGTCTTGTATCGAGTCTTGTATTAGAAATGTTAAATCAGGGCACGTAGTACGAGGAAATAGGGTTTTAGTGTATTTGAGCTATTTCGCACGAAATAGCAAATTGCTATTTCGTACGAAATAACAGCTAGCTATTTCGCACGAAATAGCATTTGTTTATTCCGTGCGAAATACCAGCCCCTATATATATCCGTGCTGCTGATTCATTTGTAACGTTTCTGGATTTTGATACCGAACTGCGGCCGGTGTGTCTAGTGATTGTAACCGCTGTCAAATCAATATACAAGACGTTTAAAGTGTGAATCAAGCTGTTTCCAAGTCTATTTCATTGTTTCCGACTTTGAAATGGATTATAACTCTTTTGAACGACTAGTTTGGTCGTGAAAACGATCCTACAACAGGTAATTTACCATCTTTGTCAAGAAAAGCATATTCCAAACCTTTTGGAAGTTCTTTGAGCTCAAGAGGTGGGTCTTTAGGAGACTCCTTATTTGGTTGCTCATTCCGGTCAAGAACTAAGACGGTTTGTTCTATAGCGACCTCTTCTTCAACAAAGTGGTCAATTTCTTCTCTTTTATTGGGTGGTTCATCTTCATCTTCAATTAGGGGGTCATTATTGCCGAATGGATATTTCATTGAACGCTCAAGTTTGACACTTTTTTTGAATGCCCCTAATTGAATGGGTAGATTGTTATACTTCTGATTTTTCAAAGCTTCGTGGTTCCTTACAAAAGGTCATCCCAACACTAGTGGAGCGTCATCAAGGATGACGAAATTGGTTGGGATTACCATTTGATTGGACTGGACCAACACATCCTCAACTATCCCAATTGATTTTATTGTTTTCCGATTAGATAGAAAAATGGGTATTTGAAGTGGAGAAAAATCACCAAACCTTAATTTTTCGAAAATGTAGTTTGGCATTATATTAACACAAAGATCTTTATCAATTGTAATATTACTAAAAGAGTTTTGAAAAAAAAAACATGGAACCGGTGTAATGTTAATTTCAAATGGATCTTCTTCTATTAGCGTAGTTTGATCATTTGTTAACTTAATGCTTACCGTTTCGTCAATTTTAGTGTTAGTGTTTAACTCTTTTAAAAACTTAGCATGAGTGGATACTAAACAATGATTTTCGAAAGAAGGTGACAAGAGATTAATTTCTTTAAAATTAGACTCTTCTTGAATTTTAACGTTGTCGGACTCACCTTTTTCGTTGTTTAACTCATGTGTCGGCTTTTCACTTACTTGTTCTTCCATTTTTACCCTTCCAACTATTTCTTCTTTATTGCAAGTTAATTCTTCCCTTGCGCGGGATTCCTCTTCCCTTGCGCGGGCTTCTTTTATGTAGCGCTCGATAGTTTTAAGGTGTTCTATTATCTTATCGGCTATGGGTGTGATAGAATAAGGATCTTCAAAGCTTGAATTCAGAAGTTCGATCCTTGGTTCCTCATGATACTCATATGAGGTAGATGGTTCACACCATTGTTCCTCATTGTAAGTATATGATAGATAAGGGTCGTAACTTTGTTCTTCATATCATATGAGGTGGGTTGTTCACGCCATGGTTCCTCATAGTAAGCATATGAAGGTGGATCCTCATATCTTGGTTCCTCAAAGTATGAGTATGAAGGCTCATACCTTGGTTCATCAAAATATGAGTATGAGGGAGAAGGTTCATACCTTGGGTCTTCATAAGGTGTGTATGAAGTTGATGGCTCGTACCAGGTCTCCTCATAGTGGCTGTATGAAGTGGATGGTTGAAAAAGAGCACAATATTGTACCGAATGAGGGTTACCACAGATGGTGCAATAGTCTTCCCTATAATCATCCTCCTCATAGTGGTAGTTGTAATCTCCTGAGTATTGATCCATAAGAATCACTTAGCAGACTACAACAGAGTCTCGGGACCAGCAAACAAAAATAAAAACGGAAACAGAGGCTGGACACGACCCCGTGTTCAGTGAGCACGGCCCGTGTTCAGATTCTGTATCTGGGCGTTTTAATAAAAGTGACTGGTTTTGTACAGCACGGGGGCGTGTTTAGTGAGCACGACCCCGTGTTCAGAATCTGTATCTGGGTGTTTCGAAAAAAATGTGCAGCACAGCCCCGTGTTCAGTGAGCACGGCCCCGTGTTCAGTCTACTGTAAATGCAAAAACTAACTAAAATGCAGAAAAATGCGCGTTGTTTTAAAATGTTTTGAAAACATGATTAGGCCGTCGATTTTAAGCTTTCTTAAAATCCTTGTGTCCCCGGCAACGGCGCCAAAAACTTGATGTGTGCGGTGTGTTATATAATTTTAGTTATATTTTAAGCCCTTTTTAACACTTTAGTCAAGTTTTAAATTTATAAAACACGATAATTTACTAACAGTAAACACACATATGGGCAAGTGCACCCATCGTGAGCGTACTATAGCGTTGGTAAGATACCGAGGTCGTCCAAGGACACAAGAGCTTTTAGTACCGGTTTATCCTCAACGTCTAATCAAATCAAAAATTTGGAAAAAGGTTTAAATATGAAAATAAAAACTAAAAATGTTGAAAATATAAATAAAAATAAAAACAGATAGACAAGATGAATCACTTGGATCCGACTCGCCTTTAGTGTAACCTTTGATGATTTCTGCACTTTTGCACTTTTTAAGAGATTATCTTAGTTATAGTAGTAGGCCCCTCTTTTGAAGGTGACGTTACCCTCAACCCAGTAGTTTGTGTCAGCAAGGATACAATCCTAAAGGGTCGGAATATTGAAAGATAATTAATTAACTTATTAATGTGTAATGTGGTAGGCCCCTCTTTTGAAGGTGACGTTACCCTCGGCTAAGTGGTTTGAGTCAGCAGGGATACAATCCAAAGTAGCCGGGTTAATGTATTAATAGAAGTTTACATATGAGGGGATCAAGCCATTCGCACCCTCGCCATCCAATACCAGTGGGTATTGAAGGAGGTCCTAGTAAGCTTGACCCAGGTCCTTGCAGGATCTATACACTGAACAAGGCAAAAACCTTACCAAACCATTCCCTTAACCCCCGACCAGGTAGCCAACATATCTCTATATAGACTGTAGAGATGTGAATGGTGTAAATCTTTTATTTTATATAGACAGTAAAATAACGCCAAGACACCACGGACAAATGATAAGGAAGTTTCACCTTCACCATAAGAAACTAGTTATTAAAGTCATTAATATAAAACAAATTAAAAAGTGCGAAAAGATTAAAAACAAAAGTACTACACTAAATGCTTGTCTTTACCAAGTGATGTAAAAGACTTAGGCAAACATGGCCTTTGATTTTCAAGAACTCTTACTGTCAATCTTGGATCCCGAGACTACTACACACACTCTATGATGGATGATGGTGGTGGAGTGTGGATGAAGTGAGAGAGAGGTGGTTTGCCAAGGGATGCCTTTGAAGTGAACCAAGCACCTCTATTTATAGCCTGCAGAGAAACCCAGACATGGCCCCGTGTCCGCTGGACACGGCCCCGTGTCCATCCACTTTCTATTTCTTCATTAATTGCAATTTGTCTGCATTAGCTCCACACGCCCCCGTGTCCGCTGGGCACGGCCCCGTGTGCAGAAGCGTATCTGTACTATCAAGATTTGCTTGGATTCTGCGAATCTTAGCGTTGACCACGGCCGTGTTGAGCTGGGCACGCCCCCGTGTCCGCTGGGCACGCCCCCGTGTCCGCTGGGCACGGGGCGTGTTCAGCCTTCTGTTTGCTTGTTTTCTCTTGGGAAGATGCTGTCGAGGGGTCGGGCATGCCACGTTTGTTCCTTTTCTTGTAATTATGTTAGATTTTGCTCCATATTTGCTTCTTTTGTTCATTTACGCTCATTTAGTCCTGAAAATACAAAAGGAAGACAAAAGCACACTTTTTCCAACATTAGTGCTAAAAAAGGGTTAGTTTTATGCTTCATTTGATGTAATTTATATGTTGCATTTTACACACGTCTAATGCCCCCACACTTGAATCTTTGCTTGTCCTCAAGCAAAACTCTTGATAATGTGGCTTACACTCCCAAATGGAATGGGTAGAAGAGAAGTTTTGGGTTTGTCTGGAGTGTTGGGAATCCAAGATCTTTATTTGGCTTTATTTTTCTGTTATTTACAATCCTATTCATTATGATTTATTTTGAACGTTTCATAAGAGAAATTACTTATTTGGGCATAACATGCCTCTTTAAAATTCCATTTATATACAAGTTCACATTCCTCACGGGATATCACTCAACACTCGGCCGAAGATGTATTTTTGTGAAACACTCGGGACCGGCATGGAACTTACTTCTACCATATGCTTGCCAAGCAATCAATCATCCTCCTTTTTAACTATACAACTTTGTAAATATCAAGAGGACTTGGGGAAGGGTTAGGCTTGGGTTAAAGGTAGGTGGTTTTGGGTTAGTGGTTAGTAAAAAGGGCGAAAAGCGTCGGTTGTCGTAAATTTTTTTTGTTTTTGTGACTTTTATTCAAACGACGCATTTTGAAACAAAGTTTCTTTTGAGGAACTTGTTTGTTTATTGCTATATTTCATATATATATATATATATATATAGGGAGGAGATCATGCGAGAACAACCCTTATTGCGAGAACCAATGTAAACACAACCTAAAATAGCTAAAAAAAACCTAAAAATACCTAACCCCCACCCCCCCCAAAAACCTAAACCCCCCACCCCCCCCCCCCCCCAAAAAAAAAAAACCTAACCCCCCCCCCAAGCTAAATGCTAAAAACTAAAACCCCCAAAAAACCTAACCCCCCCCCCCCCCCAAGATAAAATGCTAAAAACTAAACCCCCAAAAAACCTTAAAAAATAAAAAAAAAATCTAAAAAACTTTTTTTTAATATTTTTTATGCTCAAATCGCTACTTTTAGTGACAAAATTTTTTTTTTTTTTTTAATTTTTAATTTTTTTTTTTTAAAACATTTTTAATTTTTTTTTTGCTTCGAAAAGTAGCGATTTTTATATAAAAAATATTAAAAAAAAATTGTGTGATTTTTAGCTATTTTAGGCATTTTTGGTTGTGTTCACATTGGTTCTCGCGGTTCTCGCAATAAGAGGTGGTTCTCGCATGATCTTCTCCCTATATATATATATATATATATATATGATAAGGAATGTCACATGAAAACCGAGCTTTTTACTAAAATAAAGGGTTAAAAAATAAAAAGGTTTTTGGTGGGTAAAGGGTGTTTGTTTTGTGGGTTTAGAAACGAAAAGGTTTAGGCTCAAAGGGTTAACTAGGGGGATTAATGGTGTTGAAAAGAAAAAAGGTTAGTTCTAATGCCTCCATCATTTACTTACTTGGGTTTAAGTTGGTAAGGACCGGGAATGTATCATCATGGCAAGTTCTAGAGTCGTAAGAAACCAAGCGGTTATTCACACAAGAAACAAAAAATGAGCATTTAATTTAAAAATGTGTATTTGTATGCTTAATAAAGGCTCAAAACTCACTTTTTGTGGGAATGGGTTTATTATGTGATCAAGTATATATAATCAAATTTTAACTAGATGTGTCATGCCATTTTATAAGTTTCTTATGTTGGTCTTTTTTATCACGACGCTATCGGTTGTAAATTTGTAAAAATATAACCTTTTTAGAACTTGTTATTCCCAAATTAAACCAAGACAAGTAAAAAAATGAAAAAAAATTGAAAAAAATTGGGGTGATTAGTGGTTCCAATAGAGTTTTGTGTAAGGCTTGTTATTATGACTTGCAATATTCAAGGTTTTAGCATCCCCCCACACTTAAATTACACATTGTCCTCAATGTGTCCCAAAATAAGTTCTTAGGCTGATTAAATGTGTAAATAGGTGTTAAAAACAAGTTTTTGTTGTTACTGGGCATCTAGACACGGCCCCGTGTCGGATGAGCACGGCCCCGTGGTCAGATTGCCAGTAACGAAAACTATAAGAAGGTGGGCATGGGGGCGTGTCTGGTGAACATGACCCCGTGTTGGGCAGAAATCTGCAAAAATTAAACAAACAGCAAGTTCTGGGCGGTGGACACGGGGGTGTGCCGGCTGGGCACGGCCCCGTGTGGACAATCTGCAATTATTGAAAACAGGTTTTGGCTTTCGGTTCTACTTTTCCTGGCTGTTGTAGCTCTAATATTTAGTGCGTCAAGCCTCGTAGGTACCTGTTCTACTAATAAATACCACACCAAACCAAATAACAAACATCCTACTTAACCATAAGATCACCATTCACATCACAAACTAAAAAAGAATGCATGAAATTAAAAGTGTTAGGAAAAGTAAATTGTTCAACAATGGCACGCAGGCCATGAAATTGTTTGTGAGAGATAAAGGGTTAACATGTTAGACCTTCAACCGTGTAATACCACCTCCAACTCCTCTAGCTCAATCCATGTCTTCATCCTCGTCCTCATCCCCTCCTTGGCCCACTATATACTCCCGGATGTTGCCGGATGCTGGTAGTGATACTGGGGATGAGGACGGATATGTGGAGCGTGGAGGACGAGAGCTGCTTGAGGGTTCCACACATGCCCTTGAACCGTCTGAAATCTAACCGTCCCGTCATCCGCTTCGTTGACCAAGTTCATGGAGCGATATATGACGAGGTCCACTTTTCCCGACCATGGGCCCTTTTGAAAGGACCTCGGCATCCTTGGCACAAAGTGTTTGAAAAGGCGGTAAATCCACCCTCCAAAAAGGATAGGAGTCTGGGGAGTGGCAAGTTGGTTCAAGTGCATGTTGCGAAGTAGCAGTATGGAACATCGAGGTTGAGATTGTTGTTAATGCAATGGAGGACTAGTAGATCGCGCAACCCTACAACACCACCGCTGTCATGTCTCTGGTAAAGAGAGTAGTTGAGGACCCTGTAGATGTAGCGGTAGAGAGGGTTCCTCAAGATTGTGCTCTTAGTTCGGCTCGGGTTGTAGTGTCCCTCCCCCAATCTGAGCCCATGCTGCTTGGCCTTGATCTTCTGGAATTTCGCGGAGGCCACCAGTGTTCTCTTCCTCTCCAGCATCCTCTTCCGGATATAACCCGATGATTGCCCCAAATTGTGCAATCGAAAGTGAGTACACAACCCCTGCACAACGGAATTCTACCCCCTCATTGTTAAACGGGTCCGCTCTTGTTTTGAAAGTAAACGTGCTGTAAAATTCCATGTTATATTCGTGCACGGAGTGGAGCCAAGTGCAAAGAGCTGCTCGTAGTGGGCCGGTAACAAGGTTGTTAAAGCGGTCTATTTGGCCTACTACTTCTAGAGTATCCAAGCAAACTTGTCGGGGATTTTCTTTGGGCCTTGTTTTGAGAACCTCAAATCGCGCTTGAGCAGCCAACTCACTTGCGTTGAACCTGGTAAATTTCTTGGCCATCTGAAAGAAAACACCAAACAATGAGCACGAAACAGTAAAATTTTTGAAGAAAACTGAAAACAGTCAGCTACACGCCCCATGTTCGCTGAAAAATAGCTGGACACGCCCCCGTGCTCGCTGAGCACGACCCTGTGCTCAGACGTCTGTTTCCCAAAAAATGATTTGTCGGCCCGGTTTCGAAAACTTGAAAATTTTTGGTCCAGTAGGGGCGGTTTTCCCCGAAAATGAAATATCAAGTGCCGTTTTTCCCAAAACAAACTGTTTACCCCTTCAATTTTATCTTTTTCGGTTAAAAAACAAGGGTTTGAGGTTTTTGTGAGAAATCAGGCAAATCTACAAACAATACAAGTTGATTTACTTCCTATAACATATATCTATGCTAATACTAACAGATCTAAGCAAAAATTTAAGTTTTGATTCGGTTCAAGTTGAAGAACCCTAGATTTTTCCCCAAATTTTTTATGTTAAACTACATGAAAATGATTAATCTAACTAATTAAAGTGATAGAATCATACCTTGACGTTGTTAGAAGTCGGGGGAACGTTGAAATCTGCAGAAAATTTCACCGGAACCAGAGAGTTCTTGGGGAAACAGGGCGTGTTGAAATGAGAAAATGAAAGAAAAAGGGGTTTTATCCCCGACAGTTGCGTGGGCACGGCCCCGTGTCGGCTGGTCACGACCCCGTGGGCGGGCAAAATTTAAAAAATAAAATTAAGTGCTCGTGTGAGTGACCCTGTTTCCTGAAGCTTGGTTTTAGAAATCTTACTGATTTAGATGCTCTCCCGATGTTCGTAACTTACAAGATATGATGCTGATGCTCGAACCTTCGTTTCATTCTTCGGCCGCTTGTAGCGAGATTTCTTCCTCTTCGTCCTCAATAAATCCTTGATAAAGCTTTAGCCGTTGGCCATTGACTTTGAATGGGATTCCATTTCGAGATTTAATTTCGATTGCACTATGTGGAAAAATGTGTGTGATGGAAAAAGGTCCCGACCACCTAGACTTTAGTTTACCAGGAAATAATCGAAGTCATGAATTAAACAATAGAACTTGATCTCCTACCCGAAATTCATTAGGTTTAATGTGTTTATCATGCAGATTTTTCATTCTTTCCTTATAAATTTCGGAGTTAGAGTATGCGTGATTTCTTAATTCGTCTAATTCATTTAATTGATAAAATCGATTTTTACCAGTAATTTCTAAGTCTAAGTTTACGTTTTTAATTGCCCAGTAGGCTTTGTGTGCTATTTCTACCGGCAAATGACAACTTTTTCCATAGACAAACTTATATGGGGTAGTACCTATTGTTGTTTTATACGTTGTTCGAAAAGCCCATAAAGCATCGTCTAATTTATCCGCCCATTCTTTTTTATTTAACCTTACGGTTTTTTCAAGTATTCTTTTTAAACCTCGATTAGTCACTTCGGCTTGTCCATTTGTTTGAGGGTGATATGCCGTTGAGACCCGGTGATAGACCCCATACCTTGTTAAAAAAAATTTAAGTTGATGGTTACAAAAATGGGTGCCTCTATCACTTATTAATGCTTTTGGAGTTCCAAAACGAGAGAATAAGCGTTTCAGAAATCTTACCACAACCCTTCCATCGTTTGTTGGAAGTGCTTCGGCCTCAGCCCATTTAGACAAGTAATCTACCGCCACAAGTATATATATTTGTTTCCTTTTGACGGTGGGAAATGTCCCATAAAGTCGAGTCCCCACACATCAAAAATTTCACAAACAAGAATGCCATTTTGTGGCATTTCGTTTTTGGAAGAAATATTACCTGATCTTTGGCAAGCGTCACATGTCTTGATAAGACTTTAGGCGTCTTTGTAAATGGTTGGCCAATAAAATACTGAATCAAATACCTTTCGCGCGGTACTAGCGGCACCATGATGTCCTCCGTATGGACCTTCGTGACAATGGCGGAGAATTATCCTTGCTTCACTACCATGTACGCATCGACGGATGAGTTGGTCAGCACACATTTTGAAAAGATAAGGATCTTCCCAAATATAATGCTTTACATCGGCAAAGAATTTTTTTCTTTGATGATGTGACCATCCTTTTGCGACTATACCGCTAGCTAAGTAGTTACCATAGTCGGTGTACCATAGCTCTTCTCGGTATTCCACCATTTCCAGGGACTCCGTTGGGAATTTCTCGTTGATTAGCTCGTCCCTAGTAGCCTCCAAAGCTGGGTCTTCCAAGCGTGAAAGATGATCTGCAGCGGTGTTTTCTGCTCCTCTTTTGCCTTTTATTTCAATGTCAAATTCTTGGAGGAGTAGAATCCACCGAATCAAACATGGTTTATGTCACACCCCTTTCTAAGGCGGAAGCACGAGGTGTGATCATGAAAGGTTCTCATTGCATACGAATGGTAAACATACTACATGCTCGTGAAAATAACTTCAAATACCAATGACATTACATAACTGAAAACATAGGTTAAGTGTTTACATCACAAGACAGCATGTTGTTTGATAAGTTTACAACTTTATTCAAAGATAAACATAAACGACATCCAAGAGCAAGAGTAAGACCGCGCGCACATCCACTTTAGTTACCTGAAATACATGTGAGTTTTTGGAAAATCGTCAACATAATGTTGGTGTGAATTCATGCAGTTTTTGTATTGAACATTTGTATACTTTGTATGAAAACATGGTATGTAATTTGTATAAATCAAGTATTTCTGTATGTATCGAGATTGTTAATGGGTTGCAAGGCCATTAACATGTGACACGACATAGGAAGCATCCAAACCATATGCATTTTTCTAGTTGTCGATTCACGACTGAGACACAAAAGCACTACTTGGTACTAGTTATCACCAAGAGTGTGGCTGCCCGAAAACCCATTAGATCTAACTTTTTGTTCTGCGGTCTTAGTATGTACACGATTAGTGGTGCTTCTGGTACCCTATTCATGACACGATTTCTATTATCATTCCTTAGTTCTTGTATCCATCATACCATAACACATGTATTTTCTCCAAGTTTAAAAAGTATGTAAAAGATTAAAAGTGGGAACATAAACTCACTTTTCTGTAATCATTTAGTAACATGTACTTCACCCCCGAAGTTATAAAACTGAAAACGGTTAAAAGAAAAAGGGGGAGCATGAACTCACAACTTTGCGTTTCTTGCGCCGTAAACTTCACCGGGTTTGCTTATATAGCGTCGTGACCTATACGTGTTTTATTAATGTCAGTCACTAGACTTGTATCGCACAAGTACAAGTCACCATCTTTTATGTATGTATTCTTTGTTGTTAGAAATAATTTATATTTTTAACTATGTATCTTACTTATATTATTTTCTCAAAAATAAATATATGTATCTTGTATTTTTCACCCGAGTTATGTATTTTTGTCCAAAACTTCATTTCAAGTTCATAACTTGTCCAAGTTATTTAATCTATCAAGGAATATATTTTCATAAAGGCAAATTGGATTTGAATAATCCCAACTCACTGTTATTGGTCAATAATAATCCCAACTCATTTAATCACCAATAATAATCTGAACTATTCACTTTTGTTTGTAAAATACTCCCACGTTAAAAAACACTAACTTGGTTAAAAAATTGCTGATATGGCTTGACATGTGTGCACTGACGTGGCTGGTATCTTAAAATAAAGTAATATATAACTCAGTCCATCTCTCTCTCTCTCTCTCTCTCTCTCTAAAAAGCCCCATTTTCCCTCTCTACTCCATCCCTCTCTCTCTACCATCTCTCTTTACCTGTACTAATTCCAGAACCATCATCTTCCACCATCACCACTACATCTCAAATTTTCCTCATTATTACCAATCATTGCACTCATACAACAACCTAATATCTCAGAAAAGGCATATTGTTGTTTGTAGATTCAAAAGTTTGCGGCGACGGTATAACAATGGCCGGAATCACAGTGGCCGGTATCACAAAGGCATATCGTTGCACATCTTAAAGTTGTACTTGTGTCTTTAGAAATTTTAGTAACATTTAGGGGTGGTTTGTGGTGGTGGGTTTTTTATATTTTTTGGTTTTGGGGTTTTTGATATTTTTTGGTTAAAAGAACCCACCGATCTATGATTTCCATCAATCAGCTCTTGAACTGCCGTGAGCCAGCCACCACCTCCGTATATCTCGGTCCGATCGATCACTGAACTATTTGGACTTCAACTCCGCTAAGACATCTTGGTTTTCTTCCGATCAGGTAACATGATATAACTTAGACTCATTGACGAATTTGATTTCTTCTTTTTAGTCACGGGCTTGTTGACCGGAGATGGTGGGCAGAGGAAGTGGGTTCTCGTTTCCGGCGGCTGTGTGTTCAGTAGTGGATTAGGATTGAATCACAGATAAACAAGAAGAATGCACTAAAAAACAAACCTGATACAATGACTTGATCGTTTGCTCTCTCGGTTGATTAGGGTTTAGGGGAATCGTGATTCTCTGCGATTGTTATTTGGCGATAGATAGTTGTAATTTGGGGGTGAAAACCTTTATACACATATGGCTTTAATGTTGGATTTCTTTTATAATTAACCAGCCACGTCAGTGCACACATGTCAAGCCACATCAGCAAATTTTTAACCAAGTTAGTGTTTTTTAACGTGGGAGTATTTTACAAACAAAAGTGAAAAGTTCGGATTATTATTGGTGATTAAATGAGTTGGGATTATTATTGGCCAATAACAGTGAGTTGGGATTATTTAAATCCAATTTGCCTTTCATAAATATATTCTCTTGTGTTTGTCTAAGTATGTTGTATGTGTATTTTTGTATTTTCACTCCTTAGGAGTATTTAGTGTATTTTCAAGTCCTAATACACTATTCACGTATAATACATACTACATACACTTAGCACAAAATTTGGTGATCAATAAATATATATATTTTCCTCAAAAATATACATACTTAATATCAATTTTTATCTTGAAGAAATCATCATTTCTTAACTTGAAGTTTACATAAAAATTAGGGAAACCTTGGTAAATATTTTTAGGTAAATGTTTAGGGAATAAGTTTCACCCAAAACTTATATTTTTTCTAAGTGTCATAATTTATAGAAATTTTGACATGGTTTCCCCTAAAAATGGAGGTTTCCCATGTTTTCAAAACATGTGTTTATTTTCTTTTAAAATCATCACAACAATCATCAACTCATTTAACACTTACCGAGTGTCAAAATCAAGTAAGTTACACTACATCATGAACTTGAAGTTTTGTAAAAACTTGTAGTAACTTACCATGTTATTTAGTAGGTTTAGTTACCCTTAAAAACATGGTTATTTGTTTGTAATTCACTTTATTAAAAGATTTAGTCATTTACAACTTGTAAGATGATTTTTCTAAAAATATTTCTTTTGTATTTTTCTTGTTACAATCATGTTTCTAGTCTTGTTTAAACACTAAAAATATGATTAGTTTATTTAGAAACCATGACTTTGTAAATCTCATAAATAAACTTGGTTCTTTGAGAAAAATATTTTTGTAATCATCTATTTACAAGATTTGTATTTTGTTTAAATCACCTTTACATATGAAAATCAATTTCATCATTCAAGTTCATGAAGACATAAAGCATGAAGATCTTGGTCTTTCACAAGATCATCACTTTAACTTACTAGATCGTGTGTTTAATCACAATCTAGTAGGTTTCTTATGATGTCTAACATCACTAACACAAATCATCATTCATCAAGAAGCAAATCATCATTATTTATATGTATTCTTATGTATTTAAGCTTATGTTAAAGTATCATGATCATGTTCTTTTGTGTTCTTGTGATTAACAATATTCATCATCTTTTAACTATCAAAATATGAAATAACAAAGGGTTATGAGAGTCTTACAACTAGCACAAGGCTAGGGAAGAACACTTAATGCTAAAGATGATAAATGGGTTGGATAAAAGCAAAGGAAGAAGGTTCTTCAAGATCCACAAGCTCTAAACCTCCTTAAATGCCTTCTAGCACCTTATGTAAACCTTGGAATGGATTGAAGTTGGATGAAAATGGTGGATGTATGGTGGGTGTGGGGGAGCCGAGAACAAGGGGAGGGGAGGAGAAGGTTGTGGTGTGAAGAAGATGGAGGGAGGATGGTGATATTTATAGTGCATACAAGATCTTCCATGATATCTTTTAAGATCTCATAATATCTAAGTAATATCAAAATGAATCCAAGTGAATCCATGTCACACCCCCAAAATACCACATGCGGAAACCCCCGCGAGGTGTGTGACGTAGCAGGATCAAGCCACCAATCACATTGAACTCATAGGTATATTTAAATAAAAGTTCCATTTATTAACATAAAGTGTTACAATGTTACAAATAATTCACAGTATACAGCGGAAGCATAATTTCATTCGTTAAGTGTTTATAAACCACATGTAAAAACCATTAGTCTTGTGTTGCAATTCCATGTATCTTGACCCATGACCACTCCAGCCTCCCAAACAGCAAGTTCCAACAATATGCACCTAAGGGCCTGCAAGGCATGTAACAACGAATCAACAACAAAGTTGAGCGAGTTTACAGTTGGTTGTCCAGTTTAAAGTTGTTTCAAAAACTATAAGTTCATTTGAAAACCAGTAGTTAATCAGTTCCTTGTTTCCCAAACCATATGCAGTGGGGGCTACCCCATGTTATCCACTAGACCCGTTACCATAACGACCACTGACTGAAGTAAGTTGGTGCCCTAGCGTCAATGTCTATCATCATTGACGTGCCCAGATCCACTAGTTCATGCCCGTCCTCTGCGGCACGGTGTGAGGCTTGTCAAACCTAAATAGCGCTATCTAACTAATGACCCGCTAGCCATTGGTCCGGCGATTAAGTCGATATAAAAGTGAGGGACATCATGATAGAGTTTTTGGTCTAGTATCCGTGTTGTCACCCTTCAATAAAGAGGGTGTGTACGTAACCCCCAAACCAGGAGATTATGCAGTTTCCAATTATACCATTATCACATGTTGTCACCCTTCAATGAAGAGGGTGTGTACGTGTTCCAAACCAGGAGATCACATAGTTTCAGTTTCAATCCTTTACCCATTCCCAACCCCTAGGAATCACATGCCTTGTGGAAAGTGTGAACTCACCTTGGTTTGCTCGGTAAGATTTGTTACTTGTTATTCAATTGATCAAACACGTCCTAAAAAGGGTTACCGATTACAGTCAGTTCCACATGCACATGTACCACACCTTTCACATATAACAAATCCACGTATTCATTGATCACATCAAGCACATTTATTGCACATCACAATTACAATTACTGTTCGGGTTCACGTACTCGCATACTAATCACACATCTTTCGTTCACACTACGCCAATAACGTATCAGAAAACACCCCGCTATACATAATTAAATCAACAATACACAATTAATCTACACATTTCATGGACACATAAGAAAACAGTTCTAATGTGCAACCTACATGGTAATACCCTTAGTGCCCCCTCCCAGACTGGATCGACCCAAGAGTGATGATACGAACAGGCTTGGTGTGTTTCAACTCAAGGTGTGGCCCAACTACCTAATCGAGTTTAAGTAAAATATGATCTAAGTGGGCCGGTTCTATTGGATCTCACCCTTAGCCCCTCACCAGTTTCATTCTTGGAACCTATTCCATAATAATTTCCCTTATTTACAATATTTCCAAGCATTGACTTTATCAGTTATAATCTTGTCTCGTGTCCATAGCAATCAACCAATCCGATTTTCCATGAATTATGCATTACTGATAACAAGAAGATTAACATCCAACTCCATTACCCATTTAAAAACCCACCGAAATCATAGTGCAACTCAGTTCCTAACAATATAGTATAATCATGCCTTTTTTTAATGCATTAATTCCTTAGTTTCTAATCAAATTAGGCCAAACCTAATCTTGTACACATATTAATTACAATCCTGCAACCCTCTAATAGCACCTAATCCATGGGATCCTAAGCAAGTATTTAATCAACACTACATGTTATTTCAGTTTATAAACCAGTTTTGCAAAGAAGCTTAAAATCAATCCTACGTCTCAATCATTCCACACCAAGAAAACAACAAAGAATAACTCATGCCAATAAAAAGAATAACAAGCAGATTGCAAGGGTGAAATAAATGAACTAACCGAAGGATAGGATGCCTAGATCGAGAGGTAGAGTGTTTCGGGTGAGAGGATGGTCGTCGCCGGTTTGTTGCCTTGTACGCATTTGAAGAATTATGAGAGCAACATGCATGATCGTGATGTTATTAGGTGTGTGTGTGGGCTCGGATTGGGTCCCAATTAATGTGGGCCGAAAGTAAGCCAAACAACACATGTGATGGGTTAGTGTGGGCCGAAATAGATTATGAGTTACCAAAGTGTGTGTGCGTGCAGCCCAAAGTATGTGCGGCCCAACCGAGTACCAATAACATGCACCATTTTAATCGAGATATACAAACCCCTAACATTACCAGGCCTAATCCTGTGGTTTTCTACAAAAGAAGCTGGGCCAGACTTTGTGTTATGAAGGGGTGCACATGCGGGTTTCAAGTGAGGCTCCGGCCCAGTTGTAATTAATGAAGCCCACTTCATTATCTTACTCTACTACACACATACAAATACACGACCTAAGTAGTCGAGCACATAAAACACATTTGACGGTTTCACGTATAAAAACCTACACACATAACATTTAGTGAAACACGCGGGTAGCCTACTAAGTCTTGTAAGGACACACGTCAAAGGTTGTGGAGTTTAAGCAATACTAACCTTGGGAATGCAGGTTGTCAAATTATCCCCAACTTGAAAGAAATTCCGTCCCAAAATTTAGCACGTAGATACCGAGGAAGCTAGTTAGGTTGCGTGGTTTCCTCATTTTCCTGGGGTGTCACATCATCCCCCAGTTGGTTTGGAATTTCGTCCCGAAATTCTGCAGTAGCTTCAGCCTCAGTAGTGGTTTCATTGTTCTCCAAAAACTGTGGATATTTGTGTTTCATTTGGTCTTCTCGTTCCCGGGCAACCTCTGGGCCACGACGGGAGTTCCAACAAACTCGAACAATAAGTATCCTGGTGCGTTTGAGAATCTTGACCTCCTGGTCCAAGATTTCCACTAGTTCTTCGACAAATCGCAACTGATCGTTGATGGTGAGCTCCTTGAAAGGAACTATGAGGGTTTCATCTGACATACACTTCTTCAGATTCGACATATGGAATACGTATTGAACTCCACTGAGTTCTTGGGGTTGATGCAATCTGCAGGCCATCTTGCCAATTCTCACTGTGATTTGGAAAGGTCCAACATATCACGGGTTGAGTTTCTCTCGTATACCAAAATGAACCACACCTTCCCAAGGTGAGACTTTAAGTAGTACTCAATCCCCAACCTGGAACTCGAGTGATTTCCTGCGCTTATCGGCATAGCTTTTCTGACAGTCACGAGTTACCGCCATTCGTTTTCGTATCTGAGCAATCTTCTCTATTGTGTCTACGATGAGTTCTGGGCCAGTGATTCGGCTGTCGCCAACCTCTGCCCAACAAAGAGGTGATCGGCACATCCATCCGTACAATGCCGCGAACAGAGCAGCCTGGATGCTGGTGTGGTCACTGTTGTCATACGAAAACTCCACTAAAGGGAGGTGTCTTTCCCAGCCGTTGCCAAAGTCGATTACATATGCTCGAAGCATGTCTTCAAGAGTTTGGATGGTGCGTTCAGTCTGCCCATCCGTCTGTGGATGATATGATGTGCTCATGTCTAGACGTGAGCCAAAGGATTTGTGCATCGCTGGTCACAAATCAGATGCGAATCGTGGGTCGCGATCAGAGATAATGGAAGTTGGCACCCCGTGCCTAGCAACCACTTCTTTCAGGTAGATGACTGCAAGTGTAGAAAACTTACCCATTTCTTTGATGGCTAGAAAGTGTACTGGTTACGTGAGAAAATCAACGATCATCCAGGTGATGTTGTTTCCATTTCAAGTTGTAAGTAGGCTAGCGATCAAATCCATGGCAGTCTGTTTTCGCTTTCGATATAGGTGTTTCTGGTTGCTAACACTTCACTTTGACTTTCCCACAAGTCAAACATCTTTCCCCTACCTAGCTAGGTGGGCCTTCATGTCCGATTACCAGTACAAGGTTTATAAGTCCCTATGCCTCTCATCAAAACCCAGACGACTAGAATATCGAAGCCGGTGTGCTTTGCTCAACAAGAGTTCCCTACAGTTGCCGTATAGTGGGACCCACATTCGTTCCATGTGGTAACGAGTATCGTCCGACCAGTCAAAGGTTACTCCTCTTCTTTCAGTTCTCAAGTTTGAACAGAGCGTGTCTGACCAGGTAAGTTAGAGTCGATAATGAGCTGCAAAGCTCGTGCACGTTCAAGTTTCATAGTTGTAATCGTCCTAAAGTTCCCTCCAGCGATGCCATTAACTGATTTAGCTCTGTCGAAGCCAAGGTACACGAAAGGCCCTTGCGATCGGTCTAAATAACGCATCTGGTACCGTTTAAGTAATGCCTCCAATTTATATCCAAAGACCACGGTTTCCACCGGAGATTGTGTGTCGTGTAGTTCCTCCTCGTAATTCCATTACGTAAGCCCTTCTCATGTTGCATCGGCGCGTAACTAGGACTCTGATTCGAACCATCATGGTATGCCGCTAGATCATCAATACTCTCGAATAAGGACGATGCTCCGTGCATTGCATGGTTGGAATTCGAAAGCTGAAATGACGTCCTCCTGTTTTGTCTGCCAGGAACACGACACCCTGCTGTGCTAAAGAGATTTAAGTTGCGCGATCTTTGAAAATCCGGAGATGAATCTGCGATAGCATCTAGTGAGACCAAGAAGTTGCTGTATCCTTGAAGGGATCTATGGTGTCGATCTGTTTCTTTCAGAATGAGTCTCAGCGAGATCCACGTATATTCCCACTTTGTTTATATAACCCAAAATGAATCCAAACGTTACCATTTAACAAGTCTTTGCGTGGAGTGGCTCCTCCCCTAAAGTTCCAAAATAGAATACATATACCGCCCATGTTGTTCCTTGCTCCTGGAAATGATTCCAAACGTCGACCACAATCCCGATTGATTCCTGTGGTCCATAAAGCTGCTGGTGTGTTGATCAATTCAATGGTCACGGTGCCCTAGCGTCAATGTCTATCATCATTGACGTGCCCAGATCCATTAGTTCACGCTTGTCCTCTGCGGCACAGTGTGAGGCTTGTCAAACCTAAATAGCGCTATCTAACTAATGACCCGCTCGCCATTGGCCCAGCGATTAAGTCGATATAAAAGTGAGGGACCTCATGATAGAGTTTTTGGTCTAGTATCCGTGTTGTCACCCTTCAATAAAGAGGGTGTGTACGTAACCCCAAAACCAGGAGATTACGCAGTTTCCACTTATACCATTATCACGTGTTGTCACCCTTCAATGAAGAGGGTGTGTACGTGTCCCAACCCAGGAGATCACGCAGTTTCAGTTTCAATCCTTTACCCATTCCCAACCCCTAGGAATCCCATGCCTTGTGGAAAGTGTGAACTCACCTTGGTTTGCTCGGTAAGATTTGTTACTTGTTATTCAATTGATCAAACACGTCCTAAAAAGGGTTACCGATTACAGTCAGTTCCACATGCACATGTACCACACCTTTCAAGTATAACTAATCCATGTATTCATTGATCACATCAAGCACATTTATTGCACATCACAATTACAATTACTGTTAGGGTTTGTTGCCTTGTATGCGTTTGAAGAATTTTGAGAGCAACATGCATGATCGTGATGTTATTAGGTGTGTGTGTGTGTGGGATCGGATTGGTTTCCAATTAATGTGGGCCGAAAGTAAGCCAAACAACACATGTGATGGGTTAGTGTGGGCCGAAATAGATTATGAGTTACCAAAGTGTGTGTGCGTGCAGCCCAAAGTATGTGCGGCCCAACCGAGTACCAATAACATGCACCCTTTTAATCGAGATATACAAACCCCTAACATTAACGGGCCTAATCCTTGGGTTATCTACAAAAGAAGCTGGGCTAGACTTTGTGTTATGAGGGGGTGCACATGCGGGTTTCAAGTGAGGCTCCGGCCCAGTTGTAATTAATGAAGCCCACTTCATTATCTTACTCTACTACACACATACAAATACACGACCTAAGTAGTCGAGCACATAAAACACATTTGACGATTTCACGTATAAAAACCTACACACATAACATTTAGTGAAACACGCGTGTAGCTTGGGAATGCAGGTTGTCACAATCCAAGGAGATTATGCAAGATCATGTAGGATTTTGTTGGTGGGGTCACCCATATGACCGCCCACTCTATAGGGAGGGGGGGCAAAGTGTAAATTTCAATCACCAATTATAAAATCAAGTTAGGTTTCAAGTATAAAGTTTAGGGGTTTAATGTGTTATTATGTTATAAGGGGTGTTATGGTGTCCTTTATGTATTCTTTTGTGACACTTTTAATTCCCAACACTTAGGAGGGTATTCTGGATAATAAAACATGAATTCTGCATGATATTTATGTGTTAAAAAGTTGGTTATAGCTGATTTGTGCAAAATTCTGCATTTAAAGTGCGTCTCGGGTGCTTTTTCGTGCATATTCTAGCTTCCGGAAAGTCTATATGTTAACCCTTGTATATATCCTTTGGGTTTTAATGTATTTTTGACGTTGGGCCTACTCGTAGGCCCCAATTCTAATGTCTGACTGCTTTCTGCAGAATTGTTGACACGATGTGTCTTATCGGTGAGTTTACTAGTATTTCTGACGCAACGCTATCATTAATGCATAAAGCAATATTTGTAGTATAAAACATGCATGAATTCACAAGTATAGCATGAAATCAATCAATGTTGACATTTAATCACATAACTGCAGATATTAAATAATAATTAAATTATACGAAAATTACCAGTTTTGTGCCAGTTGTTACAGTTTAGCATCCTGTTTCTTAAAGAGATATCGAATGGCTGCATGGTCTGTATAAACTATCGTTTTAGAAAGAACAAGATAAGAACGAAATTTATCAAAAGCAAATACCACAGCTAGTAATTCTTTTTCTGTTGTTGTGTAGTTTTCTTGTGCATCATTAAGTGTTTTACTAGCGTAATAAATTGGGTGAAAATGCTTATCTTTTCGCTGTCCCAAGACAGCTCCAACTGCAAAGTCACTTGCATCAAACATGATTTCGAAAGGTAATTTCCAATCAGGTGCTATCATGATAGGTGCATTGACTAGCATTTCTTTTAGTGTTAGAAATGCGTGGTTGCAATCCTTGTCAAAGATGAAGGGTGCATCTTTTTCAAGTAATTTTGTTAGAGGTCTTGAGATTTTTGAAAAGTGTTTGATAAATCGCCTATAAAATCCGGCATGCCCAAGGAAACTTCTGATAGCTCTAACGGAGGGTGGGGGTGGTAATCGAGAAATAGTGTCTATTTTTGCTCGATCAACCTCCATTCCTTCACTTGAGATTTTATGACCGAGTACTATTCCCTCCGTTACCAAGAAATGGCATTTTTCCCAGTTAAGGGCGAGGTTAGTTTCCTCACATCGGGATGGCATTCGTTCAAGGTTATCGAGGCATTGGTCATACCAATCTCCAAAGATAGAAAAGTCGTCCATGAAGACTTCCATTGTCTTTTCTATCATGTCATGGAAGATGGCCACCATGCAACGTTGAAAGGTTGCAGGGGCGTTACATAGACCAAAAGGCATGCATCGATAAGCAAAAGTTCCATAGGGACATGTGAATGTTGTCTTCTCTTGGTCTTCGGGTACTATCGGTATTTGAAAGTAACCTGAAAAACCATCTAAGAAACAATAAAATTTGTGACCGGATAATCTTTCTAACATTTGATCAATAAAAGGTAAAGGAAAGTGATCTTTCCTTGTTGCCTCATTTAATCGACGATAATCTGTACATACTCTCCATCCTGTGATGGTTCTGGTTGGTATTAATTCATTTTTCTCGTTAGTTACTACCGTCATACCTCCTTTCATAGGAACTACTTGGACGGGACTTACCCAAGGACTATCGGAGATTGGGTAAATGATTCCGGCGTCAAGTAATTTGATGACTTCGTTTTTAACCACTTCTTGGACGTTTGGATTTACTCTACGTTGTGGTTGTATTACCATTTTGTAGTCATCATTCATTAAAATTTTGTGCGTGCACATGGAAGGACTTATTCCTTTAATATCTACAAGTTTCCAAGCGATTGCGTTTTTGTGTTTTTTCAAAAGCGTGATTAATTTTTCTTTTTCTACAATAGTTAATTCTGACAAAATAATTACAGGTAATTTACCATCTTTGTCAAGAAAAGCATATTCCAAACCTTTTGGAAGTTCTTTGAGCTCAAGAGGTGGGTCTTTAGGAGACTCCTTATTTGGTTGCTCATTTCGGTCAAGAACTAAAACGATTTGCTCTATGGCTACCTCTTCTTCAACAAAGTGGTCAATTTCTTCTCTTGTATCGGGTGGTTCATCTTCATCTTCAATTAGGGGGTCATTATTGCCGAATGGATATTTCATTGAACGCTCAAGATCGACACTTTTTTAGAATGCCCCTAATTGAATGGGTAGATTGTTATACTTCTGATTTTTCAAAGCTTTGTGGGTCCTTACAAAAGGTCGTCCCAACACTAGTGGAGCGTCATCAAGGATGACGAAATCGGTTGGGATTACCATTTGATTAGACTGGACCAACACATCCTCAACTATCCCAATTGATTTTATTGTTTTCCGATTAGATAGAAAAATGGGTATTTGAAGTGGAGAAAAATCACCAATACTTAATTTTTCGAAAATGTAGTTTGGCATTATATTAACACAAAGATCTTTATCAATTGTAATATTACTAATAAAGGAGTTTTAAAAAAAAACATGGAACCAGTGTAATGTTAATTTCAAATGGATCTTCTTCTATTAGCGTAGTTTGATCATTTGTTAACTTAATGCTTACCGTTTCATCAATTTTAGTGTTAGTGTTTAACTCTTTTAAAAACTTAGCATGAGTGGGTACTAAACAATGATTTTCGAAAGAAGGTGACAAGAGATTAATTTCTTTAAAATTAGACTCTTCTTGAATTTTAACGTTGTCGGACTCACCTTTTTCGTTGTTTAACTCATGTGTCGGATTTTCACTTACTTGTTCTTCCATTTTTACCTTTCCAACTATTTCTTCCTTATTGCAAGTTAATTCTTCCCTTGCGCGAGATTCCTCTTCCCTTGCACGGGCTTCTTTTATGTAGCGCTTGATAGTTTTAAGGTGTTCTATTATCTTATCGGCTATGGGTGTGATAGAATAAGGATCTTCAAAGCTTGAATTCGGAAGTTCGATCCTTGGTTCCTCATGATACTCATATGAGGTAGATAGTTCACACCATTGTTCCTCATTGTAAGTATATGATGGATAAGGGTCGTAACTTTATTCTTCATAATACTCATATGAGGTGGGTTGTTAACGCCATGGTTCCTCATAGTAAGCATATGAAGGTGGATCCTCATATCTGGGTTCCTTAAAGTATTAGTATGAAGGCTCATACCTTGGTTCATCAAAATATGAGTATGAGGGAGAAGGTTCATACCTTGGGTCTTCATAGGGTGTGTATGAAGTTGATGGCTCGTATCTGCGCTCCTCATAGTGGTTGTATGAAGTGGATGGTTGAAAAAGATCACAATATTGTACCGAATGAGGGTTACCACAGATGGTGCAATAGTCTTCCCTATAATCATCCTCCTCATAGTGGTAGTTGTAATCTCGTGAGTATTGATCCATAAGAATCACTCAGCAGACTACAACAGAGTCTCGGGACCAGAAAACAAAAATAAAAACGGAAACAGAGGCTGGACACGGCCCCGTGTTCAGTGAGCACGGCCCGTGTTCAGATTCTGTATCTGGGCGTTTTAATAAAAGTGACTGGTTTTGTGTAGCACGGGGGCGTGTTCAGTGAGCACGACCCCGTGTTCAGACTCTGTATCTGGGTGTTTCGAAAAAAATGTGCAGCACGGCCCCGTGTTCAGTGAGCACGGCCCCGTGTCCAGTCTACTGTAAATGCAAAAACTAACTGAAATGCAGAAAAATGCGCGCTGTTTTAAATGGTTTTGAAAAACTAATTAGGCCGTCGATTTTAAGCTTTCTTAAAATCCATGTATCCCCGGAAACGGCGCCAAAAACTTGATGTGTGCGGTGTGTTATATAATTTTAGTTATATTTTAAGCCCTTTTTAACACTTTAGTCAAGTTTTAAATTTATAAAACACGATATTTTACTAACACTAAACACACATATGGGCAAGTGCACCCATCGTGAGCGTAGTATAGCGTTGGTAAGATACCGAGGTCGTCCAAGGACACAAGAGCTTTTAGTACCGGATTATCCTCAACGTCTAATCAAATCAAAAATTTGGAAAAAAGGTTTAAATATGAAAATAAAAACTAAAAATGCTGAAAATAAAAATAAAAATAAAAACAGATAGACAAGATGAATCACTTGGATCCGACTCGCCCTTAGTGTAACCTTTGATGTTTTCCGCACTTTTGTACTTTTTAAGAGATTCTCTTAGTTATAGTAGTAGGCCCCTCTTTTGAAGGTGATGTTACCCACAACCCAGTAGTTTGAGTCAGCAAGGACACAATCCTAAAGGGTCGGAATATTGAAAGATAATTAATTAAGTTATTAATGAGTAATGTGGTAGACCCCTTGATGTGTGTAAAATGCAACATATAAATTACATCAAATCAGGCATAAAACTAAACCTTTTTTAGTACTAATGTTGGAAAAAGTGTGCTTTTGTCTTCCTTTCGATTTTCAGGGTTAAAAGAGCTTAAATGAATAAAAGAAGCAAAAATGCAGCCAAATCTAACAATAATACAAGAAAAGGAATAAACGTGGCATGCCCGACCCCTCGACAGCATCTTCCAAAGCAAAAATAAGAGAACAGAAGGCTGAACACGCCCCATGCTCAATGAGCACGGGGGCGTGCTCAAGTGTCTGGAAAAAAAAAAAACAAAGTTGTAGAAGCTTCTATCACCCAACACGGGGGCGTGTCCAGCGGACACGGGGCCGTGGTCAACGCTAAGATTCGCAGAATCTAAGCAAATCTTGATAGTACAGATACGCTTCTGCACACGGGGCCATGCCCAGCGGACACGGGGGCGTCGTCAACTAATGCAGACAAACTGCATATAATGAAGAAAGAGAAGATGGGTTGACACGGGGCCGTGCCCAATCGACACGGGGCCGTGTCCGGGCTTCTGTGCAGGCTATAAATAGAGGTGCTTGGTTCACTTCAAAGACATCCCTTGGCAAACCACCTCTCTCACACTTCACCCACCCACCACCACCACCATCACAACCCACATCCACCACCATCATCCATCATCCGTCATAGAGTGTGTGTAGTAGTCTCGGGATCCAAGATTGATAGTAAGAGTTCTTGACAATCAAAGGCCATGTTTGCCTAAGTCTCTTACATCACTTGGTGAAGACAAGCATTTAGTGTAATACTTTTTATTTTTAATCTTTTCGCACTTTTTATTTGGTTACGTATTAATGACTTTAATAACTAGTTTCTTATGTTGAAGGTGAAACTTCCATATCATTTGTCTGTGGCGTCTTGGCGTTATTTTACTGTCTATATAAAATAAAAGATTTACACCATTCATATCTCCACGGTCTATATGGAGATATGTTGGCTACCTGGTCGGGGGTTAAGTGAATGGTTTGGTAAGAGTCTTGCCTTGTTCAGTGTACAGATCCTGCAAGGACCTGGGTCAAGCTTAGTAGGACCTCCTTCAATACCCACTGGTATTTGATGGCGGGGGTTCGAATTTCTTGATCCCCTCATATGTAAACTACTATTAAAACATTAACCTGGCTACTTAGGATTGTATCCCTGCTGACTCAAACTACTTAGCCGAGGGTAACGTCACCTTCAAAAGAGGGGCCTACCACATTACGCATTAATAACTTAATTAATTATCTTTCAATAATCCAACCCCTTAGGATTGTATCCTTGCTGACTCAAACTACTGGGTTGAAGGTAACGTCACCTTCAAAAGAGGGGCCTACTACTATAACTAAGATAATCTCTTAAAAAGTGCAAAAGTGCGGAAATAATCAAAGGTTACACTAAAGGCGAGTCGGATCCAAGTGATTCATCTTGTCTATCTGTTTTTATTTTATTTTTATTTTCAGCATTTTTAGTTTTTATTTTCATGTTTAAACCTTTTTTCTAAAATTTTGATTTGATTAGACGTTGAGGATAAACCGGTACTAAAAGCTCTTGTGTCATTGGACGACCTCGGTATCTTACCAACGCTATACTACCCTCACGATGGGTGCACTTGCCCATATGTGTGTTTAGTGTTAGGAAAATATCGTGTTTTATAAATTTAAAACTTGACTAAAGTGTAAAAAGGGCTTAAAATATATATATAAATTATATACACACCGACACACATCAAGTTTTTGGCGCCGCTGTCGGGGATACAAGGATTTTAAGAAAGTTAGGAATCAACGGCCTAATCGCTTTTTCTTATTTTTTTCTGTTTTTTTAATATGTTTCTTAAATTTTCAGCTTCTGCAGAACTCAGCACGGGTCGTGCTCGCTGAACACGCCCCGTGCCCAATCTTTGGTACTGGCAATCCTGTTTTTTAAGTCAGACAGTAGCTGAACACGGGGTCGTGCCCAATCAACACGCTCCGTGCCCAAGTTTCAGATACTGAAAACAGAACCGTAAGATCCCGACGGTTGGTAATTTCTGACACAAACATGAACGATACTGATTTTTTTAATTATCGGTCCTCTTTTATGGTACGTGGTGTCAAATATGTGGTGGCAATCATGAAGATTTAAAATGTTATTTTTTAAATTACAAGCCCCACTATATAGACCCATTGTTTTCCTGTAGCCTTAAGAGGGGCGAAAGTAAAAATAATCCCTATCTCTCCCTCGAATGCTCTCAATCGACCCTTCTAGGAGAAATGCTTCTTTATGAATTATTTCAAATGGAAGATCAAATTCTTAATTGGGTAAAAGAACTTGAGATGGATATCATTAATTCACCTCAAGACGATACCCAAGAAGAATTGTTGAGATCGCATTCAGATAAAAACAACTTCGTGGTTCCCAAAATCACCTATAACTCTTGCGAAGACGTGAACGATTGTCGTCCCTGTGTCGATTGTGCCGTGAAGGACTCCCCATCGACTTCCTTCGATGCATACATAGACCTGATCGATTCGACATACACCTTCTTTAACGAGAGCCCAGGAAAGGGTTGGACTTGTCCACCTACATTTAGCATAGGAATCACCCTTACCGATAACCTCTTGCATTCTCGTCTAAATCTTGGGCAACTAAGGTATCTCAGGCACTTCGGTGTTGTTCCGTCCAGTAAGGAACCACCCAATCCGGATAAATTCCTTAGAAATAGACAAAACTTCATAAACAGCCTCTAGGCACGGGGCCGTGTCCAAGTCAGCACGCCCCCGTGTCCACCAAAAGATTCCCGTCTGACTTTCGGTCAGAATACAGACAAAATGTGTCAGAATTTTGTCTGCACACGGGGCCGTGTCCAGCCGACACGGGGCCGTGTGTAGCAGGCTGTCGTTTTCTATAAATGCAGCCAAGATTCCTGCACATTTGGACCACTCCAAAGACAGAGATTTGGTGGGATCTTCACACATACCATCCTAGGTATATTCTAAAGAAGGTTCCCAACACCCATCTTGTCTTTTCTACTTTTGTCTATTTCCTTCTTCTTCATTCTTACCTCAAAACACCTCCATTAAAGCTTGAAATCACCATAGTTTCAAGCTTTATTGAGATGTTTGTTAGATTTTATTCAAGGAATCTTGTTAAAAATAAGTTTTACAACATTGTTTTAAGTTATTTCTGCTTTAAAATGCTTCAAAAGTTAGAAAAATAATTTAAAACTCCAAGATTCCTTGTTCCAAAAATCTACAGAAAGGTGAACACGGGGCCGTGCTCAATGATCACGGGGCCGTGTCCGAGGTTACTGTTTCATTAAAATGAACTCTTTTCAGTTTATTTTCGTAGAATGTCAAGCCAAAACAATGGAACTTCTTCAGCGCATTCCAAAAACAGTCGAAGGGAAAGAAGGCCTTCAATCGAAGCAACTCTCGTACGCTATGTGATGGCGTTACGTGAAGCTCTCGATGAGATGACATCGGTAGAGGAGGTCCTGATAGACCGTATAAATTATCTTACGTTGGGGCTTGAGAATAGTTTTCAAGAAATCAACCTCTTGCACCAGAGGTTAAATATTCTTGTGACACCTCCCATGGAACCTATCCCCCCTCAAGAGGATTGGAACTTAGCACTTGGAGTCAACAATCCCACCGGATGGGATGACATCCCCGCGGAACCTCCTCTTGGCAACATGCAAGAAGTTCCGGTGGAAGTTACACCCCCTCAAAATGAGTATGCCAATGAGCCCGCCTTTCTTCTCCCTAGGGAGATAGAAGAATGGCTCGCCGACGTGTGAGGGACCCATATCCGGAGGTAGAAGTTTTTCAAGCCGCATCCAACCGAGAAAATTATCTTTTCGGAAATTTTGCTTTTAGAATAAACTATAGGCTAGAACTTATTTCCGGGTTTAGTCTTCTTGTGTTTTCTGACCTATTTATCTAAAGTTTTAGTTTATTAGGAACGTTATGTAACTCTCTCTATTTAATGGAATGATGGTTTTAATTAAATTGGTGTTTGGATGATGTTGTAATGGGTAAAACGCACTCGGGATGGTGAAGGATACTAAGGGAAACTTGAACCAACACCCCATGCACAAAAACAGAACCTCTCGACAATTTTTCTTCATTACAGCAAGTTCGGCATGGGTCGTGCCTAGCCAACACGGCCCCGTGCTGAAAGATCTGCAGAAAAACGCCCAGTTTAGGTAACTGGACATGGGGCATGTTCGCTGAACACGCCCCCGTGTCCTGCCTTCTGTTACCTTCTAATAATTTCTGTTACTGGCAACCTGAACATGGGGTCGTGCCCGGACACCACGGGCCCGTGTCCAGATGCCCAGTAACATTAAATTTTGTTTTTAACGCACCTTTTACACATTCAATCAACCTAAAAACTTATTTTTAGGACACATTGAGGACAATGTGTAATTTAAGTGTGGGGAGGATGCTAAAACCTTGAATTTTGCAAGTCCTAATTAGAAGCCTTACACAAAACTCTATTGGAACCGCTAAACACCCCAAATTTTTTTAAAAATTTTTCATTTTTTTACTTGTCTTGGTTTAATTTGGGAATTACAAGTTCTAAAAAGGTTATATTTTTACAAATTTACAACCGATAGCCTCGTGATAAAAAGAACCAACATAAGAAAATTATGAAACGGCATAACAAATCTAGTTAAAATTTGATTATATATACTTGATCACATAAAAACCCATTCCCACAAAAAGTGAGTTTTGAGCCTTTATTGAGCATACAAATACACATCTTTAAACTAAATGCTCATTTTTCGTTTCTTGTGTGAATAGCCGCTTGGTTTCTTACGACTCTAGAACTTGCCATGACGATACATTCCCGGTCCTTACCAACTTAAACCCAAGTAAGTAAATGATGGAGGCATTAGGACTAACCCTTTTTCTTTCAACACCATTATTTTTCTTTTTTTTACCACCTACCCAAAATCCCCCTAGTTAACCCCTTTGAGCCTAAACCTTTTCATTTCTAAACCAACAAAACAAACACCCTTTACCCACCAAAACCCTTTTTCATTTTTAAACCCTTTATTTTAGTAAAAAGCTCATTTTTTTATGTGACATTCCTTATAAAAAAAAATGATGAAGTCAAGAAATAAACAAGTTCATCAAAAAGAACTTTGTTTGAAAAAAATGCTTCATTAGAATAAAAAGTCACAAAAATAAATCTTACGAAAACCGACGCTTTTTACGCCTTTCGCCCTTTTCCACTAACCACTAACCCAACCACCTACCTTTAACCCAAGCCTAACCCTTCCCCCAAAGTCCTCTTGATATTTACAAAGGGGTATAGTTAAAAAGGAGGAGGATTGATTGCTTGGCAAGCATATGGTAGAAGTAAGTTCCATGCCGCTCTCGAGTGTTTCACAAAAATACATCTTCGGCCGAGTGTTGAGTGATCTCCCGTGAGGTATGTGAACTTGTATATAAATGGAATTTTAAAGAGGCATGTTATGCCCAAATAAGTAATTTCTCTTATGTAGATGTTCAAAATAAATCATAACGAATAGGATTGTAAATAACATAAAAATAAAACCTAATAAAAATATTGGATTCCCGACACTCAAGATAAGCCCCAAAACCTTCTCTTCTACCCGTTCCATTTGGGAGTGTAAGCCACATTATAAAGAGTTTTGCTTAAGGACAAGCAAAGATTCAAGTGTGGGAGTATTTGATGTGTGTAAAATGCAACATATAAATTACATCAAATGAGGCATAAAACTAACCCTTTTTTAGTACTAATGTTGGAAAAAGTGTGCTTTTGTCTTCCTTTCGTATTTTTAGGGTTAAAAGAGCTTAAATGAACAAAAGAAGCAAAAATGCAGCCAAATCTAACAATAATACAAGAAAAGGAATAAACGTGGCATGCCCGACCCCTCGACAGCATTTTCCCAAGCAAAAACAAGAGAACAGAAGGCTGAACACGCCCCGTGCTCAATGAGCACGGGGGCGTGCTCAAGTGTCTGCAGAAAAGACAAAGTTGTAGAAGCTTCTATCACCTAACACGGGGGCGTGTCCAGCAGACGCGGGGCCATGGTCAAAGCTAAGATTCGCAGAATCTAAGCAAATCTTGATAGTACAAATACGTTTCTGCACCGGGGGCCGTGCCCAGCGGACACGGGGGCGTGGTCAACTAATGCAGACAAACTGCATTTAATGAAGAAAGAGAAGATGGGTGGACACGGGGCCGTGTCCGGACTTCTGTGTAGGCTATAAATAGAGGTGCTTGGTTCACTTCAAAGGCATCCATTGGCAAACCACCTCTCTCACACTTCACCCACCCACCACCACCATCACAACCCACATCCACCACCATCATCCATCATCCATCATCCAACATAGAGTGTGTGTAGTAGTCTCAGGATCCAAGATTGATAGTAAGAGTTCTTGACAATCAAAGGCCATGTTTGCCTAAGTCTCTTACATCACTTGGTGAAGACAAGCATTTAGTGTAATACTTTTTATTTTTAATCTTTTCGCACTTTTTATTTGGTTATGCATTAATGACTTTAATAACTAGTTTCTTATGTTGAAGGTGAAACTTCCTTATCATTTGTCTGTGGTGTCTTGGCGTTATTTTACTGTCTATATAAAATAAAAGATTTACACCATTCATATCTCCACGGTCAATATGGAGATATGTTGGCTACCTGGTCGAGGGTTAAGGGAATGGTTTGGTAAGAGTCTTGCCTTGTTTAGTGTATAGATCCTGCAAGGACCTGGGTCAAGCTTAATAGGACCTCCTTCAATACCCACTGGTATTGGATGGCGGGGGTTCGAATTTCTTGATCCCCTCATATGTAAACTACTATTAAAACATTAACCCGACTACTTAGGATTGTATCCCTGCTGACTCAAACTACTTAGCCGAGGGTAACGTCACCTTCAAAAGAGGGGCCTACCACATTACGCATAATAACTTAATTAATTATCTTTCAATAATCCAACCCTTTAGGATTGTATCATTGCTGACTCAAACTACTGGGTTGAAGGTAACGTCACCTTCAAAAGAGGGGCCTACTACTATACCTAAGATAATATCTTAAAAGGTCCAAAAGTGCGGAAATAATCAAAGGTTACACTAAAGGCGAGTCGGATCCAAGTGATTCATCTTGTCTATCTGTTTTTATTTTATTTTTATTTTCAGCATTTTTAGTTTTTATTTTCATGTTTAAACCTTTTTCTAAAATTTTGATTTGATTAGACGTGGAGGATAAAACGGTACTAAAAGCTCTTGTGTCTTTGGACGACGTTGGTATCTTACCAACGCTATACTACGCTCACGATGGGTGCACTTGCCCATATGTATGTTTAGTGTTAGTAAAATATCGTGTTTTATAAATTTAAAACTTGACTAAAGTGTAAAAAGGGCTTAAAATATATATAAAAATTATATACACACCGACACACATCACCCCTCTTTTGAAGGGACGTTACCCTAGGCTAAGTGGTTTGAGTCAGCAGGGATACAATCCCAAGTTACCGGGTTAAAGTATTAATAGTAGCTTACATATGAGGGGATCAAGCCATTCGCACCCCCGCCATCCAATACCAGTGGGTATTGAAGGAGGTCCTAGTAAGCTTGACCCAGGTCCTTGCAGGATCTATACACTGAACAAGGCAAGAACCTTACCAAACCATTCCCTTAACCCCCGACCAGGTAGCCAACTTATCTCTATATAGACCGTAGAGATATGAAGGGTGTAAATCTTTTATTTTATATAGACAGTAAAATAACGCCAAGACACCACGGACAAATGATAAGGAAGTTTCACCTTCAATATAAGAAACTAGTTATTAAAGTCATTAATACAAAACCAATTAAAAAGTGCGAAAAGATTAAAAACAAAAGTATTACACTAAATGCTTGCCTTCACCAAGTGATGTAAGAGACTTAGGCAAACATGGCCTTTGATTGTCAAGAACTCTTACTATCAATCTTGGATCCCGAGACTACTACACACACTATATGATGGATGATGGATGATGGTGGTGGATGTGGGTGTTGTGATGGTGGTGGAGTGTGGGTGAAGTGACAGAGAGGTGGTTTGCCAAGGGATGCCTTTGAAGTGAACCAAGCACCTCTATTTATAGCCTGCACAGAAGCCCGGACATGGCCCAGTGTCCATCCAATTTCTCTTTCTTCATTAATTGCAATTTTCCTGCATTAGCTCCACACGCCCCCGTCTCCACTGGGCACGGCCCCGTGTGCAGAAGCGTATCTGTACTATCAAGATTTGCTTGGATTCTTCAAATCTTAGCGTTGACCACGGCCGTGTTGAGCTGGGCACGCCCCCGTGTCGTGAAATAGAAGCTTCTACAACTTTGTCTTTTCTGCAGACACCTGAGCACGCCCCCGTGTCCGCTGGGCACGGGGCGTTTTCAGCCTTCTGTTTGCTTGTTTTCGCTTGGGAAGATGATGTCGAGGGGTCGGGCATGCCACGTTTGTTCCTTTTCTTGTAATTATGTTAGATTTTGCTGCATATTTGCTTCTTTTGTTCATTTATGCTCATTTAGTCCCGAAAATACAAAAGGAAGACAAAAGCACACTTTTTCCAACATTAGTACTAAAAAAGGGTTAGTTTTATGCTTCATTTAATGTAATTTATATGTTGCATTTTGCACACATCAAATACCCCCACACTTGAATCTTTGCTTGTCCTCAAGCAAAACTCTTTATAATGTGGCTTACACTCCCAAATGGAATGGGTAGATGAAAAGTTTTGGGCTTGTCTTGAGTGTCGGAAATCCAAGATCTTTATTAGGCTTTATTTTTATGTTATTTACAATCCTATTCATTATGATTTATTTTAACGTTTCATAAGAGAAATTACTTATTTGGGCATAACATGCCTCTTTAAAATTCCATTTATATACAAGTTCACATACCTCACGGGAGATCACTCAACACTCGGCCGAAGATGTATTTTTTGTGAAACACTCGGGACCGGCATGGAACTTACTTCTAGCATATGCTTGCCAAGCAATCAATCCGCCTCCTTTTTAACTATACACCTTTGTAAATATCAAGAGGACTTGGGGAAGGGTTAGGCTTGGGTTAAAGGTAGGTGGTTTTGGGTTAGTGGTTAGTAAAAAGGGTGAAAAGGGTAAAAAGCGTCGGTTGTCGTAAAACTTTTTGTTTTTGTGACTTTTATTCAAACGAAGCATTTTCAAACAAAGTTTCTTTTGAGGAACTTGTTTGTATATTGCTATATATATTGATAAGGAATGTCACATGAAAACCGAGCTTTTTACTAAAATAAATGGTTAAAAAATAAAAAGGTTTTTGGTGGGTAAAGGGTGTTTGTTTTGTGCGTTTAGAAACGAAAAGATTTAGGCTCAAAGGGTTTAACTAGGGGGATTTTGGGTAGGTGGTAAAAAAATGAAAAATAATGGTGTTGAAAAGAAAAAAGGGTTAGTCCTAATGCCTCCATCATTTACTTACTTGGGTTTAAGTTGGTATGGACCGGGAATGTATCGTCATGGCAAGTTCTAGAGTCGTAAGAAACCAAGCGGCTATTCACACAAGAAACGAAAAATGAGCATTTAATTTAAAGATGTGTATTTGTATGCTTAATAAAGGCTCAAAACTCACTTTTTGTGGGAATGGGTTTATTATGTGATCAAGTATATATAATCAAATTTTAACTAGATTTGTCATGCCGTTTCATAATTTTCTTATGTTGGTCCTTTTTATCACGACGCTATCGGTTGTAAATTTGTAAAAATATAACCTTTTTAGAACTTGTTATTCCCAAATTAAACCAAGACAAGTAAAAAAAATGAAAAAAATTTAAAAAAATTTGGGGTGATTAGCGGTTCCAATAGAGTTTTGTGTAAGGCTTGTTATTAGGACTTGCAAAATTCAAGGTTTTAGCATCCCCCCCCCCCCACACACACACTTAAATTACACAATGTCCTCAATGTGTCCCAAAATAAGTTCTTAGGCTGATTGAATGTGTAAATAGGTGTTAAAAACAAGGTTTTGTTGTTACTGGGCATCTGGACACGGCCCCTGTCGGATGAGCATGGCCCCATGGTCAGATTGCCAGTCACGAAAACTTACAGAAGGTGGGCACGGGGGCGTGTCCGGTGAACATGACCCCGTGTTGGGCAGAAATCTGCATAAATTAAACAAACAGCAGGTTCTGGGCAGTGGACACGGGGGCGTGTTCGCTGGGTACAACCCCTTGTGGACAATATGCAATTATTGAAAACAGGTTTTGGCTTTCGGTTATGCTTTTCCCGGCTGTTGTAGCACTAATATTTAGTGCGTCAAGCCTCGTAGGTATCTGTTCTACTAATAAATACCAAACCAAATAACAAACATCCTACTTAACCATAAGTTCACCATTCACATCACAAACTAAAAAAGAATGCAGGAAATTAAAAGTGTTAGGAAAAGTAAATTGTTCAACAATGGCACGCAGGCCATGAAATTGTTTGTGAGAGATAAAGGGTTAACCTGTTAGACCTTCAACCGTGTGATACCACCTCCAACTCCTCCCGCTCAATCCATGTCTTCATCCTCGTCATCATCCCCTCCTTACCCCGCTATGTACTCCCGGATGTTGCCGATGTCATCCCGTATGTCGGAGATGTTTCTTTCTATAACTCCGACCCGGGCGTATGTGTTGCTGGCCATGTTGTAGGTGTTCCGGGTGAACATGAGATTTTCTTGCAATAAATCATGTAAACTTTGAAAGTTAGGAAAACCACCTCCTTGAGAGGAGGATTGGCCCGGATCACCCTGAGGCTGGTAGTGGTACTGAGGAGGAGGACGGATATGTGGAGCGTGGAGGACGAGAGTTGCTTGAGGGTTCCACACATGCCCTTGAACCGTCTGAAATCTAACCATCCCTTCATCCGCTTCATTGACCAAGTTCATGGAGCGACATATGACGAGGTCCACTTTTCCCGACAATGGGCCCTTTTGAAAGGACCTCGGCATCCTTGGCACAAAGTGTTTGAAAAGGCGGTAAATCCACCCTCCAAAAAGGATAGGAATCGGGGGAGTGGCAAGTTGGTTCAAGTGCATGTTGCGAAGTAGCAGGTATGGAACATTGAGGTTGATATTGCTGTGAATGCAATGGAGGACTAGTAGATCGCGCAACCCTACAACACCACCGCTATCATGTCTCTGGAAAAGAGAGTAGCTGAGGACCCTGTGGATGTAGCGGTAGAGAGGGTCCCTCAACATTGTGCTCTTAGTTCGGCTCTGGTTGTAGTGTCCCTCCCCAATCTGAGCCCATGCCGCTTGGCGTTGATCTTCTGGAATTTCGCGGAGGCCACCAAGTGTTCTCTTCCTCTCCAGCATCCTCTTCCAAATATAACCCGATAATTGCCCCAAATTGTGCAATCGAAATTGAGTACACAACCCCTGCACAACGGAATTCTACCCCCTCATTGTCAAACGGGTCCGCTCTTGTTTTGAAAGCAAGCGTGGTGTAAAATTACATGTTATACTCGTGCACGGAGTGGAGCCGAGTGCAAAGAGCTGCTCTTAGTGGGTAGTAACAAGGTTGTCGAAGCGGTCTATTTGGCCTACTGCTTCTAGAGTATCCAAGCAAACTTTTCGGGGATTTTCTTCGGGCCTTGTTTTGAGAACCTCAAATTGCGCTTGAGCAGCCAACTCACTTGCGTTGAACCTTGTAAATTTCTTGGCCATCTGAAAGAAAACACCAAACAATGAGCACGAAACAGTAAATTTTTTGAAGAAAACTGAAAACAGTTAGCTGAACACAACCCCGTGTTCAGCGGACACGCCCCATGTTCGCTGAAAAATAGCTGGACACGCCCCCGTGCTCACTGAGCACGACCCCGTGCTCAGACGTCTGTTTCCCAAAAATTTGATTTTTCGACCCGGTTTCGAAAACTTGAAATTTTTTGGTCCAGTAGGGGCGGTTTTCCTCGAAAATGAAACCCCAAGTGCCGTTTTTCCCAAAACAAACCGTTTACCCCTTCAATTTTATCTTTTTCGGTTAAAAAACAAGGGTTTGAGGTTTTTGTGAGAAATCGGGCAAATCTACAAACAATACAAGTTGATTTACTTCCTATAACATGTATCTATGCTAATACTAACAGATCTAAGCAAAAATTTGAGGTTTGATTCGGTTCAAGTTGAAGAACCCTAGATTTTTCCCAAATTTTTTGATGTTAAACTACATGCAAGTGATTAATCTAACTAATTAAAGTGATAGAATCATACCTTGACGTTGTTAGAAGTCGGGGGAACGTTGAAATCTTGAGAAAATTCCGCCTGAACCAGAGAGTTCTTGGGGAAAAGGGGCGTGTTGAAATGAGAAAATGAAAGAAAAAGGGGTTTTATCCCCGATAGTTGCGCGGACACGGCCCCGTGTCGGCTGGACATGGCCCCGTGGGCGGGCAAAATTTAAAAAAAGTGCTCGTCTGAGTGCCCCTGTTTCCCGAAGCTTGGTTTTAGAAATCTTACCGATTTAGATGCTCTCCCGATGTTCGTAACTTACAAGATATGATGCTGATGCTCGAACTTTTGTTTCATTCTTCGGCCGCTTGTAGCGAGATTTCTTCCTCTTCATCCTCAATAAATCCGTGATAAAGCTTTAGCCGTTGGCCATTGACTTTGAATAGGATTCCATTTCGAGATTTAATTCCGATTGCACCGTGTGGAAAAATGTGGGTGATGGAAAAAGGTCCCGACCACCTAGACTTTAGTTTACCAGGAAATAATCGAAGTTGTGAATTAAACAATAGAACTTGATCTCCTACCCGAAATTCATTAGGTTTAATGTGTTTATCATGCAGATTTTTCATTCTTTCCTTATAAATTTCGGAGTTAGAGTATGCGTGATTTCTTAATTCGTCTAATTCATTTAATTGATAAAATCGATTTTTACCGGCAATTTCTAAGTCTAAGTTTACGTTTTTAATTGCCCAGTAGGCTTTGTGTGCTATTTCTAGCGGCAAATGACAACTTTAACCATAGACAAGCTTATATGGGGTTGTACCTATTGTTGTTTTATACGATGTTCGAAAAGCTCAGAAAGCATCGTCTAATTTATCGGCCCATTCTTTTTTATTTAACCCTACGGTTTTTTCAAGTATTCTTTTTAAACCTCGATTAGTCACTTCGGCTTGTCCGTTTGTTTGAGGGTGATACGCCGTTGAGACTCGGTGATAGACCCCATACCTTGTTAAAAAAAATTCAAGTTGATGGTTACAAAAATGGGTGCCTCTATCACTTATTAATGCTTTTGGAGTTCCAAAACGAGAGAATAAGCGTTTCAGAAATCTTACCACAACCCTTCCATCGTTTGTTGGAAGTGCTTCGGCCTCGGCCCATTTAGACAAGTAATCTACCGCCACAAGTATATATTTGTTTCCTTTTGACTGTGGGAAAGGTCCCATAAAGTCGAGTCCCCACACATCAAAAATTTCACAAACAAGAATGCCATTTTGTGGCATTTCGTTTTTGGAAGAAATATTACCTGATCTTTGGCAAGCGTCACATGTCTTGATAAGACTTTGGACGTCTTTGTAAATGGTTGGCCAATAAAATCCTAAATCAAATACCTTTCGCGCGGTACTAGCGGCACCATGATGTCCTTTGTATGGACCTTCATGACAATGGCGGAGAATTTTCCTTGCTTCACTACCATGTACGCATCGACGGATGAGTTGGTCAGCACACATTTTGAAAAGATAAGGATCTTCCCAAAAATAATGCTTTACATCGGCAAAGAATTTTTTTCTTTGATGATGTGACCATCCTTTTGCGACTATACCGCTAGCTAAGTAGTTAGCATAGTCGGCGTACCATGGCTCTTCTCGGTATTCCACCATTTCCAGGGACTCCGTTGGGAATTTCTCGTTGATTAGCTCGTCCCTAGTTGCCTCCAAAGTTGGGTCTTCCAGGCGTGAAAGATGATCTGCCGCGGTGTTTTCTGCTCCTCTTTTGTCTTTTATTTCAATGTCGAATTCTTGGAGGAGTAGAATCCACCGAATCTAACGTGGTTTAGCATCCCGTTTCTTAAAGAGATATCGAATGGCTGCATGGTCTGTATAAACTATTGTTTTAGAAAGAACAAGATAAGAATGAAATTAATCAAAAGCAAATACCACAGCTAGTAATTCTTTTTCTGTTGTTGTGTAGTTTTCTTGTGCATCATTAAGTGTTTTACTAACGTAATAAATTGGGTGAAAATGCTTATCTTTTCGCTGTACCAAGATAGCTCCAACTGCAAAATCACTTGCATCACACATGATTTCGAAAGGTAATTTCCAATCAGGCGCTATCATGATAGGTGCATTGACTAGCATTTCTTTTAGTGTTAGAAATGCTTGGTTGCAATCCTTGTCAAAGATGAAAGGAGCATCTTTTTCAAGTAATTTTGTTAGAGGTCTTGAGATTTTTGAAAAGTCTTTGATAAATCGCCTATAAAATCCGGCATGCCCAAGGAAACTTCTGATAGCTCTAACGGAGGGTGGGGGTGGTATTCAAGAAATAGTGTCTATTTTTGCTCGACCAACCTCCATTCCTTCGCTTGAGATTTTATGACCGAGTACTATTCCCTCCGTTACCATGAAATGGCATTTTTCCCAGTTAAGGGCGAGGTTAGTTTCCTCACATCGGGATAGCATTCATTCAAGGTTATCGAGGCATTGGTCATATGAATCTCCAAAGATAGAAAAGTCATCCATGAAGACTTCCATTGTCTTATCTATCATGTCATGGAAGATGGCCACCATGCAACGTTGAAAGGTTGCAGGGGCGTTACATAGACCAAAAGGCATGCGTCGATAAGCAAAAGTTCCATAGGGACATGTGAATGTTGTCTTCTCTTGGTCTTCGGGTGCTATCGGTATTTGAAAGTAACCTGAAAAACCATCTAAGAAACAATAAAATTTGTGACCGGATAATCTTTCTAACATTTGATCAATAAAAGGTAAAGGAAAGTGATCTTTCCTTGTTGCCTCATTTAATCGACGATAATCTATACATACTCTCCATCCTGTGACGGTTCTGGTTGGTATTAATTCATTTTTCTCGTTAGTTACTACCGTCATACCTCCTTTCTTAGGAACTACTTGGACGGGACTTACCCAAGGACTATCGGAGATTGGGTAAATGAGTCCGGCGTCAAGTAATTTGATGACTTCGTTTTTAACCACTTCTTGGACGTTTGGATTTACTCTACGTTGTGGTTGTATTACCGATTTGTAGTCATCATTCATTAAAATTTTGTGCGTGCACATGGAAGGACTTATTCCTTTAATATCTACAAGTTTCCAAGCGATTGCGTTTTTGTGTTTTTTCAAAAGTGTGATTAATTTTTCTTTTTCTACAATAGTTAATTTTGACGAAATAATTACAAGTAATTTACCGTCTTTGTCAAGAAAAGCATATTCCAAACCTTTTGGAAGTTCTTTGAGCTCAAGAGGTGGGTCTTTAGGAGACTCCTTATTTGGTTGCTCATTTCGGTCAAGAACTAAAAAGGTTTGTTCTATGGCGACCTCTTCTTCAACAAAGTGGTCAATTTCTTCTCTTGTGTTGGTCCATATTTGTGACAACAACTTAGATTTGGTCTTTGGATATCTTGTAATTAGTTAAACGATAAACAGTTAGCATGTTTAGCTTTGTAATAGTTAAATTATAGAGTTTGGGCTAAACAAAACCCAGTTGGGTCATAGGGGGACGAATTGGGCTTGCCCATGTAGGAATCCCTAGCCCAAGTTGCAAACCTTGTGTTATATAAACAAGGTTATGCATTAGGGTTTAGGTTAATCAGCCAAAACAGTGTTTGTGAGAGAAGAAATTTGTGAGAGCTCTAGCTTGGACGAATTAGGGTTTGATTGATTGTAATACTCGTGTTTGATAATCAATAGAAACCCGGTTGATAAGTAATTTCTGTTTCTACTCAATTCTGTGATATTCTGATCAAGAGGATTCCGCACTCTTGATTGGATTGACAATTCTGTGACGATCCGTACGAACATGGGACCTACAATTGGTATCAGAGCATTAGGCTCTTGAAGGCTCGGTTCAGAATTGTGCTTGGAGAAACAGGAAGTTTTCGAAAATTTTGAAACCTGAAAAATTAAGGTTTCGAAATTTTTTGTGTGTTTGATATAAATTTTCGAAAATTTTTTTGGCTGTTTTTGATCTTCTGCTTTGTTTGGTTGCTGTTTTGCAGGAAAGATCAGGAAAGATTTTGTTAATTCTGGAAAAGTGTTTGGCTGGAAAGGCTTGAAGATTCGAAGATTTTTCTTCGTGTTCTTCACGTTTTTCGTTCTGTTCTTCGTTGTTTTTCGAAAACTACTGATATTTTTTGTTGTTTCGATTATGCAGGAAAGTGTTAGGAGAATCTGAAAAATCTTCAGAATTTCGATCAGATTGAGTTTCCAATTTTACTGGACCAGCGAATTTGACTATAGGCGAATTTAACAAATTCGCAGACAGGACTAGCATAATTAACTGATCAGCAAATTTGGGACTTAATATCTCAGTGACCGGCGAAGTTAAATCCAAAGGCGACTTTGGTAACCGTATAATTTTCCTCAGCGAAATTATTACGGTGATCGGCGACTTTACTGGTTGTCGTAATAGTGAAATTGACCAGCGAATTTGGAAGCGAAATTGACCAGCGAACTTGGCAGCAAATTTATCAGCGAACTTGAAGTTGACAGCGAAATAGACCAGCAAAATTAACTATCTGACCAGCGAAATTAATTTGCTTCCCAGCGAAATTAATAGCAAATTTAAAACCAACAAATTTAAAAGGGTGGAATTTTTTGTTGGCAAGCGTCGATAAAATTTGACTGTTTTGCAAATAGAAATTGATCCGTAGCTCGTTTCTCTAAACCGTCTGCACCGTTGAATTCCTTGCATTTTTAGGACAAAAAACAAACAAAAAACTCTGGAAAATCCCGAATTCGGTTTTCGACATTATATATCATTGGATTCGTCTTTTCGAGACGATTCTAACGGTGTAATTTGGTAACCACTGTTTTCGGAGATATTTTGTACGGTTTTATCAGTCTGCAACGTTTAAAATGTCGAACATGTCTACTTTGAATGAGCTTTTGAAAATGGAGCATGAGGTTGGCACTACCAACAAACCGCCTAAGATGATGAAGGTGGAAAATTATTTGACACGGAAGGATCGTTTTCAATCCTTCGTTGAATATCAGGACACGCGCATGTGGATATGTATTGAAGATGGGTACACAAACCCAACACACAACTTTGAGGGCAGACCACATAGAACAGCCTATGTGAACATGCAAGAGGCTGATAAAAAGATGTATGAGGCTGAAAAGAGAGCCTTGGCTGCAATAAAAATGTCCTTACCTGATAGCATCAAGCATACCTTCAGGAAGTACACTAATTAAATGGATATGTGGGATGCATTAGAAAAGCGATATGCGGGAAATGCATATGTTAAGAAGAACAAGATTGATCTACTGAAGAAGCAGTTCGTTGTTTTCAAGTACATGAAACATGAGTCACTTGAGGACATCGTCACTCGTTACTACCATCTGATGTCGGAAATGGAAAATTATGAGATCGACTGCTATTCTGACGTAGAGAAGAATGACAAGCTGCTCGATGCCTTACCTACTAAGTGGGATATCTACACTCTCATGATTAAGGGAGAAGCAGATTATGAGACAAAGGAGCTGGAAGAAGTAGTTGGCAAGCTGAGAGCTTATGAGCTTAGTATGAAGAATAAAGACACTGGATATGATCAAGTTCAAGATCCAGGGGTTTACAATGGGCTTACATCTTCTTTATCTCACAATGCTTCTAGCGACTCTGCCACTGCTTTTCTTTCATGTGAAAATAAGCAGGTTACAGTGAATGAGGATTGTGATGTGTATTTTGTAGCTGCTTCTGGAGGATCAACAGGAGCCAAGAGAACATCATCTTCTAAGCAAAGTAGTAGTGCAAACTCGATACCTATGAGTGTGAAGTCTACTGAAGAACATCTGGCTCTACTTGCTTCGTTTGTTGCTTCTTATGAAAACTACATTCAGGGAAAGATATCTGATCCTGCTACTTTAGATGAAGATTATGATCAGATTGACCCAGATGATCTAGAAGAGATGGATTTACAATGGCAGATGGCCATGATTTCCAGAAGAGTCAAGAGGTTTATGAACAGAACAGGAAGGAACTTTTTTAGGGAGGACTGTTGGTTTCGACAAAACCAAAGTGAGGTGCTTTAACTGTCAAAGTTATGGGCATTTCGCTAGGGAATGTCAAAAACAAAAGCAAGACACTTTGAGTCAGAGTTCAAACAACAGGAATGCATCAAACAATTCTAGCTCAAAGGCTTTGATCTCTACAGCACGAGAAGGCTCATATGATTGGAGTATTCATCTAGAAGATAATGAAAATGCCACTCAGGCATTCATGGCAGAGATAGTGCTAGTTGATGATGTTGAAGTTACTTTGGGAGATGCTGAAGCAAAAGTGGATGCTGAGGTGAAGATAGAGAGTAAAGCTGAAGAAGAGAAGGGTGATCAGACAACAAATGCAGAAGAGGAAAAGCAAAAGTCTGACCATGAAAGGGAAGCTGAAGAAAAGGATGCTAAATACAAAAGAATGGAAGCTCAACTTGCAGCTCTAATGGCCAACCTTGACAAACAAACTGGAGAGGTAAAGTCTAATTCTGTGTGTTTAAAATGTTGTGAATTACAGGGTGAGGTTGACTGGTTGTCCACACAAAACCAAAGTTTGGTAAGCGAGATGTCTAACATTAAAGAATCAAACTTTTTTGCTAAAAGAAACGAATCTTTATACTTGAAGAAGATAAAAGGTTATGAAAGTGAAATTGAAGCTTTAACCTGCAAACTAAACGAAAAACTTCAAGTCATAGACTTAGCTCATTACATGATGGCTGAGAAAACAAAAGAGATTTCTGAAAAATGCAAAGAGTTGTCAGATGCACAACTCAAAATAGTTGAACTTGAAAAGAAATTAGGTCAATTCAGGGACTCTACTTTTGTTATGAAACACATGGTGGGTGGGTTAAAGAAGAGTAATGACAAGACTAGTGTGGGATTCAAGGGCTTTAATGAAGTCCCACCTCCTCTTAGTCATGATTATTCATTCCTACCTGATGAAGATGAGCTAACAAATTTTATGTCAACAACACCAAGTAGTTCCACATCAAGTCAAGGTGATGAGTCTGAGAGTGATGATGCTAAGAAGGATAATAACAGCAAACCTGTTTTGAAAAAGAAAACTTCACATCCTAAGAATAAGAATCCAACTTTTGTTAAAAAGATTAATTTTGTTCAAGGAAGTGACATGAAAAACGAAACAGCTGTTATTGAAAACGAATCGAATGTAGAGTTTGCTAAAAACAAAAACAAAAAAAATTCTGAAACTAAGCAAACTGAACCAAATCCTTCTAAGGCATCATCATCAAAACCTGAATCTAGTTCAAAGGCTTCAGCTAAGAAGTCTTCGAAAAAGAGATCATGCTTCAAATGTCACACCAAAGGACATGTAGCTAGCTGCTGTCCTAACAAAAAGAATGAAGCACAAGTTAGTGAAAGGAAGAGAGAGAAGTCACCAGAGAAGAGTGGTGATAAAAAGGAGAAAGTGTCCAACTCTCCAAAGAAGTCAGCACCTAAGCAACAAGAGAATGTTGCTGTTGGTGTAGATAATGCTGAAAAAGGAACTCCACAAGTTCCTCGTTTTCAAAGAAATCAACCAAGATTTCAGCCTAAATCTCCACCAGGCAGATATGAGAGACCTAGAAGCAGTTCACCAAGAATGAACTAATATAATTCTAATAATTTCAGAAGTCAAGGTCAATATCAAAATCGATACCAAAATAACAGTGGTCAAACTTTTTATAACAATGGCTTTAGAAATTATAACAATCACGCTTCTTGGAATCAAAATTTTCAAAGGTCAAATAGTCCAAACACATATAGGAACCCTCAGGACCAAAGACCTAGTGGAAATCAAAATCAAATTCCATCAACAGGTCTGAGATCCAAGACTCCAGTTGGGAGTAATGGATATTGGATGGATGTTTCAGTAGTTGGTGAATTTGGACGACCCAAGACCATTAAGGCTTGGGTCCCCCAATCTAACTAATTTCTTGCTTGGTGTGTGCAGGAGCTGCTAAGGAGGATTATCAACTTATGGTATGTTGATAGTGGCTGCTCCAGGCACATGACGGGGGATGCGAGATTGTTGACTGAATTTGAAGATTATGATGGTGGACATGTGAATTTTGCGGGTGCTAAAGGTGGTAGAATTACAGGATGAGGAAAAGTGACCAATGGGAAGATCACACTAGACAAAGTGAACTATGTTGAGCAGCTTAAACACAATCTGATGAGCGTGTCATAAGTCTGCGACAAGGGTCACTCGGTCCATTTTACCAAGAATGAAGCATTATTGTTGAAACCAGGTTTGGAGATTCCGGACGATTGGATAGTGATATGAGCACCAAGGAGAAATGACACTTATGTCATGGACATGGGTGCTAAGGATCCGACTACTGTGGTGGCGTGTTTACTATCAAAAGCATTTGAAGCTGAATCGATGTTGTGGCACAGACGCATGTCCCATATTCACTATCAAAAAATGAACTATATTATTAAAAATGAGCTAGTGAAAGGGGTTCCAATGCAGAGGTTTCACGTGGAAGATAAATGTCTTCCATGTCAAAAGGGAAAACAACATAAGAAACCTCATAAATCAAAAACAGTAAATTCCATAGATGCCCCTTATGAATTACATCACATGGATTTATTCGGTCCAGTGAACGTGAGGAGCATAGGTGGAAAGTACTATTGTTTAGTTGTCACAGATGATTACTCACGTTATTCAAGGGTTTTCTTTTTAGGTACAAAAGATGAGACAGCAGAGATGTCGATAGATCTTTTTACAAAATTGGAAAATGTCCATGATGCAAGGATCAAAAGGATAAGGAGTGATAATGGCACGGAGTTCAAGAATCAGATTCTGGATCTCTATTGTCTTCGCAAGGGAATAGAACATCAATTTTCTACTCCTTATACCCCTCAACAGAATGGAGTCGCTGAGAGGAAAAACATGACATTGATTGAAGCCGCTAGGACTATGCTTTCAGATTCAAAGCTTCCAGTTCTTTTCTGGGGAGAAGTTGTGAATACATCTTGTTATGTCCTAAACAAAGTTTTGACCGTTAAACGTTTTAACAAAACATGTCATGAATTAATGTTTAACGAGAAACCAAACTTAAAAGGCTTTGAACCATTTAGATTACCCTGCACCATTGTGCGAAATAAAGATAAACAAAAATTCGGTGAGGTGGCTGATGAAGGCTACTTTCTAGGTTACGTACCTGGCGCACCGAATAAAAGGGTTTTTAATCTAAAAACTGGTAAAATTGAGGTTGTTTTTAATGTTGAAATTAGTACATACAAACCTCAACAATCAACGAATGGACCAGCTATATTATATGATTATGAAAGCATTTTTAAATCATTTAATATTCCTGAGTTTTCTGATGCAAGTGAATCTCAGCTGATTCAAACAGTGATAAGTGAAGACGATGAAGGCGAGTTCAGGCCTAGATCGAATGTTGATATGACAGATGCTCCGGAAACTTCCCAAGGTGCTGCAGATCCTGATTCAAGCGATAGTGAACCTGAACCCATTCAGGGGGAGGATTTCATTAATCCGTTTGCAGATCAGAATATTCAGGGGGAGATTGGATCAAACCTGGGTGATAACTTAGAAGTGGATGTTGTTGCTACTACACGAGCAAATAGAGATCATCCAGTTGACATGATACTTGGAGATCCTACTGCAGGTGTTCAGACGAGAAGAAGCATAGCAGCGAATTCTTGTTTATTTGTGTCGATTGAGAAGACTGGGATTGTGAACGAGTGCTTGTATAGTTGCTTCATTTCTCAAGAGGAGCCGAAGGATATTCATATGGCTCTTAAAGACAATTCATGGGTTGAAGCTATGCAAGAGGAATTGGCACAGTTCGCAAAGTTGAAGGTTTGGGAGTTAGTTGATCTTCCTAAAGGTGAAAGAGAGATAGGCACTAAGTGGGTATTTAGGTGCAAGAAGGATGAAAGAGGAATAGTGACGCGAAACAAGGCTCGATTGGTTGTCAAAGGTTTCAATCAACAGGAAGGGATTGATTACAATTAAGTGTTTGCACCAGTGGCAAGGTTGGAGGCAATTTGTTTGTTTCTAGCTTTCGCTTCATTCAAGGGCTTCAAAGTTTACCAACTAGACATGAAGAGTGCATTTCTTTACAGGAAAGTCCAAGAAGTGGTGTATGTCTCACAAACAGATGGGTTCGGTGATCCAGATTATCTAGATCGTGTGTAGAAGCTTGATAAAGCTTTGTATGGATTACATCAAGCTCCCAGGGCGTGGTATGAGACACTGTCAACACATCTGATCAAGAATGGTTTTGAAAGAGCTTAGATCGACAGTACATTGTTCATTAAGAGGAAGAAGGAAGATTTTCTGCTGGTACAGGTGTACGTGGATGACATCATCTTTGGGTCATCTGATGAAAACATGTGTAAAGAGTTCGAGTAGGTGATGAAGAGCAAGTTCGAAATGAGTGCTATGGGTGTGCTGTCTTACTTTCTGGGATTACAAGTTGAACATAAGGAGGATGGGATATTTATTCATCAAACAAAGTATGTGTATGACATTTTGAGTCGGTTCAAAATGAATGATTGCTCTACTTTCAACACACCCATTTGCGAAAATCACAATCTTGGCCCAGATCATGAAAGTACTGAAGACGTTGATCCAACTCAATACAGGGCAATGATTGGTTCTCTAATGTACTTGACTGCTTCAAGACCCGACATCATGTTTGCCGTATGCTTGTGTGCCAGATATCAGGCTAATCCAAAGGAGTCACACATGAAGGCGGTGAAGCGGATTCTTCGTTACTTGAAGGGGAAACCTAAACTTGGGTTGTGGTATCCAGCTAATAGTGATCTGAATTTTGTTGCTTACACTGACTCAGACTTTGGAGGATGTAAGTCAAACAAAAAGTCTACAACAGGTGGTTGTTAGTTCTTAGGAGGCAGGATTGTGTCTTGGCAATGCAAGAAGAAATCTTGTGTGTCTACCTCTACGTGTGAAGCTGAATATATTGCTGCGGGTAGCTGCTGCTCTCAGGTTCTCTGGATACAACAGCAGATGCATGATTACGGTTTGGATTTCACTCATACTCCTATTATGATAGATAATAATGTCACAATTTCTATAACTAATAATCCCGTGAAACACAGTCGCACAAAACATATTGACATTCGTCATCATTTTATACGGGATTGTGCTGAAAAGAGACTAATTGAACTTCATCGAGTTGACACACAAGATAACCTGGCAGATCTTTATACTAAAGCTTTTGACAGGGCTCACTTTGAACATTTAGTCGAACTCAACGGGATGAGGAATCCTGAATAACTAGTTTTTCATAAGAATTTTGTAAATAGTTTACTACTTTTCTTAAAAAATCAAAAATACAAAAACATTAAAAAATCAAAAACATAAAAAAATAGAAAATCAAAAATGAGTTATCACTGTGTGAAAAAGAAGAAATGATAGTACATCAGCAATTTAGACTGTCACACTCAAACTGAAATTAAATTGCTTAAGTGTGATAGCAGCTTCATCATACGATGTACCAGTAGGCAAAAAGCATGAAATAATTAACTTACCAAAGTGATATAAACCTAAACGAACTGAATATGAGTGGGGAACACTTAAGTGGTGTAGGATCGATTTGTGACCCAAACGAGTCATTCAGAGGAGTTTTACTCAATATGAAAGGCGGAAACAGACATATTGAGTTCGAAACAGCTTGCAAATCACTTTAAACGTCTTTCTGATTGATATAACAGCAAATACAATCACTGGACAAACCAGCAGCACCTCGGTGTCAAAATCTTGAATCAATTTCAAATGATTTCGCTTGGCAGCTATATATAGGAGTATGATTCCGCTTAAAAGTGTCAATGTCCATTTCAAGCGAAATTAACAAAGTTAATTTCGCTTGAACTAGCACATGTCACATTCAAGCGGAATTACCTCTTTAACACACAAAATCTATTTTCTCGTACAACTTGCCCTGATCAAACAACTCTAGTACAAGACTCAATACAAGACGAAGTCGATAGACGTAGTGCACCAACAGACTCCCCATCGGATATTGACGAAGTCTTCGGTGTCGAGTCTTCACAATCTTCAGTCTTTATCAGTCTTTGGGCTTCTTTCAAATCCTCTATTCTTTTATCAGCACCAACAGATACCTCCCTCTCGGATGTTGATCTATCTTCAATTTCAGAATAGCAACCTGGCTCTTGAATCTTCTAATTCTCTTGATCAGATCTCTTGATTCCTTAAGTTCATCAGCATCATCAGTTCCAGGATCGTAACCTGGCTCACATTCTACTCAGGTATCAGAAACTGGCTTTCCTACACATTCTCTATCCCACAATAAATTTCACAAAATTACAATTTGACAAATTTATATATCACTAGCAGGTATGTTTCCAGACTGATTCAACAATTTAAAAGCTTCTGATGATCATTTGTATGCTAATATTCAAAACTTTTTTATATTAAACCAACTCCCCCTCAAACTGATCATCATGTTTAGCACTTGGAACTTCGAAAATCAGCTCTTCAACATCAGTTGTCGAAAATATTTTTGTATTTTTTAAGATTTATACCAAAACACACTAAAAATCTTTTTGGTATTTTGATTTTAACGAAATGCAGTAAAGAAATATTTACATTCAATCTTTTTGTGAATTTGCGAAAGAGGATCATGTCAGTTTTTGAGACACATCACTTAGCACCGTTAAGCTTTAAACATTTTAAGTTCTAAACGATTCACATAGATTGACGATATAGTTGTCCTCTTAAACTCAATCTAAAAACTTTCGAAATGCTTACCTATATTTTATGGTATATTAATTTTTGCACTAAGTTCTTATGGACCCCACGATCTCAGCATATCCCCTCATCATGCAATACACTGACTCAAGTAATGCCTTTGAACTTTCATCAACTGTGATATGTGCAAAAAACAACGCAGAATGTTTAAACATTAACAATCAGGTCGATACTTCCGTATACGCAGAGAAAGTCCAATGTTTAAACAAAATAAGAAATAAAAACAAATTGAAGTTGTTTAGGCGTTAACCACCAGGTCGATACTTCCGTATACGCAGAGGTGATCCAAAGCTTAAACGAAACACCAAAGAAAATAACGCAGAACATTTAGGCAATAACATCCAGGTCGATACTCACGTATACGCAGAGGATGTCCAATGCTTAAACAAAATAAAGAAATAAAACAAGTTTAAATCTTTGCAAAATAAAATGCACAATCACAGTGACTTTTCAGCAAAGTTGTGAAAGCTCACAAACTTAACCGGTTTTATGTCTTTCGACAATCAGCAATTACCGAGCATGCACACAGTCAAGAAGGACAAAACTAAGTACTATACTTTCAACCGTGTTTCCCACTAGAACTAGGCTTTTTGCTTTATGTTTGTATCGTTATCGCAAATCTACTAGTCTAGCTGAGCCTATCGTCACATCTTTAGTGAGACCGTTTATCACATTTTAACTTTCCATTTCTTTAGCATGCTGTGACAGTCCACTGATGTACTATCATTTCCTCTTTTGCACCACAAAACTCATTTTTCATTTTATCATGTTTTTGGCTTTTTCAAATTTTCAAATGTTTTTGGATTTTCTGAAAATTCTTACTCCCCCTAAAATTCAAAATCATTTAAGAAAATACCAAAAATATTTTTGTATTTTTTAAGATTTATACTAAAGCACACTAAAAATCTTTTTGGTATTTTGATTTTAACGAAATGCAGTAAAGAAATATTTACATTCAATCTTTTTGTGAATTTGCGAAAGAGGATCATATCAGTTTTTGAGACACATCACTTAGCACCGTTAAGCTTTAAACATTTTAAGTTCTAAACGATTCACATAGATTGACGATATAGTTGTCCTCTTAAACTCAATCTAAAAACTTTCGAAATGCTTACCGATACGTTATGGTATATTAATTTTTGCACTAAGTTCTTATGGACCCCACGATCTCAGCATATCCCCTCATCATGCAATACACTGACTCAAGTAATGCCTTTAAACTTTCATCAACTGTGATATGTGCAAAAACAACGCAGAATTTTTAAACATTAACAATCAGGTTAATACTTCCGTATACGCAGAGAAAGTCCAATGTTTAAACAAAATAAGAAATAAAAACAAGTTGAAGTTGTTTAAGCTTTAACCACCAGGTCGATACTTCCGTATACGCAGAGGTGATCCAAAGCTTAAACGAAACACCAAAGAAAATAACGCAGAACGTTTAGGCAATAACATCCAGGTCGATACTCACGTATACGCAGAGGATGTCCAATGCTTAAACAAAATAAAGAAATAAAACAAGTTTAAATCTTTGCAAAATAAAATGCACAATCATAGTGACTTTTCAGCAAAGTTGTGAAAGCTTACAAACTTAACCGGTTTTATGTCTTTCGACAATCAGCAATTACCGAGCATGCACACAGTCAAGAAGGACAAAACTAAGTACTATACTTTCAACCGTGTTTCCCACTAGAACTAGGCTTTTTGCTTTATGTTTGTTTCGTTATCGCAAATCTATTAGTCTAGCTGAGCCTATCGTCACATCTTTAGTGAGACTGTTTATCACATTTTAACTTTCCATTTCTTTAGCATGCTGTGACAGTCCACTGATGTACTATCATTTCCTCTTTTGCACCACAAAACTCATTTTTCATTTTATCATGTTTTTGGCTTTTTCAACTTTTCAAATGTTTTTGGATTTTCTGAAAATTCTTACTCCCCCTAAAATTCAAAATCATTTAAGAAAATACCAAAAATATTTTTGTATTTTTTAAGATTTATACTAAAGCACACTAAAAATCTTTTTGGTATTTTGATTTTAACGAAATGCAGTAAAGAAATATTTACATTCAATCTTTTTGTGAATTTGCGAAAGAGGATCATATCAGTTTTTGAGACACATCACTTAGCACCGTTAAGCTTTAAACATTTTAAGTTCTAAACGATTCACATAGATTGACGATATAGTTGTCCTCTTAAGCTCAATCTAAAAACTTTCGAAATGCTTACCGATACGTTATGGTATATTAATTTTTGCACTAAGTTCTTATGGACCCCACGATCTCAGCATATCCCCTCATCATACAATACACTGACTCAAGTAATGCCTTTAAACTTTCATCAACTGTGATATGTGCAAAAACAACGCAGAATGTTTAAACATTAACAATCAGGTTAATACTTCCGTATACGCAGAGAAAGTCCAATGTTTAAACAAAATAAGAAATAAAAACAAGTTGAAGTTGTTTAAGCTTTAACCACCAGGTCGATACTTCCGTATACGCAGAGGTGATCCAAAGCTTAAACGAAACACCAAAGAAAATAACGCATAACGTTTAGGCAATAACATCCAGGTCGATACTCACGTATACGCAGAGGATGTCCAATGCTTAAACAAAATAAAGAAATAAAACAAGTTTAAATCTTTGCAAAATAAGATGCACAATCATAGTGACTTTTCAGCAAAGTTGTGAAAGCTCACAAACTTAACCGGTTTTATGTCTTTCGACAATCAGCAATTACCGAGCATGCACACAGTCAAGAAGGACAAAACTAAGTACTATACTTTCAACCGTGTTTCCCACTAGAACTAGGCTTTTTGCTTTATGTTTTATGTTTGTATCGTTATCGCAAATCTACTAGTCTAGCTGAGCCTATCGTCACATTTTTAGTGAGCCCGTTTATCACATTTTAACTTTCCATTTCTTTAGCATGCTGTGACAGTCCACTGATGTACTATCATTTCCTCTTTTGCACCACAAAACTCATTTTTCATTTTATCATGTTTTTGGCGTTTTCAACTTTTCAAATGTTTTTGGATTTTCTGAAAATTCTTACTCCCCCTAAAATTCAAAATCATTTAAGAAAATACCAAAAATATTTTTGTATTTTTTAAGATTTATACTAAAGCACACTAAAAATCTTTTTGGTATTTTGATTTTAACGAAATGCAGTAAAGAAATATTTACATTCAATCTTTTTGTGAATTTGCGAAAGAGGATCATATCAGTTTTTGAGACACATCACTTAGCACCGTTAAGCTTTAAACATTTTAAGTTCTAAACGATTCACATAGATTGACGATATAGTTGTCCTCTTAAGCTCAATCTAAAAACTTTCGAAATGCTTACCGATACGTTATGGTATATTAATTTTTGCACTAAGTTCTTATGGACCCCACGATCTCAGCATATCCCCTCATAATGCAATACACTGACTCAAGTAATGCCTTTAAACTTTCATCAACTGTGATATGTGCAAAAACAACGCAGAATGTTTAAACATTAACAATCAGGTTAATACTTCCGTATACGCAGAGAAAGTCCAATGTTTAAACAAAATAAGAAATAAAAACAAGTTGAAGTTGTTTAAGCTTTAACCACCAGGTCGATACTTCCGTATACGCAGAGGTGATCCAAAGCTTAAACGAAACACCAAAGAAAATAACGCAGAACGTTTAGGCAATAACATCCAGGTCGATACTCACGTATACGCAGAGGATCTCCAATGCTTAAACAAAATAAAGAAATAAAACAAGTTTAAATCTTTGCAAAATAAGATGCACAATCATAGTGACTTTTCAGCAAAGTTGTGAAAGCTCACAAACTTAACCGGTTTTATGTCTTTCGACAATCAGCAATTACCGAGCATGCACACAGTCAAGAAGGACAAAACTAAGTACTATACTTTCAACCGTGTTTCCCACTAGAACTAGGTTTTTTGCTTTATGTTTTATGTTTGTATCGTTATCGCAAATCTACTAGTCTAGCTGAGCCTATCGTCACATCTTTAGTGAGCCCGTTTATCACATTTTAACTTTCCATTTCTTTAGCATACTGTGACAGTCCACTGATGTACTATCATTTCCTCTTTTGCACCACAAAACTCATTTTTCATTTTATCATGTTTTTGGCTTTTTCAACTTTTCAAATGTTTTTGGATTTTCTGAAAATTCTTACTCCCCCTAAAATTCAAAATCATTTAAGAAAATACCAAAAATATTTTTGTATTTTTTAAGATTTATACTAAAGCACACTAAAAATATTTTTGGTATTTTGATTTTAACGAAATGCAGTAAAGAAATATTTACATTCAATCTTTTTGTGAATTTGCGAAAGAGGATCATATCAGTTTTTGAGACACATCACTTAGCACCGTTAAGCTTTAAACATTTTAAGTTCTAAACGATTCACATAGATTGACGATATAGTTGTCCTCTTAAGCTCAATCTAAAAACTTTCGAAATGGTTACCGATACGTTATGGTATATTAATTTTTGCACTAAGTTCTTATGGACCCCACGATCTCAGCATATCCCCTCATCATGCAATACACTGACTCAAGTAATGCCTTTAAACTTTCATCAACTGTGATATGTGCAAAAACAACGCAGAATGTTTAAACATTAACAATCAGGTTAATACTTCCGTATACGCAGAGAAAGTCCAATGTTTAAACAAAATAAGAAATAAAAACAAGTTGAAGTTGTTTAAGCTTTAACCACCAGGTCGATACTTCCGTATACGCAGAGGTGATCCAAAGCTTAAACGAAACACCAAAGAAAATAACGCAGAACGTTTAGGCAATAACATCCAGGTCGATACTCACGTATACGCAGAGGATGTCCAATGCTTAAACAAAATAAAGAAATAAAACAAGTTTAAATCTTTGCAAAATAAAATGCACAATCATAGTGACTTTTCAGCAAAGTTGTGAAAGCTCACAAACTTAACCGGTTTTATGTCTTTCGACAATCAGCAATTACCGAGCATGCACACAGTCAAGAAGGACAAAACTAAGTACTATACTTTCAACCGTGTTTCCCACTAGAACTAGGCTTTTTGCTTTATGTTTTATGTTTGTATCGTTATCGCAAATCTACTAGTCTAGCTGAGCCTATCGTCACATCTTTAGTGAGACCGTTTATCACATTTTAACTTTCCATTTCTTTAGCATGCTGTGACAGTCCACTGATGTACTATCATTTCCTGTTTTGCACCACAAAACTCATTTTTCATTTTATCATGTTTTTGGCTTTTTCAACTTTTCAAATGTTTTTGGATTTTCTGAAAATTCTTAGTCCCCCTAAAATTCAAAATCATTTAAGAAAATACCAAAAATATTTTTGTATTTTTTAAGATTTATACTAAAGCACACTAAAAATCTTTTTGGTATTTTGATTTTAACGAAATGCAGTAAAGAAATATTCACATTCAATCTTTTTGTGAATTTGCGAAAGAGGATCATATCAGTTTTTGAGACACATCACTTAGCACCGTTAAGCTTTAAACATTTTAAGTTCTAAACGATTCACATAGATTGACGATATAGTTCTCCTCTTAAACTCAATCTAAAAACTTTCGAAATGCTTACCGATACGTTATGGTATATTAATTTTTGCACTAAGTTCTTATGGACCCCACGATCTCAGCATATCCCCTCATCGTGCAATACCCTGACTCAAGTAATGCCTTTAAACTTTCATCAACTGTGATATGTGCAAAAACAACGCAGAATGTTTAAACATTAACAATCAGGTTAATACTTCCGTATACGTAGAGAAAGTCCAATGTTTAAACAAAATAAGAAATAAAAACAAGTTGAAGTTGTTTAAGCTTTAACCACCAGGTCGATACTTTCGTATACGCAGAGGTGATCCAAAGCTTAAACGAAACACCAAAGAAAATAACGCAGAACGTTTAGGCAATAACATCCAGGTCGATACTCACGTATACGCAGAGGATGCCCAATGCTTAAACAAAATAAAGAAATAAAACAAGTTTAAATCTTTCCAAAATAAAATGCACAATCATAGTGACTTTTCAGCAAAGTTGTGAAAGCTCACAAACTTAACCGGTGTTATGTCTTTCGACAATCAGCAATTACCGAGCATGCACACAGTCAAGAAGGACAAAACTAAGTACTATACTTTCAACCATGTTTCCCACTAGAACTAGGCTTTTTGCTTTATGTTTGTTTCGTTATCGCAAATCTACTAGTCTAGCTGAGCCTATCGTCACATCTTTAGTGAGACTGTTTATCACATTTTAACTTTCCATTTCTTTAGCATGCTGTGACAGTCCACTGATGTACTATCATTTCCTGTTTTGCACCACAAAACTCATTTTTCATTTTATCATGTTTTTGGCTTTTTCAACTTTTCAAATGTTTTTGGATTTTCTGAAAATTCTTACTCCCTCTAAACTTCAAAATCATTTAAGAAAATACCAAAAATATTTTTGTATTTTTTAAGATTTATACTAAAGCACACTTAAAATCTTTTTGGTATTTTGATTTTAACGAAATGAAGTAAAGAAATATTTCCATTCAATCTTTTTGTGAATTTGCGAAAGAGGATCATATCAGTTTTTGAGACACATCACTTAGCACCGTTAAGCTTTAAACATTTTAAGTTCTAAACGATTCACATAGATTGACGATATAGTTGTCCTCTTAAACTCAATCTAAAAACTTTCGAAATGCTTACCGATACGTTATGGTATATTAATTTTTGCACTAAGTTCTTATGGACCCCACGATCTCAGCATATCCCCTCATCGTGCAATACACTGACTCAAGTAATGCCTTTAAACTTTCATCAACTGTGATATGTGCAAAAACAACGAAGAATGTTTAAACATTAACAATCAGGTTAATACTTCCGTATACACAGAGAAAGTCCAATGTTTAAACAAAATAAGAAATAAAAACAAGTTGAAGTTGTTTAAGCTTTAACCACCAGGTCGATACTTCCGTATACGCAGAGGTGATCCAAAGCTTAAACGAAACACCAAAGAAAATAACGTAGAACGTTTAGGCAATAACATCCAGGTCGATACTCACGTATACGCAGAGGATGCCCAATGCTTAAACAAAATAAAGAAATAAAACAAGTTTAAATCTTTGCAAAATAAAATGCACAATCATAGTGACTTTTCAGCAAAGTTGTGAAAGCTCACAAACTTAACCGGTGTTATGTCTTTCGACAATCAGTAATTACCGAGCATGCACACAGTCAAGAAGGACAAAACTAAGTACTATACTTTCAACCGTGTTTCCCACTAGAACTAGGCTTTTTGCTTTATGTTTGTATCGTTATCGCAAATCTACTAGTCTAGCTGAGCCTATCGTCACATCTTTAGTTTGACCGTTTATCACATTTTAACTTTCCATTTCTTTAGCATGCTGTGACAGTCCACTGATGTACTATCATTTCCTCTTTTGCACCACAAAACTCATTTTTCATTTTATCATGTTTTTGGCTTTTTCAACTTTTCAAATGTTTTTGGATTTTCTGAAAATTCTTACTCCCCCTAAAATTCAAAATCATTTAAGAAAATTTTGAAAACAAACTATACAAGTAAATTGACAACTGATATCGAATCACTTCAATTCGCCATCCACTTGGCATAAACAATCAGAACTCCCCCTTACAACAAACTATTTTCCCATTATGATTTCAAAACACTTAAGTTTATTTTAATCAAAATGGTGTTTCCGTAAAATTAGTTTTGTTGATTTTACCACTTGTAGGTTCGGGGATCACTTCATCACTTTGCTCTTTCAACCAATTGTACAGTTTAACCATTTTAGACTTCATCATCAATTACCATTTGTAGAAAATCAAGCACAATTTAATGTCCCTGATTAACCACTTGTAGGAGAAAACCTCTTTCTCATCCACTTGTAAATCGAAATATCACAGTTACCAACCTGTGAATTTCTCAAGAAAGATGCCGATTCCTACTCCTCAATTATCAACCTGGGAGTTCCGGCAAGTCAGATTTTTACATATGAAACACCGACATCCAAGCCTCAGCAAGCTTGGATGTTAAATTATCAAGTCCACTTTCAGTCAGGGTGTATGTTGCCTTCTTTGTTTCATAAAAATCTTTTACTCCTGTCACCTTACCCTCAACCATTTTTCCAAAAATCTTTTTAACATTTTCATTAAAAGCTTTGTCGACATCAAATTTATTCTTTTCAGAATAAAATTGATTCGAGATCTCAATCTTTCCAACTTTTGATTTAAAATTCTCAGCCTTCAATGGTGGAAAATTAACATCATCCACTGGAGGCACTGAGTTTTCTTCTTTAACCTCAACCTGTGGCTCCTCTGATTTTGTGGAATCAAATTCATCGCCAGATTTTACATCTGATTTCTTAACAACCCATTTTTGGTTGTCAAGATTTCCTCTTTTCTTGTAAAACCTGTTTGAACACTCACCAACTTCATATGTTGAATTTTCAAAAATTTTAAATTTTTCAGTTGGTGGTTCATTTTTCTCAACAATTTTTTCTTTGAGTTTTTTAGAGACTTCCTGTTTTGTTTTTGTTGCTTGAGAACAGTTCAATGCAATGTGACCAACTTCATTGCATTTGTAACAGGTTCTTGTCTCCTTTCTATGAAAAACTCCAGTCCCCATTCTCTCTTGCTTCTGGGCAAGGAATTCTCTGTTTAATTGTTTCCAGAATGAGCGTTTTGATTCCTCTTCACAGCTTGTACCTGAAATAAAATTTACTTTTGAATTAAAATCTTTAACATATTTTTCATTTTTATGTTTTTCAGATGGAATAAAACCCAATCCTTTCTTTTTGAAATTACCATTATGGTTTGGTTTCTTTTTAAAACCAGAACCAGAATTGTAACCCTTTTTCTTGTTTAAGCGTTGTTGAACTCTTGAAGTGTACTTTTTAGGTTTTTCATTAAGATTTAAATCTTTTATTTCAGAAATATTAATTTCTGTTAGTTTGAAAAGCATTTTGATCTTTTCAGTTTGAACACTTCTTATTGGAAATTCTTTATCAGAATATAATTTGTCAGAATCATTCAAAATGTATGCAACTTCGAATGTTTCATTCTTCAAATTAGATTTTGATAAAAGAAAATCTTTACTATAAACCCGTTTAACCGACGACTTTTGACTGTCAAATGATGATGATCTCGGACTTTCAGACTCAGACTTTGACTCCGACTCCTCATCTGTATCCAACACCTGATCGACCACCTTTTTTATTAACTCAGACTCATGATCAGTGTCAGACGATGTGAACGTGACGTCAATGTTTTCTGGTAATTCATCAGTTGTTTCGGATTTTAACTTTATATTGACATCCTTTTTTACTTGCTCCTCATTCGGTTTTCTAGGAGAATACCCTTCCCAAATCGGAGGCGGACACTTGTTATAACTAACACTTTGTTTCTTACCAGTATCCTTCTTCTTTGGCTTCTCATCTTGAAAAACTTCTAAACCTGCAACAGTTGGATAAATTCGGTCAATAAGATAATCAGAACTAGAATAACTCTGTAATAATCGTCTGATTCTATCATTCTCTATCTTTTCTGTCTCCAACTCTTGCTTCCATTTTGCACTTTCTTCAATGTAGAAATTAATGGCTTTCTGCTTCGACATCATCACAGCATTCATCATGGTCAATGCATCTTCTCTTTCAGAATTTGTCTTTTGAAGACCAGTCACTGTTCTGTTTAACACGTCATACGACTCTTTCACATAATTGAGATTGAACAGTAATTGTTCTTTCATCTTCTCAAACTCAGCCAACTTTTCATCTTTTGCTGCACATTCCTTGCAAGATTCTAAACACTTTAAGCAAGGCTTGATGACTTCCACAATCTTTTCTACTTCAATGATATTCTCAGCTTCAACAACCTTTTCATCTTCAATCACCTTTTCTGCTTCAACAATTTCCTCACTATGTTCAGAATTCCTTTCTTGATCAACACTTTCGCATTTCTTCTTTTTCTGTTCTTTTGCTGCTTGTTTCTCCTTCAGTTTCTTCAAGCGATCTGCAAAATAAAATTGAAAACTTTCAGGAGATAAATGAGTTTTTGCAACATTAATATGCCTTTCTTCCTCATCATCACCACTGTCATCAGTTGGTGATTGATCAAACTCTATCGTCTTTTCTGAACTATCATCTGAAGAACCAGAATCAGATGGTGATTGATCAAAAAATGTTGTTCCTGAACTTTCGTCTGAAGTAACAGACTCTTCATCATGATTCTTAGCATTAACACCAATCACTTTCATCCATTCTGTAAACAAATTCGGTTCTTGAATGACTTTTGCAATGAGAGCAACAACTTTTGAATCAGGTGGAATGTATTTGTCCCAGCTGAAACCTTCTACTACTTTTTCATCATCTTGATCAATGATACCATAATAAGCTTTCTTATTTGCATCCTCGATCATTCTAGCATGAGTAGTTTGTGGTTCCTTTTGTTGATGCGGTTGGTGAGCAACTTGTTGATATATAGCTTTCCGATAGTAATCATCTCTTCCAAAAGGATTCTTTGCTCCACTAGCTTCTTGATTTTTGCATTCTCTCTTGAAATGACCTTTCTCCCTGCATCAAAAACAACTTTAGATTTATCAAAACCCAAAGTAGAAACATGTGCATCCAGAAAATCATTTCTTCCTGTAATCATTTTAAACTTTTCTGCTCTCCTCAAGACACTAGCTAAGCACCATTTTATATCCATGAGCTTCATTTCTTCAGCATCAATCTGATCGTAATCCTCTTTTGTCAGCATAGGATTTCCGATCCTTCCTGCAACCAAACCTTCATAGGATTGTAGCACAGTTGCAAGTAACGCCATGTGATCTTTTGCAACTTCTTCAGAAAAACTTTGACCATTTGGGAGATTCAATGCAATGTTGCACTGTATCACACAACCATTTCCACTTTTTGAATTTTGAGAATGAAAACTTGAAGTTGAACTATTTGGATTAACACTCGGATATGAAGAAAATCCACTACTGTTATCTGGACTTTGTTTAACAGTTCCAGATGAGTCTTCAGCACTAAAAGCAGTTTGAATTTTCGGACTCAATTCAACCTCTTGAACACCGCCTTTGTAATACATTTTTATATCTTGTTGACTACTAGGATTGTTCATCCTTGCAATCTTTTGCTGTTCAAGATCTTGTCCTTCAATCTTTTCGATGAACTGAGAAATCGTCAAATCTTCATATTCTCCGGTGTTCTTTAAAATCATCAAAAATGTACCCCATTCTTTTTGAGGTAAAGCATCAGCTAATTTGTCGACCCATTCCTCTCGTTCTTTGGTTATGCTTAACAATGACATAGAACGCACTAAGTGGCAATATCTTTCAATCAATTTCTTTGTATCTTCCCCTGGCAGACTTGTAAATAGATCAAATTCTTTCTTAAGCAATGCCTTTTTACTCTTAATCATCTTCTCACTTCCCTCAAACTTGATTTTAAGAGCATCCCAAATCGATTTTGAAGTTTTGTCATGTTGAAGCAATACAAAGATGTCTTCTTTAATAGCTTGCTGAAGTAGACTAAACATCATCTTTTCAGCTTTGTACATGTCTCATTCTTTGTCAGTGAATTCAGAGATTGTTTTCTCAACTTGCAGATCAGTACGTGGTAGTACATACTTCTTCAAAATACACTCCCAAGATCTCAAATGATTGGCTTGAACCCAGTTTTCAAACCGATCTTTCCAACCGCAATACTCCTCAATGCTCATTAGCTTCGGGGGTTTTTGCATAGTTCCAGTCTCATTTTCCAAGTTCATGTTTTGAGCAATGGCAGCCGGAGTAGTCGGGGATGTGGCAAATGCATTGTAAAATTATTCACTCATGATTCGGTAACAAGTTTCTCAAACCAGGCAATTTCAAACGGAATTAAGTTTTCAAGCAAAATCCCTCTTCAAACGGAATCCTTGTTCAAATGGAATCACCTTGGAAAACAATTCAAACGGAATTAACTCAAACGGAATCACTTTGAAGCAGAATTACTGATTTCGTTTGAAACTTCTAGCGGAATAGTACTTTGAAACGGAATAGCGATTTTAAACGGTATTACTCAAGAGAAATAATGTTTTCAAGAGGAATTAACAGCAACTTTCAAGCGGAATTAAGTGCAGTTTCAAGCGAAATTATGCTGACATCATCATTTCAAACACACGTTTCAAGCGAAATTACAAATTGATCAAGTTTAAGCAGAATTAAGATCTAAAACTCTCAAGGGTTTGTTAAAACATAGTTTCGCACAATATGTGAGAAATTTAGCTGATATTATCCGTAAAAAGTTGTTCAATTTTGAAAAGAAGGTGTAGAAGTTAGAAAATCTGATTAAATCAAGCTGAATATGATAGAACTCCTCCTCCTGAGCTTTGATACCACATGTAGGATCGATTTGTGACCCAAACGAGTCATTTAGAGGAGTTTTACTCAATATGAAAGACGAAAACAGACATATTGAGTTCGAAACAGCTTGCAATTCACTTTAAATGTCTTTCTGATTGATATAACAGCAAATACAATCACTGGACAAACCGGCAGCACCTCGGTGTCAAAATCTGGAATCAATTTCAAATGATTTCGCTTGGGGGCTATATATAGGAGTATGATTCCGCTTGAAAGTGTCAATGTCCATTTCAAGCGGAATTAACAAAGTTAATTTCGCTTGAACTAGCACATGTCACATTCAAGCGGAATTACCTCTTTAACACACAAAATCTATTTTCTCGTACAACTTGCCCTGATCTAACAACTCTAGTACAAGACTCGATACAAAACGAAGTCGATAGACGTAGTGCACCAACAAGTGGTGTATGGTTTAATGACCTTAATTCTTGCGTTGATAGATTGCCAAAATCTGAGGTTTTGAGTCTTTATACTGTTATTTCATCTGGGGATATCAGGGTTGTCCTTCTGCTGCATCGAGATACATGCTGACCTAGGCACAACCAGGATATCTTAAAAGATCTAAAAATGCCAAAACCCTGAAAATGAAGAAGCTCTCCTAGAAAGTCATTCAAAAAGTGCTAAATGCATAATTCGTACCAAAAAATGGTATTTGTCTTAGCCCTCGTTAGATATTTTGGTCTATTTACTGTATGGAAGTACTGACCTGATCACCAATTATCTAAACGTTGAAAAATAAAACGGATGAATTCAGTATACTCACCTACTACGATGAATCTTTGTGCATACCTTGATCGCGGGGGTACATCCTGAAGTGGGACACACTAGTATAATAGTAATTAAACTTACCTTAAAGTATCATACGGTAATGGAACTTGAAATGTTCATGCATTTTGTTTAAATGGATAAACATACTGGTAATCATCTTGAACTGCTTTTCACGAAAAATTAAATAAAGAATTATATAATTGTGTGAAACAGTTTGATTGTGCTGATATGATCTTCTTACCGGTTATTCTCACAAAAATAGAGTGTTTATTGCTTTGTTATTTACTTGCTTTCAGAAAATACAAAAATCCAAAAATAGTGTCTTTTTCTGTTTAAAATTCTTAACGTACGGAAAACTGTTATTCTTGGAGGAATTGTTACTGATAGGGGGAGACGGTGTTAGAAAGTGAGTTCAAAATTTTAAATCAGACAGGGTCTTGTGTGTTGAACAAAAGTTTTGCGTGTTGGTGATAAGTTGAAAATGCTTAATCTATGATACAGTTTAACTATCTCTTGAAAAATAATAATTTATTTAACTTTGTTGAAAAATTCTTATGGTTTCTCGAGTTGTTTATTTTATAGTATACAGATTGAAGCAGTATGTTGCTGAGAAGTTGCTGAGAAGATGAGAGTTTGATTGGATGCATGGTAGAACCTCCTTTCAACATTGCAGATAAAGTTGAAGAGTTTGAAGATAGCTGTGCAAATGCTAAACTGGAGTTTACTCAAGTGCTAACATTTTGAAGATTTGGTGATTGGATGCATCAGCTTAGGGGGAGTCTGTTGCTGACAGAAGCTATTGAAGCTGAAGCTATCTAAAGACCAAAGACAGTGCAAGATTACATGAAGATTGCAAGATCACTGAAGACAAAGTTATTTTATGAAGCTATTGTCAAGGGGGAGTTTGTTGGTGCATATTTGTGACAACAGCTTAGATTTGGTCTTTAGATATCTTGTAATTAGTTAAACGATAAACAGTTAGCGGGTTTAGCTTTGTAATAGTTAAATTATAGAGTTTGGGCTAAACAAAACCCAGTTGGGTCATAGGGGGACGAATTGGGCTTGCCCATGTAGGAATCCCTAGCCCAAGTTGCAAACCTTGTGTTATATAAACAAGGTTATGCATTAGGGTTTAGGTTAATCAGCCAAAATAGTGTTTGTGAGAGAAGAAATTCGTGAGAGCTCTAGCTTGGACAAATTAGGGTTTGATTGATTGTAATACTCGTGTTTGATAATCAATAGAAACCCGGTTGATAAGTAATTTCTGTTTCTACTCAATTCTGTGATATTCTGATCAAGAGGATTCCGCACTCTTGATTGGATTGACAATTCTGTGACGATCCGTACGAACAGGGGACCTACATCTTGTATCGGGTGGTTCATCTTCATTTTCAATTAGGGGGTCGTTATTGCCGAATGGATATTTCATTGAACGCTCAAGATCGACACTCTTTTTGAATGCCCCTAATTGAATGGGTAGATTGTTATACTTCCGATTTTTCAAAGCTTCGTGGGTCCTTACAAAAGGTCGTCCCAACACTAGTTGAGCGTCATCAAGGATGACGAAATCGGTTGGGATTACCATTTGATTGGACTGGACCAACACATCCTCAACTATCTGTTGGTGCATCTAGTGTCTGTTAATTTCATCTTAATCGAGTCTTTTTGTCTAGATAGGATGAATGAGCACACAACAGGGATAGCATTTAGGGTTTTATATGTTATTGTAGGTGATTTCGCTTGAAACCAACATGTTATGTTTAAGCGAAATCAACAACATGCTATTTTGCTTGAAATGACATGTTGCTCATTCAAGCGAAATCAGATTCAGTATAAATAGGTGTTGTGTGTTGTCATTTGAAGCGAACCTGATCTTGTGTGTGAGTCGAGGTGCTGGCAAAATTGTGTCAGAATCATTGTAAAAGGCTCGGATAAGTAGTAATAGAAAGAAAGTTAAAAGGAACAAGCTGTGTGACGTTGTTTACTTTGATTCCGCCTTAGTAAATGATGATGAACTGCCTTTACTGACTGTTTAGGGTCACGGAACCGATCCAACAAGTGGTATCAGAGCTCAGGACGAGGAGTTCATACCATTGCAGCTTGAAATCATCGGATTTTCTTACTTCTACTCATTCTTTTCTGATTTGGACATAGTTTTACGATTGAAATGGCCTGAAACTCACATATATTAAGCGAAACATAGAGTTAACTAATCCCTGAGTGAATTGGACTTAAAATCGATCAAATTCATATAAAAACTTGATACTTCGCTTGAAAACCGGTTCGAAAAAGATGACATCATCATATTCCGCTTGAAAATTTCAAGCGAAACCTCTGTAAAATCGTGATTTCGCTTGAAATACCTTGGTGATCTCGCTTGAAAAGTACATTTTATCAGATTTCGCTTGAAGTATACATATTTGTCTGATTTTGCTTGAGTGGGGTTTCGCTTGAACTTGTTTTGCTATTCCGCTTGAAAAGATATATTGCTTCAAAGCTGATTTCGCTTGAACAGATTCCGCTTGAATCTGTCTTATTCAAAACCAAAAATTTTCTCAGTGTTTGCTGATTTTTCAGGTACATACAAGATAGATGATCTATTCATGAATCCGTTTAGCGATATGTATGCCTTTGCTGGAAATTCTGGAGACGATACTTCTCCTAGCAACACCAATGTGAATACGTCGAGTACAAAGAAAAGCTTATCGGATGCTTTGGGAGTTGAAAGTGCTTTTGGAACATATAACAAACCCCCGAAGTTGATGGCTATCGAAGAGTACAGTCCGTGGGCCAAGAAATTTGACGAATGGTTGAAGGCCTTTGCTTATCCTAGCTGGAAGAGTCTAAAGAACGGATATATTGATGGAGGCAAAACTGGTGAAAGCTTGACATCATCTGAAGAAATAGAAACGTTTGTTGCTGAACAAAAATGCATCGCATTGTTATTTCAGTCTGTCCGAGAAGATATAATATCTTTGATCGAATACACTAATGCTAAAGATCTCTGGCAAAAGTTGAAAGTTAAATGTTTAGGAAGTGCAGAAATAGTGAAAAACAAAAATAAACTACTAAGAAAAGAGTTTGATTTGTTTGGGTGTTTAAAGAATGAATCAGTTTGTAAAATGATTGAGAGGTTTGGGCACCTGAAGCTGGAGCTGGCGAGACATGAAATTTTCTATTCTCAAGAAGAGCTAATCGACAAATTGTTTGATTCATTGCCAGATGAGATGGATTGGCAATATTATGCTTTGATGTTGAAGAATACGATTAAGCCTGAAGTTCTTACGGTGGATCTGTTGATTGAAAGATTAGAGAGTCACGAGCTGGAGATAAAGAAAACGCACAAAGTCAATCACTCGTCATATCAACAGAATTTGGATTTGTATTATCCAAAAAGCATGATGCCAAAGAATACATCTCCCAAGACTGCATTTTCTGCTGAAAATTCCTACACATCAAGCAAAGAAAGTCAAAGCAGTGGATTTCACAGTGGTTCTTCGTCACATTCAAGCCAGTCTGATACAAAGAACCTATTTCAATGCAATATCGCTGTAGACTTAAAGAACGCTCAAAACTTCAGCGAGGAGTCGGCAAAGCAACAGATGGTTTTCCTAGCTTCTATGCTAGAATCGTATGAAAGTCTTGTAGCAAGGAAGATTGGCAACACCAACTTGACAAAAGAAGATTACGATCAGATAGATCCTGAGGAGATGGAATTGATCGACATAAGGTGGTGCATGGCCAGTGCAGTTCGTCGGGCACAGCGTTTCATGGAGATAACTGGAAGAAAGTCTATTGTGGACCATCTACCAAGCTAGGCTTTGACAAGTCTAAAAGTGACATGCTTCAAGTGTAAACAGAAAGGTCACTTTAAGCGTGAATGCCGAAATGCTTAAGCTGATGAGTCTGAAAACCCGTTCAGAGAAGATTACTACAAGAAAGCAATTTATCATCAGAATAAATCAGAACCGCCAAGAATGAAGCAGCTTGAGGATAACAAAGAGAAATCTAGAGCTCTTGCTGTGATTCACGACGATGAAGGTTTCGACTGGAGCGAGTTGTTACCTGAGAAGGATGCGGTTGGATATGCTTTCATGGCAAAATCTGCTGAACCTGTTCCTTGGAAAGACAACAGAACTGAAGAACAAAAGTATAGTTACAGAAAGATGATAGCTCAGCAAAGAATGATCAGAATATATGGTATCTATCTTGAAGCAAAAAGAGCGAGGAGATGGGATTCAGACAGAGAATGTTATCTTGACCCCGAAGGAAACATTGCTATTGACCATAACACTCTTGATCTTGAAACCATAATTAAAGAAATGGCTGATGAAGATGAGTATTGGCAAAGAAAATGGTGGGGAAGCGGTGAAGAGAAAGAAGAAAAGCCAAAGAAGGTTGATAATGGGATCATTGACACAACTCAAGAATTGAATGCTGAAAACATGGGAAAGATGGCTGACAAGGTGCTGGCTGCTAAGGCACTTGAGGTAGACTCTAAATCCGTTTCTGAGTCTAAAAACCAGGTCAGTTCAAACGTGTTAACGACTGAGTCAGGTAAGGAAGTCAATGGTAATGTTGAGTGCAAAAATTGCATCAAAGAATGCAAAGTTTGTAGTATAATCACTTATCTCAATGGTAAGAAGGTTGATGATCTGACTGCAAGAATCAGAAGCGTTGAGGATCAAATCCTTGACCGTGATAAAATGTTGAAAGCTTCAACTGACAGATTAAAACAATTAACTAACAAAATTGAAAATGATAAAATTGATCAAGAAAAGGTTAGGAAAGAAAATGAGAGGTTAGTTCTTGAAAATCGTCAGATTACTGAAAAATTTGAGAAGCTTAAAAGCACGGTTAAAGATAATGATGATAGAAACGGTAAAACATACAAAGAAAATTGTCAATTGCAAAGTGTTTTGAGGGTTAAAGAAGAATTAATCAATAAACAATTGAATGAGATTGCTAAATTGAAGCTTCAGTTTGAAGAAACTAAGATTGAGAATGAGCGTATCAATTTGAAATTGAACAGTTACAACTCTGCAAGCTTTGTTTTGCAACACATTGTTCCCAAACCCATCGGGAAAAATAAAGTAGGCAAAGATGTATACTGTGATGGAACTGGGGTCGGGTTTCATCAAGTTCCGCCACCAGTTCTAGACAATTATTCGAAAAAGCAATCTGGGTTGGTTAATCTTGAAGATGAAAATGAAGTGAAACTTCCTGATTCAATTGATGTTACATTTTCTTCTTCATCATCTGATGCTAGTGTTCAGACAGAGATTGTTAAAAGCACAGCTGAAAGTGTTTTGATGTCTGAAAGTGATTCAGCTGAAGATGATGGATGTTTCTTGGACAAATACATTCCGAAACAAAAGTCCAAAAACAACTTAAATGATGAACCTAATCTTGTCATGTACAAGATGTCAGGATCTGATAAGTTGTATTCGGATTCTGAGTTTCCTCTGGAGAATGTAAATGTTTCAAAATTTACAAATGTGTTCAAAATGGTTGAAATTGATTTGTCTGAAGTAAAAAGTTTAAAACAAACAAAAAGGCAAATGAATTTTGAAAAAGATAAAGCTTACTACAAGAAACCTGTTGTTCCACCGCGTTTTTGTAATAACAATCGAAACAGATGGTCGGGTGGTTATCAGGGTGGTAAAATTTATCAAAGAAAGAATTTTCAAAACAAAAAGTTTGCTGAGAAGAAAGTGTTTGTGAACAGTTCAAGTTCACTTTCTGATGAAGAGTCTAAAATCTTTTCAAAATCAAATGAAGAGTTCTTTGAAGAGAGGGCCTCACAACCTCAGTCTGAAGGCACAAGTCGAGTAGTTGATACTCGTACATGTTTTAGATGCAACAAAGTTGGTCACATTGCAAGAAATTGCACCAACTTCAAGCCTAAGACTGAAGTTGTTGAAAATCAAAAGAAGAAGGTTGATGCAAAAGGCAAAGCTCCAATGATTGTTGAGAAAATTTTGAAAAATGAGAAAACAAAAGTCAAAATTGAACCTGTTAAAAATGTGGTAACTAAAAATGACAAATTTTACAAACGGTTTGTGTCACCTCAACAAACATGGAAGCCAAAAAGTTCATCTAAACCAAAGGTTTCTGAGTCAGAAAAACAATCGTTTTCTACCATTCCGGTAAAGATGGATGTTCCTTTGGATTATTATGAACAATTGGAGAAACAATCTTCTACTCCACCGGAGAAGAAGAATGTTCAAAAGAAAGATCAACCAACCGGTCAACTTAAGATAGATGAGTTTTTCTTATACAAAAAGGTTGATGTTGGATCAGAAGAAAAATTGAAGATGAATGATAAAAATTTTCCGCCACTTTACACTGCTAAAACTCACATAAAGTCAAGTTACCCGAGTCAAAAGAGGCTTGGGTGGTAACAAAATATCATTAAATATTTGTGATATGTGCAGGAGCTTCCAAGATCCGTTTCACGATGGATTATGGATAGTGGAGCTTCTCGGCACATGACAGGGAAGACAGCGTTGCTGTATGATGTTAGAAATTTCAATGGAGGTTATGTAGGTTTTGCGGGTAATCAAGGTGGTAGAATTGTTGGTGAAGGAATGTTATCCAATGGGATTGTTACGTTTGAAAGAGTTAACTACATTGCTGAGCTGGAGAATAATCTGCTGAGCATCTCGCTGATTTGTGACAGGATGTATACCACTCACTTTACTGACAAAGAATGTTTGATCTTGAAGCCAGGATTTGTTATCCCTGAAGAATGGATTATCATGAGGGCACCAAGGGTCAATGATCTGTATGTGTTGGACATGAGCATAGCTACTACAACCACGAGCCAGGCTCATTGTTTTGTGTCTAAGGCAACAGAAAAAGAATCGCAGTTGTGGCATTGCAAGATGGGCCACATTCATCTACGAAAAATGAATCACCTGGTGCATAATGATTTAGTTCTGGGTGTTCAAATTAAAGGTTTTCATCTGGAAAGGGAGTGCATTAGTTGCATCAAAGGCAAGCAGAAGAAAAAGTCACACCCTAAAAAGCAAGTCAATTCAGTTTCCAGACCTTTAGAGAGACTACATATGGATCTTTTTGGTCCAGTAAACGTCAAAAGTATTACAGGAGATCTCTACTGTCTTGTGGTTACTGATGATTATTCCAGATTTTCGTGGGTATCATTCTTGAAGTCGAAAGATGAAACGTTTGACAGTTTGATGGTGTTATTCAGAAAGATTGAAAATCTGTACCAAAGGCGTATCAAAAGAATTAGAAGTGATAATGGTACTGAATTCAAGAACAACAAGATGGAAGAATTTTGTGATGAAAGAGGTATATTGCATGAGTTTAGTGCTCCGTACACTCCGCAGCAGAATGGAGTTGCTGAAAGAAAGAATAGGACACTAATCGAAACGGCCAGGACAATGCTTGCTGATTCAAAGCTACCGATAAATTTTTGGGCAGAAGCAGTTTCCGCCGCATGCTATACGCTCAACAGAGTTCTCACTGTCAAGAAATTCAACAAAACATGCTTTGAGTTGATCAATAACCGCAAACCAAATCTGAAGTATCTTGAATAGTTTGGGTCACCCTGTACTGTTCTAGAGCCTTTTGGAAAGTTTGGTCCGAAGAGTATTGAAGGGATATTCATAGGTTATGCAAGTCCATTACGACGAGTCTTCGTTCCAAGTCTGAAACGGATTATTGAAGCTCCCAATGTTGAATGTCAAGGTTATACAATGCCGCCGCAGAATCCTGGAGATTCATGGCGTTATCATTATGACAAGTTGTGGGATTCGTTTGACATGATGGAAGAACAAGAAGAAGAAGAAGAAGAAGAAGAAGATTTCTTTGATGAGTTGGATATTTTACGAGAATATGAGTCATCGCAGGAAAGGTTCCCAGCTGAGTATTCAAGAAGACCGCGAAAAACTTCAAATGACGATGAAGCAGGACCAAGCAATGCTGGAGAACATGATGATATTCAACAAAATGAAGTTGCTCAAGATAATCAGACGGCATAGAATGATAATAAAGAATCTGAGAACATGCTAGTATTTGATTGTGGTGATTCAGATTCTGAAGGGGAGCAAATTCAGATTTCAAGTCAAACAAACCCAGTCAGTGAACAAGGTGCAAATCAGAATGTTACTAACCTGGAAGGTGATGTAGATGTTCCAGGCGAAGTGATGCCACGAACTCTTTCATACCATCCAGAGGAGTTAATCATTGGAGAATTGCAATTAGGCGTTCGCACTAGACGACAAACTGACCAAGGCCTTACTTGTTTTTATTCTATAGTAGCACCTTTACAAACTGAGTTTTCACTAAGTTGTTTTATTTCGCAGATCGAACCGCGAACATACAAAGAGGCGCTAACTGAAGATTCTTGGGTCAATTCTATGCAAGAAGAATTGAGTCAGTTTGAGAAGTTAGGTGTGTGGAAGTTAGTAGACTTGCCTGATGGTCAGAGGAAGATAAACACCAAGTGGATGTTCAAGTGTAAGAGGGATGATCGTGGGGTTGTTGTTCGTAACAAAGCTCGACTCGTAGTCCAGGGTTTCAGTCAGCAGGAGGGTATAGATTTCACTGAAGTATATGCTCCAGTTGCTCGACTAGAAGCAATCAGAATCTTCCTAGCATTTGCATCTTGGAAAAACTTCAAAGTATATCAGCTAGATGTGAAATCGGCGTTTCTCTATGGGAAGGTAAAAAAGGAGGTATATGTCGGTCAGCCACCGGGCTTCACCGATCCAATCCACAAAGACAAGGTTTACTTACTGGATAAAGCGCTGCATGGTTTACACCAGGCCCTGAGAGCTTGGTACGAGACATTGTCTCAACACTTGCTAGCCAACAGCTTCATCCGAGGAAAAGTGGATGCCACTCTCTTCACCAAAGAGGTCGACGGTCATCTTCTGATAGTTCAAATATACGTGGACGATATTATATTTGGGTCAACAAATGAAAATCTGTGCAAAGATTTTGAACAAGTTATGAAGCCGAAATTTGAAATGTCATCAATGGGTGAGATGAAATTCTTTTTGGGACTACAGGTTGATCAACTGCCTAAGGGAATTTTCATACATCAAACGAAGTATGTTCATGATATCTTGGAGAAATTCGGGATGTCAGGTTCTACTCCGGCTTCCACCCCATTAGCGACGAATCATGGGATAAATCCTGATCTCACCGGAGAGAAGGTAGATGAAACGATGTATCGTTCTATGATCGGTTCGTTAATGTATTTGACAGCTTCAAGACCCGATATTATGTACCCAACCTACCTCGCAGCAAGATTTCAATCTAACCCGAGAGCTTCGCATATGGTTATTGTGAAAAGGATATTACGCTACCTGAAAGGAACTCCGTCATTGGGGTTGTGGTATCCAAGAGAAGGCGACTTTATGCTTGAAGGGTATTCCGATTCTGATTTCGGATGCTGCAAAGTTAATGCTAAATCAACAACAGCGGGGTGCCAGTTTTTCGGACCACGATTGGTCATCTGGCAATGCAAAAAGCAGACTTCTGTGGCTTTATCCACATGTGAAGCGGAGTATGTATCTGCTAGCAGTTGCTGCTCTCAGATCTTGTGGATCCAGCAACAGATGCGCGACTACGGTTTGCAATTTCTAAACACCCCTATCTTTGTTGATAATGAGGCAGCGATTAACATTACTAAAAATCCAGTTCATCACGCTAAAACGAAACACATTGAAATTCGTCATCACTTCATTCGCGATTGTTTCGAGAAGAAGTTGATACGAATTGAGAAAATCCACACTGACGAGCAAAAAGCTGATTTACATACCAAAGCATTTGACAAAACACGTTTTCAATATTTGCTAAAACTGAATGGTATGAAGCTTTTATCGGTGTTGGAGGAGATTCTTGGTGTTGATGAAGGAGACATTGTAGATGATGTTGAGAAGCAATCTGCAATGGTTTGTCGATTTTTTACCAGTTTTGGTATTTAGGGGGAGGTATAGGGTAATATTTTCAGAAAATACAAAAACAATAAAAAATGACAAAAATACAAAAACATGAGATATTTTCAAAATCCAAAAAACAGTATAAAACAGAAAAGAGTTTGTGTAAAAAGGGAAAATGATAGTACATTGGCTTGACAGTTACGGTATGCTAAAGAAATTGAAAGTTTAAATGTGTTAAACAGTCTCGCTGATGATGTGCCGATAGGTTTTTACACATTTAGTAAGTTTGTTCGGGATATAAACCTAAATCTTTACTTACTTATTTCGTGGGGAACACTACTTGGATATATAGGTAACCCCTGAAATCTTGTTTGAAAGATCCCTCTTTCTGAGATACTAGGTCTTTATACTCAGTGATATCTAGGGTATTATTCCGGGACTTCTGCTGAATGGAAGTTCTGACCTAGTCCCCGAATAATACTTTCCGCAATGCTTGAAACATAGCATTACCCTCAGCATAAATGATAAGATAATAAAATTGCTAATCAATGTTGTTGTAAAAAAAGGATCCTCTAAAGGGGACACACCCAAGTCGATTCGTGATCTCTCTGCTGAACGGTAGTTCTGACCTGAGCTCTCACGGTTTCGTACTGTTATATAATTTATTCCCCTTACAGATATCATCTGTGGTATACTCTCCTGTAAGACTGAATATTGGGATCTGGATACAGGAGTATATTCAAGAGGTGGGACACATGAATAAGTTTAAGTCTCTAAAACATTAAATCCGTATCCTGAACAGATTGAAAATTGTGTGAAAATTTAAGTGGATCAGTATATCGACAATCTAAGTGAATTGTTTAATTCTGAGCATGAAATTAAAGCTTAACGGTACTTGTGACTTGTCAAATAGCTGATATGATTCCCTAACACGCTCACCAAAAATATGTTTGTAAATAGTTTACTTTTACTGCATTTTAGTTCTGTATTTCATTTCTAGTTTAGAAGCTTTATTAAAAATCCAAAAAGATTTTACACTTCTGCTTTATTTTCCGACAAACCACAGTGGAGAGTTGATCTTCAGATTCAAAATTGAGGCAGATGCAGGAAGTTTCTGGACTGGAGGATGAGTTTGGAGTTAAACATGATAAATTTGTGAAATTGGAAAGTTGAAAACAAGTTCATTAAGTTGAAACTTGTAAATTTTTAGAAAAACAAATTGAACTGAATGTCAGTGTGAATTATCTCTGATCAACCAGGTTATTAAGTTGGACTTGGTAGATTAATTGAGTAATCAGGGTCATTAATTTGGACCTGAATACTTAAGTGGATTGTTTAACACTGGAGGTTAAAAGATAAGTTTTGGATTGATATTGTTATTGTCATATATCTTATATTTGGGTAGAGTATATGCAGGAAACAGGAATCCCTATGGCAATGAAAATATCAAAGTTTGAACCAGAATTTAAGCCCTAGCTTATCGAGAGGGGGAGTCTGCAAAAGGGGGAGTCAGAATTCTGGATCAACACTCAAAGGGGAGATTAGAGATTAAAGTTTGAAGATAAAGATTGAAGAGAGCTTTTACAATGACAAATTATTTTGGAGAAAGACAAAGATTAAAGACTCGACGCCGAAAACTTCATCAACATCCAAGGGGGAGTCTGTTGGTGCATCTAGTGTCTGTTAATTTCATCTTAATCGAGTCTTTTTGTCTAGATAGGATGAATGAGCACACAACAGGGTTAGCATTTAGGGTTTTATATGTTATTGTAGGTGATTTCGCTTGAAACCAACATGTTATGTTTAAGCGAAATCAACAACATGCTATTTCGCTTGAAATGGCATGTTGCTCATTCAAGCAAAATCAGATTCAGTATAAATAGGTGTTGTGTGTTGTCATTTGAAGCGAACCTGATCTTGTGTGTGAGTCGAGGTGCTGCCAAAATTGTGTCAGAATCATTGTAAAAGGGTCGGATAAGTAGTAATAGAAAGAAAGTTAAAAGGAACAAGCTATGTGACGTTGTTTACTTTGATTCCGCCTTAGTAAATGATAATGAACTGCCTTTACTGACTGTTTAGGGTCACGGAACCGATCCAACACTATCCCAATTGATTTTATTGTTTTCCGATTAGATAGAAAAATGGGTATTTGAAGTGGAGAAAAATCACCAATACTTAATTTTTCGAAAATGTAGTTTGGCATTATATTAACACAAAGATCTTTATCAGTTGTAATATTACTAATAAAGGAGTTTTGAAAAAAACATGGAACCGGTGTAATGTTAATTTCAAATGGATCTTCTTCTATTAGCGTAGTTTGATCATTTGTTAACTTAATGCTTACCGTTTCGTCAATTTTAGTGTTAGTGTTTAACTCTTTTATAAACTTAGCATGAGTGGGTACTAAACAATGATTTTCGAAAGAATGTGACAAGAGATTAATTTCTTTAAAATTATACTCTTCTTGAATTTTAACGTTGTCGGACTCACCTTTTTCGTTGTTTAACTCATGTGTCGGCTTTTCACTTACTTGTTCTTCCATTTTTACCTTTCCAACTAATTATTCTTTATTGCAAGTTAATTCTTCCCTTGCGCGGGATTCCTCTTCCCTTGCGTGGGCTTCTTTTATGTAGCGCTCGATAGTTTTAAGGTGTTCTATTATCTTATCGGCTATGGGTGTGATAGAATAAGGATCTTCAAAGCTTGAATTCGGAAGTTCGATCCTTGGTTCCTCATGATACTCATATGAGGTAGATGGTTCACACCATTGTTCCTCATTGTAAGTATATGATGGATACGGGTCGTAACTTTGTTCTTCATAATACTCATTTGAGGTGGGTTGTTCACGCCATGGTTCCTCATAGTAAGCATATGAAGGTGGATCCTCATGTCTTGGTTCCTCAAAGTATGGGTATGAAGGCTCATACCTTGGTTCATCAAAATATGAGTATGAGGGAGAAGGTTCATACCTTGGGTCTTCATAGGGTGTGTATGAAGTTGATGGCTCGTACCTGGGCTCCTCATAGTGGCGATATGAAGTGGATGGTTGAAAAAGATCACAATATTGTACCGAATGAGGGTTACCACAGATGGTGCAATAGTCTTCCCTATAATCATCCTCCTCATAGTGGTAGTTGTAATCTCCTGAGTATTGATCCATAAGAATCACTCAGCAGACTACAACAGAGTCTCGGGACCAGAAAATAAAAATGGAAACAGAGGCTGGACACGGCCCCGTGTTCAGATTCTGTATCTGGGCGTTTTAGTAAAAGTGACTGGTCTTGTGCAGCATGGGGGCGTGTTCAGTGATCACGACCCCGTGTTCAGACTCTGTATCTGGGTGTTTTGAAAAAAATGTGTAGCACGGCCCCGTGTTCAGTGAGCACAGCCCCGTGTTCAGTCTACTGTAAATGCAAAAACTAACTAAAATGCAGAAAAATGCGCGCTGTTTTAAAAGGTTTTGAAAATCTGATTAGGCCGTCGATTTTAAGCTTTCTTAAAATCCTTGTGTCCCCGGCAACGGCGCCAAAAACTTGATGTGTGCGGTGTGTTATATAATTTTAGTTATATTTTAAGCCCCTTTAACACTTTAGTCAAGTTTTAAATTTATAAAACACGATATTTTACTAACACTAAACACACATATGGGCAAGTGCACCCATCGTGAGCGTAGTATAGCGTTGGTAAGATACCGAGGTCGTCCAAGGACACAAGAGCTTTTAGTACAAGTTTATCCTCAACGTCTAATCAAATCAAAAATTTGGAAAAAAGGTTTAAATATGAAAATAAAAACTAAAAATGTTGAAAATAAAAACTAAAAATGTTGAAAATAAAAATAAAAACAAATAGACAAGATGAATCACTTGGATCCGACTCGCCTTTAGTGTATGTAGGTCCCCTTGAGTCGTATGGATCTTTCACAGAATTGTCAATCCAATCAAGAGTGCGAAATCCTCTTGATCAGAATATAGCAGAAAACGTGTAGGAACAGAAATCAGCAATTCACTTTCAAACTGGGTTTTCTATTGATTATCAAACCAAAGTATTACAATCAATCCAAAACCCTAACACACTCAAATTCGTCCAAGCCTAGCTCTCACGAATTCTAATGCCTCTCAAACTCTGTTTTGGTTGATTAACATAAACCCTAAAGCATAGCCTTGTTTATATAACACAAGGTTTGCAACTTGGGCTGGGGTTTACTACATGGACAAGCCCATTTCATCCACCCTTGACCCAACTGGGTTTTGTTTAGCCCAAACTCTATTATCAAACTATTACAAAGCTAAACCCGCTAACTGTTTATCATTTAACTAATTACAAGATATCCAAAGACCAAATCTAAGCTGTTGTCACAAACATGCACCAACAAACTCCCCCTTGACAATAGCTTCATAAAATAACTTTGTCTTCAGTCTTCTTGCAATCTTCATGTAATCTTGCACTGTCTTTGGTCTTTGGATAGCTTCAGCTTCAATAGCTTCTGTCAGCAACAGACTCCCCCTAAGCTGATGCATCCAATCACCAAATCTTCAAAAACTTTAGCGTTTGAGTAAACTCCAGTTCAGCATTTGTAAAGCAATCTTCAAACTCTTCAACTTTGTCTGCAATGTAGAAAGGAGGTTCTACCATGCACCAACAAACTCCCCCTTGACAATAGCTTCATAAAATAACTTTGTCTTCAGTCTTCTTGCAATCTTCATGTAATCTTGCACTGTCTTTGGTCTTTGGATAGCTTCAGCTTCAATAGCTTCTGTCAGCAACAGACTCCCCCTAAGCTGATGCATCCAATCACCAAATCTTCAAAAACTTTAGCGTTTGAGTAAACTCCAGTTCAACATTTGTAAAGCAATCTTCAAACTCTTCAACTTTGTCTGCAATGTAGAAAGGAGGTTCTACCATGCATCCAATCAAACTCTCATCTTCACAGCAACTTCTCAGCAACATACCGCTTCAATCTGTATACTATAAAACAAACATCTCGAGAAACCATAAGAATTTTTCAACAAAGTTAAATAAATTATTATTATTCAAGAGATAGTTAAACTGTATTACAGATTAAGCATTTTCCAATTTATCACCAACACGCAAAACTTTTTAATCACATACCCTATAACCCGCATGTTTTAAAATTTTGAACTCACTTTCCAACACCGTCTCCCCCTATCAGTAACAATTCCTCCAAGAATAACAGTTTTCCGTACATTAAGAATTTTAAACAGAAAAAGACACTATTTTTGGATTTTTTATATTTTCTGAAAGCAAGTAAATAACAAAAGCAATAAACACTCTATTTTTGTGAGAATCACTGGTAAGAAGATCATATCAGCACAATCAAACTGTTTTCACACTATTATATAATTCTTTATTTAATCGTTCGTGAAAAGCAGTCCAAGACGATTACCAGTATGTTTGTCCACTTAAACAAAATGCATGAACATTTCAAGTTCCATTACCATATGATACGTTAAGGTAATTTTATTTCTGATATATTTGTGTGTCCCGCTTCAGGATATACCCCCGCGATCAAGGTATGCACAAAGATTCATCGTAGTAGGTGAGTATACTGAATTCATCCATTTTGTTTTACAACGTTTAGATAATTGGTGAACAGGTCAGTACTTCCGTACAGCAGAGAGACCAAAATATCTAACGAGGGCTATGACAAATACCAATTTTTTGGTACGATTTATGCATTTTGCACATTTGAATAACTCTCTTTGAGAGCTTCTTCATTTATGGGTTTTGGCATTTTTTGCTCTTTTAAGATATCCTGGGTGTGTCTAGGTCAGCATATATCTGGATGCAGCAGAAGGACACCCCTGATATCCCCAGATGAAATAACAGTATAAAGACCCAAAACTTCAGATTTTGGCAATCTATCAACGCAAGATTTAAGGTCATTAAACCATACACCACAGATGTGTTCCCTACTCATATTCAGTTCAATTAGGTTTTTATCACATTGGTAAGTTGATTATTTCATGCTTTTTGCCTACTGGTACATCATATGATGAAGCTGCTATCACACTTAGGCAATTTAATTCAGTTTGAGTGTGACAGTCTAACTTGCTGATGTACTATCATTTCTCCTTTTTACACAGTGATAACTCATTTTTGATTTTCTATTATATTTATTTATATTTTTTATTTTTCAATGTTTTTGTATTTTTTTTTAAAGAAAAACAGTAAACTATTTACAAAATTCTTATGAAAAACCAGTTATTCAGGATTCCTCATCCCGTTGAGTTCGACTAAATGTACAAAGCGAGCCCTGTCAAAAGCTTTAGTATAAAGATCTGCCAAGTTATCTAGTGTGTCGACTCAGCACTTTAAACTTCAATTTAAATCATTTAAGATATATATATCAACAATCTCACATCCCCCGTCATGTGCCTGAAGCAGCCATTATCAACATAAGTTGATAATCCTCCTTAGCAGCTCCTGCACACACCAACTAAGAAATTAGTTAGATTGGGGGACCCAAGCCTTAATGGTCTTGGGTCGTCCAAATTCACCAACTACTAGAACATCCATCCAATATCCATTACTCCTAACTGGAGTCTTGGATCTCAGACCTGTTGAAGGAATTTGATTTTTATTTCCACTAGGTCTTTGGTCCTGAGGGTTCCTAAATGTGTTTGGACTATTTGACCTTTGAAAATCTTGATTTTGATATCTTGAGTTTTGATTCCAAGAAGCTTGATTGTTATAATTTCTAAAGCCATTGTTATAAAGAGTTCGACCACCATTATTTTGGTATCAATTTTGATATTGACCTGGACTTTTGATATTATTTGTATTTCCATTAAAATTGTTCATTCTAGGTGAACTGCATCTAGGTCTCTCATATCTGCCTGGTGGAGATCTAGACTGAAATCTTGGTTGATTTCTTTGAAAACGAGGAACTTGTGGAGTTCCTTTTTCAGCCTTATCTACACCAACAGCAACATTCTCTTGTTGCTTAGGAGCAGATTTCTTTGGAGAATTTGCAACTTTATCCTCATTATCACCTTTCTGCTCAGGTGATTTCTCTTTCTTTCTCTCACTCACTTGTGCTTCAGTCTTTTTGTTAGGACAACAGCTAGCTACATGTCCCTTTATGTGACACCTGAAGCACGATCTCCTTTTCAAAGACTTCTTAGATGGAGTCTCTGAGGTAGATTCCTTATCAGATGGTGATGATCCCTTGGATGAATCTTGTTTAGTTTGCTTGGATTCGGATATTTCTTTGTTTTTATTTTTAGCAAACTCTACATTTGATTCATTTTCAATAACAGTGGTTTCATTTTTCATATCACTACCTTGAACAAAATTAATCTTTTTAACAAAAGCTTGATTTTTATTCTTAGGCGGTGAATTTTTCCTTTTCAAAGGTTCCCTGTTATTGTTCTTCTTAGAATCATCACTCTCAGACCCCTCACCTTCACTTGATGTGGATGCGAAACTACTTGGTGCAGATGCCATAAAGTCTGCTAGCTCATCTTCACTAGGCAGGAATGAATAGTCATGACTAAGAGGAGGTGGAACTTCATTAAAGACCTGGAAGCCCACACTGGTCTTGTCATTACTCTTCTTTAACCCACCCATCATGTGTTTCATTACAAAAGACGAATCTCTGAATTGACTCAATTTCTTTTCAAGTTCAACAATTTTGAGTTGTGCATCTTACAACTCTTTGCATTTTTCAGAAATCTCTTTTGTTTTCTCAGCCATCATGTCATGAGCTAAGTCTATGACTTGAAGTTTTTCATTTAGTTTTCAAGTCAAAGCTTCAATTTTAGCTTCATAACCTTTTATCTTCTTCAAGTATGACGATTCATTTCTTTTAGCAAAAAAGTTTGACTCTTTAATGTTAGACATCTCGCTTACCAAACTTTGGTTTTGTGTTGACAACCTGTCAACCTCACCCTGTAGTTCACGACATCTCAAACACACAGAATTAGATTGTACCTCTTTCTCATGAACTTCTGAGGTTTCATCAGCAACACCCTGTTCAGCTTCACTCTCTTTCTCTACTTCAGCATCCACTATTGCTTCAGCATTCTCCACTTGAGCTTCAACATTCTCCACTTGAGCTTCATTATCATTCACAGTAGTTTCAGCCTCATCAACTGGCATTATCTCTGCCATGAATGCCTGAGTGGCATTCTCATTATTTTCCAGATGAACACTACAATCATTTGAACCTTCTCGTACTGTAGAGGTCGCAGCTTTGTTCCTTTTAACATCTTCATTTCCTTGATACCTCTTTTCTAATGCATCCCACATATCCTTTGAATTAGTGTACTTTTTGAAGTTATGCTTGATGCTATCAGATAAGGACATCTTTATCGCAGCCAAGGCTTTCTTTTCAGCCTCATACATCTTTTTATCATCCTCTTGCATGTTCACATAGTCTGTTCTACGTGGTCTACCCTCAAAGTCGTATGTTGGGTTTGTGTACCCATCTTCAATACATACCCACATGCGTGCGTCCTGATCTTTAATGAAGGATTAGAAGCTGTCCTTCCATGTAAGATAATTTTCCACCTTCATCATCTTAGGTGCATTCAAATTCGTCATGTTCAACATTTTAACGCAACAGACTGGTAAAACCGTACAAAATATCTCCGAGATCAGTGGTTACTAACTTACACCGTTAGAATCGTCTCGAAAAGACGAATCCAATGATATATAATGTCAAAAACCGAATTCGAGATTTTCCAGAGTCTTTTTTTTTTTGTTAAAAATACAAGGATTTCAACGGTGCAGACGGTTTAATCAAACGACCTACGGACCACTTTCTATTCACGAAAACGTTAATTTTTCCTTACGCTTGCCAAAAAATCTTCCACCTTTTTAATTATGCTGCTAATTTCGCTGGTTAATCCAATAATTTCGCTGCACTAGTTCGAGGTTCAAGTAAGTCAAATTCCCTGGTTAAGAAGGATAAATTCGCTGATCAATTTCGCTTCCAAATTCGCTAGTCAATTTCGCTATTACAACGACCAGTAAAGTCGCCGAAAACCGTAATAATTTCGCTGTGGAAAGTTATCCGGTTACCAAAGTCGCCTTTGGATTTACTTCGCCGATAAGTATGCTGGAACAGTTAATTTCGCAGGTCAGACAATTTTGCCAGATCAATCAATTTCGCCAAACAGTCAATTTCGCCAACCAGTAACTTTGGAAACTTAATCTTTTCGAATTTCTGATTATTTTCCTGATCCTCCAAACAACTTCCTGCAAAATCGAAACAGCAAATCAGCAAACTTTTGACAAAAATTCTGATAAACTCAATGAAGAACACGAAGACAGTCTCCGAATCTTCAAAGAAATTAGCCAAAAATTCTTCCAGAATCAACAAAAAACTTTCCTGAAAACCCCGAAACCTGCAAAACAACAAACAAACAAACCAGAAGATCAAAACAGCCAACGAATTTCGAAAATTTTATCAAAAATTTCGAAAATTTCAAAATCCTAATTTTCAGATTTCAGAGATTTCGAAAATTTCTTCCTGTTTCTGCAGCCAACAATTCTGAACCGAGCCTTCAAGAGCCTAATGCTCTGATACCAATTGTAGGTCCCCTTGAGTCATATGGATCTTTCATAGAATTGTCAATCCAATCAAGAGTGCGGAATCCTCTTGATCAGAATATAGCAGAAAACGTGTAGGAACAGAAATCAGCAATTCACTTTCAAATTGGGTTTTCTATTGATTATCAAACCAAAGTATTACAATCAATCAAACCCTAAGCAACTCCAAATTCGTCCAAGCCTAATAGCTCTCATGAAAATACTCACAAACTCTGTTTTGGCTGATTAACCTAAACCCTAAAGCCTAACCTTGTTTATATAACACAAGGTTTGCTACTTGGGCTAAGGTTTCCTACATGGGCAAGCCCAAATCGTCCACCCTTGACCCAACTGGGTTTTGTTTAGCCCAAACTCTATTATCAAACTATTACAAAGCTAAACCCGCTAACTGTTTATCGTTTATCTAATTACAAGATATCCAAAGACCAAATCTAAGCTGTTGTCACAAATATGCACCAACAAAAACTCCCCCTTGACAATAGCTTCATAAAATAACTTTGTCTTCAGTCTTCTTGCAATCTTCATGTAATCTTGCACTGTCTTTGGTCTTTGGATAGCTTCAGCTTCAATAGCTTCTGTCAGCAACAGACTCCCCCTAAGCTGATGCATCCAATCACCAAATCTTCAAAAACTTTGGCGTTTGAGTAAACTCCAGTTCAGCATTTGTAAAGAAATCTTCAAACTCTTCAACTTTGTCTGCAATGTAGAAAGGGGGTTCTACCATGCATCCAATCAAACTCTCATCTTCACAGCAACTTCTCAGCAACATACCACTTCAATCTGTATACTATAAAACAAACATCTCGAGAAACCATAAGAATTTTTCTACAAAGTTAAATAAATTATTATTATTCAAGAGATAGTTAAACTGTATTACAGATTAAGCATTTTCCAATTTATCACCAACACGCAAAACTTTTTAATCACATACCCTATAACCCGCATGTTTTAAAATTTTGAACTCACTTTCCAACACCGTCTCCCCCTATCAGTAACAATTCCTCCAAGAATAACAGTTTTCCGTACATTAAGAATTTTAAACAGAAAAAGACACTATTTTTGGATTTTTTTATATTTTCTGAAAGCAAGTAAATAACAAAAGCAATAAACACTCTATTTTTGTGAGAATCACTGGTAAGAAGATCATATCAGCGCAATCAAACTGTTTTCACACTATTATATAATTCTTTATTTAATCCTTCGTGAAAAGCAGTCCAAGACGATTACCAGTATGTTTGTCCACTTAAACAAAATGCATGAACATTTCAAGTTCCATTACCATATGATACGTTAAGGTAATTTTATTTCTGATATATTTATGTGTCCCACTTCAGGATATACCCCCGCGATCAAGGTATGCACAAAGATTCATCGTAGTAGGTGAGTATACTGAATTCATCCGTTTTGTTTTACAACGCTTAGATAATTGGTGAACAGGCCAGTACTTCCGTACAGCAGAGAGACCAAAATATCTAACGAGGGCTATGACAAATACCAATTTTTTGGTACGATTTATGCATTTTGCACATTTGAATAACTCTCTTTGAGAGCTTCTTCATTTATGGGTTTTGGCATTTTTTGCTCTTTTAAGATATCCTGGGTGTGTCTAGGTCAGCATATATCTGGATGCAGCAGAAGGAGACCCCTGATATCCCCAGATGAAATAACAGTATAAAGACCCAAAACTTCAGATTTTGGCAATCTATCAACGCAAGATTTAAGGTCATTAAACCATACACCACTGATGTGTTCCCCACTCATATTAAGTTCATTTAGGATTATATCACATTGGTAAGTTGATTATTTCATGCTTTTTGCCTACTGGTACATCATATGATGAAGCTGCTATCACACTTAGGCAATTTAATTCAGTTTGAGTGTGACAGTCTAACTTGCTGATGTACTATCATTTATCCTTTTTACACAGTGATAACTCATTTTTTATTTTCTATTATTTTTTTATATTTTTTATTTTTCAATGTTTTTGTATTTTTTTTTATTTCTAAAGAAAAACAGTAAACTATTTACAAAATTGTTATGAAAAACCAGTTATTCAGGATTCCTCATCCCGTTGAGTTCGACTAAATGTTCAAAGCGAGCCCTGTCAAAAGCTTTAGTATAAAGATCTGCCAGGTTATCTAGTGTGTCGACTCAGCACTTTAAACTTCAATTTAAATCATTTAAGATATATATATCAACAATCTCACATCCCCCGTCATGTGCCTGAAGTAGCCATTATCAACATAAGTTGATAATCCTCCTTAGCAGCACTTGTACACACCAACTAAGAAATTAGTTAGATTGGGGGACCCAAGCCTTAATGGTCTTGGGTCGTCCAAATTCACCAACTACTGGAACACCCATCCAATATCCATTACTCCTAACTGGAGTCTTGGATCTCAGACCTGTTGAAGGAATTTGATTTTTATTTCCACTAGGTCTTTGGTCCTAAGGGTTCCTAAATGTGTTTGGACTATTTGACCTTTGAAAATTTTGATTTTGATATCTTGAGTTTTGATTCCAAGAAGCTTGATTGTTATAATTTCTAAAGCCATTGTTATAAAGAGTTCGACCACCATTATTTTGGTATCGATTTTGATATTGACCTGGACTTCTGAAATTATTTGTATTTCCATTAAAATTGTTCATTCTAGGTGAATTGCTTCTAGGTCTCTCATATCTGCCTGGTGGAGATCTAGGCTGAAATCTTGGTTGATTTCTTTGAAAACGAGGAACTTGTGGAGTTCCTTTTTCAGCCTTATCTACACCAATAGCAACATTCTCAGGTCGCTTAGGAGCAGATTTCTTTGGAGAATTTGCAACTTTCTCCTCATTATCACCTTTCTGCTCAGGTGATTTCTCTTTCTTTCTCTCACTCACTTGTGCTTCAGTCTTTTTGTTAGGACAGCAGCTAGCTACATGTCCCTTTATGTGACACCTGAAGCACGATCTCCTTTTCAAAGACTTCTTAGCTGGAGTCTATGAGGTAGATTCCTTATCAGATGGTGATGATCCCTTGGATGAATCTTGTTTAGTTTGCTTGGATTCAGATATTTCTTTGTTTTTATTTTTAGCAAACTCTACATTTGATTCATTTTCAATAACAGTGGTTTCATTTTTCATATCACTACCTTGAACAAAATTAATCTTTTTAACAAAAGCTTGATTTTTATTCTTAGGCGGTGAATTGTTCCTTTTCAAAGGTTCCCTGTTATTGTTCTTCTTAGAATCATCACTCTCAGACCCCTCACCTTCACTTGATGTGGATGCGAAACTACTTGGTGCAGATGCCATAAAGTCTGCTAGCTCATCTTCACTAGGCAGGAATGAATAGTCATGACTAAGAGGAGGTGGAACTTCATTAAAGCCCTGGAAGCCCACACTGGTCTTGTCATTACTCTTCTTTAACCCATCCATCATGTGTTTCATTACAAAAGACGAATCTCTGAATTGACTCAATTTCTTTTCAAGTTCAACAATTTTGAGTTGTGCATCTGACAACTCTTTGCATTTTTCAGAAATCTCTTTTGTTTTCTCAGCCATTATGTCATGAGCTAAGTCTATGACTTGAAGTTTTTCATTTAGTTTGCAAGTCAAAGCTTCAATTTTAGCTTCATAACCTTTTATCTTCTTCAAGTATGACGATTCATTTCTTTTAGCAAAAACGTTTGACTCTTTAATGTTAGACATCTCGCTTACCAAACTTTGGTTTTGTGTTGACAACCTGTCAACCTCACCCTGTAGTTCACGACATCTCAAACACACAGAATTAGATTGTACCTCTTTCTCATGAACTTCTGTGGTTTCATCAGCAATAACCTGTTCAGCTTCACTCTCTTTCTCTACTTCAGCATCCACTATTACTTCAGCATTCTCCACTTGAGCTTCAACATTCTCCACTTGAGCTTCAGCATCATTCACAGTAGTTTCAGCCTCATCAACTGGCATTATCTCTGCCATGAATGCCTGAGTGGCATTCTCATTATTTTCCAGATGAACACTACAATCATTTGAACCTTCTCGTACTGTAGAGGTCGCAGCTTTATTCCTTTTAACATCTTCATTTCCGTGAAACCTCTTTTCTAATGCATCCCACATATCCTTTGAATTAGTGTACTTTTTGAAGTTATGCTTGTTGCTATCAGGTAAGGACATCTTTATCACAGCCAAGGCTTTCTTTTCAGCCTCATGCATCTTTTTATCATCCTCTTGCATGTTCACATAGTCTGTCTACGTGGTCTACCCTCAAAGTCGTATGTTGGGTTTGTGTACCCATCTTCAATACATACCCACATGCGTGCGTCCTGATCTTTAATGAAGGATTGGAAGCTGTCCTTCCATGTAAGATAATTTTCCACCTTCGTCATCTTAGGTGCATTCAAATTCGTCATGTTCGACATTTTAACGCAACAGACTGGTAAAACCGTACAAAATATCTCCGAAATCAGTGGTTACTAACTTACACCGTTAGAATCGTCTCAAAAAGACGAATCCAATGATATATAATGTCAAAAACCGAATTCGAGATTTTCCAGAGTCTTTTTTTTCCTAAAAATACAAGGATTTCAACGGTGTAGACGGTTTCATCAAACGACCTACGAACCAATTTCTATTCACGAAAACGTTAATTTTTCCTTACGCTTGCCAAAAAATCTTCCACCTTTTTAATTATGCTGCTAATTTCGCTGGTTAATCCAATAATTTCGCTGCACTAGTTCGAGGTTCAAGTCAAATTCGCTGGTTAAGAAGGATAAATTCGCTGATCAATTTCACTTCCAAATTCGCTGGTCAATTTCGCTATTACGACGACCAGTAAAGTCGCCGAAAACCGTAATAATTTCGCTGTGGAAAGTTATCCGGTTACCAAAGTCGCCTTTGGATTTACTTCGTCGATAAGTATGCTGGAACAGTTAATTTCGCAGGTCAGACAATTTTGCCAGATCAGTCAATTTCGCCAACCAGTAACTTTGGAAACTTAATCTTTTCGAATTTCTGATTATTTTCCTGATCCTCCTAACAACTTCCTGCAAAATCGAAACAGCAAACCAGCAAACTTTTGACAAAAATTCTGATAAACTCAATGAAGAACACGAAGACAGTCTCCGAATCTTCAAAGAAATTAGCCAAAAATTCTTCCAGAATCAACCAAAAACTTTCCTGAAAACCCTGAAACCTGCAAAACAACAATCAAACAAACCAGAAGATCAAAACAGCCAACAAGTTTCGAAAATTTTATCAAAAATTTCGAAAATTTCAAAACCCTAATTTTCAGATTTCAGAGATTTCGAAAATTTCTTCCTGTTTCTGCAGCTAACAATTCTGAACCGAGCCTTCAAGAGCCTAATGATCTGATACCAATTGTTGGTCCCCTTGAGTCGTATGGATCTTTCACAGAATTGTCAATCCAATCAAGAGTGCGGAATCCTCTTGATCAGAATATAGCAGAAAACGTGTAGGAACAGAAATCACCAATTCACTTTCAAACTGGGTTTTCTATTGATTATCAAACCAAAGTATTACAATCAACCCAAAACCCTAACACACTCAAATTCATCCAAGCCTAGCTCTCACGAATTCTAATGCCTCTCAAACTTTGTTTTGGCTGATTAACATAAACCCTAAAGCATAGCCTTGTTTATATAACACAAGATTTGCAACTTGGGCTGGGGTTTACTACATGGACAAGCCCATTTCGTCCACCCTTGACCCAACTGGGTTTTGTTTAGCCCAAACTCTATTATCAAACTATTACAAAGCTAAACCCGCTAACTGTTTATCATTTAACTAATTACAAGATATCCAAAGACCAAATCTAAGTTGTTGTCACAAACATGCACCAACAGTGTAACCTTTGATGATTTCCGCACTTTTGCACTTTTTAGGAGATTATCTTAGTTATAGTAGTAGGCCCCTCTTTTGAAGGTGACGTTACCATCAACCCAGTAGTTTGAGTCAGCAAGGATACAATCCTAAAGGGTCGGAATGTTGAAAGATAATTAATTAAGTTATTAATGCGTAATGTGGTAGGCCCATGTTTTGAAGGTGACGTTACCCTTGGCTAAGTGGTTTGAGTCAGCAGGGATACAATCCCAAGTAGCCGGGTTAATGTATTAATAGTAGTTTACATATGAGGGGATCAAGCCATTCGCACCCCCGCCATCCAATACCAGTGGGTATTGAAGGAGGTCCTAGTAAGCTTGACCCATGTCCTTGTAGGATCTATACACTGAACAAGGCAAGAACCTTACCAAACCATTCCCTTAACCCCAAACCAGGTAGCCAACATATCTCTATATAGACCGTAGAGACATGAATGGTGTAAATCTTTTATTTTATATAGCCAGTAAAATAACGCCAAGACACCACGGACAAATGATAAGGAAGTTTCACCTTCAACATAAGAAACTAGTTATTAAAGTCGCTAATACAAAACCAATTAAAATGTGCAAAAAGATTAAAAAACAAAAGTATTACACTAAATGCTTGTCTTCACCAAGTGATGTAAGAGACTTAGGCAAATATGGCCTTTGATTGTCAAGAACTATTACTATCAATCTTGGATCCCGAGACTACTACACACACTCTATGATGGATGATGGATGATCGTGGTGGATGTGGGTGTTGTGATGGTGGTGGAGTGTGGGTGAAGTGAGAGAGAGGTGGTTTGCCAAGGGATGCCTTTGAAGTGAACCAAGCACCTCTATTTATAACCTGCACAGAAGCTCGGACACGGCCCCGTGTCCGCTGGACACGGCCCCATGTCCATCCACTTTCTCTTTCTTCATTAATTGCAATTTGTCTGCATTAGCTCCACACAACCCCGTGTCCGCTGGGCACGGCCCCGTGTGCAAAAGCGTAACTGTACTATCAAGATTTGCTTGGATTCTTCGAATCTTAGCGTTGACCACGGCCGTGTTGAGCTGGGCACACCCCCGTGTCGGGAAATAGAAGCTTCTACAACTTTGTCTTTTCTGCAAACACCTGAGCACGCCCCCGTGTCCGCTGCGCACGGGGCGTGTTCAGCCTTCTGTTTGCTTGTTTTCGCTTAGGAAGATGCTGTCGAGGGGTCGGGCATGCCACGCTTGTTCTTTTTCTTGTAATTATGCTAGATTTTGCTGCATATTTGATTTTTTTGTTCATTTACGCTCATTTAGTCCTGAAAATACAAAAGGAAGACAAAAGCACACTTTTTCCAACATTAGTACTAAAAAACGGTTAGTTTTATGCTTCATTTGATGTAATTTATATGTTGCATTTTACACACATCAAACGGTCCGACCGAACGACTATTCGGATGAAACATATCATTGAAAGTGATCCGCTCATATCGTCATCCGATCGAGTATTCATCCGAACATCATTGGAACGAGTCCGCGAGTCTTCGGCACGAGTCTATCGTCACATGTTTTAAAACTGATCGTTTATTTGTTGTGTTTGCAGGTGATAAATGAGGTGAAAAATTCAAAGTGCTTTACGTGAAAGAGATGGCTGAAGAGTTTTACAACACGTTCTACAAGGCCTACACGTCAGAGTCTTCCGAAACATCGACTGCCACACCGAAAAGCATATCGAAAGCAATAACTGAAAACATTAATCATGATAATTTTTACGGGACTAATTCGAAACCACCAAAACTTGACAGTATTGAAGATTACACTTGGTGGAAAGAACGATTCATTAACTGGGCTAAAGCTTATGTGCACGAAAGCTGGTTTTGCATGGAATTCAGTTACAGTAGGCCAGTTGATGATAAAAACAAAGAGATTCCACTTAAAAGCTTATCAGTTGACGACAAAAAGAATTTCTTGTATGAACAACGAATGATTGCTTTAATCCAACAGTCGATTAGAGATGACATATTCGCATTGCTTAATCATGATGACTCATCTAAATCAGTGTGGGAAGCTTTACGGGTAAAAGCCGAGGGTGGGAAACAAATCAAAAAGAACAAAATAGCTTTACTTAAAGAGGAATTTGATTTGTTCGATGGTATAAAAGGTGAATCTGTAAGACAAATGATTGAAAGGTTTTGTCACCTTAAAATTGAACTCGATAGGTTTGGAATAACAAAAACCCGTGAGGAAGCGTTACCACGAGCTTATCAGTGGCAAACGTTTGTGTTTATCTTGAAAAATGATGTGTTGTATGATACGATTACTCTTGATGTTTTGATAGAAAAGATAGAGAGTCATGAGCTTGAGTTGCAAAAACAAAGCAAGATGAGCAGCTAGTCATATCAACAGAATGTCGGTCTTTACTACAAGGGCAGTGTACCTTCGGTGAAAGTTAGTGAATCGCCAAAGACTGCATACAGTGTTGTAAAGTCGAAAGACTCACAGAAAAGCTCATCAAGCTACGATCCAGGATATCATTCATCATTAACAACATCAAACTCTGAAGAATCTGAAGAAATTCTCTGCAACATTGCATTAAAGCTGAAAAATTCTCCAGCAATGAGCATGAATGCTGCTAAACAGCAAATGAGTTTTCTAGCATCGATTCTGGAATCATACGAAAGTCTGGTGGCTGGGAAAATTGGAAATTCTGAGCTGACACATGAAGATTACGACCAGATTGATCCGGAAGAGATGGAACGGATTGATCTGAGATGGTGTTTGGCTAGCTGCATTCGAAGAGCACAGCGGTTCATGGAAATAACTGCAAGACAAACACTCGGTGGACCATCAACAAAGCTAGGCTTCGATAAATCGAAAGTGACCTGCTTCAAATGCAAGCAAAAGGGTCATTCCAAAAGAGAATGCAGAAACTCTGCTGTTGAAGAAACATCTAATCCTTTTAAAGACGATTACTATCGTAAAGCGATTTATCATAAGAGCAAAGAGGAACCATCAAGGATGAAACTAATTTAAAACAATACTGAGAAAGAGAATTCAAGAGCTCTTGTAGTGATCCGAGATGATGAAGGGTTTGAGTGGAGTAAAGTTCTTCCAGAGGAGGATGTTGTTGGTTACGCGTTCACATCACAAGTCATGAAAACAAAAGAAGAGATTCTGAAAGAGAAGACTTACAGAGAGAGATGTATTGTTGGGTATCGAATCGAAGAAATGGAGAAAGAATATGAAGAAGTGAAGAATTATGGAAGGTACAACAAGAAGCGAGAATGTTATGTCAATAGCAAAGGTGAACAAGTTATCCATCGAAAAGAAGTGGTGTTTAACGACGTTCTTGAAGTGATCCCTTGATGCGTGTGAAGTGTCGTATAGTTTTTAATGTATATTTTAAGCCCTTTTACACTTTTTAGCCAAGTTTTAAATTTATAAAACACGATATTTACTAACACTAAACACACATATGGGCAAGTGCACCCATCATGAGCGTAGTATAGCGTTGGTAAGATACCGAGGTCGTCCAAGGACACAAGAGCTTTTAATACCGGTTTATCCTCAACGTCTAATCAAATCAAAAGTTTAGAAAAATATGTTAAACTAGAAAGATAAAACTAACTAAAATGCTGAAAAATAAAATAAAAACAGATAGACAAGATGAATCATTGGATCTGACTCGTGTTTAGTGTAACCTTTGATTATTTCCGCACTTTTGCACTTTTTAAGAGATTATCTTAGTTATTGCAGTAGGCCCCTCTTTTGAAGGTGACGTTACCCTCAACCCAGTAGTTTGAGTCAGCAAGGATACAATCCTAAAGGGTTGGATTATTGAAAGATAATTAATTAAGTTATTAATGTGTAATGTGGTAGGCCCCTCTTTTGAAGGTGACGTTACCCTCGGCTAAGTAGTCTGAGTCAGCAGGGATACAATCCTAAGTAGTCGGGTTAAAGTTTTAATAGTAACTTACATATGAGGGGGGTCAAAGAGTTTGGACTCCCGCCATCCAATACCAGTGGGTATTGAAGGAGGTCCTACTAAATTTGACCCAGGTCCTTGCAGGATCTATACACTGAACAAGGCAAGACTCTTACCAAACCATTCCCTTAGCCCCCGACCAGGTAGCCAACATATCTCCATATAGACCGTGGAGATATGATTGGTGAAAATCTTTTATTTTATATAGACAGTAAAATAATGCCAAGACACCACGGACAAATGATAAGGAAGATTCACCTTCAACATAAGAAACTAGTTATTAAAGTCATTAATACATAACCAAATAAAAAGTGCGAAAAGATTAAAAATAAAAAGTATTACACTAGACACTTGTCTTCACCAAGTGATGTAAGAGACTTAGGCAAACATGGCCTTTGATTGTCAAGAACTCTTACGATCAATCTTGGATCCCGAGACTACTCACACACTCTATGATGGATGATGGATGATGGTGGTGGATGATGGTGTTGTAGTGGTGGTGGAGTGTAGGTGAAGTGTGAGAGAGGTGGTGTGCCAAGGGATGGTTTGCAAATGAGCCAAGCATCCCTATTTATAGCCTGCACAGAAGCATGGACACGGCCCCGTGTCCATTAGGCACGGCCCCGTGTCCACCCATCTTCTCTTTCTTCATTAATTGCAGTTTGTCTGCATTAGTTGACCACGCCCATGTGTCCACTGGGCACGACCCCGTGTGCAGAAGCGTATCTGTACTATCAAGATTTCCTCAGATTCTACGAATCTTAGAGTTGACCATGGCCCTGTGTCTGCTGGGCACGCCCCCGTGGTGGGTGATAGAAGCTTCTACAACTTTGTCTTTTCTGCAGACACTTAGGGATGCCCCCGTGCTCATTGAGCACGGGGCATGTTCAGCCTTCTGTTCTCTTGTTTTTGCTTTGGAAGATGCTATCGGGGGGTCGGGCATGCCACGTTTATTCCTTTTCTTGTATTTATGTTAGATTTAGCTGCCTTTTTGCTTCTTTTGTTCATTTGAGCTCATTTAATCCTGTAAATACAAAAGGAAGACAAAAACACACTTTTTCCAACATTAGTACTAAAAAAGGGTTAGTTTTATGCCACAATTGATGTAATTTATATGTTGCATTTTGCACACATCAAATACCCCCACACTTGAATCTTTGCTTGTCCTCAAGCAAAACTCTTTATAATGTGGCTTTTAGACTCCCAAATGGAACGGGTAGAAGAGAAGGTTTTTGGGTTTGTCATAGAGTGTCGGGATTTCCAAGATTCTTTATTAAGTTTTATTTTTATTTATTTACAATCCTATTCGTCATGATTTATTTAAAACATTACATAAGATAAATTACTTATTAGGGCATAACATGCCTTTTTAAAATTCCATTTATATACAAGTTCACATACCTCATGGGGAATCACTCAACACTCAGCCGAAGATGTATTTTAGTGAATCACTCGAGAGCGGCATGGACCTTACTCCTACCATAAGCTTGCCAAGCAATCAATCCTCCTCCTTTTTAACTATACACCTTTGTAAATATCAAGAGGAATTTTGGGGTGAAGGGTTAGGCTTGGGTTAAAGGTAGGTGGTTGGGTTAGTGGTTAGTAGAAAATGGCGAAAGGCGTAAAAAGCGTCGGTTTTCGTAAGACTTTTTATTTTGTAACTTTTTTATTTTGATGAAGCAATTCTTCAAACAAAGTTATTTTAGATAAACTTGTTTGTTTATTTCTTTTGGCTTCATCATCATCATTATTTGTTTTTTGTTTTTTTTATTAGGAAGTCATAAGAAAAACCGAGCTTTGTTACTAAAATAAAAGGTTAAAAATAAAAAAGGGTTTTGATGGGTAAAAGGGTGTTTGTTTTGGGTTAAGAAATGAAAAGGTTTAGGCTCAAAGGGGTTAACTAGGGGGATTTTGGGTAGGTGGTAAAAAAAATAATGGTGTAGAAATAAAAAGGGTTAGTCCTAATGCCTCCATCATTTACTTACTCAGGTTTAAGATGGTAAGGACCGGGAATGTATCGTCATGGCAAGTTCTAGAGTCGTAAGAACCAAGCGGCTATTCACACAAGAAACGAAAAATGAGCATTTAGTTTAAAGATGTGTATTTGTATGCTCAATAAAGGCTCAAAACTCACTTTTTGTGGAATGGGTTTTTTATGTGATCAAGTATATATAATCAAATTTTAACTAGATTTGTCATGCCGTTTCATAATTTTCTTATGTTGGTTCTTTTTATCACGACGCTATCGGTTGTAAATTTGTAAAAATATAACCTTTTTAGAACTTGAGATTCCCAAATTAAACCTAGACAAGTAAAAAAATGAAAAAAAATTTGAAAAAATTTGGGGTGATTAGCGGTTCCAATAGAGTTTTGTGTAAGGCTTGTAATTAGGACTTGCAAGATTCAAGGTTTTAGCATCCCCCCCACACTTAAATTACACATTGTCCTCAATGTGTCCCAAAAATAAGTTTTTAGGTTGATTGAATGTGTAAAAAGGTGTGAAAAAGCAAAAATTTATGTTACTGGACGTCTGGACACGGCCCCGTGTCGGATGAACACGACCCCGTGGTCAGACTGCCAGTAACGATTACTTACAGAAGGTGGGCACGGGGACGTGTCGGCTGAGCACGACCCCGTGTCTGGCAAAAATCTGCAGAATTTTTAGAAACAGCAGGTCTGGGGCAATGGGCACGGGGGCGTGTTGGCTGGACACAACCCCGTGTGGACAAACTGCAAAGGTGAAAAACAGGTTTCTGGCTTCGGTTTTCCTGTCCCAGCTTTAGTAGCACTAATGTTTAGTGCTCTAAGCCTCGTATGTACCTGTTTTATCAATAAACACTACACCAAACCATAGCAAGCATCCTAAATTACCATTGTTCAAACATCCACACCACAAAGTTAAAAAGAAAAATAAAGGCAGAAAATAAAAAGAGTTAAAGGAAGTAAATTGTTCAACACACAGCACGCAGGCCGGAAATTGTTCATAAGAAAAGAGGGTTAACCTGTGGGACCACCAACCAGCTGCTCCTACCTCCACTCATCCCGCCTAGTCCATGTCCTCGTCGTTATCATCATCTCCTCCTCCGTGCCCCGCCATATACTCCCGGATGCTCCCAATGTCATCCTGTATGTCGGAGATGTTTCTCTCAATTGCTTCGACTCGGGTGTACGTGTTCCTGGCCATGTTGTAGGTGTTCCTGGTGCACATGAGGTTTTCCTGCAATAAATCATGTAAACTTTGGAAGTTAGGAAAACCGCCTCCTTGTGAGGAGGATTGACCCGGATCACCCTGGGGCCGGTAATGGTATTGAGGAGGAGGTTGGAACTGTGGAGCATGTAAGACGAGTGCCTCTTGCGGGTTCCATGCATGCCCCTGGACTCTTTGGAAGCTGACCGTCCCGTCTTCTGCCTCGTAGATCAGGTTCATAGAGCGGCAGATAGTCATGTCTACTCTTCCCGACCATGGGCTCTTTTGGAAAGACCTAGGCATGTTCACGAAATGCTTGAAGAGACGATATATCCACCCCCAAAGAAGATAGGGGTCGGTGGAGTAGCAAGCTGGTTCCAATGCATGTTTCGGAGCAGGAGGTATGGAACATCAAGGTGGGTGTGGGTATGAATGCAATGAAGAACAACCAGATCTCGTAACCCTACCACGCCGCTGCTGTCGTGCCTTTGGCTAAGAGAGTAAGTGAGAACCCTGTGGATGTAACGGTAAAGAGGGTCCCTCAACTTAATACTCTTAGTGCTGCTTGGGTTGTAGTGCCCCTCCTATTTGAGCCCAAGCGGCTTGGCGGTCCTCTTCCTTGATTTTGCAGAGACCCCCGGTGTTTTCTTCATTACCCGCATCTTCCTCCGCATACAACCCAACTATTGACCCAAACTATGCCATCGAGATTGAGTACTTAGTCCCTCCACACCGGAATTCTACCCCATCATTATCAAATGGGTCGGCTCTTGATTTGAACGCGAACGTGCTATAGAATTCCAGATTATATTCGTGGACAGAGCGAAGGCGAGTAGTCAGGGCGGCTCTTAGTGGCCCAGTGACTAGGTTGTTGAAATGGTCCCATTGGTTCACTGCTCCTAGAAGATCCATGCAAACTTGTCTTGGGCATTCCTCCGGCCTGGTTCGAAGCACATCATATCTTGCTTTAGCATCCAGCTCATTTGCATTGAACCGTGTGAATATCTTGGACATCTGAAAGGAAACACCAAACAATTAGCATGAAACAGTGAAATTTTCAGAGAAAACTGGAAACAGTCGGCTGAACACTGCCCCGTGTTCAGCAGACACGCCCCATGTTGATCAGAAATTGGCTGGACACACCCCCGTGCTCAGCGAGCACGACCCCGTGTCCAGACGTCTGTTTCCCAAAAATCCCATTTTTCGACCTGGTCCCGAAAACTTGAAAATTTTTGGTCCAATAGGGGCGGTTTTCCCCGAAAATGAAACCCCAAGTGCCGTTTTTCCCAAAACAAACCGTTTACCCCTTCGATTTTATCTTTTTTCGGTTCAAAAACAAGGGTTTGGGGGGTTTTTGTGAGAAATCGGGCAAATCTATAAACAATACAAGTTGATTTACTTCCTATAACATGAATCTAAACTAATGCTAACAGATTTATGTAAAAATTTGAGGTTCGATCCGGATGAAGTTCAAGAACCCTAGATTTTCCCCAAATTTTTGATGTTTTAACTACATGCAAATGCTTAATCTAACTACTAATGATGATAGAATCATACCTTGATGTTTTTAGAAGTAGAGGAGACGTCGGAATCTTGCAGAAAAATCGCCTGAACCAGAGAGTTTTCGGGGAAACGGGGCGTGTGGAAATGAAGAAACTGTTTGGAAAAGGGGTTTTATCCCGACAGTTGTGCGGACACGGCCCGTGTCCAGCGGACACGGCCCCGTGGGCGGGCAACTTTTAATTTTTTTTAAGTGCTCGTGTGAGTGCCCTTGTTTCCCAAAAACTTGGTTAGAAGACTTACCGATTTAGATGTCAACCCGTTTGTTCGTAACTTACCAGGTATGATGTTGATGCTTTTATTCTTTGACCATTTGAAGCGAGATTTCTTCCTCCTCATCCTCAATGAATCCTTGATAGAGCTTCAGCCGTTGGCCATTGACTTTGAATGGAATTCCATTCTGATATTTAATTTCTACAGTACCGTGTGGGAAAATATGGGTGATGGAAAAAGGTCCTGACCAACTAGACTTTAATTTACCAGGAAACAATCGAAGTCGTGAATTAAACAATAGAACTTGATCTCCTACTCGAAATTCATTAGGTTTAATGTGTTTATCATGCAAATTTTTCATTCTTTCCTTATAAATTTCAGAGTTAGAGTATGCATAATTTCTTAATTCGTCTAATTCATTTAATTGACAAAATCGATTTTTACCGGCAAATTCTAGATCTAAGTTTACATTTTTAATTGCCCAGTAGGCTTTGTGAGCTATTTCTACTGGCAAATGACAACTTTTTCCATAGACGAGCTTATATGGGGTTGTACCTATTGTTGTTTTATAAGCAGTTCGAAAAGCCCATAAAGCATCATCTAATTTATCGGCCCGTTCCTTTTTATTTAACCCTACGGTTTTTTCGAGTATTCGTTTTAAACCTCTATTAGTCACTTCGGCTTGCCCGTTTGTTTGAGGGTGATATGCTGTTGAGACCCGGTGATAGACCCCATATCTTGTTAAAAAAAATTCAAGTTAATGGTTATAAAAATTTGTACCTCTATCACTTATTAATGCTTTAGGTGTGCCAAAACGAGAGAATAATTTTTTCAGAAATCTTACCACGACTCTTCCATCATTTGTTGGAAGTGCCTCGGCCTCGGCCCATTTAGACAAGTAATCTACCGCCACAAGTATATATTTGTTTCCTTTTGACGGTGGGAAGGGTCCCATAAAGTCGAGTCCCCACACATCAAAAATTTCACAAACAAGAATGCCATTTTGTGGCATTTCGTTTTTGGAAGAAATATTACCTGTTCTTTGGCAAGTGTCACATCTCTTGACAAGACTATGGGCGTCTTTGTAAATGGTTGGCCAATAAAACCCTGAATCAAATACCTTTCGTGCGGTACTAGCGGCACCATGATGTCCTCCGTATGGACCTTCATGACAATGGCGAAGAATTCTTCTTGCTTCGCTACCATGTACGCATCGGCTGATGAGTTGATCGGCACACATTTTGAAAAGATAAGGATCTTCCCAAAAATAATGCTTTACATCAGCAAAGAATTTCTTTCTTTGATGATATGGCCATCCTTTGGCGACTATACCGCTAGCTAAGTAGTTAGCATAGTCGGCGTACCATGGTTCTTCTCTGTATTCCACCATTTCTAGGGACTCCGTTGGAAATTTTTCATTGATTTGCTCGTCCCTAGTTGCCTCCAAAGCTGGGTCTTCTAAGCGTGAAAGATGATCCGCTGCGGTGTTTTCTGCTCCTCTTTTGTCTTTGATTTCAATATCAAATTCTTGGAGGAGTAAAATCCACCGAATCAAACGGGGTTTAGCATCCTGTTTCTTGAAGAGATATCGAATGGCTGCATGATCTGTATAGACTATTGTTTTAGAAAGAACAAGATAAGAACGAAATTTATCAAAAGCAAATACCACAGCTAGTAACTCTTTTTCTGTTGTTGTATAATTTTCTTGTGCATCGTTAAGTGTTTTACTAGCAAAATAAATTGGGTGAAAATGCTTTTCTTTTCTTTGTCCCAAGACGGCTCCAACTGCAAAGTCACTTGCATCACACATGATTTCGAAAGGTAATTTCCAATCAGGTGCTATCATGATAGGTGCATTGACTAGCATTTCTTTTAGTGTTAGAAATGCTTGGTTGCAATCCTTGTCAAAGATGAAAGGGGCATCTTTTTCAAGTAATTTTGTTAGAGGCCTTGAGATTTTAGAAAAGTCTTTTATAAACCGCCTATAAAATCCGGCATGCCCTAAGAAACTTCTGATTGCTCTAACGGAGGATGGCGGCGGTAATCGAGAAAAAGTGTCTATTTTGGCTCGATCAACCTCCATTCCTTCGCTTGAGATTTTGTGACCGAGTATTATTCCCTCCGTTACCATGAAATGGCATTTTTCCCAGTTAAGGGCGAGGTTAGTTTCCTCACATCGGGATAGCATTCGTTCAAGGTTATCGAGGCATTGGTCGTATGAATCTCTAAAGATAGAAAAGTCGTCCATGAAGACTTCCATTGTCTTTTCTATCATGTCATGGAAGATGGCCACCATGCAATGTTGGAAGGTTGCGGGGGCATTACATAGACCAAATGGCATGCGTCGATAAGCAAAAGTTCCATAGGGACATGTGAATGTTGTCTTTTCTTGGTCTTCGGGTGCTATCGGAATTTGAAAATAACCTGAAAAACCATCCAAGAAACAATAAAATTTATGACCGGATAATCTTTCTAACATTTGATCAATGAAGGGCAAAGGAAAGTGATCTTTCCTTGTTGCTTCATTTAACCGTCTATAATCTATACATACCCTCCATCCTGTGACAGTTCTCGTTGGTATTAATTCATTTTTCTCGTTAGTTATTACCGTCATACCTCCTTTCTTTGGAACTACTTGGACGGGACTTACCCAAGGACTATCGGAGATAGGATAAATAAGTCCAGCGTCAAGTAATTTGATGACTTCGTTTTTAACCACTTCTTGTACATTTGGATTTACTCGACGTTGTGGTTGTATTACTGATTTGCAGTCATCATTCATTAAAATTTTGTGCGTGCACATGGAAGGAATTATTCCTTTAATATCTACAAGCTTCCAAGTGATCGCATTTTTGTGTTTTTTCAAAAGTTTAATCAATTTTTCTTTTTCTACACTACTCAATTTTGACGAAATAATTACAGGTGATTTACCATCTTTGTCTAGAAAAGCATATTCCAAACCTTTTGGAAGTTCTTTGAGCTCAAGAGGTGGGTCTTTAGGAGACTCCTTATTTTGTTGCTCATTTTGATCAAGAACTTTAAAAGTTTGTTCTATGGCGACCTCTTCTTCAACAAAGTGGTCAATCTTTTCACTTGTATCGGGTGGTTCATCTTCATCTTCAATTAGGGGGTCATTATTGCCGAAAGGATATTTCATTGAACGCTCAAGATCGATGCTCCTTTTAAATACCCCTAATTAAATAGATAGATTGTTGTACTTCCGGTTTTTCAAAGCTTCGTGGGTTTTTACAAAAGGTCGTCCCAACACTAGAGGAGCGTCATCGAGGATGACAAAGTCGGTTGGGATTACCATTTGATTTGTTTGAACCAAGACATCCACAACTACACCGATTGATTTTATTACTTTCCGATTAGATAGAAAAATGGGTATTTGAAGTGGAGAAAAATCACTAATGCTTAATTTTTCGAAAATGTAGTTGGGCATTATGTTAACACAAAGATCTTTATCAATTGTAACATTACTAATAAAGGAATTTTGAAAAAAAAACATGGAACCGGTTTAATGTTGATTTCAAATGAGTCTTCTTTTATTAGCGAAGTTTGATCACTTGTTAACTTAATACTTACCGTTTCGTCAATTTTAGTGTTAGTGTTTAACTCTTTTAAAAACTTAGCATGAGTGGGTACTAAACAATGGTTTTCGAAAGAAGGTGACAAGAGATTAATTTCTTCAAAATTAGACTCTTCTTGAATTTTAACGTTGTCGGACTCACCTTTTTTGTTATTTAACTCATGTGTCGGTTTTTCACTTATTTGTTCTTTCATTTTTACATTTTCAACTATCACTTTTTTATTTAATTCTTCTCTTGCGTGGGACTCCTCTTCCCTTGCGCGAGATTATTTTATGCAACGTTCGATAATTTTAAGGTGTTCCATTATCTTATCGGTTATGTCGGCGATAGAGTAAGGATCGGGATTCTCAAAGCTTGAATCCGGATGTTCGATCCTTTGTTCTTCATAATACTCATATGAAGTAGATGCTTCACACCATTGCTCTTCATTGTAAGTATATGATGGATAAGGGTCGTAATTTTGTTCTTCATAATACTCATATGAGGTGGGTTGTTCACACCATGGTTAGTCATAATAAGTATATGAAGGTGGTGGCTCATATCTTGGTTCCTCAAAGTATGAGTATGAAGGCTCATACCTTGGTTCATCAAAATATGAGTATGAGGGAGAAGGTTCATACCTTTGGTCTTCATAGGATGTGTATGAAGTTGATGGCTCGTACCTGGGCTCCTCATAGTAGGTGTATGAAGTGGATGGTTGAAATAAGTCACAATATTGAACCGAGTGCGGGTCACCACAATTGGTGCAATAATCTTCCCTATAATCATCATCCTCATAGGTGTAGTTGTAGCCTCCTGAGTATTGATCCATAAGAATCACTTAGCAGACCACAACAGAGTCTCGAGACCAGAAAACAAAAATAAAAACGGAAACAGAGGCTGGACACGGCCCCGTGTTCTGTGGACACACCCCGTGTTCAGGATCTGTATCTGGGCGTTTAATTTAAAAGTTACTGGTTTTGTGCAGCACGGGGGCGTGTTCAGAGAGCACGACCCTGTGTTCAGACTCTGTATCTAGGTGTTTTATGAAAAATATGCAGCACGGCCCCGTGTTCAGTGTTCAACCTTCTGTAAATGCAAAACTAACTAAAATGCAGAAAAATGTGCGCGCGTTTTGAAAAGGTTTTGAAAAACTGATTAGGCCGTCGATTTTAAGCTTTCTTAAAATTCTTGTGTCCCCGGCAACGGCGCCAAAAACTTGATGCGTGTGAAGTGTCGTATAGTTTTTAATGTATATTTTAAGCCCTTTAACACTTTTTAGCCAAGTTTTAAATTTATAAAACACAATATTTACTAACACTAAACACACATATGGGCAAGTGCACCCATCGTGAGCGTAGTATAGTGTTGGTAAGATACCGAGGTCGTCCAAGGACACAAGAGCTTTTAATACCGGTTTATCCTCAACGTCTAATCAAATCAAAAGTTTAGAAAAAGATGTTAAACTAGAAAGATAAAACTAACTAAAATGCTGAAAAATAAAATAAAACAAAAACAGATAGACAAGATGAATCACTTGGATCCGACTCGTGTTTAGTGTAACCTTTGATTATTTCCGCACTTTTGCACTTTTTAAGAGATTATCTTAGTTATTGTAGTAGGCCCCTCTTTTGAAGGTGACGTTACCCTCAACCCAGTAGTTTGAGTCAGCAAGGATACAATCCTAAAGGGTTGGATTATTGAAAATTAATTAATTAAGTTATTAATGCGTAATGTGGTAGGCCCCTCTTTTGAAGGTGACGTTACCCTCGGCTAAGTAGTCTGAGTCAGCAAGGATACAGTCCTAAGTAGCCGGGTTAAAGTTTTAATAGTAGCTTACATATGAGGGGGTCAAAGAGTTTGGACCCCCGCCATCCAATACCAGTGGGTATTGAAGGAGGTCCTACTAAATTTGACCCAGGTCCTTGCAGGATCTATACACTGAACAAGGCAAGACTCTTATCAAACCATTCCCTTAACCCCCGACCAGGTAGCCAACATATCTCCATATAGACCGTGGAGATATGAATGGTGAAAATCTTTTATTTTATATAGACAGTAAAATAATGCCAAGACACCACGGTCAAATGATAAGGAAGATTCACCTTCAACATAAGAAACTAGTTATTAAAGTCATTAATACATAACCAAATAAAAAGTGCGAAAATACTAAAAATAAAAAGTATTACACTAGACACTTGTCTTCACCAAGTGATGTAAGAGACTTAGGCAAACATGGCCTTTGATTGTCAAGAAATTTTACGATCAATCTTGGATCCCGAGACTACTCACACACTCTATGATGGATGATGGATGATGGATGATGGTGGTGGATGATGGTGTTGTGGTGGTGGTGGAGTGTGGGTGAAGTGTGAGAGAGGTGGTGTGCCAAGGGATGGTTTACAAATGAGTCAAGCATCCCTATTTATAGCCTGGACAGAAGCACGGACACGGCCCCGTGTCCATTGGGCACAGCCCCGTGTCCACCCATCTTCTCTTTCTTCATTAATTGTAGTTTGTCTGCATTAGTTGACCACGCCCCCGTGTCCGCTGGGCACGACCCCGTGTGCAGAAGCATATCTGTACTATCAAGATTTCCTCAGATTCTGCGAATCTTAGATTTGACCACGGCCCCGTGTCCGCTGGGCACGCCCCCGTGGTGGGTGATAGAAGCTTCTACAACTTTGTCTTTTCTGTAGACACTTGGGCACGCCCCCGTGCTCAATGAGCACGGGGCGTGTTCAGCCTTCTGTTCTCTTGTTTTTGCTTGGGAAGATGCTGTCGGGGGGTCGGGCATGCCACCTTTATTCATTTTCTTGTATTTATGTTAGATTTAGCTGCCTTTTTGCTTCTTTTGTTCATTTGTGCTCATTTAATCCTGAAAATACAAAAGGAAGACAAAAACACACTTTTTTCCAACATTAGTACTAAAAAGGGTTAGTTTTATGCCACAATTGATGTAATTTATATGTTGCATTTTGCACACATCATCCCTCTATCTGGCGAGTACTATTTAAATGTCGCAAAAGATAAAGATTATGTGAAAAAGCTGGATAAAATCATCAGAGATGTCATGACAGCAATTCTGAAAAAGAGGGATGAAGAGAGGATGAAGAAGAATGTTGAAAGTTTGGTGGATGATTTAAAGAAGGCTGCTGAGGAATAGAAGAGTGAAGGTGAAAAACAAGTAGAAGCAGTTGGTGAAGAAGTTGTTACTGAAAAACAACAGAATGAAGAGGATCCGAAGAACAAAGAAGAAGCTGATGAGAAGATTGAAAGATTGGTTGAAGTGATTGATGCTGATGATGCTGCTGAGGAAAAGCAGAAGAAAGAAGCAGATCAGAAGCAGTCTGAATTGAAAGCCGAAGTGCCAATCACTGAGGTAAACACTTCAACAGATTCTGAAGTCTTAAATAAAACTGTTGAACAGTGCAAGAAATGCATGGAAACATGCAGTGCTTGTACTGAAAAAGATGAAAAATGTTAGAAAATAAAAAAGTTTTGAAAGATAATGATGAAAAACTAACACTAAAATGCAAGATTTTAGAAAAAGAAAATGAGATTTTGAAAGAAAAGGTTTCAAAAATGACTAAAGAGTGTTTACAAAAAGAAAATTCGTTTCAAGAAATGAAAAAAGAGTATGATTCAATAAAACTTGCATATCATATCACAAAAGAATCATATGAAGACGTGAAGAGTCAAATGAAACTTGTTCAATCGAGATTGAAACATTGTTCTGAAACATCTGATAAGCTTAAGCGACAATATGAAATAAAACAAGTTGTAAATTCTTACATTGAAGATGTTGCTAAGCTAAAGCGTAAAATAGCTGATTTAGAACAAGATAACAACAAGTTACACAGTTATCACGCTTCATCATATGTTCTTGAACACATTTTCAATCTAAAACCGGATGGTAAAGATTCTGAGCAAAACAAGAAAGGAATTGGTTCAGAGTATCATCAAGTTCCACCACTGTTTGAGGAAAAATTCACATTCTATGATGACGAGAAGGTGGAAAAAGCTTTCAACATGGTTGATCAATTGCCAAATAACATAGACGTAACCTATTCCAAATCTGATGATTCTAGTGATTCAGAGGTGGTAGGTAAGGTCGTTGAAAGTGTTTTGAAAGAAGAGTCAGTTGAAACATGTAAATCTGAATCACATGATGAAAATGAAGGTAGTTTTCATGAAGTGTCACACCCCGACCGCGTAAAACAACGAAACCACGGCGGACACGTCGGGGAGTGGAGCGACAGAATTATTATTTCACAACCATGGAATTAAAAGGTTTCGTTTTATTGAATTATTAAATATTTACATTGTCTTCAAGTTCACATATCGACTATTATCGTTATTAAGTCATTAAGGCCTTGTCCAGTCCTAAGTGAGCATGCATCCTATTCGCAATCAACATCATTCAACACCACCTAAAACATATGTAAAAATAAAGTCAACAAAGAAATGCCGGCGAGCACATAGGTTTTGTGAGAGTGTCGGATTCATGGCTCGTTTACATGTTGCAATACCTCGTTTGACTACAAGAGTCGTTAATTGAAAACCTTGTTTTGAAAAGAGTTTGGTATTGCAATACGAATAACCAGCTCAAAATAAGTTGGTTATAGTTTATAAAACCTCGATGCCATGAATCTTAACCTAAAACATTTGTTTATATAAACCAAATCGTAAATCGTTCTTGTAATGAAACTCGTATGGTTTATATCGTTTAGTAAACATCGTTGTGTGTATCGTTTAATAATCTTCGTCCAAGTGAACTAAATAACGCTACGGAATATAATATGATGAAAGCACTTATATATAAGAAGTACCAGCAGCGTATCTACCATGCTTTTATCATGTTACACCCGTCCCGTTATCTAATCACATACCAAAAACCCATCGTTTAAATCGTTTAACTCGTTCATGTAATAGACCATCGTTCATTTGTTTAAATCGTTCAAATCGTTCAAAATCGTTCAAATCGTTCATAATCGTTCAATCGTTCAAAATCGTTCAATCGTTCAAATCGTTCTCATTTTAATTGTGAAAACTAACTTTTGGTCGTCTCGCTTATAACATTCAAACCTTCGCAACTCGTCCATCGTTCAACTCGTATTAACAAACCACCAAAGGGTAAGTTAACAATCAACAGGTTCAGTTGTTATCCACATAACCCCCATACATAACCATGGTGGTAGTCCGATAACGGGATTTGTCAGATCCTATGGTACCATAACCTAATACTGGTCAGCTTGATCATTGTTAATGAATGTCATTCGATATGTAAATACGTCCAACAAGTTCGTTCACATTATCGAAATCGTTATTGTTTAATATAAACCATAGTATTCGTTTTTGAAATCATCGTTGAAAGCATCGAAATCGTTTAGCACATATGAATCACCCCAAAACAATTGAAAACAGTAAAATAGAGGAACTATGTACTCACATCGAAGTGCAAAGTATCCTTGATTTAATGAACTATCAATGCTCGGGTAAACCAAGGATTCAAGTAGCACCTAATAATCGAATCGCTAAGTTAAAAAATCGACACCTAAATCGGAGGATCGGGTAGAATGAGGTTTCGTAAACCAAATGAGTATTGGAACTCATGTGATATGGTTTAACAAAGCCTACATTCTAAATCGGAACCTATCCTAAGTGCTTACGAGCCACTACGACCCATTAAGGTAGCTTACGCTACTTTAACGCGTTGTTCGCGCAAAAGCACGTTCGAGACGCCTAACTAGTCCTATGACAAGTATTATATGCCCTAACATGTTTAAATATGTTGCATAATTAGTTTAAGTGACAAAATTTAGGTTACATATGCTTAATTTCCAATTGTGCATGAAAAGGGCATTTTGGTCATTTTGCTAAGGCATATAAACTACCTATCATAACAACTAATTAAACTAAGTGACCATAAGGTATAACCTCGGAAGGTTATTCCCTATATAACTATGGTCAAAATATATGCATGGTCGGATCCTAACGATCGACCAAACGGGTCGGGTTCGAAAGTCTAAGCGGTTGTCCAGACTGCTTGACTTACGACCCTAAACAAGCACTAGACTAAAAGTGACGAGTTAGACATGTTAAAACATGTTTAACTAAGTTAGAAAACAGGTTTGATATCAAAACAAAGTGTTTTGATACCTGAAAATAGCTTCGTCGCAAAATACGCATAAACACGTATTTTGACCGATACTTTGACTCGTCACTTTGACTAATCGACGTGGTAATCAGTAGGTATGGTCACAAGGGACTATAACCATCGTGATTACGCTCACATTGCAAAGTTCGATTGAACTTTGACTTGACCAATTCATGGTCAAAGAAGAAAGTCAAACACTGTTTGACTTTCATGCTTGAAAAGCATAAACAAGCATGAAAGAAGCTTACAAAGGGTCCAAGCTAGGAAGAATTGAACCAAAATACTCAGGTATGAAGCCTTAGCTTCAACTTAGGGCAGAATTGATTCAATTTGTGAGGAATGAAGTGAAAAACCCAAATCTATTTATAGGAAGTTTAGATCAACAAGATTATTCCAAGTGTTATGAGGATCAATCTTGGCCATACACTTGTGGAACATGGTTTTTTAATACAATGGGAGCTCAAAACAAGTCCATTGTATTGAGAAAATTGCATAAAAGTTCCTGAAATTCAAGCTGGTTGCTGAAACTGTTTTGCTGAAAAAGTGCATCTCATGTGACACGCGGCAAGTGACAGGGATTCTGTCGCGACTCTCCTGGCCTGTCAGCCAGAAAGTTTTCAGTTTTGACAGTTTTGGTCCCTGCATGCTAAAAACTTGATTTTTGACACGTTTAAGCCCCCGTTAACCCCATTTCAAGGCTCTACAATGAAGTTAAAGCATAGGGAACATGAAATATGCTTAAAAACATCTCGGGTGTCGGTTTTTTTGGTCGTACGGTCACATTATTCGGTTAATTACGAAGAAAACTCGAACGGACGCAAAAACGATCCAAATTACGCGACGAATGGTATTTTTGCATTCCAATAACTAAAATAAAATATTTTAATGATTAAAAAAATTTTGGATGTCCGGATATGTTCAAAACGTAAGATATGCGCGAAAATGCAAACTTGTGCACTTTTTGACGCTTTTAGTCCCTATTGATCAAATAAACGTATTTTCGCATAACAAACCCCTCAAAGCCTATTTCTAAGCTATGTAAAGGATATTTAGGGTATGTTTAGCTTATGATCAAGTTTCAGAATGTTCGTCACAATACGAATCGGCATACTTTCGCAGTTTGACGCAAATAGTCCCTGCGATCGAATAAACTTGTTTTCGGCATACCAAACGATCCAAAACTTATTTCTAAGTTATGTAAAGGTTATTTAAGGTATTTTAAGCCTATGTCACTGTTCCGAAGTGTTTTTCGCATTAAACTGTTTACGTTTACGCATCAGTTTTGCGTATAACTTTCTAGAAAGCGATATAAAGCTTGAAATCGAACTAGAATCAAATCGTCAAACACAAATACACAAATATTAATACCAAAGCACATCGTTTCATTGATAATTGATATTGTTTTACATTGTTCATCATTTACAAAGCATAAGTGTCACAGTCTCCCCTACTTTAGGAAATTTCATCCCGAAATTTTAACTAGAGGAAACTTGTGAAAACAAATTTGGGTATTTAGCTTTCATTTGGTCCTCATATTCCCAAGTAAACTCTGGGCTATGTTTGGACTCCCAGCGAACTTTGACTAATCGTATTCGCTTGTTCTTCAGTTGCTTGACTGCACGGTCCATTATCTCCACAGGTTTCTCGACAAAGTGCATTGTTTCGTCACCTTGAATTTCGTCGAGTGGAATGTGAAGATCAGTATCGGCTAAACATATTCGTAAATTGGACACGTGGAAGGTTGGGTAAATATTCCCAAGTTCAGGAGGTAGCTCTAATCGGTAGGCAACCTTTCTGATTCTTTCAACAATCTTAAATGGTCCAACATATCGTGGTGCAAGTTTTCCTTTCTTTCCAAATCTCACCACTCCCTTCCAAGGGGATACCTTGAGTAGGACACGGTCTCCGACTTGAAATTCCAAGGGCTTGCGTCGCATATCCACATAACTCTTTTGACGGCTTCTAGCTGTCAGAAGATTATTGCGAATTTTCTTGATTTTTTCTGTAGTTTCCAGAATGAGCTCAGGTCCAGTAAGCTGAGCTTCACCGATCTCATTCCAATAGACAAGTGAACGACATTTTTGACCGTATAAAGATTCAAACGGTGCCATATTGATGCTAGCATGATAACTATTATTGTAAGAGAACTCGATCAACGGAAGATGAAAATCCCAATTACCACCAAAATCTATCACACATGCTCTAAGCATATCCTCCAAAGTTTGTATCGTTCTCTCGGATTGTCCATCTGTTTGGGGATGATAAGCAGTGCTTAGATGTAGTTGGGTTCCCATAGCAGATTGCATGGTCTTCCAAAAATGAGATGAAAATCGAGCATCACGGTCGGATATGATATCCAAAGGAACACCATGACGAGACACAATCTCATCAACATAAATCTTGGCAAGTTTATCAGTAGATAGATCCTCGCGAATCGATATAAAGTGAGCTGACTTCGTTAATCGATCGATGACAACCCAAATAGCATCATGACCTCTAGATGGGCGCGGTAACTTAGTGATAAGATCCATCGCAATGTTCTCCCACTTCCATACCGGTATCTCTGGTTGTACAAGCAAACCAGATGGTCGTTGATGTTTGGCCTTTACTTTGAGACAAGTTAGGCATTTCGGTACATACAAGGCAACATCACTTTTCATACCAGGCCACCAGTACTGAGTACGAAGATCCTTGTACATTTTGTCAGCACCAGGATGAATAGAATATCGGGTCATATGAGATTTATCCATTACCAAAGTGCGAAGATCTTCTTGTTTTGGAATCCACAAACGATTCTTAAAATAGAGTAAACCATCGTCTTTTGTTTCGAGCTTAAGCTCTAGTTGACGTGGTAATTCCTTACCCATCAAATCTTGTGAAACACAAGTACGTTGAGCTTGAGAGATACAAGTTTGAATATCATATAGAGTGCGAACAAAATTAAGCTTGGCTCATTCATTTCGACTTAGCGCATCGACTACGACATTCGCCTTACCAGGATGGTAGCGAATTTCGCAATCGTAATCGTTAAAGAGTTCAACCTAGCGTCGTTGTCTCATGTTCAGCTCTTTCTGATTGAAAATATGTTGGAGACCTTTGTGGTCTGTAAAAACCACACATTTCGTGCCATAAAGATAGTGTCTCCTGATTTTGAGAGCAAAAACCACAGCTCCCAACTCAAGATCATGAGTCGTGTAGTTCTTCTCGTGAACTTTCAGTTGTCTTGACGCATAAGCTATAACTTTGCCTCGTTGCATAAGAACACAACCAAGGCCTAGATTCGACGCGTCACAATAGACAACGAAATCATCGTTTCCATCGGGCAAAGATAAGACAAGATCATCACAGAATTTTTGTTTCAGTGTTTAGAACACTTCTTCTTGTTTAGGTCCCCACTCAAAAGGCTTATTCTTCTGAGTCAAAGCAGTGAGAGGAACCATGATCTTTGAGAAGTTCAAAATAAACCGTCGATAATAACCAACAAGACCAAGAAAAGAACGAACTTCTGTGGGTGTCGTAGGTGTATTCCAATCCTTAATAGCAGCTATTTTGGAAGGATCCACATGAATACCCTGCTTGTTAACAATATGACCCAAAAACTGAACTTCTTTAAGCCAGAATTCACACTTGGAGAATTTAGCAAAAAGTTGTTCCTTCGTGAAGAGTTCCATCGTCAGACGAAGGTGTTGTTCGTGATCGGCTCGAGACTTAGAATAAATGAGAATGTCGTCAATAAACACAATGATGAACTTGTCTAAATAAGGTTTACAAACCCTATTCATTAAATCCATGAAGATAGCTGGGGCATTCGTCAAACCAAATGGCATGACAGTGAACTCGTAGTGACCATATCTCGTGCGGAAAGCAGTTTTGGGAATATCTTCTTTGAGTACATGAAGCTGATGATACCAAGAACGCAAATCGATCTTGGAAAAACATGTAGCACCTTGCAGCTGATCAAAGAGATCATCGATTCGTGGTAGGGGATATCGATTCTTGATGGTAAGCTTATTAAGCTCATGATAATCGATACACATTCGAAAAGACCCATCTTTCTTTTTCACAAACAGGACTGGAGCGCCCCACAGTGAATAACTCGGTCGGATGAATCCTTTTCCAGGTAACTCTTGAAGCTGTTTCGATAACTCTTGCATCTCATACGACGCAAGACGATAAGGTGCTTTTGCAATCGGGTTGGCATTGGGTACAAGATCTATATGAAACTCAACTTGACGAACTGGAGGTAAACCAGGCAGTTCATCAGGAAATACCTCTGGATAATCTCGAACAATCGGAATATCTTGAATACACTTGTTCTTGCCTTTCTCTTCTATGACATGTGCCAGAAATGCCACATATCCTTTTCGTAAGTAACTTTGGGATTTCGTACACGACATGAGTTTCAAACCTCCAGATGGTTTTTCGCCACAAACCTCTAGGACATCACCAGACGAAAGAGGAATACGAACAATCTTATCGAAACAAACCACCTCTGCATGATACTTAGTTAACCAATCCATTCCTACGATAATGTCGAAAGTCCCAAGTTGCATCGATGTGAGGTCAATAGAAAAAAGATGGTTATCAAGGTTCAATTGATAATCGCGAATAACAGAATCGAGTACAATAGGTTTACCAGTAGCAACTTTGACAGATAAGGGTTTCCTCAGTTTAGTTCTAGGCATCGCAAGTAAAGGCTCAAATGATAATGAAACAAAACTTCTATCGGCACCAGAATCGAAAAGAACAGATGCAGGTTGATGGTTAACAAGGAACGTACCATTAACAACCTCGTTGTCAGCTCGAGCCTCATTAGCATTCAGATTGTATGCTCGTCCACGAGCGGGATTAGCATTCGCATTGGCATTCGAGTTCACCAATTTTGGGCAGTTGTTGCGGAAGTGACCCATCTCTCCGCAGTTGTAACATGAACCAGGTGGGAATCTAGCAACGTTTCCCTGAGCCTGTGCTGGATTCTGAGCAGCTTGATTTGGACCCAAACGACAAATGTTGGCCGTGTGCCCAAGTTTACCACAAGTGGTGCATTGTTTGCAAGCTTGTTGCGCAGCATGATGTCCATTGCACCGAGTACAGTGAGGTGCAGTACCAGCATACTGTTTCTTGGCAGGAGGTTGTGCTGGTGGGTTTTGAGCATTTTGTGCAGTAACAGCAAAAATTTGGGAAGCCTTTCGCTTCCTTGACCTCCTTGATGACTCGCCCTTCTTCTTTCCCTTACCCTTGTCTTGTGTGGTATCGGTCGACTGCTTCTTGTCACCCTTGCGGGTCAGTTTACCTTTTCTGACTTGTGACTCAGTCAGAGTTGCAGCCAGTTCGTTTGCCTGACGAACAGTGGTAGGATTACTACCAGTAACTATGTCTTGCACAGAATCAGGCAGACCATCGATATACCTCTCAATCGCGTTTTCCAATGGGGTAACCATAGTAGGACACAACAAACTTAGCTCCTCATAACGATCCATATAAGCACGGTGTTCTCCCCCATCTTGTTCAGATCATCGAATTCTCGTTCCAAAGCCGTAATTTCATGACGGGGACAGAATTATATCATCATGAGAGCCTGAAGCTCTTCCCAAGTTTGTGCCATCGCCACATCAGCACCCCTATCACGCATCACACCGTTCCACCATGTAAGAGCACGCTTCTCGAAAAAACTGGATGCAAACTCAACCTTTCGCTCATTCGAACACTAAACATGTCTAAATGTGCTCTCCAGACTCTCAAACCATTGTAGGAGCGCAGTTGCTCCTTGAGACTCAGAAAACTTTAGTGGTTTAGCCGAATTAAACGTTTTGAAACTACACTGAGCAATGTTATTGTTATTGTTGTTCGCTTGATTGATCTGAGTTATTAGGTTCGGAATCACAGCAGCCATCTGCTGAGTGATAAGGGCTGCGATTTCGGCGTTAGTTTGAGGTTGTGCATCTCGTCGAGGAGGCATATTCTAAAAAGAACAAGGAAACATGAGAAACGAGTGAGATTGATAATTGGATAAATAAAAGAGGTATTGAAAACATCGACAAAACACAAGGAAGGTGATCATTCGTTCGTTACCTCGAACAAACAAACGGCTCACAGTGACCAATCAAAGTAAATAGGTCAATATAATGTACCGCGAAGACATGCTTTAGCCTATAAGTGGACACTCATCCCAAGAGTTCCCAGGTAAGAGTGACTGGTCCGATTATGTGGATCTGTACGAACACTCTAGCCTTAGACAGAAAACTCAGGATACAGGAACCCACCCTTCCAGATTGCATGTGTTCACATTATAAGACCCAAACTTTGACGAGATTTTGAAAACTTTGAAGGTTCAATACCTTATAACAAATCATCTACGAAGAGATGATTGGTTTTCAAATCGGATTTGTTATTGTGTTCTCATTGTGGTTATCACCGAAAGATAGGTGACGGTATTGTTTTAGAATCTAAACCCAAGTAAACTCGCGTTAGGGTCCTAGAAAAGTTATAGTCTAGGTCAAAGCATTACTAATAACCTAATTCCCTATAACCATGAGCTCTGATACCAACTCTTCTATCACACCCCGACCGCGTAAAACAACGAAACCGCGGCGGAAACATCGGGGAGTGGAGCGACAGAATTATTGTTTCACAACCATGGATTTAAAAGGTTTCATTTTATTGAATTATTAAATATTTACATTGTCTTCAAGTTAAAACAAACAAGTTCACATATCGACTATTATCGTTATTAAGTCACTAAGGCCTTATCCATTCCTAAGTGAGCATGCATCCTATTTGCAATCAACATCATTCAACACCACCTAAAACATATGTAAAAATAAAGTCAGCAAAGAAATGTCGGCGAGCACATAGGTTTTGTGAGAGTGTCGGATTCATGGCACGTTTACATGTTGCAATACCTCGTTTGACTATAAGAATCGTTAATTCAAAACCTTGTTTTGAAAAGAGTTTGGTATTGCAATATGAATAACCAGCTCTAAATAAGTTGGTTATAGTTTATAAAACCTCGATGCCATAAATCTTAACCCAAAACATTTGTTTATGTAAACCAAATCGTAAATCGTTCTCGTAATGAAACTCATATGGTTTATATCGCTTAGTAAACATCGTTGTGTGTATCGTTTAACAATCGTCGTCCAAGTGAACTAAATAACGCTACGGAATATAATATGATGAAAGCACTTATATATAAGAAGTACCAGCGGCGTATCTACCATGCTTTTATCATGTTACACCCGTCCTGTTATCTAATCACATACCAAAAACCCATCGTTTAAATTGTTTAACTCATTCATGTAATAGACCATCATTCATTTGTTTAAATCGTTCCAAATCGTTCAAATCGTTCAAAATCGTTCAATCATTTAAATCGTTCTCGTTTTAATTGTGAAAACTAACTTTTGGTCGTCTCGCTTATAACATTCTAACCTTCGCAACTCATCCATCATTCAACTCGTATTAACAAACCACCAAAGGGTAAGTTAACAATCAACAGGTTCAGTCGTTACCCACATAACCCCCATACATAACCATGGTGGTAGTCCGATAACGGGATTTGTCAGATCCTATGGTACCACAACCTAATACTGGTCGGCTTGATCATTGTTAATGAATGCCATTCGTTATGTAAATACGTCCAACGCGTTCACATTATCGAAATCGTTATTGTTTAATATAAACCCTAGTATTCATTTTTGAAATCATCACTGAAAGCATCAAAATCGTTTTGCGCATATGAATCACCCCAAAACAATTGAAAACAGTAAAATAGGGGAACTATGTACTCACATCGAAATACAAAGTATCCTTGATTTAATGAACTATCAATGCTCGGGTAAACCAAGGAATTCAAGTAGCACCTATTAATCGAATTGCTAAGTTAATAAATCGACACCTAAATCGGAGGATCGGGTAGAATGACATTTCGTAAACCAAATGAGTATTGAAACTCATGTGATATGGTTTAACAAATCCTACATTCTAAATCGGAACCTATCCTAAGGGCTTACGAGCCACTACGACCCATTAAGGTAGCTTACGCTACTTTAACGCGTCGTTCGCGCAAAAGCGCGTTCGAGACACCTAACAAGTCCTATGACACGTATTATATGCCCTAACATGTTTAAATATGTTGCATAATCAGTTTAAGTGACAAAATTTAGGTTACATATGCTTAATTTCCAATTATGCATGAAAAGGGAATTTTGGTCATTTTGCTAAGGCATATAAACTACCTATCGTAACAACTAATTAAACTAAGTGACCATAAGGTATAACCTCGGAAGGTTATTCCCTATACAACTATGGTCACAATATATGCTTGGTCGGATCCTAACGATCGACCAAACGAGTCGGGTTCGAAAGTCTAAGCGGTTGTCAAGACCGCTTGACTTACGACCCTAAACAAGCACTAGACTAAAAGTGATGAGTTAAACATGTTAAAACATGTTTAACTAAGTTAGAAAACAGGTTTGATATCAAAACAAAGTGTTTTGATACCCGAAAATAGCTTCGTCGCAAAATACGCATAAACACGTATTTTCACCGAAACTTTGACTTGTCACTTCGACTAATCGACGTGGTAATCAGTAGGTATGGTCACAAGGGACTATAACCATCGTGATTACGCTCACGTTGCAAAGTTCGATTGAACTTTGACTTGACCAATTCATGGTCAAAGCAGAAAGTCAAACACTGTTTGACTTTCATGCTTGAAAAGCATAAACAAGCATGAAAGAAGCTTACAAAGGGTCCAAGCTAGGAAGAATTGAACCAAAATACTTAGGTATGAAGCCTTAGCTTCAACTTAGAGCAGAATTGATTCAATTTGTAAGGAATGAAGTGAAAACCCCAAATCTATTTGTAGGAAGTTTGGATCAACAAGATCATTTCAAGTGTTATGAGGATCAATCTTGGCCATACACTTGTTGAACATGGTTTTTTAATACAATGGGAGCTCAAAACAAGTCCATTGTATTGAGAAAATTGCATAAAAGTTCCTGAAATTCAAGCTGGTTGCTGAAACTGTTTTGTTGAAATAGTGCATCTCAGGTGACACGCGGCAAGTGACAGGGATTCTGTCGCGACTCTCCTGGCCTGTCAGCCAGAAAGTTTTATGTTTTGACAGTTTTGGTCCCTGCATTCTAAAAACTTGATTTTTGACACGTTTAAGCCCCGTTAACCCCATTTCAAGGCTCTACGATGAAGCTAGAGCATAGGGAACATGAAATATGCTTAAAAACATCTCGGATGTCGGCTCGTTTGGTCATACGGTCACGTTATTCGGCTAATTACGACGAAAACTCGAACTGACGCAAAAACGATCCAAATTACGCGACGAATGGTATTTTTGCATTCCAATCACTAAAATAAAATATTTTACTAATTACAAAAATTTTTGGATGTCTGATATGTTCTGAATGTAAGATATGCGCGAAAATGCAAACTTGTGCACTTTTTGACGCTTTTAGTCCCTATTGATCAAATAAGCGTATTTTCGCATAACAAACCCCTCAAAGCCTATTTCTAAGCTATGTAAAGGATATTTAGGGTATGTTTAGCTTATGATCAAGTTTCGGAATGTTCATCACTATATGAATTGGCATACTTTCACAGTTTGACACAAATAGTCCCTGCGATCGAATAAACTTGTTTTCGGCATACCAAACCATCCAAAACTTATTTCCAAGTTATGTAAAGGTTATTTAAGGTATGTTAATCCTATGTCACTATTCCGGATTGTTTGTCGTGTTAAACTCATTACGTTTACGCATCAGTTTTGCGTATAACTTTCCAGAAAGCGATATAAAGCTTGAAATCGAACTAGAATCAAATTGTAAAATCGTCAAACACAAATATTAACACCAAAGCATATCGTTTCAATGATAATTGATATTTTTTACATCGTTCATCGTTTACGGATCACAAGTGTCACATGAAGGTTATTTGAAAAACTCAAAATCTAAGAAAAATGATGATTCAAAAAGATTGGTTTATACCATAATTGGATCGGACAAGTTATTCTCAGACCTTGAAGTCCCGATTCAGAATGTGATTTCAGAAAAAATTGACAAAGTTTTCAAGTTTATTGAAATTGAAAAATTCAAAATTGCAAAGTTTGCTGGAAAGAGTCACAAAACTTTTTATAACAAACCTGGTTACAAAAAGAAAAACATGAAGGCTGGGTTGGGTTATGAAAAGAAACAGAATTGGAAAAGAACTGAAACGCCAAATTATCAGAAAAAGATGAATTTTGTTCACGGAACAAGTTCAAAGAAGAGAAAGAACTCCAATTTAGACGGCAGTCTAATGAAGAGTTCTATGCTCAAAAGAAAAAGCAACAACAACAAGTGAAAGATGTAACACCTGTGCCTTCACGGCCATCAAACAAATACCAAAGCAATGAAATATTGTATTTCATACTTGGTATTTGTAAAAATATGTGTATCATTTGCACATATCAATTCTTGTTCAATTTCAAACTCTAAATCACTTTCTGGAAGGTTATACGCGCACCGATGCGTAAATATAACCAGTTTAATGCAACAAACACTCCGGAATAGTGACATTGGCTTAACATACCTTAAATAACCTTTACATAACTTAGAAATAAGTTTTGAAGGCTTTGGTATGGCAAAATCAAGTTAAATCGCTTACAGGGACTAAAGTTGACAAACTGCGAAAGTATGCCAATTTGAACTGTGACAGACCTTCCGGAGCATGACCATAAGTTAAACATACCATAAATATCCTTCACATAGCTTAGAAATAGGCTTTGAGGGGTTCGGTGTGCTAAAATAAACTTTTGGGTCATTCAGGGACTAAAAGTGTCAAAAAGTGCACAAGTTTGCATTTTCGCGCATAACTTACGTTCTGAATACATCCGGACACCCAAAAATTTATGTAAGCATGACTACATTATATTTTAGTGTTCGCCATAAGAAAAATCCATTCGTTACGTCATTTGGATCGTTTTTCGCGCTTATGCGCATTCCGTCGTAATTAAGCGAACATCGCGTTCGTACGACCAAACGAACCATCACCCGGCATATTTTTGAACATGTTTCATGTCCACAATGTTTAGGCAACATTTTAGGGCCTTAAAGTTGGCTTTACGGGCCTTAGAAGTGTCGGGAATGGCCTTAAACACGTGCAGGGGCTGAAACTGTCATTTCTGAAACATATGTGCAGATCAGAGGGCCCAAGCGGCCCGCATTGTGTTTGCATGAATCTAAAGCGGGCCGCATGGCACCTTCAGACCAGATTCAATGTTTGTTTTTGCAACTTGCAGCTGATTAAACCCCATCCACATGTTTTAAACTTGCCTAATCAGCAAGATAAGATCAAGATTTAGCCACCATAACATTTGGACAAGTGTACGGCCATGATCGTTTCCCCTTTTCCAAGAAACGATCTCAACGGTGGACCGAATACTATAAATACCCCACCCCCCTTTGTTCAAAATCACTAGAAATTCACTTTGAGAAACTCTAAGTTGAAACATTTGTTTCATACCTGAGATTTTCGAATTGAGTTTAGCATTCGGGGACCCTGGGTTAGTATTCTTTCGTTCTTTTCCTTATTTTACTGCTTTTCGAGTCAGAAAGTCAAACTTTGTTTGACTTTCAGCGTTGACCAGTAATGGTCAATGCGAAGTTCGTTTGAACTTCGCAACGTGAGTGTAATCACGTTGGTCATAGTCCCTTGGGACTATGCCCACTGATTACCACGTTGTCTAGAGTCGTAGGGTAGGCGATCTAATAAATCGCCTATACCTTCGAACTCGACCCATTTGGTCGATCATTAGGATCCGACCAAATACATTAGGTGACCATAGTAGGTAGGGAATAACCTTCCGAGGTTATACCCTATGGTCACATCGTTTAAGTAGTTGTATGATAGGTTGTTTATATGCCTTAGGTAAATTACCAGAATACCCTTTTCATGCATAATTGGTAATTTAGCATATGTAACCTAAACTTTTGCCACATAACTGATTATGTAACATGTTTAGGCATATAACACTTGTCATAGGGCTAGTTAGGCGGTCCAAACGCGTTTCACGCGCACGACGCGTTAAAGTAGCATAAGCTTCCTAAACGGGTCGTAATGGGTCGTAGACACTTAGGCTAAGTTTCATTTAGTATGTAGGCTTTGTTAAACCATATCATATGAGTTCCTACACTCATTTGGTTTACAAACCCTAATGCTACCCAATCTTTCGATTTAGGTCCGGTTAATTAACATAGTTACCTATATTAGGTGCCGTTTGATTTCCGTGATCTCTAGCTTTGTTTGGTTGTTACTCAAGGACTACTGAGCAATCTCAAGTGAGTACATAGACCCCTCTTTTACTGTTTTCCAAACTGTTTTGGGGTGGAACACATGTGCCTACTTGTTACTTTCATGCTTTCGTGTTTTCATATCATATACATGCTATGTTCAATAGTACACTTATGGTACATTGTTTTACCTTTACATTTTATGCTATGTATGTCCATTGCGTGCATACTTAGTACATCGTTTTACATTGACATTTTATGCTATGTATGTCCATTGCATGCATACTTAGTACATTTTCATTTCATCACATGCTTACATTTTGGTATGACATTTGGTTTGTTAAATGGGACAATACATTCATTAACATTAGCTACGCCGTTCGTTAGTAGGTAGTGGTACCATAGGAATTGACAACTCCCGTTCCGGACGTCCCAGGGAAAGGGGATGAAAGGAATGACCGAATTCGATGATATTTAAGACAGATAAACCTTTAATTTGTTTAAAGGGTTTATCACCACAGTCGCAAGGCTTGGATGTATGCATTGGAACAACACCACATAAATGTACATATTCAGTATAGCATGCATATAGACATTTTAACATGATTGACCTTGATCATGCATTTTCACAAGACATAATGTTGATTTAAACTAAGTTTTACTTCAATACTATGTTCTTGTGCATATGGTTTAGTTGACACATTTCGCTAGCCATACAGGACATTTTGACATAGACATTAGACATAGACATTTTAACATGATTGACCTTGATCATGCATTTTCACAAGACATAATGTTGATTTAAACTAAGTTTTACTTCAATACTATGTTCTTGTGCATATGGTTTAGTTGACACATTTCGCTAGCCATACAGGACATTTTGACATAGACATTTTAACATGATTGACCTTGGTCATGCATTTACATAAAACATAGCTTTGATTTAAACCAAGTTTTACTTCAATACTATGTTCTTGTGCATTTCACCTATGGTTTAGTTGATGCGCTTTCACTAGCCATACATATCACATTTTGTTTTACATTACATGATTTACATTAGACATGAACATTTTACTTTGGTGGTTTGGTTGATTAAGTGATTAAGTAACGATGCGTGTGTAATATGATACAAGCATGGTGGATACGCCGCTGGTACTTCCTATATATAAGTGTTTGTATGGTATTACATGTCGTAGCGTTATTTGAATCATTTCAGTTTGATACATATAACATTTTATACAAATAACATACTTTTCACAAGACATTGTTTTACAAAACAACTTATCTTTTACAAACTCATTTAACTTGGTTATTCATTTAACCATACATTATTCACTTATTTATACATATCATCTGATCTTATCGATTTTCAAATGGTTTACAAAACAAAGCAAATAACAAGGTTCATGACTAAACATTTTCTCAAACATAAGTCATGACACCTATTTTCACAAAACCTATGTATCTCACCGGCATTTTTATGCTGACGTACCATATTTTCACATGTGTTTTTCAGGAAATGAAGCATAGGATTGATCAAGATACACTTAGGCGGACATGGGCTTTAGTGACAATAAAAGATGCAAGACTAGTTAATTATGTTGTATTTCTTTGTTTGTTAAGACATTGTAACACTTTTAATCAATAAAACGAAACTTCAATTGTCATGGATTTGAAACATTAATTCTGTTACAACACGCCCCGATGTTTCCGCCGCGATTTGTTGTTCTACGCGGTCGGGGTGTGACAGAAAAGATGGTATCAGAGCCAATGGTTATAGGGAATTAGGTTATTAGTAATGCTTTGACCTAGTCTATAACCTTCTTAGGACCCTAACGCGAGTTTACTTGCGTTTAGTCATAAAACAATACCGTCACCTATCCTTAGGTGACGACCACAACAAGAACATAAATTTCAAAACCACTTTGAAAACTAATCATCTGTTCTAGGATGATTAATTACTAGGTTTTGAACCCTCAGTTATAAGGTTTTGAATCCCTTTGAATTTTCAAAATCTCGTCAAGGTTTTGGGTTTTAAATAATGTGAACACGTGCAAACTGGAAGGGTGAATGCCTGTATTCTGGGTTTTCTGTCTAGGCAAGCACTTCGTATACATCTCATCAGACGCGAGACCAGTTGTGCTTACCTGGGAATTCTTGGGATGAGTGTTCACTTATAGGCGAGCATGTCTTCGCGATACATTATTTTTGACCCATTTACTTTGATTTGTCATCATCTCAATGTACCCATTTACTTTGATTTGTCGTCATCTCATTTGTTTGCCTTAGGTAACAAACAAATGATCACAATTTTCATTCGTTACCGTTCTGTTTTGATTATCCAATAACCTTTCACTCGTTTCTTTCTCTGTTTTTCATTTTCTTCTAGAATGTCTATTCCTCTCAGCACTGGTAAAATGTCCGAGCAAACAGCCAAATTTGCCCAGCAAATAGGCGAGGTGATACTGAAGTCTGTGGATCTAGGCATTGCCATGGCTCGTCTAAAAAATGAAGCCTCTCGTCTCGACAATGAAGCCACTCAAGAGCTACCAATGGAAGCAGAAATCAAGCCTGCACCAACATCAAGGAAGCGTAAGGCTTCAAGGAAACTCGCAGCGGTTACATCTAATCAAGCGGGACCTAGCCAGGTAGCGATGCCACCAGCTAGGAAGCCGTACTTGGGAACTGCCCCATGGTGCAAGCGATGCAACCGTCATCATTTAAACCTCATACCCTGCTCCCAATGTACCTACTGTGGACGGTGGGGACATTTGATTAACACATGCCGCTTTGTTGCCCAACACAAAGCTGCTACAAACCTTGCTGCTACCCAACCCCAAGTCAACCCTACTCAAGCTCGTTTCCCGCGTGGTACTTGCTACAACTGTGGCAATACGAGCCATTTCAGGAACAACTGCCCGAAGATTTCTAATGCAAATCCAACTCTTGGATGAGCATTCGGCTGAACAAAGGATGTTGCTGTCTTATGCCTTTGTTTCTTTTGTTTTTGTGTATTGTGAAACAATATGTCTCGTTCATAAATAAAAGTTGTTGTTCACAATTCTGATATACAAGTATAATTACATGCGTGTATGACTTTTCCTATGATACCTGCATTAAGGAACTATGTTCCTTACAAACTACTCTTGTGATTCTCTCTTTCAAATGATCGCTCATGATTCCTTCGAACATTTTAAGTACTCGTTTCATTCTAAGAAACAAAGTACAGAAAATAAAGTGACATTATGAGTGATCATGCTTCTACACATTTGTGCCTTTGAATCCTTGGTTAGATAACTAAGGGTATTTCCAAATCTCATACCCATTACATTTTGATTTTTCAACATACACAGTACAAGTATTTCAAAACAATCTTCATGATCTCAAAACATTTCATATAGTTTGAAAACAATTTTTCTAAATGCATTGTCTATGTTATTTCAAAAACATTGGCCATGTTATCAAAACCAACCTTTCAAAATTCAAAATATTTCATATAGTCTGAAGACAATATTAACACAATACATTTTCTTATCAAGTGCATGATTTCGAAAAGCATCATTCATATCTTTCAAAAACCTTATACATAATTTCAAAATTCATCTCTCATGATTTTAAAACATTTTTGTAAATATACCTACCTAGTACACCTACTTTATGATATCAAAAGTATTATATATAAGGTTTCGAAAACACTAAACATATATTTTCTTAAAAGAACCCCATGCACAGTTTTCAAAAATATCTTCCTCGTACATTTACTTGACCTTCAAATTCTGCTTCATATGTCGCCTTGACATATCTAGCATCTCAACTTCATAAGCATTTTATTTATGTTTTGACTTAAGCACATCCAGTGCAAGATTTCAAAACATCTTCAACTTCTAAAATCCATATGGGATCTTTTTATCTTCACATTTAGATCCTTGTGGATGATCATCATTCAAATCAGAATCCTTAATTGGATTCCTTTTGTACCTTAATTCGAATATTTCGGTTCTTTATAATCGAAATCGAATTTTCTCTTCAATAATCTTTCTATCTTTATAGTTAGATTCTTGATAACGTTTAAAGTACCAAATGAAATCCGTTGAATGGATTCCTAGTGTGCTTTAAATGCATGAACGCAAGTAACAAGACAAATTAACAAACAATCTTTGTGGTTATATGACTATGTGTTTATGCATCTTGAGTTTTCATTTAAGTTTTTTTTTGTGTTTTTAATACTCTGGATATTCGTTATCCAAATCCTCGCAGGATCTTTCATATCTTCATATGAGGGATTCGTAGCTGGATATTCAAAAGGTACTACCTTCAATCCTTAATGGGCTTCTATGTAATAGTTAAGACCCTTGGATTATATAGTACCACTCCAGACCCTTTTTAGTGGTCTAGTCTAAAGGATTGATTCACAATTTGGTTAAAGAATGACATCTAGTGATGTAGCTGGACAGACTCCTTGATAGTCTATTTGGATCATTTATTGATCTAGTCTACGGGACTCTATGGCGGTCTAGTCACACTCATCACAGGATTGTTCATTTGGTTTTACCCTACGCATTATAAAATAGACTGTGTGAACTGTGCAAGGAATTGTCTAATTATGGAGGCCTACATAATTATGAAATTTAGTGCATAGAAACCCAGTAAGGTTTATTATGTGTAAGAACCGATAGTGACAACAATAACAAAATGAGAACGATGTAATGGAGGTACGGTGGACGCACCAATGACGCTTCGTATACTTGTATATAAGTATCCCTCTTACATTGCAAGCATAATGTTATTAAAATTACTAGAAGTTCAGAACCCTAACCAATGTTGTTCGATCTTTTCAACTTCATGCATTCAAGCTCTCACAAGTTTCCTCTAAATAAATTTCGGGACGAAATTTCCTAAAGTAGGGGAGACTGTAACACCTGTGCCTTCACGGCCATCAAACAAATACCAAAGCAATGAAATATTGTATTTCATACTTGGTATTTGTAAAAATATGTGTATCATTTGCACATATCAATTCTTGTTCAATTTCAAACTCTAAATCACTTTCTGGAAGGTTATACGCGCACCGATGCGTAAATATAACCAGTTTAATGCAAAAAACACTCCGGAATAGTGACATTGGCTTAACATACCTTAAATAACCTTTACATAACTTAGAAATAAGTTTTGAAGGCTTTGGTATGGCAAAATCAAGTTAAATCGCTTATAGGGACTAAAGTTGACAAACTGCGAAAGTATGCCAATTTGAACTGTGACAGACCTTCCGGAGCATGACCATAAGTTAAACATACCATAAATATCCTTCACATAGCTTAGAAATAGGCTTTGAGGGGTTCGGTGTGCTAAAATAAACTTTTGGGTCATTCAGGGACTAAAAGTGTCAAAAAGTGCACAAGTTTGCATTTTCGCGCATAACTTACGTTCTGAATACATCCGGACACCCAAAAATTTATGTAAGCATGACTACATTATATTTTAGTGTTCGCCATAAGAAAAATCCATTCGTTACGTCATTTGGATCGTTTTTCGCGCTTATGCGCATTCCGTCGTAATTAAGCGAACATCGCGTTCGTACGACCAAACGAACCATCACCCGGCATATTTTTGAACATGTTTCATGTCCACAATGTTTAGGCAACATTTTAGGGCCTTAAAGTTGGCTTTACGGGCCTTAGAAGTGTCGGGAATGGCCTTAAACACGTGCAGGGGCTGAAACTGTCATTTCTGAAACATATGTGCAGATCAGAGGGCCCAAGCGGCCCGCATTGTGTTTGCATGAATCTAAAGCGGGCCGCATGGCACCTTCAGACCAGATTCAATGTTTGTTTTTGCAACTTGCAGCTGATTAAACCCCATCCACATGTTTTAAACTTGCCTAATCAGCAAGATAAGATCAAGATTTAGCCACCATAACATTTGGACAAGTGTACGGCCATGATCGTTTCCCCTTTTCCAAGAAACGATCTCAACGGTGGACCGAATACTATAAATACCCCACCCCCCTTTGTTCAAAATCACTAGAAATTCACTTTGAGAAACTCTAAGTTGAAACATTTGTTTCATACCTGAGATTTTCGAATTGAGTTTAGCATTCGGGGACCCTGGGTTAGTATTCTTTCGTTCTTTTCCTTATTTTACTGCTTTTCGAGTCAGAAAGTCAAACTTTGTTTGACTTTCAGCGTTGACCAGTAATGGTCAATGCGAAGTTCGTTTGAACTTCGCAACGTGAGTGTAATCACGTTGGTCATAGTCCCTTGGGACTATGCCCACTGATTACCACGTTGTCTAGAGTCGTAGGGTAGGCGATCTAATAAATCGCCTATACCTTCGAACTCGACCCATTTGGTCGATCATTAGGATCCGACCAAATACATTAGGTGACCATAGTAGGTAGGGAATAACCTTCCGAGGTTATACCCTATGGTCACATCGTTTAAGTAGTTGTATGATAGGTTGTTTATATGCCTTAGGTAAATTACCAGAATACCCTTTTCATGCATAATTGGTAATTTAGCATATGTAACCTAAACTTTTGCCACATAACTGATTATGTAACATGTTTAGGCATATAACACTTGTCATAGGGCTAGTTAGGCGGTCCAAACGCGTTTCACGCGCACGACGCGTTAAAGTAGCATAAGCTTCCTAAACGGGTCGTAATGGGTCGTAGACACTTAGGCTAAGTTTCATTTAGTATGTAGGCTTTGTTAAACCATATCATATGAGTTCCTACACTCATTTGGTTTACAAACCCTAATGCTACCCAATCTTCCGATTTAGGTCCGGTTAATTAACATAGTTACCTATATTAGGTGCCGTTTGATTTCCGTGATCTCTAGCTTTGTTTGGTTGTTACTCAAGGACTACTGAGCAATCTCAAGTGAGTACATAGACCCCTCTTTTACTGTTTTCCAAACTGTTTTGGGGTGGAACACATGTGCCTACTTGTTACTTTCATGCTTTCGTGTTTTCATATCATATACATGCTATGTTCAATAGTACACTTATGGTACATTGTTTTACCTTTACATTTTATGCTATGTATGTCCATTGCGTGCATACTTAGTACATCGTTTTACATTGACATTTTATGCTATGTATGTCCATTGCATGCATACTTAGTACATTTTCATTTCATCACATGCTTACATTTTGGTATGACATTTGGTTTGTTAAATGGGACAATACATTCATTAACATTAGCTACGCCGTTCGTTAGTAGGTAGTGGTACCATAGGAATTGACAACTCCCGTTCCGGACGTCCCAGGGAAAGGGGATGAAAGGAATGACCGAATTCGATGATATTTAAGACAGATAAACCTTTAATTTGTTTAAAGGGTTTATCACCACAGTCGCAAGGCTTGGATGTATGCATTGGAACAACACCACATAAATGTACATATTCAGTATAGCATGCATATAGACATTTTAACATGATTGACCTTGATCATGCATTTTCACAAGACATAATGTTGATTTAAACTAAGTTTTACTTCAATACTATGTTCTTGTGCATATGGTTTAGTTGACACATTTCGCTAGCCATACAGGACATTTTGACATAGACATTAGACATAGACATTTTAACATGATTGACCTTGATCATGCATTTTCACAAGACATAATGTTGATTTAAACTAAGTTTTACTTCAATACTATGTTCTTGTGCATATGGTTTAGTTGACACATTTCGCTAGCCATACAGGACATTTTGACATAGACATTTTAACATGATTGACCTTGGTCATGCATTTACATAAAACATAGCTTTGATTTAAACCAAGTTTTACTTCAATACTATGTTCTTGTGCATTTCACCTATGGTTTAGTTGATGCGCTTTCACTAGCCATACATATCACATTTTGTTTTACATTACATGATTTACATTAGACATGAACATTTTACTTTGGTGGTTTGGTTGATTAAGTGATTAAGTAACGATGCGTGTGTAATATGATACAAGCATGGTGGATACGCCGCTGGTACTTCCTATATATAAGTGTTTGTATGGTATTACATGTCGTAGCGTTATTTGAATCATTTCAGTTTGATACATATAACATTTTATACAAATAACATACTTTTCACAAGACATTGTTTTACAAAACAACTTATCTTTTACAAACTCATTTAACTTGGTTATTCATTTAACCATACATTATTCACTTATTTATACATATCATCTGATCTTATCGATTTTCAAATGGTTTACAAAACAAAGCAAATAACAAGGTTCATGACTAAACATTTTCTCAAACATAAGTCATGACACCTATTTTCACAAAACCTATGTATCTCACCGGCATTTTTATGCTGACGTACCATATTTTCACATGTGTTTTTCAGGAAATGAAGCATAGGATTGATCAAGATACACTTAGGCGGACATGGGCTTTAGTGACAATAAAAGATGCAAGACTAGTTAATTATGTTGTATTTCTTTGTTTGTTAAGACATTGTAACACTTTTAATCAATAAAACGAAACTTCAATTGTCATGGATTTGAAACATTAATTCTGTTACAACACGCCCCGATGTTTCCGCCGCGATTTGTTGTTCTACGCGGTCGGGGTGTGACAAAAGATGTTTCAAAGAGAACATGTTTTAAATGTGATCAAACTGGACATCTTGCACGCAAGTGTCCAAATCTAAAACCTGTTGATGTTGAGAAAAAGAAGTCTGATGTTGTGAATCAGAAATCAACCAAGTTTGAATCAAAACAAACTTGGAAGCCGAAAATGTCAAAGGCTGACTCACAACAAACATGGAAACCGGTGACACCCAGATTTAGAACAACACAAAGTTGGAAAACAACTGTTGATGCAATGAAACCAAGTCAGTTTTGGAAACCAAAAGTTGTTGTTCAAAATCAAAACACTCAGAATGATTCACAATTTTACAAAAGAAGTGCTTCAAAAGGACAAAACCGGGTGGTTAAGACACAACCTACTTCTGAACAGAAAACTGATTCAATCAAAAAGGATGAAGTAAAAGATGAGAAGTTGTTTGTACCAAATGACGATAATTTTCCAAGATTGAATGAAGCTTATTGTGTTGAAATGCCAAAGGTCAAATAGGCCTGGGCTGAATTATTCAAGTAATTGAATAAGTTGTGAATGTGCAGGTGCTCAAGAAATTTGAAAAATGTCAACGGAAAGAACAGAGCAGCCTGGCACGAGAGAAGGCTGGTGAACCCTGCATCTGAAACAGGGAGTTTGTTTGTTTCTGTACATAAATAAACCATAATCCAAAAACCCTAAAAATTAAAAAATTTAAAAAACCAAAAATATGTTTTTATTCTGTCAAAAATTAAAAAAATGAAAAATAAGTTTGTTTTTAAATTTTGTCAAAAATAAAAAATTTACAAAAACATGTGAATTGAATATGCCGAAACCCTCACGGCTGAACAAACATGATTAATTTCACAAGATTGAAAAACGGTTTTTCAACTGTAAAATATCAATGTGTTGTAAATCATTGGGGTATATTTTCTGCAAAACAGAGCATGTGAAGCAGAAAATGGATGGTGAGACAAAGCTATCAACATTAGTTATCAAATTTTCTTTAAATGTTTTGAATTTTAGGGGGAGTAAGCGTTGTCAGAAAATAAAAAAAAACATTTGAAAATTTGAAAAAGCCAAAAACATGATAAAATTCAAAATGAGTTTTGTGTAAAAAGAGGAAATGATAGTACATTAGTAGACAATCACAGTACGCTAAAGAAATGGAATGTTAAATATGATAAACGGTCTCACTGATGATGTGCCAGTAGGTTTTTATACATTTAGTAGATTGATTTCGAGATATAAACCTAAATATCAAATTCTTGCTTATCTCGTGGGTAACATCTCTCGGATATATGGGTAACCCCCGAAATCTTGTTTGAGAGATTGCCTTATTCTGAGATACTAGGTCTTTATACTGTTTGATATCTGGGGTATTATACCTGGTCTTCTGATATTGCGAAAGCAATGACCTAGTCCTCGTATAATACTTTACGCGCTTTAAAAGCTTACCCTCTGTATAAAAATTGATAAAATATCGAAAGATACGAATCAAGTGCAGTTGTAAAGAAGATTTCCAAAGGGAACACACCTAAAGTCGAGCCTTCATCTCTTTGACTGAACGGTAGTTCATACCTGAGCTCTCAAGGTCTCGCACTAACCCAGAGTACATATATCATTATGGTATATTCACCTGTAAGACTGAATCTAGGGAATTTTGATACGGGGGTATATTCTGAGGTGGGACATGCGAATAAGTTTAAGTCCTTAAAACACTAAATCGTATCTCGAATCAGTTGAACTTTGTGTGTGAATTTAAGTGGATCAGTATACTGACAATCTAAGTGAATCATTTAGAACTTAAAGTGTTTATTACTCAACGGTGCTAGTGTTTTGTCATAATCTGATATGATCCTCTAACGCAAACTCAAACAAAAATATTGTTCTGTAAATATTTATTTACTGCTTTATGTTTCAGAAAATTCAAAAAGATTTTGTTTCCGATTTATTTTCGACAACCGATGTCTGAATGCTGAGTTTCAAAATCTAAGAATGTTGAACGTGTTTCTGAAAATAAATAAGTTCATTAATTTGAAACTTGAAGTTTTAAAATGAAAAATCAAAAACAGTTTGAGAGATCTCCAAGGTCATTAATTTGGACTTGGATGATAAATCGTGAACATTTTGGATTCTTAAAATTGTTAAATCTATAAAGTAATTTGATAGGGGGAGAGAGCCAAGTTAATCCTGGATATATTCATATTGTTATATTTGTGTACTAGAGCCACGTTCTTGATTAGAAGATTTTTAGAGCCAGGTTTTCAATCCTGGATGTTCAAAACGCTTTCACTGTTAAATGTTTGAGATTTGCAGATGTTGTACCAGATTACGATCCCGATAGTTGAGTCTAAGGGGGGGTCTGAAGACGACCTCATCGCAAGGGGGAGCTTGTAACCGGAAAGCCAGGTGTCGATCCTAATAGCACGGAAGCTTAACGAAAAGGGGGCCTGAAGGAAGAGTCTAAACGAAAGGGGGAGCAACTGAAGCTGAAGACAGATCCACGGGGAGTCTGTTCGAGCAAGAGGGAGTCAGTAATTGCTAAAGATTATTAAAGCTTCAAGAAGACTCAAAGAGAAAGAAAAGACAAGACGCTACGAGATTGACTGCAGCAATATCCAAGGGGGAGTCTTTGAGTACATTTATGTCTATCGCCTCCGTCAATGCGAAACGTAGCAGAAAACTGAACAAAACAAGGTTTTAGATGATTAAATATGGGGAATGGTATTATTGTAAATAAGGAAACCTTCCTTATTGCCATGGCCTATAAATAGGATCCTTATGTTTAGTTTTAGAGACTTTTGGCATTTGTGATTTGGAGAGCTTGGAGCCTAGAGAGAGAGTCTAGAGAGAGAAAGTCATCAAGGTGATTCACGGTGATTGTACTTTGTTATATCAATCTATAGAATCACAGATTATATACATTCTTGTGTTCGGTCCACGCACGTGTATGGATTCCGCACGTCACACGGGTCGTTACGCAATCATACGGGAGTCGTTTACGGTCCTACAACGCACTCACAAGAAGAGCAGGAGAGATGTTCACCATTGGATGATCACCTAATCAATGGCCAGGAGAAGCTGTTACTGGCTCACATGGATCATCACTGTGACAACCCGTGATTTTGAGGTAAAAGCCGCCGCTTGTTTCGCATTTATAATTAAAATCATATGCTTATTTTGTTTGATAAATTAATTATATGCCTATCAAATTTATATTATATAAACGAGTATTAAAACCAAATCCATATCTTGTTGAACCGATCCGAACCGTATGAACCAACGTATATGTCGCGTATCAATTCAACCCACTCGCGTAGCTCGGAATTTATGAGTCCCGAACCATAGCACGACTATTATATTTTTATATTAGTCGATTAATGATATGTATTTATTAGTTGATGTATGTAAAAAAGAAAATATAATAATAACAAAACAACAATTACGTAATGCATGAAAACATTTTTCCCTCACAACTTCTTTAATTCTTGGCCCAGATTTAGATATTTACGGCCCAAACTCCTTTTTATCTGCGGCCTTTGTGCACTCCCCCCCAAACCGCCCCATCCTCAATCTTTTTTATGTATTACGAATCTGTTGATGCAACAAATAATAGACCAAGGATAGTAGCTGGGCTAGTTAGGCAAAAGGGTTGAAGGGTTCAACTTTGCCTAACGCAGGTCGTGGGGTCCCCCCACGTTTGCAAGACGTGGAGAGAGGTTCACTAGATTGTTTTTGTTATTTGCTCAAGATCCTCCTCTGAAGTGTGTTCAGATTTGAATGTGTGAGCAAAAGGAATGTGTGTGTTGAATGTGGAAGAAAGTGACTTGCATGAAGCAAGTACTCGAGAGCAATGATCAAAGATTCTCCCAGGATCAGAGCTGATAGGAATGTCCTCTTTAGTAAATGAAGTTTCTAATTTATAGGAAAAGACATCGCTCAAAGAGGAATGTGTTGACTAGTGAACATGCTTGCAGTGGGGGACTTACCCTTTCGGGGGTTAAAACCTTTTGACCCGCGGATAAAAGAGTGTGCTCTGTAGACCTGCGTTACTTTTACGGCTGGTGAGTTGGTGAAGCAATCCAGAGATGTGACCTTTTACTGTTCCCGCATTGCTTTATGTCTACTCCCCGGGTTTTCAACCTTTGAACCATTTTACCTTTTAAGCATTCATGTATTTAAGTCATTTTTATTTGGTCTTGGGCTACCCCCGTCATCAGCCCCCCCAAGTCAGAGGTTTTTGGGAAATGAGCTCAAAGACTTCTGACTTTTATACATGTATTTTACTGCCCAAAGGCTTCAAGGGTTCAAAGCTTGAAGGGTTGGAAACGGTTGAGTTTTTTGAATTTTGACAAGACAGTTGATATGACTTGTGGCAGTTTTCTTTTGTGTCAGGCGGTGGTTTTAATTCTTTCGCCTAATTATATTATTTTCTTAACTCATTAATTTACATATACTTTTACAGAGGAACATCATTTGCTCTCTTTTCTTCAAGTTTTCCCCTTTTTCAAATCAGGTTAGCTTCCTTTGCCTATTTTCTGTTTAATTTCTCATATCATGGGTGCTCGTAAGGATTTAGCGAAGTCATTTTCTCGAATGACTCAAGAGGAAGTCGATTTGTTTTAAATGGAGTGGGGAATAGGTACGAAGTTTAAACCGGTTGCACCGGCTTGTGATAAGTCTATCGATCGATGTCCCCCTGGTTCGATTGCTTTGTATTGTCGACACTTTGAGTTTTCAAATCTTCTTCACACGTTTTCAAACTTTGTTTTGAATATCTTAGAATATTACCGCGTATCTTTCGGTCAGGTTCATCCCCTTGGCATGGCTAGGGTTTTGCATTTTGAAATTTTATGCCGAGCCTCCGGGTATGACCCAACTCTTTTATCATTCCGTCGTTTTTTCCGATTGGCTAAGAATGGTGATTGGTTCACCTTCGAGACCACTCAAGTTGACACTTGCTTAATTTCGTCTATGGTTTCTACCCTTGGGGTCTGGAAGGATCGGTTTTTCTGGGTGTCCGAGGAAATTGTTCCTTTTAAACTTGTTTGGAGACACCCGGATGTTGTTTTGAATGAACCTGAGCCTTCTACTTCTGATATATATGCTCGTTTTTTAGAGACTCTTAGGGAGTGCCCTTCAAGGCTTAGACCCTTTCCTGAGCATTTGTTGGTGTTATTGGGTCTTAGTAAGTTGTGGAAAAAACATGATCGAGACCCGGTGCTTTTGAGAGATGCGAAGGGTATGCATTTATTCTTCTTGTGCTGTTATGTTCCTGTTTTCTTGCTTGCTTATATGTTTTTATGTTTGTTTTGCAGTTATGTCTGCACTTGACTTTATCAAAAGTGATGACACTTCTGACATTGCCTTTGATGATGCTGCTGCTACTCCGGGTGAGGATGCGGTTGTTAGGGGTTCTGATTATAGGTTTGAAGGTTCTGGATATGTAAGTTTCCCTAATGTCAAGGGTTTTACCAAGGCTACTGGTTCTAAGGCCTCCGTTCGGCGCTCACAACGTTATCTGAAAGGTGCTGATCCACCGTCTGGTTCAGAGCCCATTGATGTTAGTGATGATATTGAAGTGTCAGCAGATCAAGCTATTGAAGTCAGCAAGGGTAAGGAGAAAGAGTTGATTGTTTCTGGTAAGAAGAAAAAGCTGGTTAAGAAAGGTAACACTCCTGCTATTCAAGGTTCGTCTGCCAAGAGTGTTGAGAGCTTCGAAGGTTCAGAGGGTCAAGACGTTTATGTGCCCAACTGGGGAGTTAAGGTTGCAGACAGTTTCAAAGATCCGGCTGTTTGTGCTGAAGCCCTGGCTCATTTTGCTCCTCCCGGTGTTCGAAGCGCTATTTCTGAGATGGAGGCTGATCATCTTATTTCTAAGATGATGCTGAGTTCCTGTAACCTTTCAGCCTTGTTGGCTGAAGGTGTTACCCGTTTTGCCAAGGGTATGCAGGAATACGTGGAAGCCTCTAAGAAGAAGGAAAAGATGAAGGCTTCGATTGCTGCTATGAAGAAAGAGATTGATAGTTTTTCCGAAAAGGAGCTAGCTTGGGTCAAGAAGGTGGGTGAGTTGACGAGAAGACACGAAATTGAGATGAATGATCTCAAAAAGGGTTTCGAAGCTGACCGGTTTAAGCTAAAATTTGATAGGGAGGCCTTGGTTGTTCAACAAAAGGCCTTTGATGAGGAAAAAGATGGCTTAAAGGCTTTGGTTTCCCAAGCCACTGGGGATAATCAGTGGCTTATTGAGCAGGGTTTTCATCAAGTTGTTACTTACCTCCTTCACTCCAATGAGTTCAACTCCGCTCTTGGTGAAGTTTACACTAAATTGCTCAACTTGGGGAAACATCAAGGTCTTATCGCTGGTTACAAGTTGCATGAATCTGGGCATCCTTTGGAAAAGTCTCCCTTATTTCGTCCTGAAGCTTCTGAGATCTTTAAGAGTTCTGTTGAATAGATGGAGAGGCTGACCTACCCGTATGTCAACCAAGTTTCTACTTGTTTTGGTAAGCCTCTTTCTATCTTGCAGGAGTTAAAACCGGAGGGTCTTAATGAAAAGGTCTGTGCTGAGGTCTTGGGTTTGCTTTCAAGAAAGCGATCTCACTCGGGAGATAATGATGACACCCTTTCGGGAGAACCCGCTGCTTCGAAGGATGCAAGTTTGGAAGCTTCAGCAGTAAGTGGTGATGGTGGCTTGAAAACTAAGAAGTCAAAGAAAACAAAGGAGGCTAAGAGTGATGGTTCCGGGGTTTCCAAGCCTTCTGCTGATGCTTGATGGACATTCGTAGCTTTCTTAGCACCTTGAAAAAAAATTTGTGGTTTGTAATTCTAACTTAAACAATTTTAGGTTTCACATGAACCCTTAAGGTTCTTGTTATGTGGTTGTGGTTTAAGCCTTTATGGCTGTTTGAACAATTGCTCAGCTTGCAAGTCGCTAGGGCTTGCTTTTAACTTGGTTTGGATATTTGGAAGTCTGTCAATACTTTCTTTGCTATGTTATTATGTTTAACTATTTGCTTTGTGTTGTGTTTTTTATACTTGTGCCTATTTTGGTTAAGTCAGCTTGGTTGGCTTCAAGCCTTCAAGCTTTCTGGCTATCCCATATGTAAGTTGAAGCCTTTAAGGCTTCTTGATTTTGTGACTTGGCTTGGTTTGTATCTTTGAGTTTTTTATAACTTTTTGTTCAAGTTGTTGAATTATTCCTTAGGTTATTTCTTTTTTTCTTGTAGCTTTGTCTTTGTCAAGTTTGTGTTGTTTTTATGTTTTTTATACCTTAAAGGGTTCAGAGCTGCAGTCACTTAGCCTTGATATTTTTAACAAGAAGACATAGCACCTATCCTATTCATCATTTTCTTTTATTTGATTTCGTAAGCCTGTTTGTTGGTTATTTTTCTAAGGATTAAGAAACGTTTGGTGTAGGCTGTTCAAACCTGTCTATGAGACAATTTTGTTTTTGATAATAAGTCTCATTAAGTTGTATTGATTTAGGAACTCACTCCTTATATAGGTCCATTCAACCCTTGAACCTATTGAGCGATGTGGCCTGGAAGCTCATCCCCTTACATGGCCCTTGCCATGGAGTTTTTTGCTAGGTTCTCAACCTGATCTTAGTATAGAAAGATAAATTTTATAAAACAACTTCATTCATTCAAGAGATATTGCTTTTACAAAAGGTATTCATAGTGCATCTCTTGAAATACAACTTGTGAAATACAAACCAATCTTTCCCATTTAGACATGGAACCTTTTCAAGGTTTTTCCATTCCAGTGCCTTGGAAGCCTTTTACCCTCTGAGTCTGCTAGCTTGTAAGATCCACCCTTATGTGCTTCAAGGATGGTATACGGGCCTTCCCATTTTGGGCCAAGCTTTCTTTGGTTCTCTTTTTTGCTAGCTTCATTGTTTCTAAGTACCAGGTCTCCTGGCTTGAAGCGTTCATTCTTGACTCTCTTGTTGTAGTAGGCTTCCATTCATTGCTTGTACTTGGCCTCTTGAATTGCAGCTTGGTCTCGTGCTTCCTCTAGGAGTTGTAAGTTCAACATGGTCTCTTTTTGGTTTGTTTCGGGATCCATGTTGACAATTCGTTGTGTTACAACTCCTATTTCAGCTGGAATCACGGCTTCGGACCCAAATACCAAGCTATAGGGTGTTCTTTTATGGCTTGTTTTTTCGATTGTTCTTATGGCCCATAGAACACTTGGCAATTCTTCAAGCCAATTGCTTTTGTATCTTCCTAATCTTGTTTTGATACCTTCCACTATGCTTCGATTCGTCCTCTCCACTTGACCGTTTGATTGCGGGTATGCCACTGAGCTGAAAACCTGATTGATTCTGAATTCTTTGCACCAAACGCTGAAAGGCTTCTCGGCAAATTGCTTTCCATTGTCAGTAACGAGTACTCTCGGTAATCTATAACGACAATGTTTTCCCAAACAAAGTCAATGACTTGTTTGCCTGTGATTTTTGCAAGTGGTTTAACCTCAGGCCACTTGGTGAAATAATCTATGGCCACCAACAAGAATTTTACTCCACCTTTGCTTGGGGGAAATGGACCGACAATGTCAATCCCCCATTTATAGAATGGCCATGCTGAGGTTATTGGGACAAGATCATGTTTGGGACTTTTCGGGACTGGTGCATGAATCTGGCAGGCATCACACTTTCTTAGTTGCTCAGTGGTGTCTCGGTGCATTGAGGGCCAAAAATACCCAAGGTTCATAAGTTTAGCAACCACCGATCTAGCTCCAAAATGAGATCCGCATATACCTTCATGAATCTCTTTGACCAAATACTGGCTTTGTTTGGGACCAACACATCTTAGCAAAGGTGCAAGGTAACCCTTTTTGTAGAGGATTTCACCTTATAGTATATACTGCCTTGCCTTGATCTTAACCCTTTCGGCCTCTGTTTGATCACCGGGCAATTCACCATTTTTAAGGAATTTCTTGATTGGAGTCATCCAATTTGGATCTTCTTCGGTGATTACATCTTGAATTTCTAACTCATCAATTGACAGAGCTTTTAACACTTCTACCAATACCTTCTTGGTAAGGTGGGCAAAAGTGAGAGATGCGAGTTTACTCAAGGCATCCGCTTTCTTGTTTTGAGACCTAGGAATTTTCTTGATGCTACATGTTTGGAAGGTGTTCATCAATTCTTTTGATTTTTCTTTGTACCTTTTCATGTTGGGATCCTTTGCAATGTAGCTATCATTCACTTGGCTTGATACCAGCAACGAGTCTGTGAACACTTCAAGCTTTTGGACCTTCATCTCTTTAGCCAGTCTTAGGCCAGCTATTAGTGCTTCGTATTCAGCTTCGTTATTGGTGGTCTGAAAATCAAAGCGAATAGCATATGTGAATTCTAACCCTTCTGGGTTGATTAGAATGAGCCCAGCCCCTGACCCTTCAACGCTTGAAGCCCCATCGGTAAAAAGCTTCCAGGCTTCAAGGTCTGAACGTTCAGTGGCAGCTGTGTTCACTTCAGTGATCGTTTGCTTTGGGACTTCTACAATGAAATCAGCCAAGACTTGGGCTTTGATGGCTTTTCTTGGGACATAGGTGATGTTATGTTCACCTAGTTCTACTGCCCATTTGGCTAATCGTCCCGAGTTTTCTGGTTTTTCAAGCACACTCTTAATAGGTTGGTCGGTGACCACTTGTATAGGGTGTGCTTGGAAATACCTTCGAAGCCTTCTAGCTATTTGAACTAGGGCTAGGGCAAGTTTTTCCAGGGGAGGATATTTGATTTCAGCAAATTTTAGAGTTTTGCTGAAGAAATAAATGGGTACCTGAACCTTGTCTCGTTCAATGGTGAGGACCGCACTTATTGCTTCTTCAGCAACCGAAAGGTATACCGAGATTAGTTCTCCCATTTCTGGGGCTGCAATGTCAGGTAGGGAAGCTAGGTGTTGCTTCATCTGGTTGAAGGCTTCTTCAGCCTCCTCAGTCCATTTGAAGTCCTTCTTATCGGAGCAACCCTTGAGCATTTTGAAAAAGGGTAAAGACCTTTCAGCCAATTTTGAGGTAAAACGCTTCAAGGCTGCAAGCTTCCCTTTTAAGCTTTCAACCTCCTTCTTGCTTCTCGATGGTTTGGTTTCAAGAACAGCTTTTACCTTGTTTGGATTGGCTTTAATGCTTTGTTTTCCTACAATATGCCCAAGGAATTTACCTTCCTCAAACCCAAATGAACATTTCTCGTGGTTGAGTTTCATGTTGACCTTCCTTAGGTTCTTGAAGGTCTCTTGGATGTCATCGAGCATTTGATATTCCGTTTTGCTTTTAATCACCAAGTCGTCAGCATATGCCTCCATGTTTCTACCAATTTAACTTGCAAAGGCCTTGTCAACTAGGCGTTGATAGGTTGCTCCAGCGTTTTTGAGGCCAAAAGGCATCTTTTGGTAACAAAAGATCCCCTTGTCTGTGTGGAACGCGGTCTTTTCTTCATCTTCTTCCTTCATGAGGATTTGATGGTAACCCTTATAAGCATCAAGAAAACACTTGAAAGGGTAACCGGAGAGGGAGTCAACCTTGAGATCAATTTCTGGCAACGGGTAGCAATCTTTGGGGCAAGCCTTGTTAAGATCCTTGAAGTCTATTCACATTCTCCAAGAATTATCTGGCTTTCGAACCATGACCGGGTTTGCAACCCAGGATTGATACTTGACTTCTCGGAGAATGCCGGCTGATACAAGATTTTCAACCTCTTGACATGCAGCCAAGCTTCTTTCAGGGGCTAGACTTCGTTTCTTTTGGACAACAGGCTTGACATCAGGTGGTATTCTCAACTCGTGTTCAGCAAAGCTTCGAGGGATGCCTGTCATATCTTCCGGGCACCAAGCAAAGACATCACTGTAATGTGTTAACAATTTTTCAAGATATGAGAGGGTTTCTTGTGAAAGGCTTGGATTGACCCTTATCCTCTGCTCAGGGTACTTGGGATTTATGATTAGCCTTTGCTTGTCTTCTTCACTTTTGGAACTTTCACCTTCAACCATGTAGGCCTCCTGAGAAGGTTGAAGGGTTGCTATTCCCCTCTCGGTGGGAAACTTAACAGTGCCATGGCCAACAAACACAGCCATATAGAATGCACACTGCCCTGGCCTTCCAATGATCACATCATAGTTTGAAGGTATATTGATAACCACAAAGGTGAGTGGTTGGACTCTCTCCTTCTGATCTTCACTGAAACGAACATCAAGTGTCAGTTTCCCTAAAGGCTTAAGGGGTATATCAGCAATACCTTTTATGGAGGTCCCGGAGGGTTGAAGCCTTGAACGTTCTTCATTGCTCAAACGGTTGAAGAACTTTTCAAACATGATTTCGGTGGCAGCACTAGTGTCTATGTATGCTTTACTTGTTTGTAGTGTTCCCACAGTAGCCTCAACCACAAGAGGGTTTGAAAGAGGGTCTTTCTCTGTTGGAGGGAAGCAAACACACTGAAGCTCCCAAGCTTCCAACCGCTGTCTTTTGTGTGGAACCCTTCCATTAAAATCCACCATATTGACTTCCTTGCCCTTTCCTTCAGCCATTTTGTCCCTTACTCCCTTCACCAAGTGAGCAAGTTCCCCAGATTTAACGGCTTCTTCAATCCTTTTCTTAAGCTGGAAGCAATCATTGGTGTGGTGCCCCTTTTCTTCATGAAATTCACAGTATTGTGTGGAGTTCTCGTTCTTTTTGCTTTTGGGGAGAGGCCTAGGAGGCCGAAAGTTTTGCTTGACTTCCTCTGTTGCGAGGATTTCTTGAGGAGTCTTGGTGAGGGGTGTGAAACTTATGCCTTTCGATGGTCTGAACCCTTTTGGCGTCTGTCATAGGAGTTAAAGTTTCCCCTTTTTTCTGGCTGGCTGGATCCGCTTTTCCTTTGTTCTTTAATGTCTACTGCCTCCTCTCCTTGGATGTGGGCTTCAGCCCTTTCGAGAGTTTCTTCCAAGGTCTTGTGCAGGGATTTGTTGAAATCTCTTGTGAGATATTTGGATGTAATGGCATTCATAAGACCGGCCACCCTCATTTTTTCGTCTGCCCCCACATAAGTTAGACCTTCCTTCTTGTATCTTTCTATGAACTCTCGAAGGCTTTCATCATCTCTTTGTTTGATCTGAAAGATCACTGTAGCATCTTTAACATACCGCCTCTGTTTGGAGAAATTGGCCAGGAACCCCTTGCTGAGGTCATCGAAGCTTCGAACGCTTCAAGCAGGTAAATCATTGAACCAGATTCTGGCTGATCAGATAAGGGTTTGCATGAACATTAAACAACATTCAGCATTTGACCATTTCTCAATTCTTGCGGCACCAGTAAAGATCTGAAGATGGTCTTCAGGATCTTCAGTCCCATCATATGTTTTGATGTGGGATGGCATCTTAATCTTCGTTTGAAAATCATAATCGGCTATTTGCTGTGAAAAGCATGAGAGGTTGCTTGGCTTATAAGGCTTGGCCAAATATTCTTCAACCCTTGCACCCGCGTTGTTGCTATTATTGTTGTTCCCTTGAGTGGCCAGCACCTGATTAATAAAGTGTTGCCACGGGAAGCTGGCCATCATCTGAGCCACCATCTGAGGCATAAGGTTGAAGCCTTGTAGGCTTCCAGGTGCAACTGAGCAGCTAACTCCCAAGGGAGTGCTCATAACGGCACTCCGTGCCAAGGGGAGAACGGACAAGGCCTGTTCCCATGAAGTTGTCGTTGAGGGTGGAATACTCGTCACTGGGGACTGTAGGAGCTGGTCTAGGGTCAGCTCATGGACCAAAGGAGCACCATTTGTAGCTGGCTGGGATGAAAAGAGAGGATATGCTGTAGGATTAGGCCTTGCGGACAAATATGGGTTAGGGTTTGGAGCAGGATTACTGGGACCAGCCTCATCCCTAGATGCAAAAGGAGGGATAGGAGGTCCAGGAGATAGTGTTGGTTCTGGCTCATCATAGTCTAAACGAATCCTCACTCCCTTATCCCTTTCCCTACTCACATATTGGTTGAGGAGAGACCTCAACTCAAGGAAATTGTTAGCGACCCCTTCAGGGGTAAGTTCAACATGTGAGGGGGTGCCAGAGACACCAACATTAAGGGAAAGGACCCCGGATCTGGATGGGGTTGGAGTGTTGAAAGTGAGAAACTCGGGAGTGCTTCCCGGAGTTGAAAAAGAAGTTGGTATAGCCACATGAGTTTGGCTAGTACCTGGGGTAGAGGTGTTAGAAACCTGATTCACTTCTCCCGGGGATCCACTTTCTGACATGGTAATTTCAAGATAATGGAGCTACACTACTAGGTCTTTTGAAGAAAAATAGTGGCGTAGCCCCACGGTGGGCGCCAACTTGTTGATGCAACAAATAATAGACCAAGGATAGTAGCTGGGCTGGTTAGGCAAAAGGGTTGAAGGGTTCAACTTTGCCTAACGCAGGTTGTGTGGTCCCCCCACGTTTGCAAGACGTAGAGAGAGGTTCACTAGATTGTTTTTGTTATTTGCTCAAGATCCTCCTCTGAAGTGTGTTCAGATTCGAATGTGTGAGAAAAAGGAATGTGTTTGTTGAATGTGGAAGAAAGTGACTTGCATGAAGCAAGTACTCGAGAGCAATGATCAAAGATTCTCCAAGGATCAGAGTTGATAGGAATGTCCTCTTCAGTAAATGAAGTGTCTAATTTATAGGAGAAGACATCGCTCAAAGAGGAATGTGTTGACTAGTGAACATGCTTGCAGTGGGGGACTTACCCTTTCGGGGGGGTTGAAGCCTTTTGACCCACGGATAAAAGAGTGTGCTCTGTGGACCTGCGTTACTTTTGCGGCTGGTGAGTTGGTGAAGCAATCCAGAGATGTGACATTTTAATGTTCCCGCATTGCTTTATCTCTACTCCCCGGGTTTTCAACCTTTGAACCATTTTACCTTTTAAGCATTCATGTATTTAAGTCATTTTTATTTGGTCTTGGGCTACCCCCGTCATCAGAAACCTACATACATAATCATAACTAACTTCCCCAAACCCTATACAACCAACACAAACATACGACAATTGACTTCAAGTCTATAACTTCTAGAGTTCTAGGCAGTGTTAATTGACTCCCTCGCGATCGCTAGGTATGTATCTATTAAGTTTTGATTCTAGATCTTAAAATTTGTATAAGTTTTTGTTGTTAACTCCTTGAATCTCTGCTGTGTTTTCTAACCTATTGACTGTCGTTAAGGTCAATCAAAAACCTAATTAAACTACGTAGATAGCGTAAGTAGGGTGTCGTATCCACGGGGAATTTGTGGTTAGCGTTAAAGAAATTAATTAAAACTAAATTATCTAAATTGGGGTTTTCTTTGTAGATTTAAAAGAAAACACAATTTGTCATGAAAAATGGTATCAATATTAAGAAGTAACCTCTACCCAGAATCCCGAATACCCGTTTTAACATAAAAATCCGTTTACCGATTCAAAACACCACATAGACATGGACTTGAAATTAATAAATTTGATTAGTTACTAGAGATAGTTTTTAATATTCACAATACAATCTAATAACCCATTTAAGTATACCAATTACCCACCAAGTTACCAACCCGCTAACAACGCAAGTATGTTGCCAATTAGCTTGATAAAACGATAAATAATTCAAATATAAATAATTGTTTCACAAATCCAACACAAGTAGTCAAGATATACTAGTTTGTACGAATCAGAAAAACAAATAATTATATCAAACCGGGCAAACGTTCATCCGAACGGAAGTCACAAGAAGTTTAGCCACTCATGCTTTGTCGTTCAGCTTCGGTTGTCAAATATATAACAAATCATGTTGTGACATGAGCCGCGCGTCGCGGACCGAACTTGAGACACCCCTGCGTGTCGCGGGGATTAACTAATGTACTGACTTCCTGTTTTAAATTGAACCGAAGTGTATTTGACATCCTAGGCGGGTCGTGGAAGCTACTTATGTCTCTGCAACGTGTCGCGAGCTTCATCAACTGAACCGACTTCTAGAAATTCGAATTCTACATCACTGTTGTGTCACGAACCATTCCTGACATCCTTGCACATGTCACGGGCTTGTCCCAATTGAATTTCATTTGTTTCGCAGCTTGCGTTAACCCATCGAATCCATTTTCGACTCGTTACTCTCGTTAACCTCGTTTTAATACCTATTAGCATACAAACATCAACACTTTAAGCAACGAAACTAATATAACTTAATATATATAATGAACTAACAACCGACACTAATTACTATAAACTATGCTTATTTTAACCCGACATCATGACCCATGATGATTGTTTATTTTATATGATGATTCGTTTAGTTCGAATGGTTTAAATCATGTGATTATAATGTTAGGATTGACGATAAGTTCGGTTAAGTCACTAGGGTTGCGGGTATGGGTTAAACCTTGTGTTTTGGAATAATTGCACATGGTTATGCATGATCTTTATTATACATCTTGGCTGCGTTTTATGTACAGATAATGATGTTTAGATGTTATCGTTGATCGCGGGTTCGGGTATGTATCTCGGGTGATGTTTATGGGTTTAACTTGGTGGTTGGTGACAAATTAGTTGCTACATGGTCTTACTTGTGATACAAACATGCTGTGAACTATGTTTATGTGTCTCGAGTTCGATAGTTAATTGTTTGCGGGATCGGGTAACGAAAACACTAAGATGTCCAACAGTTACAGCCAACTTTAATCGGCTAAAACCAGGTCATAACTTAATATATTTAACGAACTAACAACCGACACTAATTACTATAAACTATGCTTATTTTAACCCGACATCACATCCCCACACTTATAATTTTTCGTCCCAAAAAAAAATTATCTGCAATAGAATCACAATTAGAAACAATGGCATCCAATATATTCATTTAATTTATTTAACAAATCAAACCACACGTTAACCAGGATTGCAAGTATACGATCCATCTAAACCCAACCGCCAGTTTCCACAACTCTCTGTTGTACTGTGCTCTCCAATTATTTGTGGATCTCACACTCAAAAGACTTCAACTCCACCTAATCCCATTTCAAGCTTATGAGGTTAAAAGATTTTATCTACCGTCTTATATAAAAAAAACCCTTATGTTATTCCGATTATACTTTGTGATAGATAGATGGATGCTATTGCGAGCTTTACATGTCTTTGTATACGTTCAGTTTAGCGGACACACCCCACACGATTCACCATCCCCATGATTAATGCCATAAAGTTCACATATTTTTATAACTCCACCTAGAGGCTATGTACCTGGTGTGTGTTGGGTGTGATATATTTTTACTGATATTTTAAGCCTTTTTTAACACATTAGTTAAGTTTTAAATTTATAAAACACAATATTCTACTAACACTAAACACACACATGGGCAAGTGCACCCATCGTGAGCGAAGTATAGCGTTGGTAAGATATCGAGGTCGTCCCAGGACACACGAGTTTTTAGTACCTGTTTATCCTCAACGTCTAATCAAATCAAAATTTTTAGAAAAAGGTTTTAAATATGAAAAATAAAAGTTAAAAATGCTGGAAAATAAAAATAAAAGAAAAAACAGATAGACAAGATGAATCACTTTGATCCGACTCGCCTTTAATGTACCCTTTGATAGTTTCCGTACTTTTACACTTTTTAAGAGATTATCTTAGTTATAGTAGTAGGCCCCACTTTTGAAGGTGACGTTACCCTCAACCCAGTGGTTTGAGTCAGCAAGGATACAATCCCAAAGGGTCGTAATATTGAAAGATAATTAATTAAGTTATTAATGCGTAAAGTGGTAGGCCCCTCTTTTGAAGGCGACGTTACCCTCGGCTAAGTGGTTTGAGTCAGCAGGGATACAATCCCAAGTAGCCGGGTTAATGTATTAATAGTAGTTTACATATGAGGGGATCAAGCCATTCGCACCCCCGCCATCCAATACCAGTGGGTATTGAAGGAGGTCCTATTAAGCTTGACCCAGATCCTTGCAGGATCTATACACTGAACAAGTCAAGAACCTTACCAAAACATTCCCTTAACCCCCGACCAGGTCGCCAACATATCTCTATATAGACCGTAGAGATATGAATGGTGAAAAACTTATATTTCATATAGACAGTAAAATAACGCCAAGACACAACGGACAAATGATAAGGAATTTTCACCTTCAACATAAGAAACTAGTTATTAAAGTCATTAATACAAAACCAAATAAAAAGTGCGAAAAGATTAAAAATCAAAAGTATTACACTAAATGCTTGTCTTCACCAAGTGATGTAAGAGACTTAGCCAAACATGGCCTTTGATTGACAAAAACTCTTACTATCAATCTTGGATCCCGAGACTACTACACACACTTTAAGGTGGATGATAGATGATGGTGGTGGATGTGGGTGTTGTAGTGGTGGTGGAGTGGGAGAGGGGTGGTTTGCCAAAGGATGCCTTTGAAGTGAACCAAGTGTGACAACTGTCAAATTTGCATGCATCCGTACAATTAATTAATACTTAATTTGTGCTAAATGACTGTGCTTGATTACAACTATGATTAAATTGCTTTCTGATTTCTGTTACATACATACATATGCATCACATTCTATACTGTCACTCTATTTATTATACACAAACATTAGTGACAACCATGATGCACAAAGCACAGTTAGCACAGTGTACGGATAACCCAGAAAACATGCTGACAATACCAGCACCTAGACAGACAATGTTTTGAGGCCAGTACGAGCCAGAAATGAAGTATCACACTAGGGTAGTGTGTAGGGAAGTGGGAACCATAAAACTGCGTCACTAGGTGATAGTTATAGTGCCAGGAAGTGCCTAAAACATACTTAAAGTGCAGAATTCTGCACCAAATAAACAAAATTCAGCATTTAACAATGCTAGTAAAGTGCAAAAAACTTGGCAAAATAGTCCTAGATACTTTCCAAAGTGTTGGGAATTTAATGTGTCACTAAAAATAATATAAAAGACACTTTGTAGACTAATTTAGCACTTTAACGGATCAACATCCAACCGAACAACCGGACTATACCCGGAACATAAAAATATTGCCAAACACACTGTTTTCACTTTTCTGAGCTAGTTAGGGTCCCCGAACACCCTAAAATACTTTATATTATATAACACACAATAATATACTAACTTAACCTTTCACGTCTAACTAGATAGTTACCATACAATTACAACCCAACCCCCCTACCCCCCCCCCCCCGCCCTACTCGACGGTCATGGGTGGGGACATCCCCACAATTCTTTTTATTATTTTATTATAGTTGTTGTTGGTTAATAAGACACATTACATGGAGGTTAAAGTTGGACTTGGTTTATAAATAAGTTTAGTAGATAATCACCTTCTCTCATCAAACACCCAACTTCACTCACCACTCTCCTTCCTTCTTCCCTCACTTACGGCCGCCACTACCATCCATCACTACCACCACCATCAAGTCTTGTTCAAGCATTTTCCATACACTCAAAGGTGCAAGAGGCCCTACAACTAAGCTTGGTGCACTCGGAAGCTCAAGGACCGCTCTTGTTTTCTTTTATCCACCACTTTTACGCTTTGAAATTCCCCTAGCTTTGTGCTAGTAGTAAGTGTTTTAAATCGTCATCTTGTTCTTATTTTTAGTGGTTAATAGTTGATAGAATGATAAAATGTTAAGAAACTCTAAAGAACATAAACTAATCTTGAACATAAAGGATGAAGAATGGATAAAGAGATGAAGTAGTGTTAAATGATGTTGAAATCATGTTGATCTTGCGTTGTTATGCTTAATACATGTTGTTGGTTAGTAGAAGTAAGCTGGTTCATCATCTAGACTTGCTAGACCATGTTTAAAAACATGAACTAGCAAGATGTAAAGGTTAAAGATATGAAAGATGATGAAACCATCCATACATGAACTTTGAACTTGAATAAATATAAGTTTTCTTGAAAAATAAAGTTGTAAACTTGTAGATCTAAAGATCTATAAGTGGTTTTTCGAAAGAACCAAGTGAAAGGAACGAGTTTTGTTAAAACTTGGATATTACATGAAATAAACACATTTTTAGTGGGTAAACAAGTGTAGGAACACTTGTGTAGAAAGAAACTTTAACAAAGAAATATTTTTAGAAAATGTGACTAGAAGTTGTGAGAATACACATTCTTTAAAAATAAAGCTTTTAAGAAACTAATCATATTTTTAAAGATAACAAGACCTACTAAGTATGTTAGTAATTTACTACATATTTTTACAAACTTTCAAGTTCATAAGTTTATGGTTCATGTTTATTTTTGTCAAGGTTGGTGATCAAAAATTGTATATTGTTGATTGTTAATTGTTTGAATGATTTTACAAAAGAAAATGATATGCTAAAAAGCATGGACACCTCCATTTACAGAGGAAACTCTGGCGAAATTTTTCTAGAATTTTAACACTTAGAAAATATTCTTCTAAGCAAGTGCTACAAGTATATTTTATAACTTGTGTTTCAAATATAAACTTCGCCATAAATTTCGTCACAAAATACCAAGTATCGGAGGTTGGATTTCGTAAATAAAATCGGGTAAATATATATATTTAGAATATATATTTTTTTTACTGAGACACTTGTGTGATTATTTGTATATTTCGTGAACTAGTTATATTATTTTAGGGTGAAATAATATAACTTACAAAATACCATGGAAATTACAACTCCAAAATAACACAAAAAATCACAAGGAATAAATATTTAAGTTACACACATAATATTGTGAAACCGAACACAAAAACGTAACTTATGAAATATTCCGGTATATACTCTTACACTATATTTTTGGTAAATCTTATTTTGGAAATGAAAGGAGTGAAAATATGATTTCGTAAATATTACCAAGTATATCATATTTTTGACAACGAGAAAATATATTATTTTTGGAGTTAAAAATATATTTTCTTAATATATTTAGAAGATATGTAATTTTTGAGAAAAATATATATTTTCTGGGACAATACATGATTTAACGAAATAAGCTTATATATATTTAAGTAAGACTTGAAATATATGGTTTTGAAAATATATATATTGGGAATATATTAACATATTTTTTTATTTGAAACAATACACCGAAATACGACGCCATTACTTGGCAAGATATACAAATACAAAATACGAAAAATACATGTATGAGATACCCCCATCCTTGGGAAGGAAAATGCGAAGTTAAAACACTTGAGAAGTAGGAGTATGAAATATTGTTTAGCAATTAATCCAAACACTAACTAGTGATCATAACTTGGAATAATATCAAGAAATCGTAACTCAAAAACATAAATACTAAGACAAGGCACGACCCGTTCGTCTAATAGACGTTAGACCATTGTAGGTAGTCGTGTTTGCCGCGGAGATTTGGGTTACAAGTACAAAGACGCAATACAGTGAGTTCATGTCCCCCTTTTCTCTTAACTGTTTTCAGTTTTTATACTTCGGGGGTGGAATACATGTTACAATATTTACGGACACTTTTATACATGGTATGGTTAGCTTAAGGAGGGTTTACTACTTAGATCATGTGAGTGGGTAGGTGGAACTTGAGGCCATTAATCCTCATTGTAGGACCGAGGGTCATGAGTGATAGATCTATTTGGGTGTAGCGAGCCCCACTCCTGAGTCCGCTTAGTGGGCTAGGCGGTGACTATGAGCCCGACGCACAAATTTGCTAGGTTTGAGTCTTCCTGCATCACTTCACACATATCATTGGCTTTCCAACCCAATGGTGATCTCTTTTTCCTTAATCGCTACATACCAGGGATTTTCATACATACAGACACATTACAAAGGTTTATACATACTCACTTACTCATGAACTCGCTCAACTTTATGTTGATTTTTCAAACTACATGTATTTCAGGGAATTAGCGGATCTGGCAAAGTATGCATAAGTCAAGCTGCGTTGAATAAGATGTCATCCAGGACAGTAGGTTTGGGAGGTGTAACTCTTACCTGGACGGGCTGCATGTCTTAAACCTCGTTTTTTTAAAAGTCTTTTATTGCGTCTTATGAACAAGTTTTAGACAAGTATGGTTTGTAAAATTATTTTAAGTATCGACTTTTCCAAACACTGATGTTGTAGTATTTTAAAACTTAATGAATGGATGAACGTCTTGTATTTTTATCATATAGCATTGTTATGATTGTTGCTATGGTATTAAGAAGTTACACCAAATAAACCCACGCTTCCGCAAAAGTCAGGGTGTGACAGCTTGGTATCAGAGCCTCGATCATAGCGAACTAGGATTCCTTCTCGAGTCTAGACTATGATCATCAGGGCTCTCACGAAAACGTTTTCAAACATTTTTTTTACATTGCTTACACGAAACGTTCAGATCCAGGGCACAAACATTTTTACAAACAAAAGGCACAAATACACATTTCCAAATTTATATTTATAATTCAGTCTTAGAGGCTGAGGGAGGATCAGTCTTAGAGGCTGAGGGAGGATCAGTCTTAGAGGCTGAGGGAGGATCAGTCTTAGAGACTGAGGGAGGATTTAGTCTTAGAGACTGGGAGGATGGTCTTAGAGACCAAGGATTTAGTCTTAGAGACTGGGAGGATGGTCTTAGAGACCAAGGATTTAGTCTTAGAGACTGGGAGGATGGTCTTAGAGACCAGGGAGTTAGTCTAAGAGACTAGGGAATTTAGTCTGAGAGACAGAGTAGGACAGTCTGGGAAGACTAGGATGACTACATGCTTTCATTATTACTACATACATGCTTAATTGCTAATTATTGATAAACGTGCATATATGGTAGTTGTTTGCATACACTAATCGTTAGTAATTACTATGGATATACATGCTACGCACCGGCACACATGTCACTCTATTTAGAAAATGAGTTATCAGACATTGATAACCCTACGACCACCGCCACAAATAATGAGGCTACAACTGCGCCAGAGATATTTACGTCAGACACTGAGGGTGATCCTGATATGCTGACTAAGGACGAGGACGACTTCCAACAGTCCGCGCTACCGGATTTTGGTGATACTTTATTCTTGCTGATGGTTTCTCTGACATGAATCTTTCTGTCACTCTCGTTTCAGTCCATGACCACTCTATCACTGGTCATCCCGATGGTGGGCACACCATGGCTTCGATCCTCGATGACGCGCCTCCTGTGGACATTTCTACTGAAGGTTGGCTACTCGACAAGCAACTTACGATGACATGTTTCTTGATGGTCCTCCTGCTGACACCCATGATGATAGAAAATTAGACGAGAACACTGTTACTAATTTCACTTCTTAAGACCCCTGTTAACAAGCTACTCTCTGATTCTGGCATGCATTCGGACTCCTTTGAGTCTGTGATATCTGCAACCTTACAAACAGCTGGATTACAGCTTTCTACTACTGACGCAGACGACGATGACATGGCTGCTGCTCTATCACCTGCTCGAGGCACCACACCGTTACACGACCCAGAGCCTGCTCTTGAGCTAGCTTCTGTACCTTTTGGGTCAGCTCAATGTTGCACCTGCTGAACCTACACCTTTACGTGATCACGATCCTGTTTCTTTTTGGTCTACCATACATTGCACACCTTGTACCAGACCCAGTACCTGCACCTATTGATTCTCCTTTCATTGAAACATTTCTGCTGCACCTGCACCCGCTGATGTTGCTCCTATAAAGACCAATGTCCATTGCGCCAACATGTCTATCGCTTTCATTCAAGACATACCCGCACCCCAGGAAGGTACTCCAAGCCAGCACCCTCGTAACGATCCCTTTTGCTACAGCAGCATTTTCTACAACCTCACAGGCTGCACCGTTTGCTACTTTCAACTCTACAGCACTGGACGAGCCATTTCGATGGTTCTTATCAAACACTATACTAACACTAGACCCTTACACTATGGAGGCTACACCATAGATGAATTGCTCCTATAACATCAGCTACAGTCTGAGAACATGAGCCGCAGAACGTTGGAGCTTGAGCAGACACCGCGTTCTCCACCCCGTCTATTGCCAGCATACTTTAATCCCCCACATTTAATAAAGATTCCTTTCGAACTCTCGCCTGCTGCTATTGCACCTTTCCCAAGTTTTGATGCTCGTCTCTCTACCGTCGAGCGGCAAATCATATAATTAATTTGACGTATATACAAGCTCAAGGAGGAGTTTACGCATGCTAGCAGTTACTTTTCTTTCCACCTCCACCTCAGTCACCAGTATAGTTGGTTTCCGGATTATGCGGATTGTATTACATTTGGGTAGGGACACTAATGATAAGCTGAGATTGTGGAGACTTTTGAAGACCACATCTGACTACGTAACTTTGATACACTAACATATTTAATGGACAAGGGTAGGGTGACCCTGTTGATGTGATACATTTTGGAAGACTACACAATGGTAGCCAGGGAATAATGAGAAGCCAATCATCATCAAGCATGCGACAATACTTTGTGACCAATGATCAACGAAAACTCAGTCGCTATGTCTTCGTTAAGCGCATTATTGATCTATATGTGTGTGCTATAATTATAATGCTACGTGCTTACTTGCTATGCTCTCATTAAACATAACTACCAAGTTGCTTGGTTATACTATGATTATACTATTGCTTGATTGGTCGATAAACTATTATGTGTATGTGCATATGATCTCTAAACAACTATATGTACTCACTGAACAAATAAGACCCGACATAACCAATCTTCTTCTTAGAAGATGTCGATACAAGGGAACGTCAATGCCAACAACCTTCCGCCAACAACAGCGGCACAACTACAAGAACGCATCTCACAGGCCATTGCACAGCTCGAGGCCCTTCGCTCCGAACACAGCAAAGGCTGCACCTACAAGCAGTTCTTGGACCACAAACCTCGAGAATTCGACGGCACTGGGGGTGCCTTAGCCTTCGTGCGCTGGGTTGAGAAGACGGATTCTGTTTTACGATTGAGCAAATGTGACCCCGAACATCAGGTCACGTATATAGCTGGACTATTGGTGGATGGGGCTCTGTCATGGTGGAACCTTCAAGTTCGGACAATGGGCGAGACCGCTGCGTATGCTATGACGTGGGACGAACTGAAAGATCTGATGCGTAAGAGATATTGCTCGAGGGCAGAAGTCCAGAAGTTGGAAACAGAACTGTGGAACTTGAAAATGGAAGGACCAAAGATAGCTGAGTATGTGCAGAGATTTAACGAATTATCACAAGTTGCTATGCTCCTGGGGGGACCAGAGTTTAAGAGAATTGAACGTTTCATAGGGGGATTGGCACCTCAGATTCTAAGCCTGGTAACAACATCTAAGCCTTCAACAATCACCGAGGCTATCGACATAAGCGTGGCGCTCATGGAAGAAGCAGTTAGACGAGGAGAATTTTCCACTGCAGAGGAGAAAAAGGAGACTCCTGTAGAGTCATCTGGGGATAACAAGAGAAAGCTCGCAAATTTCAAGATGGTTACCCGGGGGAGTAGCATGAAGAAGGCCAAAAAGGGAAAAGACTACATGGGTATCCTACCTAAGTGCGACAATTGTTTACGTTATCATGTCGGGCGATGTAAATATGGAAAATGTGATAACTGTGGCAAGAGGGGGCATCCTAAAAAACTTGTAGGAAAGATACTGAACATAGTAATGGAGGCCAAGATGGTAGTGAGAATCACGAAGGAAACAACGACAATGACAATTACCAAGGCAGAATGAGCGATAAACAGAAACGTGCTTGAGGTTGTTTAAAATGTGGAAGCAAAAAGCATTTCAGAAGATATTTCCCTAAAAACAATCAAAAGCGTAGACAAGAGTGTTTCCACTGTGGTGACATAGGGCACTTTTGGGAAGATTGCCCAAAGGAGATTAACCAAGACCGTAAAGGAGTATCCAACACCGGAGCTCGGGAAGCTCGCCAGGGTCCAAACATGGCCATCGGTACGTCTCATAGTAGTCTATGTTGCGCGTCTATGCTATTTGGTATTGTTGTCAAACCTTAGCTTCAAAATATACTTGTTTAAGTAGTAAGTAAGATAGATATCCAGTACTCATTAGAACTAGCTTAGGGGAAGCTAGTGGAAGCCAACGCAGTAACTAGGGGCGGCAAGATAAAAACCGGAGAGCGTGAATTTACACTTGATCTGCTGCAAGTCGAGCTGGAAAACTTCGACAAGGTAACCTGGATGGATTAGATATCGAGTGATCGAGCGGAGATTGATACCCACATCCCGATGGCAAACGAAGAAACGATCATGACTCGTGAAGTAGGATACGTCTCTACAAATTACTACGGGTTGAAAGGCACGAATGTTGTTGCGCAAAGGAGGTGTTGTTTTTCTTGGCTCATGTCGGGGACACGGGAGCCGAAGAACTAAAATTTGAAGGTATTCCCGTGATAGGGAAATACCCTGAAGTCTTTCTCGAAGACTTGCCAGAATTATCTCCTCAACGACTAGTCGAATTTCGCATCAGATTGATTCCAGGCGTCGCGCCTGTAGTCAATACCCCTTAACGACTTACACCTTCGGAGATGCAAGGATTGACAGTAAAGCTTCAGAAGTTGATAGAGAAGGAAGATAACAGACCAAAATTCCCTTTTGGGTAACCCCAATTCTGCTCGTCAAGAAGAAGGACGATGATTTTCAAATGAGCATCAACTACCAGGAGCCGAACGAGCTAACCCACGAGAGTCGGTGACTCTTGCTGAGGATTAATGAGCTTCTTACATAACTGACTGTGAGGACCCAACTACTATTACACGAGTGGTCGACGATCAAGTGTCGTCAGCGGTGAATTCGGGAAGAAAGTATACCGGGGAAAATTGTGGGACAATGACTTGTTCTTAGCAGTACACAAAAATGGTGCCTCCTACACAATGCACAAACCAGATCTACACGGGATACGAAATCTGGAGGATCTAGAAAACATATATTTAGGACCTTTGGGAACCCAGGACCAGACTCGTAAGGGTTTTTACTTAGGAACCATATCTGTCAACTCAATCCACCATCATTAACCTGACAAACATGTCATTTCAGTTAACAAAACCGAAAGTACTTAAATTTTCTTTCGTTGAAATCTTCACTTTTGCTTCTAGCAAGTAGATGTTTGCATCTCTACTCCCCTCAAAGCAGTTGCATCACGTTGATTCTCTTCGCTGAGAGCGAACACACGTTTGCTACGTATACTTGGTCACTTCTTCATTTTGGCAGATACACACTGCTTCATTACTTGAAAACTTATATATAATCCATGCACCTTTTGCTACGCATGAGGTTTCATTTCGAATAAACGCTTCATTAAAGTTCGAATATTACGTTGCTAAATCTAATTACTGGTTTGTGATTCGAATGACCTACGTTATTGAAATTGTTGGCTCCTTTGCTATCAAGTCAACACACTCTCTTGAAACTTCTTTTATTACAAATTACATTCATGGTTTATTTTGTTACCATGTCGATATTTCCTTTGTTGATAAATACGATTATTGCCGGGCTACACTGAAATTAAGTTCGATTGCTTGAACTTATCCACTTCGCATATTCAGTTTCAGACGTCATATGATGTATTGGGAGCATCATATTCAAATATTTTTACAAAGATTCTTTCATTTCGAGTCGTAGCAGATTCGGTTGGTCTACGACTCCACTAAATCGTTTGATTTGTTTCAATACCTCGCGGTGATATTTTCACAAAATTGAAGCTTGTGCTAATTTGGTTACTCACTTCATACATGGGTTTAATTGCATATTTATTTGTTAACAGTCCATTTTGATATTCACGACCAAAGCAGTCTCAACACAGTTGTGTGTTAAGGCAATGGTACATAGATTCATTTCATAAGCACCATGTACCTCCTAACGATTCTTTTGTTGTCAATCGAATGCCTTACGGTACTTAATACTTTTTCGTCTTCGATCAAAAACAATGGCTCTTAGATGTTCCATACTCAACTAAAAATTCTGTGACATTGTGTAAATCAAATCTTCAGGCTTGTTTCGGTACACTTTCATTTGGTTTAAAACACGGTGAACTTGTTCAGTCACCACTATTATTGAATTATGTCATTGCGACACCCTGTGGCGTCATTACAAACTTGTAGCTTGTGCTAATCATAGTCAGCCGTTTCACGCAAAACTACATATACTTTTGTTTGACTTGTCGTTTAAACATTTCTGATGCAACTACTAATTAAGGCAAGGATACACCAGATTCGCTTGTATTCACTCGGCGTATTCTCGCAATTCAAAATTTTCAACACACTAAATCTTACCATTCATCTACTCGGGAGTTGACAGACCATTTTACTATTTCATTTGAGTTGATGATTTTGAATTCATATAGCGGATGCTATGGTTCGTGAAAACTCGTTTGCATTTTCCGATCGATCGTTTGAGAATCTTTTTAGTCAAAACTCCTCTTTTGTGGAACCCCCCCTGCTAGCAGGATTACACTAGACTATACGTCAAATACGTCTTGTACCCTTGACATCAAATGCTAAAATCGCATACCTTTTAACCGTAGGATTCGGGTTGTTATGTATTCTTGGACTCACCTGATGAGAGTAAGGTTGATTCGTTTTGGAGATTATCTACCTCGGTATTAATCATATACATACATGTGTGACGTAACCATAAGGAGTTAAGGTAGTACAAATTTCGAGAACGAAATTTTCCTAACGGGGGGAGAATGTGATAACTGTCAAATTTGCATGCATCCGTACAATTAATTAATACTTAATTTGTGCTAAATGACTGTGCTTGATTACAACTGTGATTAAATTTCTTTCTGATTTCTGTTACATACATACATATGCATCACATTCTATACTGTCACTCTATTTATTACACACAAACATTAGTGACAACCATGATGCACAAAGCACAGTTAGCACAGTGTACGGATAACCCATAAAACATGCTGACAATACCAGCACCTAGACAGACAATGTTTTGAGGCCAGTACGAGCCAGAAATGAAGTATCACACTAGGGTAGTGTGTAGGGAAGTGGGAACCATAAAACTGCATCACTAGGTGATAGTTATAGTGATGGGAAGTGCCTAAAACATACTTAAAGTGCAGAATTCTACACCAAATAAACAAAATTCAGCATTTAACAATGCTAGTAAAGTGCAAAAACTTGGCAAAATAGTCCTAGATACTTTCCAAAGTGTTGGGAATTTAATGTGTCACGAAAAATAATATAAAAGACACTTTGTAGACTAATTTAGCACTTTAGCGGATCAACATCCAACCGAACAACCGGAACATAAAAATATTGCCAAACACACTGTTTTCACTTTTCTGAGCTAGTTAGGGTCCCCGAACACCCTAAAACACTTTATATTATATAACACACAATAATATACTAACTTAACCTTTCAAGTCTAACTAGATAGTTACCATACAATTACAACCCAACCCCCCTACCCCCCTACTCGACGGACATGGGTTGTGGGGACATCCCCACAATTCTTTTTATTATTTTATTATAGTTGTTGTTGGTTAATAAGACACATTACATGGAGGTTAAAGTTAGACTTGGTTTATAAATAAGTTTAGTAGATAATCACCTTCTCTCATCAAACACCCAACTTCACTCACCACTCTCCTTCCTTCTTCCCTCACTTACGGCCGCCACCACCATCCATCACTACCACCACCATCAAGTCTTGTTCAAGCATTTTCCATACACTCAAAGGTGCAAGAGGCCCTACAACTAAGCTTGGTGCACTCGGAAGCTCAAGGACCGCTCTTGTTTTCTTTTATCCACGACTTTTACGCTTTCAAACTCCCCTAGCCTTGTGCAAGTAGTAAGTGTTTTAAATCTTCATCTTGTTCTTATTTTTAGTGGTTAATAGTTGATAGAATGATAAAATGTTATGAAACTCTAAAGAACTTAAACTAATCTTGAACATAAAGGATGAAGAATGGATAAAGAGATGAAGTAGTGTTAAATGATGTTGAAATCATGTTGATCTTGTGTTGTTATGCTTAATACATGTTGTTGGTTAGTAGAAGTAAGATTGTTCATCATCTAGACTTGCTAGATCATGTTTAAGAACATGAACTAGCAAGATGTAAAGGTTAAAGATATGAAGGATGATGAAACCATCCATACATGAACTTTGAACTTGAATAAATATAAGTTTTCTTGAAAAATAAAGTTGTAAACTTGTAGATCTAAAGATCTATAAGTGGTTTTTCGAAAGAACCAAGTGAAAGGAACGAGTTTTGTTAAAACTTAGATATTACATGAAATAAACACATTTTTAGTGGGTAAACAAGTGTAGGAACACTTGTGTAGAAAGAAACTTTAACAAAGAAATATTTTTAGAAAATGTGACTAGAAGTTGTGAGAATACACATTCTTTAAAAATAAAGTTTTTAAGAAACTAATCATATTTTTAAAGATAACAAGACCTACTAAGTATGTTAGTAATTTACTACATATTTTTACAAACTTTCAAGTTCATAAGTTTATGGTTCATGTTTATTTTTGTCAAGGTTGGTGATCAAAAATTGTATATTGTTGATTGTTAATTGTTTGTATGATTTTACAAAAGAAAATGATATGCTAAAAAGCATGGACACCTCCATTTACAGAGAAAACTCTAGCGATTTTTTTCTAGAATTTTAACACTTAGAAAATATTCTTCTAAACAAGTGCTACAAGTATATATTTTATAACTTGTGTTTCAAATATAAACTTCGTCATAAATTTCGTCACAAAATACCAAGTATCGGAGGTTTCGCAAATAAAATCGGGTAAATATATATATATTTTTTACTGAGACACTTGTGTGATTATTTGTATATTTCGTGAACTAGTTATATTATTTTAGGGTGAAATAATATAACTTTCAAAATACCATGGAAATTACAACTCCAAAATAACACCAAAAATCGCAAGGAATAAATATTTAAGTTACACACATAATATTGTGAAATCGAACACAAAAACGTAACTTATGAAATATTCCGGTATATACTCTTACACTATATTTTTGGTAAATCTTATTTTGGAAATGAAAGGAGTGAAAATATGATTTCGTAAATATTACCAAGTATATCATATTTTTGACAACGAGAAAATATATTATTTTTGGAGTTAAAAATATATTTTCTTAATATATTTAGAAGATATGTAATTTTTGAGAAAAATATATATTTTCTGGGACAATACATGATTTAACGAAATAAGCTTATATATATTTAAGTAAGACTTGAAATATATGGTTTTGGAAATATATATATTGGGAATATATTAACATATTTTTTTATTTGAAACAATACACCGAAATACGACGCCATTACTTGGCAAGATATACAAATACAAAATACGAAAAATACATATATGAGATACCCCCATCCTTGGGAAGGAAAATGCGAAGTTAAAACACTTGAGAAGTAGGAGTATGAAATATTGTTTAGCAATTAATCCAAACACTAACTAGTGATCATAACTTAGAATAATATCAAGAAATCGTAACTCAAAAACATAAATACTAAGACAAGGCACGACCCGTTCGTCTAATAGACGTTAGACCATTGTAGGTAGTCGTGTTTGCCGCGGAGATTTGGGTTACAAGTACGAAGACGCAATACAGTGAGTTCATGTCCCCCTTTTCTCTTAACTGTTTTCAGTTTTTATACTTCGGGGGTGGAATACATGTTACAATATTTACGGACACTTTTATACATGGTATGGTTAGCTTAAGGAGGGTTTACTACTTAGATCATGTGAGTGGGTAGGTGGAACTTGAGGCCATTAATCCTCGTTGTAGGACCGAGGGTCATGAGTGATAGATCTATTTGGGTGTAGCGAGCCCCACTCGTGAGTCCGCTTAGTGGGCCAGGCGGTGACTATGAGCCCGACGCATAAATTTTCTAGGTTTGAGTCTTCCTGCATCACTTCACACATATCATTGGCTTTCCAACCCAATGGTGATCTCTTTTTCCTTAATCGCTACATACTAGGGATTTTCATACATACAGACACATTACAAAGGTTTATACATACTCACTTACACATGAACTCGCTCAACTTTATGTTGATTTTTCAAACTACATGTATTTCAAGGAATTAGTGGATCTGGCAAAGTATGCATAAGTCAAGCTGCGTTGAATAAGATGTCATCCAGGGCAGTAGGTTTGGGAGGTGTAACTCTTACCTGGACGGGCTGCATGTCTTAAACCTCGTTTTATTAAAAGTCTTTTGTTGCGTCTTATGAACACGTTTTAGACAAGTATGGTTTGTAAAATTATTTTAAGTATCGACTTTTCCAAACAATGATGTTGTAGTATTTTAAAACTTAATGAATGAATGGATGAACGTCTTGTATTTTTATCATACAGCATTGTTATGATTGTTGCTATGGTATTAAGAAGTCACACCAAATAAACCCACGCTTCCGTAAAAGTCAGGGTGTGACACCAAGCACCCCTATTTATAGCCTGAACAGAAGCCCGGACACGGCCCCGTGGCCATCTTTCTCTTTTTTCATTAATTGCAATTGTCTGGATTAGGCTACAAACGCCCCCGTGTTCGCTGGGCACGTCCCCGTGTGCAGAAGCGTATCTGTAATATCAAGATTTGCAAGATTCTGCTAATCTTAGCGTTGACCATGCCCCGTGCTGAGTTGGGCACGCCCCCGTGTTGGGAATAGAAGCTTCTACAACTTTGTCATTTTCTGCAGACACCTGACCACACCCCCGTGTCCGCTTGGCACGGGGTCGTGGTCTGCCTTCTGTTTCTTTGTTTTTGCTCGTGAAGATGCTGCCGAGGGGTCGGACATGCCACATTTATTTCTTTTCTTTGTATTTATGTTAGCTTTTGTTGCATATTTGTTTCTTTTGTTCATTTAAGCTCATTCGGTTCAGAAAATACAAAAGGAATACAAAAACACACTTTTTCTAACATTAGTACTAAAAAGGGTTAGTTTTATGCCTCATTTGATGTAATTTATATGTTGCATTTTACGCACATCAAATACCCCACACTTGAATCTTTGCTTGTCCTCAAGCAAAACTCTTTATTATGTGGCTTACACACCCAAATGGAATGGGTAGAAGATAAGTTTTGGGCTTGTCTTGAGTGTCGGAAATCCAAGATCTTTATTGGGTTTTATTTTTATATTGTTTACAATTCTATTTGTTATAATTTATTTAGAACGTTTCATAAGAGAAATTACTTATTTGGGCATAACATGCCTCTTTAAAATTCCATTTATATACAAGTTCACATACCTCACGGGAGATCACTCAACACTCGGCCGTTGATGTATTTTTGTGAAACACTCGAAACCGGCATGGAACTTACTTCTACCATATGCTTGCCAAGCAATCAATCATCCTCCTTTTTAACTATAAACCTTTGTAAATATCAAGAGGACTTGGCGAAGAGTTAGGCTTGGGTTAAAGGTAGGTGGTTTTGGGTTAGTGGTTAGTAAAAAAAAGGCTAAAAGCGTAAAAAGCGTCGGTCGTCGTAAAACTTTTTTTTGTGACTTGTATTCAAACTAAGCATTTTTATGCCTCTTTAAAATTCCATTTATATACAGGTTCACATACCTCACGGGAGATCACTCAACACTCGGCCGATGATGATTTTTGTGAAACACTCGAAACCGGCATGGAACTTACTTTTACCATATGCTTGCCAAGCAATCAATCCTACTCCTTTTTAACTATAAACCTTTGTAAATATCAAGAGGACTTGGCGAAGGGTTAGGCTTGGCTTAAAGGTAGATGGTTTTGGGTTAGTGGTTAGTAAAAAAAAGGCTAAAAGCGTAAAAAGCGTCGGTCGTCTTAAAACTTTTTATTTTTGTGACTTGTATTCAAACTAAGCATTTTCAAACAAAGTTTCTTTGAGTAACTTGTTTGTTTATTGCTAGACTTCATTTTTTTTATAAAGAACGTCACAAGAAAACCGAGTTTTTTACTAAAATAAAAGGTTTAAAATTAAAAGGTTTTGGTGGGTAAAGGGTGTTTGTTTTGTGGGTTTAGAAACGAAAATGTTTAGGCTCAAAGGGGTTAACTAGGGGGATTTTGGGTAGGTGATAAAAAATGAAAAATAATGGTGTTGAAAGAAAAATGGGTTAGTCCTAATGGCTCTATCATTTACTTACTTGGGTTTAAGTTGGTAAGGACCGTGAATGTATCGTCATGGCAAGTTCTAGAGTCGTAAGAAACCAAGCGGCTATTCACATAAAAAACGAAAAAATGAGCATTTAGTTTAAATATGTATGCTTGTATGCTCAATAAAGGCTCAAAACTCACTTTTTGTGGGAATGGGTTTATAATGTGATCAAGTATATATAATTAAATTTTAACTAGATTTGTCATGTCGTTTCATAATTTTCTTATGTTGGTTCTTTTTATCACAACGCTATCGGTTGTAAATTTGTAAAAATATAAACTTTTTAGAACTTGTTATTCCCAAATTAAACCAAAACAAGTAAAAAAATGAAAAGTTTTTGAAAAAATTTTGGGGTGATTAGCGGTTTTAATAGAGTTTTGTGTAAGGCTTGTTATTAGGACTTGCAAAATTCAAGGTTTAGCATCCCCCACACTTAAATTACACATTGTCCTCAATGTGTCCCAAAAATAAGTTTTTAGGTTCATTGAATGTGTAAAAAGGTGTTAAAAACAAGGTTTAGGTGTTACTGGGCATCTGCCCACGGCCTCGTGCTGGGTGAGCACGACCCCGTGGTCAGAGTGCCAATAACGAAAAATTACAGAAGGTGAACACGGGGGCGTGCCTGGTGGACACTGCCCCGTGGTGGGCAGATTATAAAGAAACAACAGGTACAGGGTGATGGACACGGGGCGTGCTGGCTGGGCGCGGCAACGTGGTGACAATTTTCAATCTTTGAAAACAAGTTTTGGCTTTCGGTTCTGGTTTCCGGGCTTATGTAGCACTAGTACTTAGTGCTCCCAAGCCTCCTAGATACCTGTTTATGCTTAAATACCACACCACACAAATAACAAACATCCAAACATACCACAAGTTTATCATCCACATCACAAACTAAAAAAAAATGCAGGAAAGTAAGTGTGTTAACGGAAAGTAAATTGTTCAACATTGGCACGCCGGCCAGATAATTGTTTTTAAGAGCAAGGGGTTAACCTGTTAAGAGCTTCAACCGTGTCACATCACCTCCAACGCCTTCATCTCAATCCATGTCTTCATCCTCGTCATCTCCTCCTTGATTCGCCATGTACTCTCGGATGTTGCTGATGTCATCTTGCATGTCGGAGATGTTCATCTCTATTGCTCCGACCCGGGTGTACGTGTTGCTGGCCATTTTGTAGGTGTTGCAGGTACACAAAAGGTTTTCCTGCAAGAGATCATGTAAACTTTGAAAATTAGAAAAACCACCCCCTTGAGAGGATGATTTGCCCGCATCGCCATGATACTGATACAGGGGAGGACGGATTTGTGGGGCGTGAAGGACGAGAGCCTACTGTGGGTTCCAAACATGTCCCTGAACCATTTGAAATCGAACCGTCCCGTCACCCACTTCATTGATAATTCCCATTGAACGGCATATGAGGAAGTCCACCATGCCCGACCATGGGCCCTTCTTGAAGTTTTCTCTTTCTTCATTAATTGCAATTGTCTGCATTAGGCTCCACACGCCCCCGTGTTCGCTGGGCACGACCCTGTGTGCAGAAGCGTATCTGTACTATCAAGATTTGCAAGATTATGCGAATCTTAGCATTGACCACGCCCCGTGCTGAGCTGGGAACGCCCCCGTACTAGGAATAGAAGCTTCTACAACTTTGTCATTTTCTGCAGACACCTGACCACGCCCCGTGCTGAGCTGGGAACGCCCCCGTACTAGGAATAGAAGCTTCTACAACTTTGTCATTTTCTGCAGACACCTGACCACGCCCCCGTGTCTGCTAGGTACGGTTCGTGGTCAGCCTTCTGTTTCTTTGCTTTTGCTTGGGAAGATGTTGTCGAGTGGTCGGGCATGCCACGTTTATTCCTTTTTATTTGTATTTATGTTAGTTTTTGCTGCATATTTGTTCCTTTTTTTCATTTAAGCTCATTCAGTTCTGAAAATATAAAAGGAAGACAAAAGCACACTTTTTCTAACATTTATACTAAAAAGGGTTAATTTTATGCCTCATTTGATGTTATTTATATTTTGCATTTTACGCACATCAGTACCGCATGAGTCGCTATACTCACGGCAATACCATAGGCTTCGTTTTTACTCTTTTTTTTAATATATATGCTCAAATGGATTGATGGAATATTTTTTTCAGGCGCCACACTGTTTCGGATTTGCTTTCACAAAAAGAAACAGGTGTGCCAATTAATCGGTAAAACATATAAGTTTTTTATTTATAACGTACCTTTTATACTTTCCACAGTTTCAGCTTTGTCACAGCTCCTAAGGCGAGAACCCACAAAATTCCTAATTTAAGGTATATTATATTGATCCTAAGAAACCTTTCAGCTGGTTGGGCCTACCCACATATCCTAAATTAGACGTGTGACCGACTATTTATTATCTCATATATATAGTAATCAAATGCCAAGAACTGATTATACCTATCATTTTCCATTTATTGCAAAAACTTTCTTGAAACATTTTCTATTTTTTCATTTTTTTTTTTTTTTGAATTTTGAATTTTTTTCAATTTTTTTTAATTTTTACGACACTGTCACTAACTAAGACACAACTAGATGCTAGTCTCCCTCCCCACACTTATTTCCTTCATTGTACTCAATGGAGCGAGAAACTATAGACTCAGCTAAAAATATATATCAAAATACAGAGATAAATGGAACAGACTCCCCTGTTTTGATGCGGTTGAATCCATGTGAGCCTTGTTCCACTGCAACCGTATAGCATTTCGTTTGCGGCTGCTTCAACATTGGATACTTGACTTGAAATCAGTCGAATCACTTTCGTCCAAATGGAGATCGAGTAAGGACAAAATTGATCGAAACTTGCAAAATTAACACTCGCAAGCTCCCAAACAGGTTAAACAGTTAGTAACAAAGAGAAAATGAGTGAAAACGAGATCCAGATGACATCAAACAAGGTTGGGTAATAACAAAATTAATTTTCTCTCGGACCGCACCCCGTTGTACGTCACGACATGCTCTCCAAATCCTTCCGCATATCGTGGGACTGCACTAATTGACTTTTATTTTGACTCGACGCCCCGACGATCAACCGGCCTACTTTTCGCTCAAACTTACTTCAAATAACACATCGACTTCATTAAACCTTTTACTCACTTTACGCCTCAACAACACACGTACCATTTATCCGCTCATAGGCCCTTTTCTATAATCCTAAACGCCTCACACACTTACTATCCACCACTTACTTGCTAACTATGCTTGTCTAATCAAACATACACAACCTTGTGACTTATATTCAACTCTAACTTCACAATGACGCAACGAGCTCAATTTATCAATTTCCACCTCTTTTTATGCGCTACCCACATCACTCAAAACACATTACTCTTCTCTTTTTTACTAGCCAATAATCATGATTTCATCCTATAATTAACCTAAATCACTGTTTTCAAACATCTATCAACTCAAAAACACACTTTCTCACATAGTTTGAACTATACCCACCCACATCCTGCCTAACCGAGCTCCTAAGACTAAGCGGTATGGGGGCCGGCACCCGGCGAGGCCCGGCGCCTGTCCCCCACACCGGCCCCCTGCTTCCGTTCCGTCGTCCTCGGCTCCCCACAGACGAAGTCGACGTGCCACTTTCAAACAAATAGCCGTTATGTAACGGCTAGAATTATTAAAAAAAAAAAAAAAAAAAAAAAAAACCTTTTTCACTTTAAATATATACCCATTCTTCTTCCATTTTTTATACCATTTCCTCAATATTTCACCCATTCTTCTCCCATTCTCATCCATTTTTATAAAAAAAAAAAAAAAAAAAAACACTCCCATTTTTATACCAATCTTTTATAAAAAAAAATATCTTTTCATCCACAATGGCATCTAATTCTTGGTGGTCCTCGTCTTCTTCGGACGAAGAGGAGATGTTTTTCGCAAACGCTGTGGTAAAAGCGGCGCAGATTCTTTTGGAGGAGGAAGAGGAAGATGGCTCGTCTGAAAACGTTATTACCAGACGAATACGGATTAACAGAGACCGCGAAGGTTTGTCATTAATAAATTTTATATATTTATATATTTCCTCGTATTTATATATTTTTTACGACAGGAGCGCACGAGAAATTGGTGAACGGTTATTTTTCGGATGCACCCCTTTACAATGCCGACATTTTCAAACGAAGGTTCCGAATGAGTCGCCGGTTATTCACACGGATTGCTGATGATTTGGCGGGGCTAGACCCGTTTTTCACGCAACGACCCGATGCTCGGAATTATGAAGGGTTCACCACGTTACAAAAGTGTACTGCGGCCATTCGCCAACTGGCGTACGGGACAGTGGCCAACGCTTTGGACGAGTACTTACAGATGTCGGCAAGAACTTCGCGGGAATGTTTGTATCGGTTTTCCCATAATGTGGTGAAACTGTATAGCAAACAATATTTGCGGAAACCAAATGCGTATGATGTTCAACAGTTGTACCAAGCTCATGAAGCAAGGCACGGGTTTCCGGGAATGCTTGGTAGCATTGATTGTATGCATTGGGCGTGGCATAACTGCCCGACTGCGTGGCGAGGCCAATACACGCGAGGTGATCACGGCCATCCAACCTTAATACTTGAGGCCGTGGCGTCACAAGATTTGTGGATCTGGCATTCTTTCTTTGGGCTCCCTGGTTCACTCAACGACCTCAACGTGCTATATCAATCGACGATCTTTAGCGATGCCGTTAATGGAATCGGTCCGGACACCCGTTTTACAGTTTCAGGGGTTGAGTATATACGCGGGTATTATCTTGCTGACGGAATATATCCGTCTTAGTCTACAATTGTCAAGACTATTTCATTTCCCGAGGACGAAAAAAGGAAAAAATTCGCCAAGCGTCAAGAAGCTGCAAGAAAAGACATCGAACGTGCTTTTGGTGTTTTAAAAAAAATGGGCCAACCTTGAACAACCGGCACGTGCGTTCACACCGAAGAGGTTGCGCCTTTGTATGTACGCTTGCATTTTGCTCCATAACATGATTATTGAAGACGAAGGTCGGGCGATTTGTGAGTATGATGAGAATGCATCTTACGGGAATACTGTCCCAGTAGATCCGACGCAACAGGATTTAAACTCGTTCGCGCTAACCAACGACTACACGCATGCAAACCTTCAACAGGATTTGGTAGAACATATATGGAACAACGTAAACGTCGGGGACGGTGACGGAGACGAAGACGAAGACGAGTAGTGTAATTTTTTATTTTTATGAAATGTAATTTTTTTTTCGGAAATGTTTTTTTTTTTATTTTTAGGAAATGTAATTTTTTTAAGTTATGAAATGAATTTATTTATGTTGTTTTATGTTGTATTTTTTAATTTTTATTAAGTTAATAAAAAAACTTAGGAAATTATAAAATATTAAGGTGGGGTAGCCCCATCCTCCACCCCCCTCAAAAGTGAAGGAGGCCCATCCCCTATGAGCCGGTGATGTGGCGCTTACGTGGCGGCCCATCCTCATGGGGATGGACCTCACCATACCCTCTAGTCTAACATCTCTGTACTCAAAGTCTCAAACATGTATTTTTTTTTTCAATAAGCTATATTTAACACTCAATAGACAATTTTCACAAATTCAGCATCAAAGCATGAAAGATTTTATACAATCATAAAAAATTAAGCCTTCATACCTGGTTTTCACTTGAAGCTGACAATTAGAAGAAAACTCGAACAAGTATTGTTCAATCAAACTCGGGCAGTGCTGGGTGGTCGATCGGCGGTTGTGGGTGACGACGGTGGTTTGCCGTCGTGGGATCAAGGTGGTTGGTGTTTTCGGTTGACAGTGAGTATGGCGGTCGAGGTAGGATGCCGGCGTCAATCAGTGGTCATGGTGGTCGGCCGGAGTGTAACAGAGAGGTGGGTATAGGTATCGACGGTGATCGGAAGTAAAGAAGGTGAGTATGAGGGAAATCAATGGTGGTTATCGGTGGTCCCCAGCCGTCGATTTGTCTTCTCCGATGAGGTAATCGGAGGTGGTAAAGGTAGGTGGTTGCTCGGATGAAGGTGATTGATGAAAGCCGTGGGGGATCGATGGTAGTAGATAGGGTTATTGGCCAGTGAAGAAGATGCAAGTGAGTAAAAGGGAAGAAAGGGTTTATCGGGAAGACGCAGAGAAGAGAAGAGGAGGAAGAGTTTTTTTTTTTTTTTTAAGTGAATAGACCTGATTTGACTCCGGAGTCCGGATAAGGGTTTTATTTTATGAGGTGATAACCGCGACTCGCCGCAGGGGTAATTAGGGCTGTAAACGAGCCGAGTCGAGCCGAGCTAGGCCCGACTCGAACTCACAAAGAACCGTAAAATTTACTACATAAAAAACCCTTAAAAATGGATTTCTTTGGGCCATAATTGCAATTTAATTTAACCATATGGCTAAATATGCAAGTATAAATAGTTAATTTACTCTATACATTGTTTTACCTTCTTTTATAAGAGAGATACTCCCTTAGTTTTTGTTTTCTAAGCGATGTTGGACAAAAAAATGAAGAATGTAAACCTTATCGAGCCAGCTCACGAGCTAACGAGCCGAGCCAGGCCAAGCTCGAGCTCGGCTCGTATACAAACCGAGCCGAGCTAGCTCGTTTTCAACCGAGCCAATTTCGAGCCGAGCTTTCTTCGAGCGAGTTTTGAGCGAGCTGCGAGTCACAAGTTTTTTGAACACCCCTAGGGGTAATGAAGACTCCCGCGACCCGCGGGAGCAGTTTTTTAAAATAATTTGACTTTTTTACTGCCATTTCGGCAACACGCGGAAGAGATTGTTGATTCCCCCCGTGACACGCGTGTGACCCAATTTTCCAGCAGTTTCAAACAATTTTTGGCTCTAATGCCATAAAAAAAAATTGTGTTTTTCACCTCCAAAAACCCCCAAACGCGTATGATGTTCAATACACGCGAGGTGATCACGGCCATCCAACCTTAATACTTGAGGCCGTGGCATCACAAGATTTGTGGATCTGGCATTCTTTCTTTGAGCTCCCTGGTTCACTCAACGACCTCAACGTGCTATACCAATCGACGATCTTTAGCGATGCCGTTAATGGAATCGGTCCGGACACCCGTTTTACAGTTTCAGGGGTTGAGTATATACGCGGGTATTATCTTGCTGACGGAATATATCCGTCTTAGTCTACAATTGTCAAGACTATTTCATTTCCCGAGGACGAAAAAAGGAAAAAATTCGCCAAGCGTCAAGAAGCTGCAAGAAAAGACATCGAACGTGCTTTTGGTGTTTTAAAAAAAATGGGCCAACCTTGAACAACCGGCACGTGCGTTCACACCGAAGAGGTTGCGCCTTTGTATGTACGCTTGCATTTTGCTCCATAACATGATTATTGAAGACGAAGGTCGGGCGATTTGTGAGTATGATGAGAATGCATCTTACGGGAATACTGTCCCGGTAGATCCGACGCAACAGGATTTAAACTCGTTCGCGCTAACCAACGACTACACGCATGCAAACCTTCAACAGGATTTGGTAGAACATATATGGAACAACGTAAACGTCGGGGACGGTGACGGAGACGAAGACGAAGACGAGTAGTGTAATTTTTTATTTTTATGAAATGTACTTTTTTTTTCGGAAATGTTTTTTTTTTATTTTTAGGAAATGTAATTTTTTTTAAGTTATGAAATGAATTTATTTATGTTGTTTTATGTTGTATTTTTTAATTTTTATTAAGTTAATAAAAAAACTTAGGAAATTATAAAATATTAAGGTGGGGTAGCCCCATCCTCCACCCCCCTCAAAAGTGAAGGAGGCCCATCCCCTATGAGCCGGTGATGTGGCGCTTACGTGGCGGCCCATCCTCATGGGGATGGACCTCACCATACCCTCTAGTCTAACATCTCTGTACTCAAAGTCTCAAACATGTATTTTTTTTTTTTCAATAAGCTATATTTAACACTCAATAGACAATTTTCACAAATTCAGCATCAAAGCATGAAAGATTTTATACAATCATAAAAAATTAAGCCTTCATACCTGGTTTTCACTTGAAGCTGACAATTAGAAGAAAACTCGAACAAGTATTGTTCAATCAAACTCGGGCAGTGCTGGGTGGTCGATCGGCGGTTGTGGGTGACGACGGTGGTTGCCGTCGTGGGATCAAGGTGGTTGGTGTTTTCGGTTGACAGTGAGTATGGCGGTCGAGGTAGGATGCCGGCGTCAATCAGTGGTCATGGTGGTCGGCCGGAGTGTAACAGAGAGGTGGGTATAGGTATCGACGGTGATCGGAAGTAAAGAAGGTGAGTATGAGGGAAATCAATGGTGGTTATCGGTGGTCCCCAGCCGTCGATTTGTCTTCTCCGATGAGGTAATCGGAGGTGGTAAAGGTAGGTGGTTGCTCGGATGAAGGTGATTGATGAAAGCCGTGGGGGATCGATGGTAGTAGATAGGGTTATTGGCCAGTGAAGAAGATGCAAGTGAGTAAAAGGGAAGAAAGGGTTTATCGGGAAGACGCAGAGAAGAGAAGAGGAGGAAGAGTTTTTTTTTTTTTTTTAAGTGAATAGACCTGATTTGACTCCGGAGTCCGAATAAGGGTTTTATTTTATGAGGTGATAACCGCGACTCGCCGCAGGGGTAATTAGGGCTGTAAACGAGACGAGCCGAGTCGAGCCGAGCTAGGCCCGACTCGAACTCACAAAGAACCGTAAAATTTACTACATAAAAAACCCTTAAAAATGGATTTCTTTGGGCCATAATTGCAATTTAATTTAACCATATGGCTAAATATGCAAGTATAAATAGTTAATTTACTCTATACATTGTTTTACCTTCTTTTATAAGAGAGATACTCCCTTAGTTTTTGTTTTCTAAGCGATGTTGGACAAAAAAATGAAGAATGTAAACCTTATCGAGCCAGCTCACGAGCTAACGAGCCGAGCCAGGCCAAGCTCGAGCTCGGCTCGTATACAAACCGAGCCGAGCTAGCTCGTTTTCAACCGAGCCAATTTCGAGCCGAGCTTTCTTCGAGCGAGTTTTGAGCGAGCTGCGAGTCACAAGTTTTTTGAACACCCCTAGGGGTAATGAAGACTCCCGCGACCCGCGGGAGCAGTTTTTTAAAATAATTTGACTTTTTTACTGCCATTTCGGCAACACGCGGAAGAGATTGTTGATTCCCTCCGTGACACGCGTGTGACCCAATTTTTGGCTCTAATGCCTTAAAAAAAATTTGTGTTTTTCACCTCCAAAAACCCCCAAACGCGTATGATGTTCAACAGTTGTACCAAGGTCATGAAGTAAGGCCCAGGTTTCCGGGAATGCTTGGTAGCATTGATTGTATGCATTGGGCGTGGCATAACTGCCCGACTGCGTTGCGAGGCCAATACATGCGAGGTGATCACGGCCATCCAACCTTAATACTTGAGGCCGTGGCATCACAAGATTTGTGGATCTGGCATTCTTTCTTTGGGCTCCCTGGTTCACTCAACGTGCTATACCAATCGACGATCTTTAGCGATGCCGTTAATGGAATCGGTCCGGACACCCGTTTTACAGTTTCAGGGGTTGAGTATATACGCGGGTATTATCTTGCTGACGGAATATATCCGTCTTAGTCTACAATTGTCAAGACTATTTCATTTCCCGAGGACGAAAAAAGGAAAAAATTCGCCAAGCGTCAAGAAGCTACAAGAAAAGACATCGAACGTGTTTTTGGTGTTTTAAAAAAAAAATGGGCCAACCTTGAACAACCGGCACGTGCGTTCACACCGAAGAGGTTGCGCCTTTGTATGTACGCTTGCATTTTGCTCCATAACATGATTATTGAAGACGAAGGTCGGGCGATTTGTGAGTATGATGAGAATGCATCTTACGGGAATACTGTCCCGGTAGATCCGACGCAACAGGATTTAAACTCGTTCGCGCTAACCAACGACTACACGCATGCAAACCTGCAATAGGATTTGGTATAACATATATGGAACAACGTAAACGTCGGGGACGGTGACGGAGACGAAGACGAAGACGAGTAGTGTAATTTTTTATTTTTAGGAAATGTAATTTTTTTTTCGGAAATGTTTTTTTTTATTTTTAGGAAATGTAATTTTGTTTATGTTATGAAATGAATTTATTTATGTTGTTTTATGTTGTATTTTTTAATTTTTATAAAGTTTTTATTAAGTTAATAAAAAAAACTTAGGAAGTTATAAAATATTAAGGTGGGGTAGCCCCATCCTCCACCCCCCTCAAAAGCGAAGGAGGCACATCCCCTATGAGCCGGTGATGTGGCGCTTACGTGACGGCCCATCCTCATGGGGATGGACCTCACCATACCCTCTAGTCTAACATCTCTGTACTCAAAGTCTCAAACATGTATTTGTTTTTTCAATAAGCTATATTCAACACTCAATAGACAATTTTCACAAATTCAGCATGAAAGATTTTATACAATCATAAAAAAATTAAGCCTTCATACCTGGTTTTCACTTGAAGCTGACAATTAGAAGAAAACTCGAACAAGTATTGTTCAATCAAACTCGGGCAGTGCTGGGTGGTCGATCGGCGGTTGTGGGTGACGACAGTGGCTGCCGTCGTGGGATCAAGGTGGTCGGTGTTTTTGGTTGACAGTGAGTATGGCGGTCGAGGTAGGATGCCGGCGTCAATCAGTGGTCATGGTGGTCGGCCGGAGTGTAACGGAGAGGTGGGTATAGGTATCGACGGTGATCGGAAGTAAAGAAGGTGAGTATGAGGGAAATCAATGGTGGTTATCGGTGGTCCCCAGCCGTCGATTTGTGTTCTCCGATGAGGTAATCGGAGGTGGTAAAGGTAGGTGGTTGCTCGGAAGAAGGTGATTGATGAAAGCCGTGGGGGATCGATGGTAGTAGATAGGGTTATTGGCCTTTGAAGAAGATGCAAGTGAGTAAAAGGGAAGAAAGGGTTTATCGGGAAGACGCAGAGAAGAGAAGAGAAGAGGAGGAAGAGTTTTTTTTTTAAGTGAATAGACCTGATTTGACTCCGGAATCCGGATAAGGGTTTTATTTTATGAGGTGATAACCGCGACTCGCCGCAGGGGTAATTAGGGCTGTAAACGAGCCGAGCCGAGCTAGGCCCGGCTCGAACTCACAAAGAACCGTAAAATTTACTACTTAAAAAACCCTTAAAAATGGATTTCTTTAGGCCATAATTTCCATTTAATTTAACCATATGGCTAAATATGCAAGTATAAATAGTTAATTTACTCTATACATTGCTTTTACCTTCTTTTATAGGGGAGATACTCCTTTAGTTTTTGTTTTCTAAGCGATGTTGGACAAAAAAATGAAGGATGTAAACCTTATCGAGCCAGCTCACGAGCTAACGAGCCGAGCCAGGCCAAGCTCGAGCTCGGCTCGTATACAAACCGAGCCGAGCTAGCTCGTTTTCAACCGAGCCAATTTCGAGCCGAGCTTTCTTCGAGCTTTTTTCGAGCGAGTTTCGAGCGAGCTGCGAGTCACAAGTTTTTTGAACACCCCTAGGGGTAATGAAGACTCCCGCGACCCGCGGGAGCAGTTTTTTAAAATAATTTGACTTTTTTTACTGCTATTTTGGCAACACGCAGAAGAGATTGTTGATTCCCTCCGTGACACGCGTGTGACCCAATTTTCCAGCAGTTTCAAGCAATTTTTGGCTCTAATGCCTTAAATTTTTTTTTGTGTGTTTTCACCTCCAAAAACCCCCAAACGAATTTTTATGATAAAGTTTCAATAAAACGTACTTGGGGCTCCTTTTTTTCGTCAATTTCCTTTCGTCTCATATCCCTGAAACACTCCGAAGGTATACTGAAAACAACCGAAAAATGTCCAAAAACGCTCCAAAAATCAATTTTTCTAGGTCGATTGTTTTATGTAAATATATAAGCACTTTGCCCTACCCCCAAACAAGTGTGTGTTGCCCTCAACTGCACTAAAGCTTAGCCAAACCTCCTCAGACTTCCCCACACTTGAATATTTACACGATTAGACTCGAAGAATTAATTAAAATTAACTAACTAACTAACTACGAAAGCAAAAATAAAAACAATGTTGGATCGTTGTGTGACCCGAATGAGTCTATCAGAAGAGTTTTACATCAATATCAAAGGCGGAATCAGTGATATCAACGTGATTACAACTTGATTCTCTCTAATTATCTTCTTTTATTGATTTCAAAGCTTTTACAGATCAGTTGACAAATCGGCAGCACCTCGGCTCTGAAATCCGAAAGTTACAAATGATGAACCAGGCTCAGGTATATATAGAGGAGGTGGTTTCGTACGAAATGGGCAAAGGCTCATTTCGTGCGAAATATCATTGTGTCATTTCGTACGAAATAGCCCTTGCTATTTCGTGCGAAATACCCCTTTAACATACAAAACCTGTTTTCTAACCTGCTGAGCACTGGTTTATCCTATCTAGACACAAGTCTCTACAAAGACGTAGTTAACAGACATTTATACACCAACAGACTCCCCCTTGGATGTTGACGAAGTCTTTAGCTTCGAGTCTTCAATAAACTTTAGTCTTGGTCTATCTTTTCACTTTTTCCAATTTGTTCTGACACTGTATGCTTCCTTCAATCTCTATATCATGTTATCTTTCAAACTCCCCTTTGAATGTTGATCCAGAAATTTAACTCCCCTTTTCGAAGACTCCACCTTTCGATCAGCTGGGATTTTGAATTCTGGCTCAAACTTTATACTTTCTATGCCATGGGGATCTTGTTTCCTGTTTCTCAAGAATATAACATTACAATCTATTGACAATTTGATTTTAGTTTTATCAGTTTTAAGAAATCCACTTAAGTCTCCAGATCCAAATTAATGACCCTGGATACTTAATTTGTCTACCAAGTCCAACTTAATGACCTTGGATGACCTGAGACAAAACCAAACTGACATTTATTCAATGTTTTTCAAAACAATATTCTGAAAATAACAAGTTTCAAATTAATGAACTTGTTTAAACTTTTTATCTTTCAGGTTAAACATATTAAGCTCCCAACTCATCTTCCAGCTCAGAAACTTCCTGCATCTTCTGCAAACTGCGAATCTGAAGATCAGCTTTCCACTTTGATTTGTCGGAAAATAAAACAGAAATGTAAAATCTTTTTGGATTTGGAATAGAGAATCTAAACTAGAAATGAATTACAGAAATGAAATGCAGTAAATGTAAACTATTTACAAACATATTTTTGGTGAGCGTGTTAGGGAATCATATCAGCTGTCGACAAGTCACAAGTACCGTTAAGCTTTGATTTCATACTCAGCATTAAACAATTCACTTAGATTGTCGATATACTGATCCATTTAAATTCTCACACAAATTTCAATCTGTCCAGGATACGAATTAGGTGTATTAAAAAACTTAAACTCATTCATGTGTCCCACCTCTTGAATATACTCCCGTATCCATATCCCAATATTCAGTCTTACAGGCGAGTATACCACAGATGATATCTGTAAGGGGTTAAATGCGAGACCGTGAGAGCTCAGGCTATTGCTTCCGCAATATCAGAGAGATTACGGTTCGACTTTAGGTGTGTCCCCTTTAGAGGATCTTTTTTACAACAGCACATGATTAGCAATTTTCAATGTTTCATCATTTTTATGCTGAGGGCAAGCTTTTATTTCAAGCAGCAGTAAAGTATTATACGGGGACTAGGCCATTGCTTCCGCATTATCAGAAGTCCCGGGATAATACCCCAGATATCACTGAGTATAAAGACCTAGTATCTCAGAAAGAGGGATCTTTCAAACAAGATTTCAGGGGTTACCTATATATCCAAGTAGTGTTCCCCACGAAATAAGCAAGTAATGATTTAGGTTTATATCCCAAACAAATCTACTAAATGTGTAAAAACCTACCGGCATATCATCAGCGAGACTGTTTAAAACTTTTAAACTTCCCATTTCTTTAGCATACCGTAACTGTCAAGCTGATGTACTATCATTTTCCCTTTTTACACAAGCTCTTTTTCAGTTTTTTATTGTTTTTGTATTTTAAAAATATCTTATGTTTTTGGATTTTTGAATTTTTTACTGTTTTTGTATTTTCTGAAAATACAACCTACCTCCCCCTAAATACCAAAACAGGTAAAAAATCGACAAACCATTGCAGATTGCTTCTCAACATCATCTACAGTGGTACCTTCATCTACGCCAAGAATCTCCTCCGACACCGATAAAAGCTTCATACCGTTCAGTTTTAAAAGATATTTAAAACGAGTTTTATCAAACGCTTTGGTATGTAAATCAGCTTTTTGTTCGTCAGTGTAGATTTTCTCAATTCGTATCAACTTCTTCTCGAAACAATCGCGAATGAAGTGATGACGAATTTCAATGTGTTTCGTTTTAGGGTAATGAACAGGATTTTTAGTAATGTTTATCGCTGCCTCATTATCAACAAAGATAGGGGTGTTAATAAATTGCAAACCATAGTCTCTCATCTATTGCTGGATCCACAAGATCTGAGAGCAGCAACTACTAGCAGATACGTACTCAGCTTCACATGTGGATAAAGCAACAGAGGTCAGCTTCTTGCATTGCCAGGTGACCAATCGTGGTCCGAAAAACTGGCACCCCGCTGTTGTTGACTTAGCATTAACTTTGCAGCATCCGAAGTCAGAATCAGAATACCCTTCGAGCGTTAAATCGCCTTCTCTTGGATACCACAATCCTAATGATGGAGTTCCTTTCAGGTAGCATAATATCTGTTTCACAATCACCATATGCGAAGATCTTGGGCTTGAGTAAAACCGCGCTGCGAGGCAGGTTGGATACATAATATCGGGTCTTGAAGCTGTCAAATACATCAACGAACCGATCATGGAACGATATAGCGTTTCATCTACCCTTTCTCCGGTGAGATCTAGGTTTATCCCATGATTTGTCGCTAATGGGGTGGAATTTTGAGACATTCCTGACATTCTGAATTTCTCCAGAATATCATGAACGTACTTTGTCTGATGTATGAAAATTCCCTCGGGTAGTTGATCAACTTGAAGTCCCAATAAGAACTTCTTCTCACCCATCGATGACATTTCAAATTTTTGCTTCATAACTTTTTCAAAATCTTTGCAGAGATTTTCATTTGTTGACCCAAATATGATATCATCCACATATATTTGAACTATCAGAAGATGTCCGTCGACTTCTTTGGTGAAGAGAGGGGCATCCACTTTTCCACGAATGAAGTTGTTGGCTAGCAAGTGTTGAGACAATGTCTCGTACCAAGCTCTCGGGGCCTGGTGTAAACCATACAGCGCTTTATCCAGTAAATAGACATTGTCTTTGTGGATTGGATCGGTGAAGCCCGGTGGCTGTCCGACATATACCTCCTCTTTTACCTTCCCATAGAGAAACGCCGATTAAACATCTAGCTGAAAAACTTTAAATCCTTTCCAAGATGCAAATGCTAGGAAGATTCTGATCGCTTCAAGTCTAGCAACTAGAGCATATACTTCAGTGAAATCTATACCCTCCTGCTGTCTGAAACCCTGGACTACGAGTCGAGCTTTGTTGCGAATAATAACCCCTCGATCGTCTCTTTTACACTTGAACACCCACTTGGTGTTTATCTTCATGTGACCATCAGGTAAATCCACCAATTTCCAAACACCTAACATCTCAAACTGACTCAGCTCCTCCTGCATCGCGTTGACCCAAGAATCTTGGGTAAGTGCCTCCTTATATGTTCTCGGTTCAATCTGCGAAATAAAACAACTAAGTGAAAACTCAGTTTGTAACGGAGCAACTATAGAATAAAAACAAGTAAGGCCTTGGTCAATTTGTCATCTTGTGCAGACGCCTGATTGTAATTCTCCAATGATCAACTCCTCTGGATGGTATGAAAGAGTTCGTGGCATCACCTCGCCTGGAACATCTACCTCGCCTTCCAAATTTGTGACATTTTGATTTGCACCTTGTTCACTGACTGGAATTATTTGACTTGAAATCTGGATCTCCTCCCCCTTAGAATCTGAATCACCACGATCAAATACTGGCATATTATCATATTCTAGATTATCATTGACTGCCGTCTGATTATCAAGAGCATGTTCATGTTCTGAAGATTGTTGAATATCATCATGTTCTCCAGCATTACTTGGACCAGCTTCATTATCATTTGAAGTTTGCCGTTGACGATTAAAAGACTCTGCTGGGAACCTTTCTTGTGATGATTCATACTCTCTTAGAATATCCAACTCGTCAAAGAACTCTGTTTCTTCCTCTCTTTCTTCCTCTATGTCAAACGAATCCCACAAAGTATCGTAATTAAAACGCCATGAGTCGCCTGGATTCTGAGGTGGCATGGTATAACCTTGACACTCAACATTATGAGCTTCGATGATCCACTTCAAACTTGGAACAAAGACTCTTTTCAATGGACTTGCATAACCCACGAAAATTCCTTCAATGCTCTTTGGACCAAACTTTCCAAAAGGTTCTAGAACTGTACAGGGAGATCCAAACGGTTCCAGATACTTCAGGTTTGGTTTGCGGTTATTGATCAGTTCAAAACATGTCTTGTTGAATTTCTTCACTGTAAGAACCCGGTTGAGTGTATAACAAGCGGTTGACACTGCTTCTGCCCAAAAGTTGACTGGTAACTTCGAATCAGCAAGCATTGTTCTGGCCGTTTCAATTAGCGTCCTGTTCTTTCGTTCAGCTACTCCATTTTGCTGTGGAGTGTAAGGCGCACTAAATTCATGCAATATACCTCTCTCATCACAATATTCTTCCATCTTGCTATTCTTAAACTCTGTACCGTTGTCACTTCTGATTCTTCTGATTCGAGTTCGGTACAAGTTCTCAATTTTTCTGAACAGCGTCATCAAACTCTCATACGTCTCATCTTTTGTCTTCAAAAATGATACCCATGAAAATCTCGAGTAATCATATGTTACTACTAGACAGTAGAGATCACCAGTTATGCTTTTGACGTTCACTGGACCAAAAAGATCCATATGAAGTATCTCTAACGGCCTTGAGACTGAGTTGATTTTCTTTCCGGGGTGTGATTTCTTCTTTTGCTTGCCTTTGATGCAGCTAATGCACTCCCCCTCAAGATGAAAACCTTTCACATGAACACCAGTTACTAAGTCGTTATGCACCAGGTGATTCATTTTTCGTAAGTGAATGTGGCCCATCTTTCGATGCCACAATTTTGATTCTTTTTCCGTTGCTCTTGACATAAAACAATGAGCCTGACCCGTGGTTGTAGTAGCTACACTCATGTCCAACACGTACAGATCATTGACTCTAGGTGCTCTCATGATAATCCATTCTTCGGGAACAACAAATCCTGGTTTCAAGATCAAACATTCCTTATCTGTAAAGTGCGTTGTATACATACGATCACAGATTCGAGAAATACTCAGCAAATTATTCTGCAGCTCGGCGATGTAATTCACTCTTTCAAACGTTACAATACCATTGAATAGAGTTCCTTCACCAACTATTCTACCACCTTGATTGCCTGCAAATCCCACATATCCTCCATTAAACCCTCTAACATCGTAAAGTAGGGTTTTCTTCCCCGTCATGTGCCGAGAAGCTCCACTATCCATAATCCATCGTGAAATGGATCTTGGAAGCTCCTGCACATATCACAAACACTTAGTTAGATTTTGATGCCACCCAAACCTCTTTTGACTCAGTTAACTTGACATTGAGGTGAGTTTTTGCAATGTATAGTGGCGGAAAGTTTTTGTCATTCATCTTTAAGCTCTCTTCAGATCCAACCTTAACCTCTTTCTATAAGAAAAATTCATCTTTCTGAGGTTGAACAAGTGATTGGTCTCTCTTTAGAACATCCTTCTTCTCAGAAGTGAGCATTTGTTTTTCAAGTTTCTCATAGTAATCCAAAGGAACATCCATCTTTACCGGTGTGGTAGAAGATGATTGTTTTTCCGACTCAGAAACCTTTGGTTTTGGAGAACTTGTTTTCTTTTCAACAACTTTTGGCTTCCATATTTGTTGAGACGAAGCAACCTTTTTGTAAAAATTGTCAGTTTTAGTTACCACATTCTTTACAGGTTCAGTTTTGATTTTCGTGTTTTCATTTTTCAAAACTTTCTTCTCAACAATCATCGGAGCTTTGTCTTTTGCATCAACTTTCTTTTTCTGACTCTCAACAACTTCAGACTTAGGCTTTAAGTTGGTACACTTTCATGCAATATGTCCAACTAGATTGCATTTGAAGCATGTTCGAGTGTCAACAACCCTACTTGTGCCTTCGGTCTGAGGCTGTGAGGCCTTTTTCTCAAAGAATTCTTCATTTGATTTTGAAAAAAATTTAGATTCTTCATCAGAAAGTGAACTAGCACTTGAACTTTTCACAAATACGTTCTTCTCAACAAACTTCTTATTTTGAAAATTCTTTCTTTGATTTTTCTTACCACCCTGATAACCACCCGACCATCTGTTTTGGTTGTTATTATAAAAACGCGGTGGTACAACAGGTTTTTTATAGTAAGCTTTATCTTTTTCAAAGTTTAATTGTCTTTCAGAATGTTTCAAACATTCGATCTCAGACACATCAATCTCAATCAACTTAAACACATTTCTCAATTTGCCAACATTCACATTCTCCAAAGGAAAATCACGATCCGAATACAACTTATCAGATCCCGCCATCTTGTACATCACGAGATTAGGTTCTTCATTTAAGTTGTTTTTGGATGTTGATTTTGGAATGTATTTGTCCAGAAAACATTCTTCATCCTCAACTGAATCACTGTCAGATTTCAAAATATTTTCAGCCATGCTTTTAACAATTTCTGATTGAACACTATCATCAGATGATGATGAAGAAAATGTAACATCAATTGTGTCTGGAAGTTTAATCTCAAGTGTTTCATCATCTTGAACCAACCCGGGCTTTTTCTTTGAAAAATTATTTAATACTAGCGGTGGAACCTGCTGATACCCAACCCCAGTTCCGTCCGAATAAACATCTTCGCCAGCTTTGTTCTTCCCAATTGGTTTAGGAACGATATGTTGAAGAACAAAACTTGCTAAGTTGTAACTGTTGAGTTTCAGATTGATGCGTTCATTTTCAATCTTAGCTTCTTCAAACTGAAGCTTCAACTTAGCAATCTCATCCAATTGTTGGTTGATTTGCTCTTCTTTCACCCTGAGAACTCCAGTCAATTGCAAATTTTCTTTACTTGTTTTACCATTTCTTTCATCAGAATCTTTTACCGTTCTTTTTAACTTCTCATAATTTTCTGAAATTTGACGGTTTTCATGAATCAATTTTTCATTTTCTTTCCTAATTCGTTCTACATCACTTTTATCATTTTCAAGTTTCTCAGTTAGATCTTTTAATCGATCATTTGAAGCTTTTAACATTTTGTCTCGATTTAAGATCTGACTTTCAACATCTCTGACTCTTCCTGTCAGTTCTTCAGTCTTTTTACCACTGAGGTAAGCAAGTGTACTACAAACCTTGCAGTTTTTCATGCAATTTTTGCAGTCACTGTCACTTTTGACTTTCTTACCTGACTCATTGGTTGAATCATCAGGACTGACCTTGCTTTTAGACTCAGTTCCAGATTTAGAGTCTACCTCAAGCTCTTTCGCAGCAAGCACTTTGTCAGCCATTTTCTTCAAATTTTCTGCAGTGAATTCTTTCGACGTGTCAATAATCCCGTCATCAACTTTCTTTGGCTGCGACTCTTTCTCTTTCTCTTTCTCTTTCTCTTTTTCTTTTTCTTCAGCTTCTCCTCCTCCCCACCACATTCTCTGTCTTGCTTCTTCTTCTTCAACAATTTGCTCGGTGAGAGTTTAACACTGATAGATGAAGGATCAACAGCTATATTTCCTTCAGAATCCAGATAGCATTCTCGATCAGCATCCCATCTTTTTTCATTCTTTGGCTCTTTCCATATTTCATAAATTCTATGTTTCCTGAACTGGGCTGAAACCTTCCTGTTGATATATTTCACTTCTTCTGTTCGTGTATCTTTGAAAGGAACAATCTTTGTCACGAATGCATAACCTACTGCATCTTCTTCTGGTAGCAATTCACTCCAATCGAATCCCTCATTATCATGAATAACAGCAAGTGCTCTTGATTTTTCTTTGGGGTATCTTCTAGCTGCTTCATTCTGGGAGGTTCAGACTTGTTTTGATGGTAGATTGCTCTTCTATAATAATCCTCTCTGAATGGATTTGCAGTATCAACAGCAGGTGCGTTTCGACATTCACGTTTAAAATGCCCCTTTTGTTTACATTTAAAACATGTGACTTTTGATTTATCAAAACCAAGCTTTGTGGAAGGTCCGCCAATTGAGTGTCTACCTGTAATCTCCATGAACCTTTGTGCCCTTCTCACCGCACTTGCCATACACCACCTGATATCGATCAACTCCATCTCTTCTGGGTCGATCTGATCATAGTCCTCCTTGCTGAGATTGGTGTTTCTGATTTTTCCTGCAACAAGGCTTTCATAAGATTCTAAAACAGAAGCTAAAAACACCATTTGTTGTTTGGCAGATTCTTCACTGAAATTTTGTGCATTTTTTAAGTCTACTGCTATATTGCATTGGAACAAGTTCTTTGAAGCTGACTGTTGTTGTTGACTTGAAGCAGTTGAAGATGATCCTCCATAATAACCGCTGCTTGGACTTTCTTGATTTGACATGTTCAAATTTTCTGCAGAGAAAGCTGTCTTCGGAGACACAGTCTTCGGGATCATACTTCCTCGATAATACAGCTCAACATTCTGCTGGTATGAAGAGTTGTTAACATTGTTTGATTTCCTGATCTCCAATTCATGACTCTCCAATCTTTCGATTAATAGATCAACTGTCAAATCTTCTGTCTTCACGGTGTTCTTCAGCATTAAAGCAAAGTACTGCCAGTCTTTCTCATCAGGAAGTGAGTCAAACAATTTGTCAACCAATTCTTCCCGAGTGTACACAATTCCGTGTCTTGCAAGTTCCATCTTTAAATGACCAAATCTTTCAATCATCTTTGACACAGACTCGTTTTTCAAACACCCAAACAAATCGAATTCTTTTCTTAACAATTTCTTTTTGTTTTTAACAATCTCAGGACTACCCACACATTTTATTTTTAGTTTTGCCCATAGATCTCTGGAATCTTTATACTCAATCAACGATATAATGTCATCCCTCACAGATTGATGAAATAAGGCGACACATTTCTGCTCTGCAGTGAACCTCTCTATTTCAGACGTATCTAAATTTTCATAATCTGTTCTTCCCATATCAAAACCATTTTTCAAACTCTTCCAACTGAGATATGCAAATGCCTTAAGCCACTCTTCAAATCTGGTTACCCATCTGTTATACTCCTCTATAGCCATCAGCTTGGGCGGTTTGTTGTATGTGCCATAGGCACTATCTACACTCAAAGCATCAGAAAGGGTTTTCTTCGCATTCGAATTTAAAGCATTTTCAGTTGTGTTATTTGTTGTATCATCTCCTGAGCTTCCCGTGAAAGCAAAAGCATCACTGAACGGGTTCAGAAAATCATCCATCTTCAAGTACCTGAAACAATCAACAAACACTTAGAAAAAATTTTGTGATTTTAAAATCAGTTTCAAACGAAATAGATTCAAACGAAATGAATCAATTTTCAAACGAAACAAGTCTCAAACGAAATAGCCCTCAAACGAAATAGACTTCACGCGAAATGACTTTCAAACGGAATGCCAAATTGGTACGAAATAGTAGTCTTCCAAGCGAAATGATTATTTCGTGCGGAATAGTCAAACGAAATCACCCTTTTCAAGCGAAATAGCAACTTTCAAGCGAAATAGCGACTTTCAAGCGAAATAGCGACTTTCGTACGAAATGAATGTTGGTTTCGTACGAAATGAAGATCAGGCTGTTGATTCCGTGCGAAACACTAATGTCTATTTCGTGCGAAATGATGATGACATCAGCATATCGGCCACCATTTTGTCAAATTGATCCGGTTTTTGGTCGATTTTAGGTCCAATTCTTTCAACGATTCGTTAAAACTATGTTTTACGTGATATATGTGAAATTCAATCCATTTTGACCGTTAAATTTTGTTAATTTTGAAAAAGAAGGTGTAGAAGTTAGATTTTATGGTGAAAACAAGCTGAATCGGTATGAACTCTTCTTCCTGAGCTCTGATACCACTTGTTGGATCGTTGTGTGACCCGAAAAAGAAGGTGTAGAAGTTAGATTACAACTTGATTCTCTCTAATTATCTTCTTTTATTGATTTCAAAGCTTTTACAGATCAGTTGACAAATCGGCAGCACCTCGGCTCTGAAATCCGAAAGTTACAAATGATGAACCAGGCTCAGGTATATATAGGGGAGGTGGTTTCGTAGGAAATAGGCAAAGGCTCATTTCGTGCGAAATACCATTGTGTCATTTCGTACGAAATAGCCCTTGCTATTTCGTGCGAAATACCCCTTTAACATACAAAACTTGTTTTCTAACCTGCTGAGCACTGGTTTATCCTATCTAGACACAAGACTCTACAAAGACATAGTTAACAGACATTTATACACCAACAAACAAACGAACCTTAGGATGTGTTGGTGCATATGTCTGTCAACTTCATCTTGTATCGAGTCTTGTAACTAGATTGATAGACCAGGACACGTAGTATGAGAGAAACGGGAAACTGAGCTGAACCAGCATGTTCATGCGAAGTGACCAGTTCGTGCGAACTGGCCAGTTCGCATGACCTGGACCAAGTCGTGTGAAGCTGTTTCATGCGAACTGGTTCTCCCTATAAATACTAGGTCTTGGGTCTTCATTTGTAACTTCTGATTCCGGTAGCGAAGCTCTGCCGAAGTGTCACCAAGCCTGTAAAACGTTCTGAAATCAATACAATCGACATATAATCTACTTCTAAGTGCATATCAAGCTGAATGAAGATCAAATTAATGAATTCCGCCTCTGATTTGGTCTTGAACTCTTCTGATCGACTCGTTTTGATCGATTCCCTGATCCTACAAGTGGTATCAGAGCACAGGAGGAAGAGTTCTTACCATTTCAGCTTGTTTTCAAGGATAAAATCTGATTTCTACTCACTTCTACTCATTTTCTACACATTTTCTTCAAAATTTCAACGATTTCACGGATAAAATGATCTGATTTTCACATTTAACACGTAAAACACAGTTTTAATCAATCCTTGAAAAAATCAGACCTAAAATCAACCTAAAACTTCATAAAATTTGACAAAATCATATCAGATCGTTCGACAATGGTTCAGATTGTGTGACATCATCATCAGTTCACACGAGTTGCTCTCCAGATCGTCTGAAATAATTCAGTTCGCACGAGCTGAATAGTCCAGTTCGCACGGAGTGTTCAGGTTGTTTGAAAAAGTATTTCAGTTCGCACAGTTTGGGCAGATCGCACCAGTTCAGTTCGCGCGGTTTGTTATCACATCAATTCGCACGAGGTGAATTAAGGTCAGATCGTTTGAGAGAGTTCCAGTTCGCACGAATTGAGATTATTGCAGTTCGCACGGATTGAAATTTGTGACCAGGTCGTTTGGAACTTACCAAGTCGTTTGAAAATCAATTCAGTTCGTTTGAAAATCTGTTATTGTGAATTTTTTGAAACCGAAACATGGAAAACGAATTCTACAACACATTTGCTACTCCGATCACTATGGCTCAGAACGTGAACTTAGAAAATGAAATGGGCACCATGCAAAAACCGCCTAAGCTCATGAATATCGAGGAGTATAACGGATGGGAGGAACGTTTCGAAAATTGGGTTCAAGCGAATCATTTGGATGCGTGGGAATGTGTTGAACAACGATATCTTAAACCAATTGATGAATACGGAGAGGTTGTTGCTATCAAAGATTTAGATGATGATGAGAAAAAGAAATACAAAAGTGAAAAGATGATGATCAGTATATTGCAACAAGCTATTAAGGAAGACATCTTGATTTTATTGCAACACAACGGAAGTGCACACTCAATGTGGAAAGCACTAAAAACGAAGTTTGTTGGAAGTCAAGATATGATCAAGAACAAAAAATTGTTTTTGAAGAAAGAATTTGATCTATTTCGTGGATTAAAAACTGAAAACACCAAACAGATTATAGAAAGATATTGCAATTTGGTGGTTAACATGAAACGATTAGATATCAAGAAAGATAGAGAAGAATGGGTTGAAAAGTTGGCCGATGTGTTACCACAAGATGTTTGGGGCATGTATCTTATGATGTTGAAGAATAATGATGATTTTTCAAATCTATCGTTGAGCAAGTTTATTGAAAAACTCGAAGTTCAAGAGATAGAACAACGGAAGATGGCGAAAATGAAGGACTTTAATGGTGAACAAGACATTGGTCTGTACTACAAAGGAAGCACGATTGATAAGACCAACATTGCACCAAAGATAGAAACAGCATTTAACGCAAACAATTCTTCTGGAGGGTCATCTCAAGGATCAAACAACAATAAAGGATTCTCTTCATACCCATCATTCGATCCAAATCTTTCAGCAACCAGTTCTAAACCACAAAGTTCATACAACAGTAATGGCCAAGTACTACAATGCAACATTGCATTACGTCTTCAGAATGGTCAGAATTTCTCAGAAGAGGTTGCTAAAGGTCATATGTCTTTGTTGGTGACTGTTTTAGAGTCATATGAAAGTTTGGTTGCAGGAAGGATCAGAAATCCTATGTTAACAAAAGAGGATTACGATCAGATTGATGCTGAGGAAATGGAGTTAATGGACATAAAGTGGTGTATGACTAGTGTATTGAGAAGAGCTAAGAAGTTTAAACAGATCACTGGAAGAGATGATTTTCGTGATGCTGGAACTTCACCTTTAGGTTTTGATAAATCTAAAGTTACTTGTTTTCGTTGCAGGGAAAAGGGGCATTTTAAGCGAGAATGCACAAATCACGAAGCGAGTGGAGCTCAAAATCCATTCGGCAACAATGATTATCATCGAAAGGAGATTTATCATCAAGTTGTTCCGCATCAACAGCAATCGCCACAACCTGCACATGCTAGGAAGGATCTGATCGAAGACCCATCAAAGAGAGCTTGTTATGGTCTGATAGATCAAGATGACGAGAGAATTCCAGAAGGTTTCAATTGGGATGATTATGATCCTAACAGACCTTCAAATTCTAAAGCATTTGTTGCTCAAATTTTTGAAGATTCAACTGCTGAAGAAGAAATGGCGTATGCTTATTATGAATCTCAGCAATTCAGTCCGAAAAAGAAAGAAGAAGAATCAGTTTCAACAAAAAGGGCTTCAAGAAAGCACCAATCTTTGATCACTCATCAGATAAAGAGAGTGATGATGATAGTGAAGAAATTCGAAAACTTGAATATTATAAAAGAAAATTTTCACCTGATAGTGATGATGATAATTTGTATTTTGCAGGTAAAATGGAAGAGATCAAAGAAAGCCAAGCTGCTAAAAAGAAGAATTCAAAGGCAGCAACTGTTAAAGAAAAGATCAAACCTGAGGAAAATGTTCATGAAGTAAAGAAGCAGGTTAAAGAAAGTCCAGCTATCAAGGTTGAGAAGGAAGCTGATACTGAAAAGATGCTTGAGAAATATGAAAACTGTGATACTGTGAAAAGGCACAACAACAAATTGATTCATAACATGAACAGACTGAAAGAATCTTAAGTTGTTTTAAACAAAGCTATGAATCAATATAACAAGTCAAGCAATGAACAAGCCAAAGCTATGAAGACACTCAATGGAGCGTTCATGACAAAGCAGAAAATCATCAATCAGTACATTGAGAAATGTGCTGAACTTGAACAAAAGTTGGAAACTCAAAGGATAGAAACTGAGAGGGTAAACAGGTTATTAAAAAGTTATTCATGTGCTTCTTACGTGATTGACAAGATTTATCCTACAGTAGAAGGCATGAAAGCGTTTGAAGAGAAGAAGTCGGAAGATATGGATACTGGTAAGAAACAAAGTGTAAATTATAACAAGTGTCCACCTCCACTTGAAGAAGGATATTCTCCACGAAATCCGAATTCAGAAAGAGTAAAAAAGGCAACCAATTTAAAGTGGGAATCTGAACCTTCAGATGGATTGCCAGATAACATTGATGTCACACTCACATCGTCTGACACTGATCATGAGTCTGAGTTAATAAAGAAAGTGGTCGATCAGGTGTTGGATAAGGATGAGGAGTCAAAGTCAGAGTCAAAGTCTGAATCTGAGATTTCAAGTCCAACAGTTGAAAAAGGAAAATGGGTTTATAATAAAGATTTTCTGATGTCACAAAATAATTTGAATGACGAAACATTCAAAGTAGCATATACTTTGAATGATTCCGAAAATTATATTCTGATGAAGAATTTCCAATAAGAGGTGTTAAAACTGAAATGATTAACAAGGTTTTCAAATTAACAGAAATTAATATTTCTGAAATAAAAGATGTAAATCTTACTAAAAAACCTAAAAAATACACCTCAAGAGTTCAACAAAGATTAAACAAGAAAAAAGGTTACAGTTCTGGTTCTGGTTATCAAAAGAAACCAAACCATAATAGTAATTTCAAAAAGAAAGGATTAGGTTTTATTCCACCTGAAAATCATAAAAATGAGAAACTTTATAAACCAAAAACTGTATTTGTTTCAGGAACCAGTTCTGAAGAAGAAAAAGAGAATGTGTTCAGAAAGCAGACGAACAAAGAATTCCTTGCTAAGAAGCAAGAGGGAATGAAGAATGATGTTACTCAAAAGAAGGAAATGAGAACCTGTTATCAATGCAAAGTAGTTGGGCACATTGCATGGAACTGTCCAAACCAAACAAAACAGGGAGTCTCTGAAAAATTGAAAGAAAAGTTGGTTGAAAATGAACCACCAACCGAACAATTTAAAGTTTTCAAAAATTCAAAATTTGAGGTTGGTGAGAGTTCAAAAGGTTTTTACAAAAAGAGAGTGAATCTTAACAATCACAAGTGGGTTGTTAAGAAACCAGAGGTTAATTCTGGCGATGAATTTGTTTCTTCAGAAGCAAAGGAGCCACTTTCTGGCGATGAATCTGACTCGTCAAAACCAGAAGAGCCACAAGTTGAGCTAAAAAGTGATAATTTCATTCCGACAATGGATGATGCAAATTTTCCACCATTGTCAAACGACAATTTAAAACAAAACGTTGGCAAAGTTGAGATTTCAAATCAATTCTTTTCTGAAAAGAAAGAATTTGATGTTGAAAAAGCCTTTAACCCTACAGTTCAAAATATTTTTAGAAAAATGATTGACGGGAAATTCAAAGGGGTAAAGGAATTTTATGAAAAGAAAAAGAAAGGAAAGAAACCGAGTGATGATGACTCGGAATCTCCCAAGGGCCGTCAGGCTTGGGAGAATCTCTTTAACTGAAAATCCTGACTTGCCGGAGCTCCCAAGTAGGTAATCGTGGAGCATGAATCGGCGTCATTCTTGAAAAAATGTTTTGAAAAATGTCAAATAATAGTTTTTAAAAGTGGTTAAAGAAAAAAGGGGGTTTCATTCACAAGTGGTTAATCAAGGTCATTTAGTTGAACTTGATTTAACTTTCATACAAATGGTGAAAGAAAAGGAAAAATGAACTTACAAGTGGTAATTTGAAATCAAAATGATGAGTTAATCCCCATGTTTGTAAAATGACAAACAAAACTAATTTTCCGGAAAAACCATTTTGATTAAAACAAACTTAAGTATTTTGAAATCATAATGGGAAAATAGTTTGTTGTCAGGGGGAGTTCTGATTGTTTATGCCAAGAGAATGGTGAATTGAAGCAATTCACATCAGTTTGTCACTTTATCTGTACAGTTTATTGCGTATATTTTCAAATTTTCCAGGAAAATCAAAAATTGAAACATATTTTTGATTTTAGGGTGAGTAAAAAATTTAGAAATTTTGAAAATTTGAAAAATCCAAAAACATGATAAAATCTAAAAATCCAAAAACATTGAAAAATCAAAATGAGTTTTGTTGTGAATAAGAGGAAATGATAGTACATCAGTGGACTATCACAACATGCTAAAGAAATGTACAGAAAAATGTTTTTAAACAAGTCTCACTGATGATGTGCCAGTAGACTTCTCACGACTAGTAGATTGAATTTGAGATATAAACCTAAATATCAATACTTACTTATCTCGTGGGGAACATCTCTCAGAAATATGGGTAACCCCCGAAATCTTGTTTGAGAGAGTGCCTGATTCTAAGATACTAGGTCTTTATGCTGTTTGATATCTGGGGTATTATACCTAGTCTTCTGATATTGTGGAAGCAATGGCCTAGACTTCGTATAATACTTTAAGCGCTTTAAAAGCTAACCCTCTGCATAAAAATTGAAAAATATCGAAAGATATGAATCAATTGCAGTTGAAGAAAAGATTCCCTAAAGGGAACACACCTAAAGTCGAGCCTTCATCTCTTTGACTGAACGGAAGTTCATACCTGAGCTCTCAAGGTCTCACACTAACCCAGAGAACAGATATCAAATTGGTATACTCACCTGTAAGACTGAATCTAGGGAATTTTGATACGGGAGTATATTCTGAGGTGGGACACGCGAATAAGTTTAAGTCTTTAAAACACTAATCTGTATCTCGAATCGATTGAAACTTGTGTAGAGGTTTAAGTGGACAACAATACTGACAATCTAAATGAATTTGATTAAGACTTAAAGTCTAAAAAGGTCAACAGTGTTAGTGATTTGTCTCAAAAACTGATATGATCCTCTTACACAAACTCACAAAAATATTGTCAGTAAATATTTCTTTACTGCTTTTCATTAAAGAAAAAATCCAAAAAGAATGTGTTTTAGCATAAAATTTTGAAAAATCAAAAAGATTTTATATCATCTTATTTTCTACAACTGAAGTTGGAAAGCTGATTTTCAAATTCCAAGTGCTGAACATGATGAACGACAACAGGTTTGGGAGAGTTTATTTGAAAAGAGAAATGATTTTGAAATGATTAAATGGTTTCAAATTAATGAAACAAAATTTGTGTGTTACGAATACAAGTGGTTTATTTGAGAAATGTTAAACGATATCTACAAGTGGTTTCTAAATTTGTTAAATTTTAACAATTGAGAAATTTACTGTTGGGTAGAGTTTTGTGCAGGTAAAAGCTTTGAAAGAGCCTGGTTTCGACTCCTGAAGATTATCCGCATTAGCATAGCAGATTAAAGCCAGGTTCTTGATCCTGTTGCTTCGGAGAGCCAGGAGACATGCCTGAACCTGTGAAAGCTGCAAAGCAAGATCCCGTGTTTAAGCCTGAGCAGAGTTTGAGCCAGGATACTATCCTAGAACGAGGGCTATTCCAGACTGTGATCCCATCTTATCGAAAGGGGGAGTCTGAAGACATAAGAGCTAGATATAGATTTTGGATCAACATCCAAGGGGGAGTTTAGCTGCTGATGCTAAAGAGTTTAAAGAATCAAGAGATCTGATCAAGAGAATTTGAAGAGTCAGGTTTCGATTCTGCAAGAGAAATAGAGAGATAGAAGAGAAGAGAGAAGATTGAAGGATGCTTACAGAGAAAGATACTTTGGAGAGAGCGAGAAGACTGATCAAGACTGAAGACTCATCATACTGAAGACTCGTACCGAAGACTCATCAACATCCAAGGGGGAGTTTGTTGGTGCATATGTCTGTCGACTTCATCTTGTATCGAGTCTTGTAACTAGATTGATAGACCAGGACACGTAGTACGAGAGAAACGGGAAACTAAGCTGAACCAGCAGGTTCATGCGAAGTGACCAGTTCGTGCGAACTGGCCAGTTCGCACGACCTGGACCAAGTCGTGTGAAGCTGTTTCATGCGAACTGGTTCTCCCTATAAATACTAGGTCTTGGGTCTTCATTTGTAACTTCTGATTCCGGTAGCGAAACTTTGCCGAAGTGTCACCAAGCCTGTAAAACGTTCTGAAATCAATACAATCGACATATAATCTACTTCTAAGTGCATATCAAGCTGAATGAAGATCAAATCAATGAATTCCGCCTCTGATTTGGTCTAGAACTCTTCTGATCGACTCATTTTGATCGATTCCCCGATCCTACAGGGTGCCTCCTAAGAGCTCTAAGTTTTAAATCTTCAGCCAGATCATACCTGCAATATTCAAGGTGGTTCAAAAATATGCTTACCTCCAGACATTTCTAGATCAATTCGCTTCACATAGTTCGGAAAGTTTGCATAATCACGCGAATTAAGTTCAACCTTGGCATCATCTCTCCATGAGTTTCCACCATCGGGTGGTTTACTTGCTTTTCCTCTTTTCTTCACCTTCACCTTTTTTCACCGGTTCTTTGATTATCTCTTGTTTAGACCTGTCACACTTAATACCAATCTCATCACTAGCAACTGCTTCATATGAATTAATAATTTCGTAACTAATCGATTTTGAATAAACATTAAAAATTAACTTACGGTTTTCAGAACTCATAGTAATCAATCCTTCTCTGCAGTTGATTTGAGCATTGGCAGTGTTCAAGAAAGGACGTCCCAATATTACCTTTTGTTGCTCGTTCGTTCTCGTAGTGCATAATCCAACACTAAAAAATCGACCGAATAATAGAACTCACCCAACTGGATCTTCACATCCTTAACAACCCCACTCGGTTGTTTCCAAGTATCATCAGCTAAGATCACCTTTATATCAAACTCATGCAACGGTCTGAACTCGTACTGATCAAACAAACTACCTGGCAAAATATTCGTGCTCGCCCCGTAATCCAACAACGTCTTGTGGATTTTCAGCTTCCTACCTTAATAGGTACGTGCGGCGCTCCTAATTCACTTTCTTCACCTCCATCACTTATACCTGCAACTACTTAGGAAGAAGAGGTAAGATCTGTATTAACAATTTCAGAAATGGGAATGGTACTTACCGAATTAACTCTTGCGTGATGTTGCGGATTCTTGGTTTTGGTCACTCGGTAGATTCCCAGGATCTCTTCTCATTTCATTCACATCAACAGCCAACTGAGCAACTTGCTTTTCTAAAGCTTTACATGCCTTTGATTGCAACTCTAAATCTTTCTTCATTTGTTTCAGCATTTCCAACACCTCATTGTTTGAATCTTCATTCTGCCTACTCGATCCTCCTTGATTCGGATTCTGCTGATAACTCTTTTGATTATAACCTTGGTTATTGTAACCAGTTTGTCTGTTTTGGTATTGCTGACCTCCCTGATTTGGTAACTCAAAAGTAGGATTCAATTGATTAGTAGTATTATTGTACCTAAAATTAGGGTGATTACGCAAACCTGGGTGATATGTGTTTGAATTCATATCATATCTCTGTTGATCACCATAGACTTGATTAACTTCCTCGTGGTTTGGACCAAACTACACCGGGCAATCCTCCCAAACATGACCTAGATCGCCACAAGAATCACAAACTGGATAAGACTGAGCTGCATGTAATGCATCTCTTCCTCCAATACCCTTAAACTTCGTCAATTGGCGTTCCAACGCCTCTTTCTCCCTTTCTAACTGAACTACCCTAGCTGTAGACGTTCCCAAAGCTGATGTAGAAACTGGATACTTCTTTCCTCTTTTAGATTGTGCTTGTCTTTTCGAATCAGCTGCTACAATATCTAAGTAATCCCAATCCACGTCCATGTGATTTCTCAGAAAAGTACCACCCGTTGTGGCCTTTATGACTTGCTTATCTTCCTTCGACAACCCATCATGGAAAGCGGTGATTAATTCCCATAGTGGAATACCATGATGAGGACAATTACGGATCAACTAATTGAACCGCTTCCACGACTCATACAACAACTCACCCGGAAGTTGTTGAAATTCCCATGCACACGCTTCCGCAAAAGTTAGGGTGTGACAGGTTGGTATTAGAGCTTCGATGGTAGTGAACTAGGATTCTTTCTCGAGTCTAGACTACAATCACTAGGATTCTCTCACGAAAATATTTTTACAACCAACAAAGTATTTTTCATTGCATTTACGAAAACGCCAAGATCCAAGGATATTAGTAGGGAGGAGAATACCCCAACTAATGTGCCAATGGAGGTATAGTCTACACGAGATAGACTTGCCGAAGACAAAATGACCCCCGAAAGAACAAACAAGAATTATATGTGACATGTTGCATTTATTTGCCTGTATATACTTAGTAACATTATTATTCATTAATATATATACATATATGTGTACGGAATAATTATTGACGGGAACGAGATACCTTCGACTTTGAATTCTATTATTATTCTTGACTCGCACAGTGAGACTATCGACCTCGCATTTATTACGAAGCTTATGGCTGATGTAATTACCAAACGAGACCCTAAGCTTGATTCCGTAGAAGATGGTTGTTCTTCCCCCTCGAATGCGGAGGTGCCTGACTACGGTAGTAACGGCGAGGCGGAGGAGGTAACCTTGGAAAACAACCTTATTAGTGGGACGAGGTCCCTGTGGCTGTTACGATATATGATTGACGACACTCTTGTCCAGACACGGAAGATGAGGTACTCATCTTGAAGGTGCCCCTCCAACTACTATTGCTAGGAACTCTCTTTATTCTTATTTTGTTTAAGCATTGTGCCATTTCGCGTGTAATGACAACGGACGTTAGCGCGTGGACCACCATAAAGATCCTTTCCATGTCAAAGGTATGAGGACAGTAGTGACCCCTCTCTGACTGATCGGCTGCTTTGAATGAGAGAAAATTAGGGTGACCATGCAAGACGATTTACTATTGCGGGGGCCCACGTAATAACAACTTGTAGTGCATGGAAATCCTAGTGGACTCTGCGGGTCAAGCTAATGATCATCACCCATATGAAATTTCTAAGTTGTTCAAACCTCCATCTAATAGAACACTAACCGAGATAGTTACTATAGCACTCTACAAAGTAGGAAGTCTGTCTTTGCCTACTTCGTGCCTAACACTTCTACCTGTAGTACGAGTCGTTTGTGACCAGTATCTAAGCAAGTGAAGATGGTAAACACTCAGGAAAGATTTCCTCAACACTTTGAGATTCTTGTGTTTAAATTTGTACAGAGGCTACGACAACCCAAACTTATCCATTGTAGTTGCTACGATAGGCCTCAAACATTTGACATCCGTTTTACCTCAAGGAGGTAGCGTGGCGCAAACGGTAGTGTAACCCATTTACCGCACTCTATTCGACATTCATGAAGACCATGCCAACCATATTGGGACTCATGGAGCCGAAGCAAAATCAATGTATACGTCGCACAGTCCAGTGTGACAAAGGGGTCCTCCCTACGTCGGACGATCGAGGCCCACGAAGGATGGAACACATGTTATACGGATGGGAGCGACCACTCGATTCCCCCTTCTCAACAGGTTCCCATTCCATTTAGGTACATGGACGACCCATGCAAAAAGATTCTTCTTGTCCTTCACCTCACATGCACCCTATCACCCACTACCCATATCACCACCACCAACACCCCCATCAGTACCTCCACACTCTCTATCCCATATTGCACCCCGTAGTTGGGTAGTGAATTCGCACCTGGAAACCGCTCTACGGTTGCTACAAGGCACAATTCGGTCCCGAGGAAGGAGTCGTGTACCCTTACGACCTTATCTCTGCGTTTTCAGTACCTAACCCCCCCTATATGTGGTAGTAATGCACAACCCCCATCCCTTGGGAAGTATACCCGTTTTTGTAAAACTAAAGACTATGGAAGAGTCGGAGACTTGAGGAATAAACAAGGAATAAGGTAAAGGGAAGACCTCACCGAATTTCGTATAGCACTGGATGACTTGCATCAACCGGAGTAAGGTGACTCCGAGTAGGTTTTCTTCACAAGACTAATTGTAACAAGTTGACATGGTGTATATGGAAGTCGATATATCCTTAGCAAGATTTTGTTGTAACTCATTTTACCTCGCTACAGTAATGAGATGATTATGGTGGGAAGATTTGCATAAGCACCACTAGGAATTACCTTATGTAACACCTATGCCATGATGGCCATCAAACAAATACCAAATCAATGAAATATTGTATTTCATACTTGGGATTTTTATAAATATGTGTATCATTTGCAAGTATCAATTCTTGTTCGATTTCGAGCTCTAAATCGCTTTCTGGAAAGTTATACGTGAAATGATACGTAAACGTAATCAGCTTAATGCAACAAACACTCCAGAACAGTGACATGGGCTTAACATACCTTAAATAACCTTTACATAACTTAGAAATAAGTTTTGGAAGGTTTGGTGTGTCGAAATCAAGTTTATTCGCTTACAGGGACTAATTTCGACAAACAGCGAAAGTATGCCGATTCCTACTGTAACAAACATTCTGGAACATGATCATAAGTTAAACATGCCCTAAATATCCTTTACATAGCTTAGAAATAGGCTTTGAGGTGTTCGGTGTGCTAAAATAAACTTTTTGGTCATTCAGGGACTAAAAGCGTCAAAAAGTGCATAAGTTTGCATTTTCACGCATATCTTACGTTCTGAATATATCCGGACATCCAAAAATTTATGTAATCATTAAAATATTTTTTTAGTGATTGGCATGATAAAATTCCATTTGTCGCGTAATTTTGATCGTTTTTCGCGTGCGTTCGTGTTTCGTCGTAATTAACCGAATAACGCAACCGTACGACCAAACGAACCGACATCCGAGATGTTTCTGAGCATATTTCATGTTCCCTATACTTAAAATTCATTATTGAGCCTTGAAAATGGGTTAACGGGGTTTAAACGCATCAAAACAGGCCTTAAACATGTGCAGGGACTATTTCTGCCATTTTGGCAACCTTTCTGGGAACTAGCACATGGTGGTGTTGCGCCACCACCACATGGCTTTGCCGTCGCGCGACGCGATGGCCTTATTTGGGCAGAAACTCAGTTTCAGCAATTGCAGGTCCATTTTCAGCATTTAACTTGAAGTTTATGGGCTATTTTGTAACATTTGCAATACCATTTGATGGTTTTGGGGCACCCCTAGTATTCCAAAACCTTGTGCCCACTTGGATGGTCCAGATTGATGCTTGTTTATCGAGGAACGATCTTAACGGTTCTTGGTTTTCTATAAATACCCAACCCCCACTTCCATTTTCACTCACATTTGATTCGGAAATTTCTCTAAGTTGATGTGATTATCACTTCATACCTGAGAATATTTGGAATCAAACCTCCATTCTTGGACCTTTTGTAAGTATTCTTTCGTTCTTTTACGCGTTTTTAGCGTGAAAGTCAAACTGTGTTTGACTTTCTGCATTGACCAGTTTATGGTCAACACGAAGTTCGTTTGAACTTCATAACGTGAGCGTAATCACGATGGTTATAGTCCCTAGTGACTGTATCTACTGATTACCACGTTATTTAGGCATAGTGACGAGTTGTAATTTCGGCCAAAATGCGTATTCTTGCGTATTTTGTAACCAAACTACTTTTAGGTATCAAGACCCTTTGTTTTGATACCAAACCTGTTTTCAAACCTCGTTAAACATGTTTTAAGATGTTTAGCTCATCACTTTAGGTTTAGTGCTTATGTAGGGTCGTAAGGTAAGCGATCTAAACAATCGCATAGACTTTCGAACCCGACCCGTTTGGTCAATCATTAGGATTCGACCAAACTCATTAGGTGACCATAGTTGTATAGGGAATAACCTTCCGAGGTTATACCTTATGGTCACTTCGTTTAGTTAGTTGTATGATAGGTAATTGATATGCCTTAGGAAAATGACCAAAATGCCCTTTTTGCGCATAAATTCCTTTTAAGCATATGTAACCTAAATTTTGACATGTAAATTGATTATGCAACATTATTAGACATGTTAAGGCATATATTACTTATCATAGGACTAGTTAGGCGGTTCGAACGCGTTTTACATGAACGACGCGTTAAAGTAGCGTAAGCTACCTAAACGGGTCGTAACGGGTCGTGAGCACTTAGGATAGGTTTCCTTTTAGAATGTAGGCTTTTTTAAACCATATTACATGAGTTTCTATACTCATTTGGTTTACGAAACCTCATTCTATCCGATCTCCCGATTTAGGTCCGGTTATTTACATAGTTACCTATATTAGGTGCCGTTTGATTCCGTGATCCCTCTAGCTTTGCTTGGTTGTTATTCAAGACTTCTAAGCACCCTCAAGTGAGTATATAGTCCCCTCTTTTACTGTTTTTCAAACATTTTGGGGTGAAAAACATGTGTCTACTTGTTACTTTCATGCTTTCCATGTTTTTATATCATACACTTGCTATGTTCATTAGTACACTATTAGTACATGATTTCATTATGTTTTTGCTATGTATGTCCATTTAGTGCATACTTAGTACATCGTTTTATATTACATTTTATGCTATGTATGTCCATTTAGTGCATACTTAGTACATCGTTTTACATTTCATTTTATGCTATGTATGTCCATTTAGTGCATACTTAGTACATCGTTTTACATTTCATTTTATGCTACGTATGTCCATTTAGTGCATACTTAGTACATTGTTTTACATTACATTACATTTCATGCTATGTATGTTCATTTGTTGCATACTTAGTACATTATTTTCATAAAACATGCTTACATTTTGGTATGACATTTGGTTTGTTTAAATGGCTCAAAAATACATTCATTAACATTAGCTACGCCGTTCGTTAGTAGGTAGTGGTACCATAGGAATTGACAACTCCCGTTCCTGACATCCTAGGTATATTTGGATGGAAGGAATGACCGAATTCGATACACATAACTCAGATAAATCTTTAATTCGTTTAAGGGTTTATCGCCATAGTCTCAAGGCTTGAATGTATGCATTTTCACAATACCGCATAGATGTTTCTATCAGTAAAGCATGCATTGTTTTGCAAAACATAACTTTTGATTATAATTTATCAAATGCATTATTTTGTACATTTCTTTCTTATAGGGTTGAGTAAATGCTTTTAATCAATAAATGCTTTTATTCACTATACATTACATTTGGTTATACATGTACATTTTTACATTGATGGTTTGTTTTGATAAGTGATTTAAGTAACGAGGCATGTGTAATATGATAAAAGCATAGTGGATACGCCGCTGGTACTTCCTATATATAAGTGCTTTTATGGTATTACATATCGTAGCGTTACTTAAACCATTTCAAGTTTGACATAATACATTTTACACTCATATCATATCTTCATGAAACATTGTTTTACAAACAACATATTTTATACAAACTCATTTTACTTGGTTATTCATTTCATTATGCATTGTTCTTTTATATTATCTGATTTCTTATCACTTTTCTATGATTATAAAAGAAAACATTTTATAAGGATCATGACTGACTTTTGTTAAACATCTTTTTCTAAACTTTTAAGTCATGAATCCTAAATCAATAAAACCTATGTATCTCACAGGCATTTTTATGCTGACATACCTATTTTCACATGTATTTCCAGAAATAATGCATAGGATTGATCAAGTTACACATAGGCTGACTCGGGCCTTAGTGACAATAAAAGATGCAAGACTAGTTAATTATGTTATGCTTCCTTGTTGATAAGACATTGTAATTTCTTTTAATCAATAAAACAACTTTTCAAATTTCCATGTGTTATGAAACAATGATTCTGTTACAACACTCCCCGACGTTTCCGCCACGATTTGTTGTTTTACGTGGTCGGGGTGTGACAGAAAAGTTGGTATCAGAGCTCATGGTTATAGGGAATTAGGTTATTAGTAATGCTTTGACCTAGTCTATAACCTTCCTAGGACCCTAACACAAGATTCTTGTGTTTAGATCTTAAAACAATACCGTCACTTATCCTTAGGTGACAACCACAACAAGAACACAAATTTCAAATCCGCTTTGAAAACCAATCATCTGTTCTAGGATGATTGATTACTAGGTTTTGAACCCTCTAAGTTTTCAAAACAATTTTGAAAATAATCACCCACCCTTTTGGATGATTTGTTTTGGCTTAGTGCCTTCCGAATTTTCAAAATCTCGTCAAAGTTTGGGTCTTATAGTGTGAACACGTGCAATCTGGAAGAGTGGATGCCTGTACTCTGAGTTTTCTGTCTAAGGCTAGAGTATTCGTACAAATCCACATAATCGGACCAGTCACTCTTACCTGGGAACTCTTGGGGTGAGTGTCCACTTATAGGCTAAAGCATGTCTTCGCGATACATTAATATGACCCGATTACTTTGATTAGTCGCCATCTCATTTGTTTGCCTTAGGTAACAAATAAATGATCGCAATTTTTATGCATTGCCATTCTGTTTTGATTATCCAATAACATTTCACTTGTTTCTTCCTATGCCTTTCATTTCTTCTAGAATGTCTCTTCATCTCAGCAACACTCAAATGTCCGAGCAGACTGCCAAATTTGCCCAGCGAATAGGCGAAGTAGTCCTAAAGACTGTTGAATTAGCTACTGCCATGTATCGTCTCCAGGAGGAAGCCACTCAAGAACCACCGAAGGAAACAGAAGCCAAGCCTTCACCAAAACCAAAGAAACGTAAAGCTTCAAAGAAACCCGCAGCAGATGGACCAAAACAGGCAGGACCTAGCCAAGTGGCAGCACCGCCAGCTAAGAAGCGGTACAAGGGAACTGCTCCCTTATGCAATCAATGCAACTATCATAATCCAGATCAAACACCATGTTTCAAATGTACCCATTGTGGACGATGGGGACATTTGGTTGACATATGCCGCTTTGCTATCCAAAACAAAGCTGTTGCAAATCTTGCTGCTGCTCAGCTCCGAGCCAACCCTGCTCAAGCTCGCTTTCCACCTGGATCGTGCTACAATTGTGGCAAGATGGGTCATTTTGTGAATAAATGCCCAAAGCTTGCTAATGCAAATCTGACCCACGGATAAGCATTTGGCTGATTACAAGATGCTGCTACTTTGAATAATTTGAATCTTATGCTTTTGTATCTTTTGTTGAACCCTGAAACAATCTGTTTTGTTTATAAATAAATTGTTGTTCACAATTCTGATGTACAAGTGTAGTTACATGTGTGTATGGCATTCCCCTATGATACCTACAACAAGGAACTGTGTTCTTACAAACTACTCTTGTGGTTCTCCCATTCAAGTGATTGCTCATAATTTCCTCGGAAATTTTAAAAGTACTCATTTCATTCTAAGAAACAAAGTACAGGAAATAAAGAGACATCATGAGTAATCGTGCTTTTTGCACATCTGTGCCTTTAAATCCTTGGTTTAATAACTAAGGGTATTTCCGATCTCATACCCATATCATTACATTCTGGTTTTCATAACAACATACATAATATGTGCTTTTCAAAAAAAACAACCTTCATGATTTCAAAAACATTTCATATAGTTTGAAAACATTTTTAACATAGTATACTTATTTAATATATCAAGTGCATGATTTCAAAAGCATCATTCATGTTTTCAAAAACCTTATACATAATTTCAAAATTCATCTCGCATGATTTTAAAAACATTTTATAAATATACTTATCTAATACACCTACTTTATGATTTCAAAAGTATTATGTAAGGTTTCAAAAACATTAAACATATTTCTAAAAAAAAAAGAATCCCATGCATAGTTTTCAAAAACATTTTTCTCATGCATTGACTTAACCTTCAAATTCTGCTTCATATGTCGCCTTGGCATATCTAGCGCCTCAACCTCATGAGCATTTTCACCTCATGTTTTAATTTAAGCACGTCTGGTGCAAGGTTTTGAAACGCCTCCCGCTTTTCAAATTCCAAAATCCATATGGGATCTTCTTGCCATCACAATTAGATCCTCATGGATGTTTATTATTCAAATCGGAGTCCTTAATTAGATTCCTTGTGTACCTTAATTCGAACATTTCGATTCCTTATAATCGAAATCGAATTTTCTTTTTAAAATCTTGCTATCTTCATAGTTAGATTCCTGATAAAGTTTAAAGTGCCAATCGAAATCCACGGATTGGATACCTGGCATGCTTTAAATACATGTGCACAATTAACAAACAAATTAACAAAATGATAACAAATTTAAAATCAAGATTATCAATTTTGTGGTTATATGATTATGTGTTATGTGTTTTCTTTTGATGGTTTTATTTTCGTTATCCAAATCCTCGTAGAATCTTCCATATCTTCATATGAGGGATTCACAGTAGGATATCCAAAGGTACTACCTTAAATCCTTAATGGGCTTCTACGTGATAGTCAAGACCCTTGGATTATATAGTACCATTCCATGATTCAAAAGAGACCCTTTGAGTGGTCTAAGTCAGAAGATTGATTCAGAATCTGGTTAAGAATGGCATGTGATGATATGGCTGAAAAGACTCCTTGGTGGTCTGCTTAAGAAGATCATTCATTGATTTAATTAAAAAGACCCTATGGTGATCTAGTCACAATCATCACCAGTTCCTTCATTATTTTCTTCCCATACACATTATAAGATACACTGTGTGGACTATGCAAGGAATTACGTAATTATTGATGCATACATAATTATAAAATTCAGTGCACGGAAACCACATTAAGATTTTTCATGTGTAAGAACCTATAGTGTCAAAAATAACGAAATGTAAACAATGTAATGGAGGTACGGTGGACGCACCAATAACGCTTTATATATTTCTATATAAGTGTCCCTCTCACATTGCAAGCATGATGTTATTTAAAGTTACTAGAAGTTCAGGACTCCAACCAGTGTTGTTTTATCTTTTCAACTTCATGTTTCAAGCTCTCACAAGTTTCCTCTAAATAAATTTCGGGATGAAATTTCCTGAAGTATGGGAGACTGTGACATTTGTGCCATCATGGCCATCAAACAAATACCAAATCAATGAAATATTGTATTTCATACTTGGGATTTGTATAAATATGTGTATCATTTGCACATATCAATTCTTGTTCGATTTCGAGCTCTAAATCGCTTTCTGGAAAGTTATACGTGAACTGATACGTAAACGTAATTAGTTTAACGCAACAAACACTCCATTTTACACTCATATCATATCTTCATGAAACATTGTTTTAAAACAACATATTTTATACAAACTCATTTTACTTGGTTATTCATTTCATTATGCATTGTTCTTTTATATTATCTGATTTCTTATCACTTTTCTATGATTATAAAAGAAAACATTTTACAAGGATCATGACTGACTTTTGTTAAACATCTTTTTCTAAACTTTTAAGTCATGAATCCTAAATCAATAAAACCTATGTATCTCACAGGCATTTTTATGCTGACATACCTATTTTCACATGTGTTTCAGGAAATAATGCATAGGATTGATCAAGTTACACATAGGCTGACTCGGGCCTTAGTGACAATAAAAGATGCAAGACTAGTTAATTATGTTATGCTTCCTTGTTGATAAGACATTGTAATTTCTTTTAATCAATAAAACAACATTTCAAATTTCCATGTGTTATGAAACAATGATTTTGTTACAACACTCCCCGACGTTTCCGCCATGATTTGTTGTTTTACGTGGTCGGGGTGTGACACCTTACCCTTATACTCATAGTGCGCAACGAACGAGCTTTACTTTCACTCATAGACGACAACATTTATTCCAAAATAAATGTCTAATTTCGTCAATAAGTTTTATACATGTGAAGTTCATGGAACCACAGCGAAGGAAACACTGGTCAAATCCAATCAGAACCTTTACCTGCAACAAGAGTTGAGCTTGAAGCTCTAGTGAACCAGCAAGTCACTAAAGTAATCGTCCAATACGAAGCAAGCAATACCACAAACAACGGCGGAATAAGAGGAATCATGTTGGGAATCGCTCAGGCGATAACTCATGCCCTAGGTTCTGCCAAGGGCAGATTAAGAATGGAGAAATGGAATAAACGTCCAGTGAAAGAGAAGACGCATGTGGAGTCTTCTTTAGATAGGAATAAGAGGAAGTATACGCATTTCAAGCAAGACTTTAAATCAAGCAACAAACATGAGGGAATCGCTGCAACTAAGAAAGTCAAGGCATTCGTTACCATGACTAAAACCGGTGATAAAAACTGCCAAGGAGAACTACCAAAGTGTGATAGGCGTGGCTATCATCACACAGGTCCGTGCAGGACTCGTAGGTGTGGAAATTGTGGCAAGATCGGGCATCGCAAGGAGGCCTGCTGGTCTGGTACGAGGCATGGGAATGAAATTCAGGACAGTAATAGAAACGGTAAGGGCAAAGGTTGCTACGAATGTGGCGACAAAGGACATTATCGGAAGGACTACCCGAAGAAAAATCTAGCTCGTGGGAGCATTTTTACGAAAGGGGCACGCAAGGCACGCCAGGACCCGAACGTAGTCACGAGTACGTTCCCTATAAACCGACACTTTGCATCCATTCTATTTGATACTAGCATCGACTTTAGTTTAAATCTATGGAACTTAAGGATATACTTGGCTTAGGAACAAGTAAACTAGACACCTCATATCCTATAGAGTTGGCAAATGGGAAATTAGTCGAGGTTGATAAAGTTATTAAGGGTTGTACATTTGGACGTGGGGAACGAAGACTTTCTATCGACCTTCTACCAGTTGGTTTAGGTAGTTTTGATGTAGTAGCCGGCATGGATTGGCTATCCAAGATTAGAGCCGAATTGGTTGTCAGGAGAAAATCATTCGCATCCCTCTTGCGAATGATGAAGCACTTATAGTACTCGGTCTTCCTGCAGTTGATGCGAGGACCCGGGCCCCATAAGGCTGCATAGCTTTCCTCGCTCATGTCATCGACAAGGAGACCAAGGAGCCAAGATTAGAAGACATCCCCATTGCGAAGGAATTTCTAGAAATCTTTCCTGAAGACTTGCCTGGGATACCTCCGCAACGACTAGTGAGTTCCGAATAGATCTAGTGCCAGGAGCGGCACCAGTGGCAAAGGCGCCCTACCGATTAGCTCCATCAGAGATGCAAGAGCTTTCGACATAATTGCAAGAGTTGCTGGATAAGGGATTTATCAGGCCGAGCTTCTCGCCCTGGGGAGCTCCAGTGCTGTTTGTCAAGAAGAAAGACGACAGTTTTCATATGTGTATCGACTACAGGGAGTTGAATAAGTTAACCATCAAGAATCGGTATCCCTTGCCGAGGATTGATGACTTGTTCTACCAATTGCAAGGCTCTAGCTACTACTCGAAGATTGACTTGAGGTTAGGATATCATCAACTGCAAATACAAGAAGAAAGTATCCCTAAAACAACCTTTAGGACTCGCTATGGACATTACGAGTTCCTTGTAATGATGTTTGGCTTAACGAATGCACCGGCAGTATTCATGGATCTCATGAATCGGGTGTGTAAGCCGTACCTGGATAACTTCGTGATTGTATTTATTGATGATATCCTTATATACTTGAAGACCAAGGAAGAACATGAGCAACATCTACGAGCCATCCTAGAAACTTTTGAAGAAGGAATAGTTGTACGCTAAGCTGTCAAAATGCGAATTTTGGATTCGCGAAGTGCAATTTTTAGGTTACGTGGTGAATGAGAATGGAATTCATGTTGACCCTGCCAAGATTGAAGTAATCAAGAATTGGGAAGCCCCAAAGACGCCAACTGAGATACGACAATTTCTGGGATTAGCAGGCTATTACAGACGATTCATTGAGAATTTTTCAAGTATTGCTCAGCCGCTAACGTCCCTAACCCAAAAGGATAAGAAATTCGATTGGGGTGAAGCTCAAGAAACAGCTTTTCAAACGTTGAAAGATAAACTCTGCGACACGCCTATCTTGTCTTTACCTGACGGTACTGATGGTTTTGTGGTTTATTGTGATGCTTCTCGACAAGGTCTTGGTTGCGTGTTGATGCAACGGGATAAAGTCATCGCGTACGCGTCACGCCAGTTGAAGGTGCATGAGAAGAACTATACGACGCATGACCTTGAACTAGGAGTTGTGATATTCGCGTTGAAGATTTGGCGTCATTACTTGTATGGCACTCGTTGCACGATCTTTACAGACCATAAGAGCTTGCAGCACATTTTTTATTAGAAGGATTTGAACATGAGAGAGCGAAGATGGGTCGAGCTGTTGAATGATTACGATTGTGAGATTAAGTATCACCCGGGCAAGGCGAACGTTGTAGCCGACACCTTGAGCCGCAAGGAGCGTGCAAAGCCTCTAAGGGTGCGAGCCTTAGAAATGACTATACAAACCGATCTCACAACTCGGATTCGTGAAGCACAATTGTTGCCAAGGGAAGATGGAACATTGTACTTCATGGAACGAATTTGGGTACCATTCGTCAGTGATCTACGCGCACTTATTTTGGATGAAGCTCACAAGTCAAGGTACTCTATCCATCCTGGATCTGACAAGATGTAACAAGACTTGAAGGATTTTTATTGGTGGCCCAAGATGAAAGCCGACATCGCTACATATGTGGGTAACTGTCTTACTTGTGACAAGGTTAAGGCGGAGTACCAGAAACCATCAGGGCTGCTGCAACAAGCTGAGATTCCCATGTGGAAGTGGGAACAGATCTCAATGGATTTCATTACCAAGCTGCCGAGAACCCAAAGAGGTCATGATATGATTTGGGTAATTATAGATCGACTTACTAAGTCTGCACATTTCTTACCGATCAGTGAGAAAGACAGCACCAAGAAGTTAGCAGAGATATATCTTAAGGAGATTGTGGCATGTCATGGAGTGCCTGTTTCTATCATATCCGACCGAGATGGTCGTTTTGTGTCAAGGATTTAGCAGACGTTTCAGCAAGCTTTTGGATCACAGTTGAACCTTAGTACTGCCTTTCACCCTCAGACGGACGACCAAAGTGAACGAACGATACAGACTTTGGAAGACATGTTACGTGCTTGTGTGATGGACTTTGGTGGAAGTTAGGACACTCACTTGCCTTTAGTGGAGTTTTCCTACAATAATAGTTATCACACCAGCATTCAGGCCGCCCCATTTGAAGCCTTATATGGACGAAAGTGTCGGTCCCCGTTATGTTGGGCAGAGACCAGAGATAAACAGCTTATTGGTCTGGAGTTGGTTCAGGAAACTACAGACAAGATCGCTCAGATACGAGACCGGATCAAATCAGCCCGTGATAGACAAAATAACTACGCCGACAAGCGGCAAAAACCGTTGGAATTTGAGGTTGGTGATATGGTATTATTGAAAGTCTCGCCTTGGAAAGGCGTGGTACGGTTTGGTAAGCGTGGAAAGTTGAACCCGCGTTACATTGGTCCCTTCAAGATTCTGGAGAGAATCGAAACTGTTGCATACAAGCTGAAACTCCCAGAGGAACTTAGCAGTGTTCACGACACGTTTCACGTGTCTAATCTCAAGAAGAGTCCTACTCAAGAAACAGTCATCATTCCTGCAAACGAGATTCACGTCAACGACAAACTCCAATTTACTGAAGAACCTGTTGAGGTTACGGACTGGAAGGTCCACAAAACAAGGAGAAGTCGTATCAAACTTGTCAAAGTCCTTTGGAATTCACGTCATGGCCCAGAGTTTGCGTGGGAGCATGAAGACCAAATCAAATCAAAGTATCCACATTTGTTTCACAACTCCCCTGCAACCGGTAACATAGATTTTGGAGTTGGGATCAGGTACGGTGAAGTTATCTAGAGATAGAAAGAAGAGAGTAGAGAGGAGGAGGAGACTGCAGATGATTGATAGAGAAAGAGGATAGTAGAAAGTATATGTACCACTTTTTAAGCAATGGTACAAGTAACAAAAGCACATAACTCAATTTAAGCACAGCTTACAACCACCATATGCACAGGTATGTTGTAAATTAGAGTAGCATTTAATTATTCATTTTGTTTAGACCATTATTATTATACAAAGAGACCAATAAAATACAAAAAGTTAAACCATTGTATGGCTATTACCTTTTTGTTACCATTATTTAAATGAACTTTATAATTTTTCATTTTGTTTAGATCATTCTTATTATACAAAGAGACCAATAAAATACGAAACGTTAAACCATTGTTTGGCTATTACTTTTTGTTACCATTATTTAAATGAACTTTATAGAACTTAACACCAAAAGAACATAAATTTCTATTTAAAAGTGTGATCACATCTATTATATATAATAAATGAAAGTTATTTGGGCCACGTGTCACTTAATTAGGGCATCCTTTTTCCTCTTTTCCCGCCCAACAGTACCACTGCCCTCTTCTATTTATATCCTCCCTCATTTACTCATTTAGGGCTTCTTGGTTTCTCTCTCCCTCTGCTCTGCTCTATTCCGATCGATGTTCAGATCCTCTTTCTCTCTGATGTTTATCCTTCTTCTTCTCATATTCATCTCCTCAACAATGTACGGCAGAGGTTACTTCTATTGGATACATCTGTGTTTGAAACCCTAAATCATGTACCGTCGAGTGGTTGAAGAAGAGAATAATCATGTAAGATCTATTTTTTTATTCATAAATTTTATTTCGTTTTATCTATTTTCTCATATTGAACATGATGAACCCTTTTCTACCCTCAGAAGAAGAAACAGATCTCCTAGGGTTTCTTATCGTAGTCGATGAACGCTTTTGTACAAGCTCCTCTTAATCGGTGACTCTGGTATGTTTGCTTTGTTGTATCATGTGATTACGAGTAGATTTATTTTGATATGTTTTGTACTTTGTCTTTCCAAAGCTTTTTTTTTTGGTTTATAGAGTTTGTTGATTAGAAGCAACCTCTGCCGGACGGTTGTTGAGGAGATGGAAATGTGAAAGGTGATACGAGGTGTGTTGATAGGTGATACCAGTGCAAAAGTTTAGGACATCACCAAGGTAACTTAAATTGGTGAGATTTATTTTTTGGTATTTCTAACGTTTTGATTTACTGTTTATTGGTGCATTGATTAATTTGTAATCCTTTGCAGATCTCCCGTCATCTCAATTTGAGCAATTAAACGTAGTTTTGTTAATCACTATCGGTGTATTAATTACTAGCAGTGCTTAAAAAGTTTTCCATCAGCTGTTTGACTTAACAATAGTTTGCGTTATTTATTCTAAATTCATCAGTTCTTGTAGGTAAACTGAAGTTTCCTACAATAGGCACTGCCCAGCTAAATTTCCTACAATGACAGTGGTTATAACAAGTTAATATGGCAAATCACTAATCTGCCTAACAATTGTTGGATATGACGATGGTTGTACATAAAGTTTGATGAACATCATCCACTGTTCAATTACGAAAAACCACTGATCAAGACCAAAGTCCTGTTGAAGACAAGCACTGATCAACTAAATGTGAAACACTCTCCAACAACAGTGGTTCCCCATCAACATTAGTTATTCTATCTTTGTTTATGTTAACAGTATTTATTATTCTATCTTTGTTTATGTTAACAGTGTTTATATGTAACAGAATTTATCCTATCACTTCAGTGTTTTGATCTGTACTATTAATTGAACAGTTGTTTCATCTTTATACTAATAAAATTCCTATACACTTGGATGAATATTAAGCACCTCATCTTGATTGTTTGGGTATAGTATTCTTGAAATTGGTTCAAACATTTGATTGTTCAAAATATTCCACTGCTGAAATACAACCTCTGTTTCTTCAATCTCCATGTTGACCACTGACTGACCAAACATCAGTGTTTCGAAAACTGGTTGGTATCCACTGATAGGAAAAAATAGCCACTGCTCACTTTTACATTGTTGACATCGACTGATATTGACCATCAGCGGTTTCCCTAAAAAATAGTAACTGCTCACATTTTTTTATTGATGTTGTTAATTAGTGATAGATTGAAATTATTAAATGAAAACTAGAATTACAATCAAATTACCATTTTACCTAATCTTTACATTCCAATGACATAAGAGTTCCACCAAAATTATTTTCATGATAAAATTTAAAGTTAAATTAAAAAATAAAAAAAAATCTTGATGATTATTTGTTCCAAATCAAATCAGTAATTAATGCTGATTTCTTGAACTTTGGACGTTTGATTAAGCAAATTTTGAATTTCAAATTGACGGTTATTATATCTTGATTAAAGTTTAAATAAAATTTAAAAAAGTCATTATGGCATTTGTTTTCAAATCAAGTCAGTAGTTACTGATAATATCAGTAATTTTGAAATTCAAAATATGCAAAATGGTAATTTAAAATTTTCGTTCTCTCTCTTTTTTTTTCCTACTTTGCATATCATTTCTAATATTTAATTACTTTAATAAAGCAGCATATAAGAATATACACTACTTACCTTTGAAATTAAATCTGAAATTTATGACGTCCAACAACAATGTCAAACTACAACAGTGGTTCAGCATCAACTTTAGTTATTCTATTGTTTATTTGTTTATGTTAACAGTGTTTATATGTAACAGTGTTTTCCGCATCAATGTTTTAAAGACTGTTAGGTTGTTAGATGTCATCACCTCAGTGTTTTATATGTTACCATTTTTATGGCATCAGTGTTTATATGTAACAGTGTTTAGGACTGTTGTTTATATGTAACACTATTTATCACATCAATTCAGTGGTTTGATCTGTACTATTAATTGAACAGTTGTTTCATCTTTATACTAATAAAATTAATATACACTTTGATGAATATTAAGCTCCTCATCTTGATTGTTTGGGTATAATATTCTTGAAATTGGTTCAAACATTTGATTGTTCAAGTATTCCACTGTTGAAATACAACCTCTGTTTCTTCAATCTCCATGTTGACCACTAACTGACCAAACATCAGGGTTTCAAAAACTGGTTGGTATCCACTGATCGGAAAAAATAGCCACTGCTCACTTTTACATTGTTGACATTCACTGATATTGACCATCAGTGGTTTCCCTAAAAAATAGTCACTGCTCACATTTTTATTATTGATGTTGTTAATTAGTGATACATTGAAATTATCAAATGAAAACTAGAATTACAATCAAATTACCATTTTACCTAATCTTTACATTCCAATTACATAAGAGTTCCACCAACATTATTTTCATTATAAAATTTAAAGTTAAATTAAAAAATAAAAAATTCTTGATGACTATTTGTTTCAAATCAAATCAGTAATTAATGCTGATTTCTTGAGCTTTGGACATTTGATTAAGCAAATTTTGAATTTCAAATTGACGGTTATTATATCTTGATTAAAGTTAAAATAAAATTTAAAAAAGTCATTATGACATTTGCTTTCAAATCAAGTCAGTAGTTACTGATAATATCAGTAATTTTGAAATTCAAAATATGCAAAATGGTAATTTAAAATTTTCGTTCTCTCTCTTTTTTTTTCCTACATTGCATATCATTTCTAATATTTAATTACTTTAATAAAGCAGCATATAAGAATATACACTACTTACCTTTGAAATTAAATCTGAAATTTATTACGTCCAACAACAGTGTCAAACTACAACAGTGGTTCAGCATCAACTTTAGTTTTTCTATGTTTGTTTATTTGTTTATGTTAACAGTGTTTATATGTAACAGTGTTTTCCGCATCAATGTTTTATAGACTGTTAGGTTGTTAGATGTCATCACCTCAGTGTTTTATATGTAACCATTTTTATGGCATCATTGTTTATATGTAACAGTGTTTAGTAAAAGTTGTTTTTATCACATCACTTCAGTGGTTTGATCTGTACTATTAATTGAACAGTTGTTTCATTTTTATACTAATAAAATTCCTATACACTTGGATGTTAACAGTGTTTAAGTGTTTATATTTAACAATGTTTTTCGCATCAGTGTTTTATAGTCTGTTAGGTTGTTAGATGTCATCACCTCAGTATTTTATATGTAGCCGGTTTTATGGCATCAGTGTTTATATGTACAGTGTTTATCACCACAGTGGTTTATATGTAACAGTATTTATCACATCACTTCAGTGGTTTGATCTGTACAATTAATTGAACAGTTGTTTCATCTTTATACTAATAAATAAAATTCAAAATACACTTGGATGATTATTAAGTTCCTCATCTTGATTGTTTGGGTATAGTATTATGGAAAGTGGTTCAAACATTTGATTGTTAATGACTATTTTTTGCAAATTAAATCAGTAATTAATGTTAATTTCTTGAGCTTTGGACATTTGAGTTAAGCAAAATGTGAATTTCAAATTGACGGTTATTATTTCTTAATTAAATTTAAAATAAAATATAGAAAAGTCATTATGACAATTGCTTTGAAATCAAGTCAGTAATTTTGAAATTCTAAATATACAAAATGGTAATTTAAAATTGACGTTTTTTCTCTTTTTTTTCCTACTTTGCATATCATTTCTAATATTTTATTACTTTAATAAAGCAGCATATAAGGATATACACTCCCTACATTTGAAATTACATTTGCCACTGCATTCAGTTAAATTTTTTATTGGATAATCGGTAAGCTTGAATTCCAACCTTGATATTTTTTTAAGAACATCTATGCTTATTGTATTATTATATTACGTTTAGCAATACTTATATTTTTCGTATTCTTTTTTTTATGTACAGTCTTCAAATGGAGGTTGCAAAGGTTAGCATGCTTAACGATCTTAATACATTCTCAAACAACTATTCGATTAGAGTGAAGATTGTTAGCATTTCGAAGAAGATAATGAATGATAACAAAAATGAAATATATCGTCTTGATATGATCTTCATGGATGAGATGGTACCGTATATAGTTGTCTTATAATTTTTTTGGCCATATGAATATCCAAATGAATATAACACCTTTTTTATTTAATCGAATGTTTCATATTCTTAGGGAACTATGATACAAGCCAGCTGTTTGCATAAGATGCTAGGAAAATTCAAAGACATCCTTCAGTTGGATGAATGTCTTCTTATCACCAAACCTTCTCTTGCTACTAATAAGTCCTCTGCTAAGTATACCAAGAGAAATGACAAAATATCACTGTATTTCTATACTTCTGTTGAGAAATGCTTTGACTGGTCTGGACCGAAATACCATTTTAATTTCGTTAACCTCAAGGATGTTGTTAAAAATAAAATTGAAGTTAATACTGTTATTGGTATGTAAATCACTACATGATATATATCTATTGTTTTGTCTTATTGTTTTTTTATTGTTATCACTTCTTAATGTTGTTTTCTTTAAACAATATATTTTTGTTTATAGATTGGATTGGTTATGTGGATGTATGTTTCAATCTAGAGGATACGTCAAAGAAGGATGGGAGCAAGGGCAAGAGACTTAATCTTAGACTTGAAGACCTTGAGTGCGTTCTTTTTATTAAGTTGTTGCATTTTTTACGTTTAAAGCATTATAAGGTTGCTTGATGTTATTATGTTTTATGTTAATATTTTAGAGGCCAAAAGTGTCCGGTTACTTTGTGGGATGGTTTTGCTATTGACATGTTTGCTTACATGAATGATAAGAAACGAGAGAAATATGTTGTTATCCTTTGTCATTTTGGTATGGTCAACCTTTACAAAGGTACAATTTAAACTTAATTAGTTTAATTTTTTTTATCTTTAATAATTTATCTTTATATTTATTTATATATTTTAAATTTGACACTATTTATATTGATCTACATTTGTTTTTATTTTTAAATTCAGGCAAGCGTGGAGTTGCAAATGGGTTTGAGCTGAGCAGACTTTTTATTGACACTGACATTGAAGAGATTTCCTCTTTTAGGAAGAGGTATAGTTAGTAATATGCATATAAACATTGAATAGTATTATTTTGTACTTACATTTAATTTTTACTTTTTAATTTGATCGCATGAATCTGTTTAGGTATGTAGAGAAAATTTCAACTTCATCTTCATCAAATGAGCATGTTGGTTCAAATGTTATCTCAAGTGTTGAAGATGAGTTTCTTAATAACCCTGATTTCATGCTTATTGGTTTCCTTGGAACGATATCAACGGTGTGTATTTTCTTATAAGTACTCTACATGCTGAGTTTTTTTATACTCTTTTCTAAGTGTTATTATTTTTGTTTGATATTGATAGACAAAGAAGGTTTTGATTCTTGGTACAATCACAGCTATATGCACTGATAAACTTTGGTATTACAATGGTTGTAACCACTGTAAGTCAGGTGTGGAGGAAAGATTTGTAACGAAAGAAAATGTGGATGGTTCATTTGATGTTGATCATGCAAAATCGTTGGTTTATACAAATGATAAATGTGAAGGAGTCGACATCTTTTCTATTCCGCGGTTTGAGATTACAGTTTTATTTCCTTATACTAAATACTAATATAAACCACCCTTTTGTTATTAGTAATACTAATGTTTTCATTTGTTTTTAACTTTGATAGGTTCAAGATACCTATTAGGGTGCAAGACTCTTCCGGTATTGTGTCTTTGACACTGTTTGATTTCGAAGCTTACAAGATTCTTAAGAAAACTGCAAAAGAGTTACTTTCAATCCAAGATCAGGTAACAAATACATGCATTCAGTTGTTTGGCCATGTAGTTAATATAATTTAAAATTAATTTTTATAAAATTCTATGTTCTCAATTATGGAATCATTCTGCTTATTGTAATTTATATTAATTTTGATAAAATCATAGGTTGTTAATTCTGGAGACATACCGAACCCATATCCTGAGATCTTTGACACATTGATTGGAAAGAGGTATACGTTCATCATAAGTGTTAAAGACTATAACATTGAGCATCAGGTTGAAAACTATGGTATTTCAATGGCCACTAACGATGATGAGATCCTTGCTGCGCTTTCCGCCAAATTCAGTCTTAACCAGGTTTAAATCTTCATTATGTCAATCTTTTAATTTCATAGTTATATCGTTTTGAAATAGATTTATACCATTGTGTGTATTTTATGTTATTGTGTATTTTGTACTTAAAGCATGAGCAGTCCGAATCGTTGGATGTTCCAGATTCCTGCAGTTTGTCTACTCCTGTTGACCTTATGAAGGTAATATGAGAATTTGGTTATTTGTACTAAATTTTTTGAAACGTTAGTACTTATTGTCTTCTTATATCAGGATGAGATGTCATGCTATGGTGACAATGTTACCCCTGCATCCCAACCACTTATAGGCACTAAGAATCCCTCTTCAAATGAAACAAAACGTAATATTCGTGAAGTGTTCGATGTGGATGATGCATTAGGTTGCTCCTCGACAAAGCGCCGCATCAGTGATGAACTGTGTCAGGATGAAGATGCTGGTGTTTCGACGCTTTTGATTCCAAAGATTGAGAAATAGTATTTTCAGTATTTTTAGATACATTTACGTGTTGATTTCATATGTTGTTGCCATGTTGAACTTATGGTTTTCGTTTTGTTGCTTTTGGGTGTTTGGTGGGTTATGTTTTGGACTGATTGTGTGGTTTTGAATTCCTGAAAACTTATCTGCTTATTATAGTGTTATGTTCTAATATTATAATGACTATGACGTTTCTTTGCATATTATTATCTATATTCTTAAATAAATATTGAGATGTTCAATAGTCAATATTTTAAGTTTAAAATTTATGTGTATGAATAGGAGCAACAATTTATAATATATATTGTATAAACCCAAATAACAACTTTTTTATCTACAAACATTTGTAATCTTTAAGCAATTTTAATCTTATTATCTTATCTCATAATTTGTATAGGATTATCAGTGGATGTGGTTCTTTATTGGTTTTTACCGTTATCCCTTATGGCTAAGATTTAATAAGTAACCGTCATATGTTACAGTTTATAAAAAAATATTTAATTTGTGCCTATTTCTCCCATTAACTTATTTAAGTAATCTCATTCAATAGCTTTTTTATATACTTTAAATTTTGTCTAAGTCATTCAAAGTATGTTCTTCGTAAAAATCGTAACCAAGTACTCCATTGCGTATGTACTCCATTGCGTATCGAGCAGTTAGAAATGCTACTGGTTCTTTAATTTCAACTACACCAGGTTTGTATTTTGTTTCTTTATTATTTATTTTGATAAATACATTATTAAACCACATACCGGTACTAACATGAATGTTTTAATATTGGATGTTCATATAACGGCATTAACATTGGTACACCTCTAGATAGCAACCGTCGATATTCCATTACTTCTAGCATTATTAGCAGTAACAATCAGCCGATATTGGGTAGTAACTCTATGCTTACACGTGTGTCTTCTGGTAAACGTAACCTCGAGCGCAAGAAGCGTGATAATACTCCTGTACCTATGCTCTCTTTGGATTCCGATCAAGACAATGTGTTCTTGTGCACTGATGAAGATCCTTATAAAGGGATATCTAAAGGTTTTAATCTATTTTATTGTTTTAGGACAATTGTTGTGTTCCACCTGTAATATAACTCTGAATCATTTGTGAAAATATTTGGATCATGGTGACCGAGTGCTTACATGTCAGCTTTGTAGAGCAAACTTATGGACATCAGAAGGTGGAAAAGGTCGTTTAACTTTAAATAAGCTATGTTATAGTATGTGTTGTGGGTATGGTAAAGTTCAGCTACCGTCTTTAAAGGATGCACATCCGTCTTATCAAAATTTGTTTTCTTCCTCAAATGCAAAAAGCAAGTTCTTCCTGAAGAATATAAGACGATACAACTCTATGTTCTCTTTTACATCTATGGGTGGAAAGCTTGATTCTAATATCAACAAAGGCAATGCTCCATTTATATATCGTATCAGTGGCCAAAACTATCATTGCATGGGGTCTCAAACCTCCAGCTGGAAATGAAGCTAAGTTTTGTCAGCTATACATACATGATACTGAAAATGAAATAACAAACAGACAGGCATTATTCAGGTACGAGTGATTTCTAAGTTCCATTTTTATTCTATTAAAGAATTAGAAATTTAACCATTTGTAGTTCACTATCGGTTGTTAAGTAGCATCACTTAATCCTTAATCACTGATTCTCTATCCACTGATTACTACAACAGCAGTTGTTAACCATTAGTAGTTCACTATTAGTTGTTAAGTACCCTTAGTGTTTTAATCACTAGCAGTGCTTACAAGTTTTTCATCAGTAGTTTCACTTAACAGTAGTTTCACTTAACAGTATTTTGCTTTATTCGTTTTAAATTCATGTTAAATTCATTATTACAATTAAAGCCAATATAAATGCACACTTGCATTATGTTAAACATACAATACGGACACAAAACGTCATACCTAGAAAGATAGAAGGATATCCAACATGGTAGACTTGACCGAACTTACAGACTCGATAACAAAAGACTGTAACATACAACGAGTTTTCAAATTTCTTTGTGATGAAAACTCAAGGAATGAGTGGTGCACTTCGGAATGTAGCTGATAACCCCCTTTAGTGTAGCTCTTCGATTTTCCTTGAAATTCCCAAGCTTGCTATTTTCATATCTGCCACTGGGGTTATATTCATTCATATGCACCAAACAGCTTATCTTTTTGCAATTGATCGTTCTGATCAATCACTTCCTTATGTGCATCGCACTAACTTCTAAGAGGTTGTCAAGTATTCTCGCCAATGTTTTCGTAGTTGGTGTTTTGTGTATCTTTACATCCGCAGCCATTCTGTACAATAAAAACATCCATAGTAAGACCGCTGATACAGTACTTTCATAATGTATATACGTATACATATATGATGAACCCAATATGAGGAACCCAAAACACAGTTGATCTCATATGAAGAAAACACATTCAAATGACCAATACGAGGAACCCAAAACATATAGTCTTTAACCAACTTTATATGAGAAACAAAACAACAACCATACCCAAATTTCAACATGAACAGCAGAGACTTAAAACCCAGATTTCAACATTAACAGCAGATACTTAAGAAACCTGTCCCTGTTTTAATCGATTGTATATTTTAAACATTTCAAACAAACTATAACACAAAAACAATCTTAGATTAACGCCAAAAACCCGGTATTAATAAACAGATAAAACCAAAAACATCACAAACAAACCTTTATAATAACCAAAATCCAAACCTCTGTTTTGATACCCGAGCCAAAAACCCACAATAATCAAACAATATTTTCATACAAAAGCTGTTACATTCTAGCATATCAAAAACATATACAGATAAGAAATGTAAAAACATCAGTGGTGAAAATGAGATATCATCAAACATCATTAAACATCAACTTACATAGGGTTACACAAGCATCTAACAAAAACAGAGGGTAAACCATAGTGTCGATCATGTTTTAGGTATGTGATTTTACCTTGGATTGTTATAACAACAAATGGTTGGTGGGAGATTCAATGAAGATGAAGATGATGATCGGTGTTGGGAGAAGAGATTTTCAGATATTTTTGAGAAGTGTGATCGGTGTTAGGGAAAGGGATTATATGTGTTTATAAAGGATATTTCACAATTGTCAAACAGTCAACATAGGGAAGTGTGACGGAGGGACTGAAACTGTTATGAATTTATAAGATCAAGGGCTCAAAAAACCAAAAAATGAATTTAGGGGCTCAAGTTGATGTTTCACACATATCACAGGGACGCAAATTGCATTTTTCTCTAAACTTAAATGTTACTTTTTCTCAACATATTTTATAAGTTTTGGGCTGATATCAACAGATGTTAACCACTGCTCTTCCTTAACACTTAATCCTTAATCTCTGCTTCTGTATCCACTGTTTACTGCAGTAGCAGTTGTTAAAAATCTGTAGTTCACTATTAGTTGTTAAGTACCATCAGTGTTTTAATCACTAGCAGTGCTTAAAAGTTTTCCATCAGCTGTTTGACTTAACAGTAGTTTGCGTTATTAATTCTAAATTCATCAGCTGTTGTATGTAAACTGAAGTTTCCTACAATAAGCTCTACCCAGGTAAGTTTCCTACAATGACATTTGTTATAACAAGTTAATAAGGCAAAATACTGATCTGCCTAGCAACTGTTGGATATAATGACGGTTGTACACAAAGTCTAATCAACCCCATCCAATGTTCAAGACGAAACCACTGAAGAAGACCAAACCACTGAAATGTTACTTTTTCTCAACATACTCTAAAAGTTTTAACCTGGTATCAACAGTTGTTTACAAGGTTTTCATCAACTGTTTGACTTAGTACTAAACTGTTTTTCCTTAACACTTAATTATTAATCACTGATTCTCTATCCACTGCTTATTACAATAGTTATGTTATGTTAATGTTTTGTTGTTTTTTTTCTTTTAACAGCAAAAGAACCAAACCTTCATCGCCTGCTTATAAAGAACTTGATGTTGAAATGATAGAGTATTTGAGGGCTTTATTAGATTCACAAAATATGTTGGTTAAGACATATAGGATTGTCAGAAACCATTTTCACCAATCTCCTGATGCCAACCTTAGTCTGCGACTAATTTATAGAAGAGAAAAAGACGGCAGGACATATAACTTACCCACCACATCTGAAGTTATTTGCTACCCTGCTTTTGTCAAATACTCTATCTCGGCCAGAGTTTGTTTGGGAGAATACGTGGAAATACTTAGCTGATGATATTGTTTATAGACGTTAAAAAGAAACAAATATTTCAGGTTCTGATCTATTTTTTTTATTTCACATACTACATTTTGATTTTTTATTTAATAATGTTAATTTTTTTTATTTGCTAGGTTTAGTGCTTCCTGAATATCAGATTAAGAACCTCACTTTGTTGAAAATTGAAAACTATTTAATTTCCAATGGTTCATCATTACGAAGGTTTGTCACTATGCCGTACCCTGATGACGATTCCTTACGTGATGCTTCTAATCACAGATTAGTTCTTAAAGTAGGTGTTCCTGTGATGCTTCTTCGAAACATTGATCAACAGAAAGGGTTATGTAACGGTACCAGGCTTCAAATTACTTTTCTTGGTAAACGAGTTATAGAAGCTTAAGTAATATCTGGTGGGAACATTGGCACGAGAGTTTTTATTCCAAGGATTAATATGATCCCGTCTGACAAAAAAATACCTTTTCAATTTCAACGAAGACAATTTCCGTTATTAGTTTGTTTTGCTATGACAATTAACAAGAGTCAAGGACAATCGTTATCAAAGGTTGGTCTTTATTTGAAAGATCATGTCTTCACTCATGGTCAGTTGTATGTTGCATTATCAAGGGTCAAGACCAGAGAAGGCGTTAAAATACTAATATTCGACGCTGATGGAAAACCAACAAATAAGACTTCTAATGTTGTTTACAAAGAAGTTTTTACTAGCTTGTAATCATTGTGAGCAATGTTAAAACGTTGTTTGATCAAAGTCAAACTACTTATGTTAAAAGCTAATTATAATAGATAAAACACTGTTTGAGCAATGTTAAAACGTTGTTTAACCAAACTCTGTTTGACCAAAGTCAAACTACTTTTGTTAAAAGCTACTTATAATAGATAAAACACTGTTTCAGCAACGTTAAAACGCTGTTTGACCAAAGCCTGTTTGACCAAAGTCAAACTACTCATGTTAAAAGGTACATATAATAGATAAAACTAGATTTTCCCTCGGCATTGCTTCTTGAGGTCATGAAACTTACTTATGTTAAAACCTAATTATTATTAATACATGATTCAAAGCATTGAAATTATATGTTATGTTAATGGTTTTGCAATACGAAAAATTATTTTTCTTTGTTAATTTGAATACCAAATCAATTCAACTAATCATGTACTTTACTCTTGTATCTCAATGTAAATGTAAATAACAAATTCAATAAGGGATGTATGTGTAAATATTTTTCATCAGTTGAAAATGTGGGAAGAGAAAAACACAACCGTCACTATTTCTTCATCATCATTACACATCAAACATCTATCATCTCTTCTTTCAAAAATCTCTTCTCCCCAGTCATTTTCTAGGGTTTCAGTTTTCTTTTCTTCCGTCTTCTACACTTCAATCACCTGAGGTTTTATTGTTTTTTCTTCAGCAACTGATATGTACATTCCTGTTGTAATGAACTTTATATTGTTTAATCTATCTTAATTTAAATCCTATCTTGCTACCAATACGATTTTAAATGTTTATTGCTATACATTCAAGAAGGGTTTACTTATGTGTTTGAATCATTTGTTGAGAACATGTTAAAATAATTATTATTTGCAGAAAAATTTTAACTCATACTCTGTTTCTATGATTAATTTCACTATATACTCTGTTAATACAAAAAGTTAATGTTCATTTTCGAAGCCAGCTTTTTAATTACAGCCTTTTAACATCTTTACTGATTCAGGTTTTATGATGTATACTACATTTGTTAAGTTTCTTCATAACCCAGAATCTTTGAAACTGGTATGACATGTTTTTACATACATAATTTATTTTTATTGAGATATATATTTAACAGTTCTTATGGTTTATATTTTCTTACACTATTTAAAAATTATATACAGGATGTACCTATATTCTTTGCTAATCAAAAGTGGGGAGATTGTTGGCAAAAAAAGTAGGTTGCGAATATATCATGAGTCTGGTAAAAAATGGGTTGTTAGGGTTAGAACAGAAAATTCAACGCCGATAATAACTGACGGTTGGGACATTGTTGTTAAAGATCTCAATTTGCCGAGGGATGCTTTGTTGGTTTTCAAACCGTTAGGTGATTTTGGACTTGAGCTTTCATGTTATGTTAATGGCATGTGTGGGGAATCTTATTTCACCTTTAATCGTTATGCAAGATTTGGTTTTACGGTATGAGTATTGATCTTAACTTCAATTCTTTTGCATCTTTAACGTGTTAACACTTATTCTCATAAGATATATACTTCACGTTTAGTATTTATTATTTTTAATTTTATGCAGGTAAGTGAAGACTGCTTCATTGAACAATTTTACGTAAACAGCCCACCGAGTGGCAAATTTCAAATCTGTTATAAGGGTTCCTACTGGAATGTTGAGGTGTCTAAAGTTGATACCCACTTTGTATTTTCTAGAGGATGGCCGGAAATGTGCAACGATGTTGGGATACTTGAGGATGATTTGCTTGTGTTTAGCAGGATTGATGATGTTGTTTTTTTTTTTTTTTTTGAAGTAGTAGTTTATAGAGATGAGATTGAGATTTGCTTTTTGAAGAAACCTGAATCTGATGATGATAGTGTAGTTGAGATATCGAAGGCTGATTATGTTGATAATGCATTCAAGGTACGTAAGTATTTAGCATTAGCAATAAAAGTTTTAATTTTTTAGCATTATATTAATTATTTCATTAATGTTGACCAGGACATCTATGAGGATGAAGAAGTTGTTTCTGTAGGTGAAGGTACAACCGTTACTCAGGTATTTGCTAAATTATTAAAATTATTTATTTTTAATTTAACACATATAAGAATTTAATGTTTTTACAACTATTAGTAATGCTGTTTACTGATGTTATATTTATTCAATAATGTATTATTTACAAGAACTTACCAACCAATGCCGAATGCACGTCCAAGAGACGCATGTCTTCACGATTGAACAAAACCCAAGATGTAAGTTTACCATCTTAAAGATTGTTATATTACTATTATTATTAAAGTTACTCTATGACAACAAGTTAAGAAGAAAGGTAAAGTTACTTCTGAGAGAAAGGAGATCGTCAAGAATAGGACTAAGGGAAATGCTGCCTTACCTGTCGACACAAGTGATCATACTGGATGTTCTTCGTCTGTTCATAAAGTTAAGTTATCTATACTTGCCATTTAATTAGTATATGTTATATAAACTGTTTTTTTGTGCATATATTGATCATTCCTTTAATTCACATGTATATGTTTACTTTTTCATCAAGGGGAAGAGAGCTGCCAACGTTCAGAAAAAGCTTAACCGTAGAAATAAGATTGCAAAGACTGCAAAAAAACATTCTGGACATCCTCTTGACCCTGGGTTCTTTCATTTTGATCGCAAAGGAGACTATAGGCTGGTATACCATTTTTTATAACAAACTAATGATTTACGTTTATTTGTCTGACTATTATTTTTTTCCACACAATACATGTAGCGTCTTCCTGCTGAAGTTGCGAGACGAGCAGGTCTTTCTCTTGATCTTCATCCTTTGAAAGTTCAAAACATGGTTGGAGTTGTGGAGGTTTATGATGTTAAGTTGGAGTTAAATGAATTGAACCCACGTTATGCGTTGGACGGTTGGCGAAAGTTTATGACTGACAATAACTTGAGGTTTGGTGATATGTTGCATTTCACATACGTGTCTTCGCAACAGAAGATGGTATTAAATCAAGTTACATCAGTTTAACAAACACATTTAAGTCTGTTCTGATATCAGATACTATAACTATGAATTTTTTGATGGTGATGTTGTAGGTTTTTTTCTTAAATTATTAACTTGATGATTTGTTGCTATGTATGGCTAAGATGATAAAACACTGTTATTAGCACTTTATGTTTTATATTTGGCCAATTAGATTATGTGTTAAATTATAGTTCTTTAAGTCATTGTTCCATTTTCTTGAATTCTATCTAATTTTTTAAAAAACTTCAATAACAAATAGTGGTTTGAACATCTGTTTGCCTTTTGGTCAATAGTTAATGGAAATCCATGTTAGGTTCAACAGTGTTTTGAAGAGGAAAACTGTGTGAGAAGACAGTAGATCTTAACAAGTTAAACATCTGTTAAGGCTTAAACAGATGTTTGGCCTTTAACAGATGTTTGGCCTTTTATATCAGATGTTTAGACTTAAACAGTTGTTTGATCTTAAATACATGTTTGACCTTAAACAGATGTTTTGCCTTAAACAGATGTTCTCCTTCTATATCAGATATTTGGACTTAAACAGATGTTTGACCTTAAACAGATGTTTGGCCATAAACAGATGTTTGGCATTAAACCAAACATCTGTTTAAGCTCAACATCTGTTTGACTATTTGTCAGTATCTTATTGACTTTTGGTCAACATCTGTTCCAAATTTGGTCAACATCTTATTTTGTAAAAGAGGTACAAAAACAAAGATTTTTTCAAAATCCCAAATCACCCTATCATGTAAGTGCATTGAAGTAAAAGTGGAAATGATATTATTCATATGGTCATGTTGTGCTTTTGTTTGTCCTCTAATATGAGTTCATGATCAAATCCGGTGATTTGAAGACATTGTTGTTGAATCGAATGAGATGGTTGATGTAATGTGGTTGTATTACAAACAAATAGTAATTAATTAATCTAAACAACTTTCCGAGCCCGGGAAGCAATCCCGGGTAAAAACCTAGTAAAAAGTATATATAAAATATCATGATTTCACCTCCTTTGATCATTTCGTCTACTTGCAATGTACCACCATCTTAATCATTTCTATTTTTTTTTTTTTTTGAAAAGTTTGAATTATTCGCGAATGTCGGGAGGTCTTGCATACGTTGTCTTAACCGGGTCCGCGCTAGAGAGCCCCCTCGCACGATAGATCCCCAATTTAAACCTCTCAATGAGAAACCCCTATCACCCAGGCTCGAACTTGAGACCTGGAGGGGAAAACTCCCCCGGACCCACCATAGATGGAACTTAAATACCCATGGTCACCACTAGAGCACTGGTGATGGTTAATCATTTCTAATTGGAGGGTGTGAATGTGTTACAAAACACATTTATAATTGGTTATACTTCCTAAGGTAAAGTTATAAGATATGATAACATGATAAAATCAAAAGTAATAAGAAGAGAAAGAAAATACTTTAAAGCATGTGTCAGTTTAATTTTTGTATCGTGTCTTTAAATTCGCATAAACTGAGTATTTGTGTGAGATAAAACATCTAGATCACTATATATAAGTTCAATAAAATAGTTATGTTAAAGTCGTAACTATTATATTGAAAACATACACAAAAAGCCCTACAGTGATTTGTTTCTAGTTGTTTATACATAAACTGTTTAATGATTGTCATAAAGACTTGATCGTCGGCATGTCATGTTGGGTCGCGTATGGATTTTTTGGCTTACTCTAATATAGCTTTCATACAAGGGCGTAGCTTTGTGGGGGCAGGAGGGGGTGGTCGACCCCCAAACTTTTCACTTAGTGGAGAGTATATTGTTTTCGTATAAAATTTTTTTGGGTATATACGTTTCTGACCTTCCAGTCGGAAATCTAAAGTTTCGCCACTGCTTTCATATAAACAACTTCACGTTATTATCATTGGTGTAGCAAAACCAAACTTATTAATCAGCTTCTCTAGTTCGACCATGGGTGTATTTTGAAAGCGAGTAAATGGTGTGAACCATTATTGTTGCACTTACAACACTTAGGTGGTGTTTGTTTTTCTAAAAAAGGTCTGCGCAGACTCTTTTGTCTGCGTCTGCGCAGACTCTTTTGTCTGCGTCTGCGCAGACTCTTTTGTCTGCGTCGCGCAGACCACGTACAGACATTGTCATCTGCAAACTGTTTGTTTTTCTGAAGACGTTTCACTAAAAAAAGGCGCGAGCTCTTCTTGGTGCAGACTTGGCCCAGCCACTTTTAAAATTTTCTAACACACCACCGTCCACCACTACCACCGTCTACCACCACCGTCCACCACCACCACCCACCGTCCACGTCCACCACAACCACCCACCGTCCACGTCCACCACCCACCACCACCGTCCGTACACCACCACCAGTTTATTTTAGAAGTCTACATACGTTAAAAAACAAATAGTGTTCTTCTGGCAGAGTGCAGAGGTTTGGTCCACCTCTTCTTCTACAGATGTCTGCAGATGTAGTCCGCAGACTACAGATATTTAACTTCTTAAAAAACAAACTGTATCTTAGAAAGATAGTTTCAAAGAAAGATTTGATCATTAAAAGTTATAAATAAGTGTGGAGTTTGTAATTTGTGACGTTAAAAACCAACCTTTTTGACATGTTTCAAAATCAGATTTGTAATTGGTCTTTAAAGCGTTTTCAAAGTTTTTTAAGAGTAAATTCAACAAATGGTTCTTGTGCAAATTTATGGATTCATATTTGTTGAAATAGTCATTATATCATAATATAAAGATATAATCACTATAATACATTATATTGTTTTAATTGGTTTATAAATGCTTTAAAAATCTATCTATATTTTCCATTTATCTATACTATATTACTAGGTTAGAACACGGGTTGAATAAATGTAATTTTATATATTTAATAATAAAAAGTTATATCTTTATGAACTCCGTATATTGTACGGGTTAAATCAATGCAATTTTGTATATCAAATAATAAAAAAGTTAAATCTTTAAAAACCATGTGTGTTACACAAATTAAATAAATGTAATTTTGTATACTAAATAATAAAAACGTCGTATTTTTAAAAAACTCGTGTATAATCGGGTTGAATAAATCTACCAAATAATAAAAAATTACATCCTTAAAAACCCCGTATATTACACGTAGTGAAAGACAAGTCTTTGGGTCTGGATAAGTAGTGAAAGACAAGTCGGCTCTAAAATATACCTTTTTAAAGGAGTAGAATCAAATACAAACCACATTTTGCATACAAACTCTAAGAACCATTTAAAAAGTGTCACATGGCATACAGCCAATTATAGAGAAATGATAAAATAATATCCTAAACAATATCAATTAGATTGAATTTCCTATAAATATGCTAACAAGCAATTAATTATTTATTTGGATCTTTATTTTGTTTTCAATGTGTTGATTAAGAAAAGTGCTGATATCATTCAAATATGTGCTAGAATCAATTATCTTGATTAATTTTCATGTGCATATATAATTGAAAAGTGCTACTTTTATGTATGTATTGTTTTGTTCTGTGCTAATTTAACTTTTTTTTAAGTGCTAAGATCTGTTCTTACGGTTTGTAGGATAAATATGGTTTGTACCGGAACCAACCCCCTTTTTAAAATATATATATATTTTTAAAAATATATAAAAAAGCTTAATATTTATAATAAAAATTAATATATAAATATAAACATAAACATTTTTTTAAATCAGGCCCTAATATATATATATATGGGACCGCTAAAATGAAAACCACATTTTTAGCCCTTAGATCAACTAGATGGATTGATGAGATTAAAAGTAGTTAATATTAAAAGTTTTTTGTCTTATTATTATTATGTTTTTAATATTTTATTGTTAAAGGGTATTTAGGTAAAATTGTTTTTTTTGTCTTTTTATATATATTATTTTTAAATGTCTTTTTGTCCCATTCATTTATTACTTTTTGGTCTTGATAATTTTTTATTAATAAACTGATTTTTTGGTTTAAAAACTTTTTTGAAATCAGATTTTTTTAACGCGCCGACATTTACGTTAAAAACTTTATGCGCCGTTTTTTTAACGTTTTAGACGCCGTTTTTTACGGTTTACGCGCTGTTTTTACGTTTCAATCGTCGTTTTTTTAACGCGCCGATTTTTACGCAGGGCTTTTTCAAGCGTCGTTTTTTTTACGCGCCGTTTTTTACGTTTTAACGCGCCGTTTTTTTTACGTTAATTTTTTTACGTTTTACCGCGCCGTTTTTTAACGTTTTACGTTTTTTTCGTTTTAACGCGCCGTTTTTTTTTTACGTTTTACGTTTTTACGTTTTTTACATTTTTAACGCGTCGTTTTTAAGTTTTACGATTTACGTTAAAACTTTTTACGTTTTACGTAAAACTTTTTACGTTTTTTCGTTTTACGTTTTACGTTTAAAAAGTTTACGTTTTACGTTTAAAAAGTTTACGTTTTTACGTTTTACGTTAAACTTTTTACGTTTTACGTTAAAAAGTTTACGGTTTAACAGTTTTACGTTAAACGTAAAACTTTTTAAAACTTTTTACGTTTTACGTTTCACGTAAAACTTTTTACGTTTTCCGAAAAAAAAAATTACGTTTTACGTTTTACGAAAAACTTTTTACGTTTTACGTAAAACTTTTTACGTTTTCCGAAAAAAAAATTACGTTTTACGTTTTACGAAAAACTTTTTACGTTTTACGCAAAACTTTTTACGTTTTACGCAAAACTTTTTTACGTTTTACGTTAAAAAGTTTACGGTTTGACTTTTTTTTTACAAAAACTTTTTTACACAAAAACGAACGCACCCAGAAAATCGTTACTCGGTGGATTCTTGAAAAGTTTGCTATCATCATCGAGGCCTCAAAAAAATATAAAAACCCAACAAACAAAAATCAAAAAGAACGAGTGGATTCTTGAAAAGTTTTGGCTCAGATTTCCCGATAATCAGAGGCTGCAAAGTGGGGGTTGCGGGTTCAAAAACCTACCCTCCACCATCTTTGCCGCGCCATCGTCCGTTTTTTTTTTTTTTTTGCATCATCACCGCCGATTCAATAAGGCACCAGATTCAACCGATTTAAACATTCAAAGGAAACATGAACATCATTCAAACCCAGAAGGAAACATGAACATCATTCAAACAAAACCCAGCAAAAGGTAACCTGTTCAAAACATTCAAAAAATTCACAAATCACCATCGATCATATTAAAACCCACAGAAGGAACATGAACATCATTCAAACAAAACATGAACATGAACACCATTCAAACAAAACCCAGCAAAAGGAACATGAACATCACTCAACATATCAAAACCCACTTCAACCATTGTTTTTTACAAAACCCACCAAAATAATCAAAACCCACCAAACTTCAAGCAGAAAAAAACCCAAATTTTTTGAATCAAAGAACCCCAATCAAAACAGAAACAAAACGAACCTTTGGGCAAATCATCAAGAATCACAAAAAGACCCAAAATTCAAGAACACCAATCGGTTCGTTTTCAGGCGATGGGGGCCGACCAACCACCTCGCACAACCGTCTCCCCACAAAACCACCACCGCCTTCCGCCTCTGCACAACTCCCACCAAACCACCGCCCCCACCACCGCCTTCCGCCCCTTCATTCTTTCTTAGAAAAACCCTAAACACCCACTGATCCTACATCTACACACTCCTTCCATCCCGATTTCCCCTACAAACACAGAAAAATGGAGAAAGTGGGAGAGAGTGTTGCAGAAGAGAGAGAGAGAGAGTCGTAGTGGGGGTGTGGCGGCGGATGAGGGGCTTCAACATCAACTATAACCGCCGGAGTGGGGGGTGTGGTGGTGGGGCTTTGGGTTTCGCCGGGGTGTCTGTTTGTTTGGAGAGATGCTTTTCAGGAGAGAGAGATGGATTTAAAAAGGTGAGAGAGAAAGGGGGGTCTGGCACATAATAAATGAGGAGAGAGAGATGGAAATGACATTTAATGGTAAATGACCAAATTACCCTTTTGAATGGCAGCATCTAATTGGTTGATAGTGGTTCTCGCGGTTCTTACAACTGGGGGTGGTTCTTATTTTAGCGGCCCCCTATATATATATATATATATATATATTAAAAATATATAAAAAAATAAAATATATAATAAAAATTAAAATATATTTATAGAAAATATCTTTTTTTAATTTCGGACCCTCTTGAGATTTGGGTCTCGGGCTATCGCCCGGCTTGCCCAACCCTCTAAACCGGCCCCTAGTGCGCAAGATGAAACTAGCATATTTAACAGACAAACTAGAAGTGCTGACAGGAGTTCAGTACTCAGACAGACATGTTGTTAGAACACAGAATGAGCCCCAGAACCAAGAGTTACACTAGAATGTTTTATAGGAAAGTAGGGACTATAAAACTGCCTTCCGAGTGACGATTTAAGTGCCAGAAAGTGCCCGAAACACACTCAAACTGCAGAATTCTGCAGAAAACAGCAAAATTCAGCATTTAAACACCAAAATATAATGCAGAAATGAGGTTTATGTGTCCAGAATAACTTGATAAGTGTCGGGAATGAAAACTGTCATAAAACGTAGCCTAAAGCATACTAAACTGCGCAATTTAGCACCTTAACAAACCGGTAACCAAACGAACAACCGGACACTACCCGAAACACCAAAATTTAGCTAGAAGCATTGTTTTAATGTTACAAAGCTAGTTATCAACACCAAACATCGTATTACATCTTAAAACACATAAACACATTTAACACCTAACTTAATACTTAAAATGTAACTAGAATGTCTAACTTACCATTAAAATGTAACCATAACCTCTCCCCCCCCCCCCCATATGGTGAACGGTTACAAGGGGCCCCACATGCCCCTAATTCTTTGATTATTTTATTTAGAATGTTAAGTAGATATGGAACACTATAACCTTTGTGTAATTATTTGTTGGAAGTAAGATTATATGAACCAAGGGACTTTCAACACTTCTCATTTCACCATCTTCAACTCACCAACACTTCTCCCTCTCCCTCTACAACTTACGGCCCAAACACCCCTTCCATCACCTTCATTTTCTAGTTCATCTCCATCCATTCCAAGCATTCTACAAGGTGAATCAAGCATAGTTAGGAAAGTTGGAAGCAAAGGAACTTGAAGGACCTTCTTGGAGAGCTTTTATCCACTTCATTTCTTCATCATCTTCCATCTTGTTCTTCCCTAGCCATAGTGCTAGTAGTAAGCTTCTTTGATCTTGTTTTTACACTTGATTTTAGTAGTTAAAGTATGAAGTAACATGATAATCTAAAGAATCTCATTAAAACAAGAACATGAACATGAACATTAAGCTTGAAATCATGAAAATCTAAGTTGATTAAGTGTACGTAGTGAACTTGTTTGTTGATTACTTGTATGTATGGTGTAGATCACCACATGAAGCTTGCTAAATGATGATTTAAAACATGATTTAGCAAGTATGAGGGTGAATCTTGAAAGATCTAAGTTGATCATCCTTTATGTGAACTATGAACTTGAAGATGAACATGATTTAGTGTAGGATGATGATTCCTACAAGTTGTAAATCATAAAAATATAAGATTTCAAAAATAAAAGTTTCAAGAAACCGAAGTTTACTTCAAGATTTAACATAGTTTGATTTTAGAAAGAAAGTAAACATGTTTTAAGTGTTAAATGGAACACTTGATGTATGGAAGACATGAAAAACTCAAGAAGATTAATTTTTGTAAAAGTGTCTTACAAGTTGTAAAGGATAAAAATTCATAAGAATGAGTTTTATAAAATAAAAACCATGGATTTAGTGTCATTAAAACATATTAAACATCATGTTAAATTACTACAAGATTTTACTAACTTCAAGTTCATACCATATTATGAGATTGCATAATTATGGCTTATGGTAAGTTGTAAGTTGGTTGTTGATGATTGATGATGAATTTTTTAAAAGAAAATTATATGCTAATAAGCATGGAAACCTCCATTTTCAAGGGAAACTATGGCAAAAAGTTTTGTAAAAATTAAACACTTAGAAAAATATTTTTAAACAAGTGTTTACAAGTAATTTTTGATCTTGGTTTTAAATATAAAATTTGCCATAATTTTTGTTATAAAAATTACAAGTATTGGAGGTTGATTTTTAATAATAAAAATGACTAAGTTTATATTTAGGAAAATATATATTTAGAAGACACAAAATTATGTGCTACTTATATATTGCTTGTATTAGTTATATTAAAATTAGGAACCTTGAAAATAATATATCACACCAAAATACCAAGAATTGTAATATGAAATATTACCAAAATCACAAGACAATAAATATATAATTTATACCCGAATATTGAACAAATCGGACAAAGGACATTTGGACAATATATATATATTTCGGAAATAAATTCGTAACTTGACGAATGTGATAAACGGTATTTTTGAAATTAAAGAAACGGAAAAATATGAATTTTTACGACTATCTATCTATTATACTAAATGAATTCTCTTAGGCCACAAGGGCTATTCTTAGCCAATCATTTTGATGATGTGGACATGCTCTAAAGGCTGATAATTGAGAATGAGCGCCAATCTAATTTTCTTTATTCTCCTTCCTCTTCAATTCCTCTTCAATTCGTATTCAATGCTCTCTTTTCCTTCTCACGTACGTTTCTTCACCCTGTCTCTCTCTTCAATCAAATAAATCTTTCCTTTTTCCTTATTGTTTCCCTTTTCATAGTACAGAAACCCTAGGTTTCTTCCTTTAATTCTTCCTTTGCGGCTTTATTCTTGGTATAGGTAATTTCAAGGTTACAATCTTTCACAATTATTTTATTTTCGTATTCAAATCTCCCAGTACCCCTCTGAAAGTTGAAGCACTGATGTCATCGCACCATCAAAGTTGTCGATTTGAAGGTCATCGCTCTCTCTGGCTCATGAAATCAAGGTATGTCAATTAGTGTAAGGTGTTTCCCCAATTTTTGTTCAATTATCTTCTTCTCCATCATTTTTTTGTTCAAATTAGGGTTTTTTTTTAAATGATTGGAATGCGATGGGGACAGAGGATTTTGGTAAATCTTGTGACTAGGAAAGTTCATACATGTTGTTCGATGAAATGCCTGAAGAACATTTTTAATATTTACCATTGTGTTACACTGATATGGGTAGGTTTTTGATATTTACCATTGATGTGTTCGTTGATAACCGGTTTTACATTTGATTGAATATACTTTTGTTCTGTGTTATTATTTTCTTTAACATGGAGTTTTGTTAATTTGACTGAATATATTATAACTTGAGCTTTATTAATGTACAATTAAAATTGGGGACTCGTGCAATATACATGTCTGAGTCGATCCTATTTTGATGTCACCCAACCCATTCATGTTTGCCACCTCCGGTTATTTTCTAGATTTTTTTTATGTTTCAGCGCGTCTTATAATGGCTAATATTACAATTTATTGAATAATTTGTCCTCAGGCACATATATTGGATCTGCAAAAGAAGCTATCATCGATGCAAATCATTGAACAGCAGGTTCAAGCTTTCTAAACACGTTTGAACACTTTTTGAAATTAGGGTTTTAATTTACAAGACTTTTAACTTAAGTTATGTTTTTCATTCATTCAGTTTGTGTAGAATCATATTAGGGCATCAATTTCATGGAAATTCTATGAACATGTTGTAGCAATTCTACGTCTCGGTAAATAAATTCAATGCTTGATTTTGACTGAATTAAGTGTCTCATATTGTTGTTTTGTGGATTACTAATATGATTTTGATTATTTTTGGTAAACAATTAGTTCTACCTCTGGATTATGAAATGCCAGTTATTAGTTGCCAGACTTTTGTCAGCTTCATACATATTCAGGTACTTTCGCTTTTAATGGATGGTAATAATTAGGATGATATTGTTGTACTTAACTTGATTAATTGTACGTTTAGGATATGTGGGACTGATTCTTGATATGATGGTTGTAGTGCTCGTGAATATTTTAGCAAGTGCTTCTTTAGCTAGAACAATTCTGTTGAAATTAGATTAATGGGAATGCGAAGGGGCTAAGAGACTTCTGACTAGGAAAGTGCACATGTGGTGTTCGATGAAATGCCTAAAGAATTTTTTTTTTTAGATTTACCATTGTGTTGCATTGGTATTGTGATTTATGAATGCGTTTAAATCGTCAAGTATTCCGAACTACTATGTGAAGGCATTTGTTAATGAGTAAAGTTGTTTCTCATAATTTTAATTTTTTTATAATATTGCAATAGTTCATTGGATAATGTGCTTTTTTGTGTAACCTTGTGATACTCAAATTAGATTAAGGCAAGATGAGCTCGGCAATAATCTATTCTAATCAGCAAGAGAATCTATGGAGTTAAGTAATAGCTTCTGGTGAAGGTTAGATTATAATAAAACAGTAGACTTTGGGACGAAAATATAGTATTTTCATTCATAATTCGAAATGCCTATACAGATTAGTTATATATGTATCTTAGATTTAAGGTTTGGGGTTACATACAAGATTTTATAAAGAAGCAAATAGAGTTTTCAACAGCTTGGTTTACTTGCATACGGATGAGATTTCATGTCTTCGAATAGCAATGTTGGTATACTCTGTTATGGGGCGTCGGCTGCTAATGCTTGGTTGTTTGTGGCTGTGCACGATATAATAAGAAATAAAGTAAAGTTGTAGTTTTTTTTTAACTGCCAAATTTAAAAAAAAAACCCAAACAACAAGGCGCTTGAGGCAAGAAGTAAGTAACAAATATACAATCAACAGATTGCAATTATGCAATTATGAGACACTTATGGTGGGCACTATCGAAGCTTTTTTGGTAAGCTTTGGAGGTTTTTTTTTTCTTTGGGTGAAATAGTGTACATGTTTATTGACATTTGTTTATACTTGATGCTAAAGTAGAATGGTCGTATTTATTTTGTATATGACTAGCCTCATTTGTGACAAAACATAAAGCATAAGATATATGTTTTAAGTTCATAGCACATGCACATGTCTCAAATTGTCTTTAAACGATATGTATATTTTAAATTATGACAACAGGTGATGGAGAATCCTACTAATCTTATGTAGTATCTTTTATTTGCAGCTCATATGTTCCATTATTGTCATTCAATATCAAAAGGTCTTGATTTTGGGTTTATGTCGTTTGTTTTGTTTAGATCTTGGCTGATGATATGTATCCTTTGTTACTGAATATGAGACCAGCAAACAACCGTCAATTGCTGAGAAAAATGACTCCCCTAGCATTCCAAAGGTTGGTTTATTTTCAATCTAAATCATTTTTCAATTACAATATTAAATTAGTTAATGGTGTTCACTTTATTTAACTTGCAGATTGATCAATTTGGTAACAGTAAAACTATTTATGGCACACAAATTGTTCGGCTAACATTATTCGGTAGGTAATTTTACCAACTTAATCGATTTAAATATGGTGAGCTACTTACTAATCTATATACAAATTTCACTAAAGCTCACAAAATACTTTTTAATGAAGGGTCACCACAACTAGAAACAACTCTTGAAATAGCAGTTGAAATTAATCCAACCTATGTAGACATAGCAAGCCACGTAAACATGTTAACTACAAAATCAACCTACTATTTACCAGGTCTCAACAATTTCTGAATAATGTTTCCAAAAGTCACCGGATCCAAAATTTTTCATGTTGTCAAGAAGTTAATAATTACTAATTTACCAGGTTAACTACAAAATTAACTTCTTATTTACTAGGTCTCAACATCTTACACCACATTTTTTTTTGCTTTAGCCGCTAAAACGAAAAGGTGTGTCCTTTTCTTACACCACGTTTTTTACTTTAGGCGCTAAAACCAAAAGGTATAACTGTATTGTTGTCTATATTATAAGTAATAATAGTACTTGATTTGTGGTTGGTGGATTGAAGGATTCGGGTTGACATTTTTTAATGATAACCCAAACCCGACACATATTTATGTGTCGTGTTGGACACACTTAAAATCATCTCATGTTTCAATTATTGTGATTTGATGTCATAATAATCAGTTTTTGAGTGTTTGAATGAACTGTTAAAGATTTTAGTTTAAGCTTACATAGTGACAAAATGACCAGATCAATTTGGAAATTCAGTTAATGAAAAAATGATTTTGTGAATTTTTGTAGATGTTATATTGCTCAAATACTAACCATAAGTTGCCATGAGTGGACTTGAATGCATTCTTGAAGATGAACACTGTCATTCCCACATGCCACATCACAAGCTTCATTCCAGCTGAATCAAAAAGTAGGTGAATGATCAAATTCTCAAGCTTTATGCATCTTACACACATTAAACCTCTTTTTAAGTATGACTTTCAATTCAAACAGCAAAACATACGATCTTGCTACACTATGATGCAAGAAATCTTGATTAGACACCAAAAATCTGAATCTTAAAGTGAATGTTGTTATTGGTTCATTTTATAACTTCATCATTCTACAATTTTCAATGTCCAACAGATAAAGGAAAGACAAAGTGAGGTGGTGATGGTTGATGTTGGCTCTAAGATTGTGCCATTTTAAATCAAGCTCCTTTCATAGTAAATATCTAATATCCATCTCTTATTCTCGATTATATAGTTCTTTGATTATAACTTTCTTATGGATTTGTACTTTGTAGTATATAGAACTACATGGAAATTAAGATTTGCAAGTATGGTTGACCTTTGTTTTTTTTTTTTTTTTCTATTTGCTAATTTATCACAGTAACATTGCACATGAAGAAGTTTAAAAATTGAAAGTTTGCTTGCATCCTTTAGATATATTTAACAAAGATGGGCATGGGTTAATCTGTATTAGTTTTAGAAAGTTTCCAACCAGTAATTTCAAAAGCGAATAGCATTTTACATTACTAAAATACTGGGTTTAGGGGCAAAGTTGCAGCTATTATCCTGCATAGAGATGACAAAGTAACCTATTGTATCCAATTAAATTTTATGATTCCAGATTTTTTTTTAAGATGTTCCTTTATTTAATAGTCTTGACCATGGCTGGAAGTGATTTCTCTATTGAGTTAAATCTACAAAATAGTGATCTCTTTTTTGTATACCTTAGCTAAGTAAAGAATTGTCGAAGATGGATGAGAATCTGAAGTTGACAGAATCTCTGCTAAACACCAAGGTAATAACTGAAGCTCCTCATTTAAATCCGGCATCTGGAATTTTATTTGGTCGTTGGATAAGGAGCTTTAATGGTTTCGCCACTCGTGAAACTTTTCCCGGTCTACATAATCCAACTGTTATAATGACAAAACTTTAATAGTTTACTTACTTTTGACTGCAGGAAACAGTAAATTTTGTGTCAGTTTATTATGCTTAGGCAAACTAAGAACCAATTAGTTTTGTAACTTTCTTTAAGAGTTCAAGGTTTGTTTTGTTAACGCAAGCTATAAACCAGTTAGTTTCTAATTTTTTAATGATTTTGTCATTAATGTTGAAAATTTGTTCATTTCATTTTTTTTTTCATTTATTGTTGCTATATTTCTAATTTTTTTTATTTGTGTTGATTAGCTAGAAATCGATTTGTCATTCAAGCCTTCTCGGATTCAAGGTATGGTTTCTATTAATTAGGTAAAATTGATTCATCATTATCGTTCAAACCATATGTAGATCAAATATAATGTTTTATGTGTATGTGCATGAAATAGGAACAACCAGGTTGCTAAATGACAGCAACTACAAACATGGACTATGGAAAAGTAATTAGGATGATAGTGTTGTACTTAACTATGTCCGAATCTTTCTATGAAGATGGTGAGATTGGTGGAGAATAAAAAGTGGGTTGTGGTGCCACAGTGAGTTTGTATCAAGTTCTATGCTCTTAATCTTAAATGAAAATGTATATAAAAATCTGATGGAGACTTTATGACCCGACTTCACATAACGTCTATCGTTTTCACAAAGAATGTCATTTTCGGCCATCTTATCTATTATTAATTCCTTAAATAGTCGCAATTTGCCCAACACCCCGGACAATATTACGTTTTCAAATTAAAGAAGCACATTATCTTCTACAACCTGCTTTCTTATGGTTGAGTATTTTAATTATGAGTATTTAATATCACTGACTTGCTTTCAAAATACACTTCCAAACGCCTTGTAATGTGTTGTTCGTAAGCAATCTGCCATAATTAATATGATTATATCCACTCGACATCAATGAAGGTTGTTTTTGGTTCACACAATGGCCTTTTTTAGTTTTGTCCATTATTTCATGAGTTTTTCTATCCATCATGGGTGGATGATGAATTTCAACTTTTGCCATCAGATACCCAATCGGAATTTAAAGATTCAGTTGGCAAACAAAATCAGGGACAAAAATCTCCACCTCATGTTGCAATGTATTGTATAGGTGGTATTCGCTGTGAAAAAGCCTCAAGTTTCCTTCTCAGCAAAGGGTTTAAAGAGGTAACTGTAGCTTACACTTTTAACTTTAAAATGGATTGATCTAGGTTTTGTTTTATATATGACGGGTCAAGCGGTCAAAGTGAAAAAGAAGGGCTTAAAAGGAAGCTGGTCCAAATTGTATAATTAAGTTACAAAACCTTTTATAGTTGTTTTATAAAGAAGACTAGATTATTGTTGAAACTGCATCTTCTTTAATCATATTGACACAGATTGATTGTATGCATCTACATTGTTTTTTTTTTTTTTTTTTTAGTTGATACCCGATGACATGGAGCTTCAGTAGCGCGATATGCCTAATTACACAACTTCAGATGGATATGTACGAGTCAATATTACAAATTTTACAATTTCTGGTTGTACTTGCCATGATGTATCGTCCTATTCTCCCAACCACCACTATTGGTCCATTTCATCAAACCATTGAGCTTAGGAGAGTTCGTCGTGAGTACAAGGCAAAATGTGAGTAATTAATTATGGTTGTTGATGATGATGTCATAAGAATAATATTTAATATATTTTCTCACAAAACCATGTCTTAATAGGATTTTTGAGGAAGAGTATGTTAAAGCCATCAAGAGGATATCTACAAGGTTGTCCAGCTCCAGGAATAAACGTGATATTGACGTGTTTGTCCACGGAAAGCCAAAGGTATGTTTATATTACATTTAATAATTAATAATAATTGGTTGCAATGATTTTCTAAAATTAAGTATAATATTTCAGAGAATGGCATGGTTGAGTACTTTGGTGACCAATTGTACAGTTTTGCCTCCACTGCTAACAGATGGGTGCAATCATATGGGTCCCGTTGTGTCAAGCCACCAATCACCTATGGTGATGTTAGCAGACCCAATGCCATGACCGTCTTATGGTCCTCAGTGGCTCAAGAGATGACCAAATGGCCAATGAAGGGTATGCTTGATTCTCAATTGGTCCTTTGTTTTTGTAGAAGTTTTTAAAGTAAGTTTCGGTCTAAAATTATAGTATAGATACCGAAACAAATCGTTCATTAAAAGATTTATGAAAACACCTTTAAATAATATATTTTTTAGGCCACCCGTGTAACACACGGGGTCTTAAGCTAGTTATAAAATATATCATATTTTGTCAAAATAGAAAGTATATTATTTTTGAAGTATATATTTTCAAAAACAACACAAAAATATATTATTTTGGTAAAAACTAAAAATATATATTTTTCTAAGTTTAATCTTAAAAATATATTATTTTTAAGATATATTTGGAAGTATACATATTTGCTAAATAAAAATTTATAGATAATTTTCTATAAAGATTTCTCTTAAAATATATATATTTCAAGAATGAAAAGTTGGTGATTTTTAATTGTACAAAAATAATACTACGGAAAATTTTACATAAATTAAGTATATAATACTTAATAAATACAATAAAATACGTATTCCTATACGTATACATACATACCGGAATACACTACCAATACTTGGCAAAATACGCAAATATAAGTATACCTATACTTGGAAAATATATAGTGAGAAATACATGACAAATCAAGTTAAAAATAAATTATTTTTAACAATATTCCAAATAATTGGATGGAAGATAATTTAAGTTAAAATATCCTTATTTTAACTAATAGTTATATAATTTGGAATTATATAATGTACACCAAACGTGTAACTCAAAGTACACCAGAATTCCAAAATACGTCTTAATAAATAAGACTAAGAGTCGTTACACGACCTAAACGTCTAATAAAACATAGCACGTGTGTAGGTGATAGTACGACTCGTGAGGAGGATCTTTGAGTTTATGAGACAGCAGACACAAACATGTGAGTTCATGTCCCCCTTCTTTTAACTGTTTTCGGATTTATAACTTTCGAGGGTGAAATACATGCTTCAAATGTTTCAAATGGTATGGTTAGCTAAGGAATGAACTGTTAGATCATGTGAATGGGTAGGCGCATACTTAAGACCATTAGTCTTTGTATAAAGACCGAGGGGCATGAGTGATAGATCTATTTGGGTGTTGCGAGCCCCACCCATGGGTCCGCGAGTTGGCCGCATGTGGTGACTATGTCGTTCCAGCTGGGGTGGCCCGGCACAAAATCCGCTAGGTTTGAGCCTTCCTACACCATTGCACACATATTAATGTCCTTGCAAAACATTAATTGATATGTTCATAGATGCTTTACATACCGGTTATAAAAGGAATACTTTCAAATGTTTACAAGATTATTCGAACTCACGTACAAAACACATGAACTCGCTCAACTTTTGTTGATGTTTTCAAATTACATGTATTTCAGGAAACTAGATGGATCTGGCAGCATTGAGAAAGGTTTCAAGAAGTAAACTTCAAGTTGATGTCATCCTACTTTTGAAGGGTTTGGTTTGGATATCTTATCTTAGATAAGATATACGAATCAAAGCCTTGGTTTAAAAGTCTTTTGTTTAAAAGTCCTTTATGAAACTTATTACTACTTTGAATGGTTGTAAACTTAATAAGAAGTGTGTTGGTTGAAACTAAAAGCATACGTAGTGGGGCGGTATGGCACCCCATAGCGCCGCCCACACCGAAACGTGGGGCGCTATGCTTGAAAAATTGGGAGGCCGTGCGATGATAATGGCGCCGTGATTCTGGTTCCTTTTTAAAGCTTTGACCAATCACAAACAAGTAATCTTTTTAATATTAATTAAATAAAATTGAAAATTATTAAATAGGTAATGATGGGTAGGGGCTTTATGACTACGGGCTCTAGTGATATAACGCCCCATAAAGCCCCCGTGTGACGTGGCACGACACGTGTCGCATAACGCCCCACAAGGGGCTTTATGACTACGGATGGCCTAAACAACTTGTGTTTGTATTATTTTTTAAAGTTGTTGATGATTGATGATGAATTTTTAAAAAGAAAATGATATGTTAATAAGCATGGAAACCTCCATTTTCAAGGGAAACTATGGCAAAATTTTTGTAAAAATTAAAAACTTAGAAAATTATTTTTAAACAAGTGTTTACAAGTAATTTTTTATCATGGTTTTAAATATAAAATTTTCCATAATGTTTTTTATAAAAATTACAAGTATTGGAGGTTGATTTTTAATAATAAAAATGACTAAGTATATATTTAGGAAAATATATATTTAGAAGACACAAAATTATGTGCCACTTGTATATTGTTTATATTAGTTATATTAAAATTAGGAACCTTGAAAATAATATATCACACCAAAATACCAAGAATTGTAATATGAAATATTACCAAAATCACAAGAAAATAAATATATAATTTATACCCGAATATTGGACAAATCGGACATAGGACATTTGGACAATATATATATATATATATATATATATATATATATATTGGAAATAAGTTCGTAACTTGACGAATGTGATAAACGGTATTTTTGAAATCAAAGAAACGGCAAAATATGAATTTTTATGACTATTATAAAATATATCATATTTTGTCAAAATAGAAAGTATATTATTTTTGAAGTATATATTTTCAAAAACAACACAAAAATATATTATTTTGGTAAAAGCTAAAAATATATTTTTTTCTAACTCTGGCCCCCTCTCCTCTTTATCTCCGGCGACCTTCACTAACTCCGGCCACCCCACTTTCTTCAACTCTCTCTCTCTCTCTATAAAAACTTCCAATCTGCTGCTATCTTTACTCCATTTTCATATTTCGTAAATTCAATTTCGAGATCCAACAAAATCACATTCTTTTCTTTTTATTTCTTCTTTATTTCCAAACCTGCAACTAAAATATCATTTTCACTTCTTTTGGTACACAATCAACAAAATCACAAGTTCGAGATCCACTCAGATCCTTGGATCTCACTAACTCATTAAAAACAAACTCCGATTCAGATCTGAAACGATTCTTTGAAATCAGCAAACTACAACTTAGTTTCAGAATATCTCAGTTCCGATTCAGATTTAGAACTCCAACTGTGAACCGGCGAACCGGCTCCACCCTCCTTCCGTCCGTCGGTTCGACGGCTCCACTCCGTGCGAACTGACAACCCTTTTTCTTATTTCTTTTTTATTTTTCTTTTTTTCCTTTCTGCACGGTTTGAATTTTCTAAACCTGATAAGTATTAACTTTTTTTTTATTATTATTAGTATATTGCTTTGGGTTTTTTTAAAAAAAAAAACAAAAAAAGCTCATTTAAGTTTTTAATTCTTCTACCATGAGCTGACGGGTTACGTGGGGTTCCATTTAGAGAGTGGGCAACTCGCGGTTGCTGCCCTCCTTTTTTTAATATATATATATAACGGTTTTCAACTCGCACAACTCATCTCGAGTTCGGCTTGCCGCTTGTGTGTTTTCTCTACAATGGCAGCTTAAATACACGCATGGCTCCTACGAGGAGGGGAAGGGATGTTAAGTCAAGGGGCCCTGTGCAGGGTTCTGCTAGTGGTCTACGGACCTGTCCTTTCAAATTTTTTCACGAATGTAAAGATGGTAAGCCGGGGTCTGGGGGTTCTTTTCGCCTGCTTGAACACATGCAAAGCACTCACTTCAAGACTGAAAACCGAAAGCTATCTTTGAAGGAGGCTATCTCCAGGGACTTGGAGCTTTTTTTGAACGTTGGGCAAGTTCTTAGGGCAGGGGATAAATGGTTGTGTGGACGTTCCATGGCAATGCATGCACTCAGTAGAGGGTTCAAGCATGATGATGAGGTCGTGTCGTTTGCCATGGTATCGGGGGACGTGGAAGATTTCATCGTTGGGATCCGGAAACCAGGTCAAGTGGTGGTTGACACAAACCCGTGTCACCCAGCAAGGCTCGGGGGTGATGTTAACCTCCTCGAGTGGGTTTTTTCCCTTCCTATTCAGACTGTTAAAAGTATTCCTCCCAGTTGTCGGCTGATGTTTGCTCAGGTTTTAACAGGGGCTTTGCGCAAAGTGGTTGCGTCTCCAGGATCGGTCGATAATTGGGTCCAATTACTTTTGCTACCGCGTTGCACCTTACGGGTGGTCAGACCATCCTCCAGACAAGAACGACGATCAGGGAACAGGAAATCTTTGCAGTGTAGTAACATCCTGCATGCGCTTACAATTTGGAAAGATGGGAATGGTTTTGATGATTTGGTCTCGTCCCTATTGGATAGCGCGAGAGAGGCAGGGCCTCCTAAGGGAGAATGTAGGAGGGAGGGAGACATAGATAGGGACCCAAATATTAAGCAATGTCTCCGGAAAGTCAGGGATGGACATTTTACGGCTGCGGTTAAGGTCCTAAGCTCCAGTGGAGTCGCCCCTCTAGGTGATTCGACCTTGAAAGCTCTTATTGATAAACACCCTGCGGTGCCGCCCCCTTCCTTGCCTCCCAACCCTCAGGCCCAACCCACTCTTGTTGTTGATGAGGAGTGTGTGCTCAAATGTATTCGATCCTTTCCTAAAGGGACATCTTATGGTAGGGACGGGATGCGGGCCCAGCACTTGTTAGATGCTATCGGGGGCGAGTGCTCAATGACTTCCTCGGGTTTGCTAACGACCATTACTAAAGTTGTCAACTTATGGCTTGGAGGATCCTGCCCTAAGGTGCTGGCTGAGTTTGTTGCCTCAGCCCCCCTTACCCCTTTATTGAAACCCGATAAAGGAATTCGACCTATTGCTGTGGGGGGTATCTGGCGAAGGTTGGTTTCCAAGGTGGCAATGAAGAAGGTCGGGAAAAACATGGCCCAGTACTTGGGGGACTTTCAATTTGGGGTGGGAACGTCAAATGGTGCAGAGGCGGTGCTTCACAGTGCGAACAGTGCGAACAGGTTTCTCAACTCCTTTCATGCAGATGGTTCCTTAGCCTTGCTTACTGTGGACTTCTCCAATGCTTTCAACACGGTTGACCGCACAACCTTCCTTAAAGAGGTTTATCAACATTGCCCGTCAATCTATCAATGGGTCCAATTCCTTTACGCCCAGCCTGCTCGGTTGTATGTTGGTAATGAGTGTATTAGGGCTACTACTGGAGTGCAACAAGGGGATCCTTTGGGGCCTCTTCTCTTTGCCCTTGCCTTACACCCGCTCATTCTACGGGTGCAGGAACGCTGTAACCTCCCGTTTCATGCTTGGTACTTGGATGATGGAACGATTATTGGCAACGCGACTGAGGTTGCTAGGGCTTTAGACATCATTAACGAGGAGGGGCCATCTCTAGGGCTTTGCCTCAACATTAAGAAGACAGAGGTTTTTTGGCCGACATGTGATGGGCGGAAAGTTCAGGATGGGCTTTTCCCGAGAGGGATTGGTAGACCAGAGAGGGGGGTTAAGCTTCTTGGTGGTGCTGTTAGCCGTGACCCTAGCTTTATTATGGAGTTGGCAGGGCGGCGGGGGAGTCACACCCTGTCTTTTGCGGAAGCGTATGATGTGTGACTAGCTTGTTATCATTGCATTCAATCATAATAAACAACTACATGATTAAAACGATGTTCATCCATTCAGAAAATTTTGATTATTACAACCTTCATCTAGGTTACAATTTGACAAAAGTGGATGACATCTATGCTTGTAGTCTACTTCTAGTTACGACACTTGCGCCCAAGATCCATCCTGTCACCTGAAATACATGTAATTTTGGAAAACATCAACATAAAGTTGAGCGAGTTCATGCGTTTTGTATATCTTGTATGAAAACATAGTTTGTAACTTTTACAAATCAAGTATTCATTGTATAAATCAGGTTTTCCTGTGTACACCACATACTAAATGATTGTTTATACAAGGACATTAAGGCACGTGAGGACATGGGGATCATTAGCATTTTCTCCCTCAAGGCATGTGAGGAGATAGGGAGCATTAGTATTTTCTCCCTCAAGGCACGTGAGGACATAGGGAGCATTAGTATTTTCTCCTTTAACTGTGTCGATTACCCTCGACTGTGTCGATTAACCTCGACTGTGTCGATTTCCCTCGACTGTGTCGATTACCCTCGACTGTGTCGATTAACCTCGACTGGGACACCGAAGCACTCAAGAGGTCACATAAGGACCATGAGTGGGGCTCGGTCGTACCTGTTAGATCTAACCCTCGTCCCTAATTAAGTTTTAATGGCATCTCAATATCTAGTCTATGCTCACATGATCTAGTATTTTCTAGGCATTTCTTAAAGCACATCATACTCGGTACTCGTTCTCACCAAGTGTGCTTCTCGTATTTTTATATTCTCAAATCATATCACACTCGGTACTCGTCCTCACCAAGTGTGCTTCTTGTATTTTTATATTCTCAAATCATATCACACTCAGTACTCGTCCTCACCAAGTGTGCTTCTTGTATTTTTATATTCTCAAATCATATCACACTCGGTACTCGTCCTCACCAAGTGTGCTTCTTATATTTTTACCATTTGTAAAAATTGCAATATCTGTATATGTATTTCACCCCCGAGAGTTATAAAACCAAAAACAGTTAAGAGAAAAGGGGAGCATGAACTCACAACTTTGCGTTCCTGCGTCGTAAACTTCACCGGATTTGCTTATCTAGCGTCGTGACCTAAACGTGTTTATTAACGTTAGTCACTAGACTTGTATCGCACAAGTACAGTCACTATCTTTTGTGCGTGTCTTCTTGTGCCAAAAATAACTTATATTTTCAACTAAGTGTCTTACTTATATTATTTTCTCAAAAATAAATATAAGTTTCTTGTGTTTTGCACTTTGCACCCGAATTATGTATTTTGTCTAAGTACGTTGTATGTGTATTTTTGTATTTTTTACTTCTTAAGAGCACCTAGTGTATTTTCAAGTCCTAATATACTATCAAGTATAGCACATACTTCATATACTTAGCACAAAATTTGGTGACCAAATAATATATATATTTTTCTCAAAAATATACATACTTAGTATCAATTTTATTCTTGAAGAAATCATCATTTCTTAATACAAAAAATTAGGGAAACCTTGGTAAATGTTTTTAGACACATTTTTAGGGAATAAGTTCCTCAAAACTTATATTTTTCTAAGTGTCAAAATTTATAAAAATTTTGGCAGAGTTTCCCCTAAAAATGGAGGTTTCCCATGTTTTCAAAACATGTGTTTATTTTCTTTTAAAATCATCAACAATATCAACAACACAATCTTTATTTGCCAAACTTGTCAAAACAAGCATATACCACAAACTTATGAACTTGAAAGTTTGTAAAAAATATGTAGTAAATCACTAGCGATTTAGTAGGTTTTGTTATCTTTAAAAATAAAATTAGTTTCTTAAAAACTTTATTTTTTTTAGAACATGAAGTTTCACAACTTCTAGTCAAGATTTACAAAACATTTCTTTGTTAAATTTTTTGTTACACAAGTGTTTACACACTTGTTTATTTGCCAAAAATACTTCTAGTTCATAAAATATCCGGGTTTTAACAAGACTTGCATCTTTCACTGGGTTCTTCCGAAAAACCACTTGTAGATCTTTAGATATACTAGTTTAGAACCCTATTTTACAAGAAAATTACATTTACTCAAGTTCAAGTTTCATGAGTGGAAGGGTTCATCATCTTTATAATTTTAACACTAACTTACTACTAGTTCATGTTCTTGAACATGATCTAGTATGTCTAGATGATGATCCATCCCACTTTTAGTAACAAACAACATCAAATAGTCACAACTAGACAAGATTCACATGATTTACACACATATATACTCTTTATCCACCATTAATCACTTTTGTTCAAGACTTTATGTTATGTTCTTTAGTGTTCATAAATTTTAACCATTAAATCACCTATTAACCACCATAAACAAGAACAAGATGAAGATTAGAAACACTTACTACTAGCACAAGGCTAGGGAAGAAACAAGGTATAAATGTGGTGGATAAAAGAAATCTAGAGAGGTTCTTGCACTTCTGAAAGCACCGGGCTTGATTGTATGACCTCTTGCTTCTATGTGTGTATGAAAAATGGCTAGGATCAAACTTGATGGTGGAGCTATGGTGGTGGAGGTGTTCGACCGAACTCAAGGAGAAGAAGGAAGAGAAGTTGGTGTTTGTGATGGTTTGAAGTGAGAGAATAAGTAACTTAAGTGTTAATTTATAAACCAAACATCTCCTTTATCCATCATGCAAAATGCTTCTAATCTCCCAACATGTGCCATTATAATAATCAAGAAATCAAAGGGTGGGTCACCCTTGTCCAAAACCGGTCATGGGGGGGGGGGGGGTGTAATTGTTGGTTACATATTTGGTTAGAGTTTAGTTAGGATTTAAAAGTTAAACTTGTATGTTAAGGTGTGTTATGTAATATAAGGTGTGTTAGGGTGTTCGGGGACCCTAACTAGCTTAGAAAGATTAAAACAATGCTTCTAGCATTATTTTGGTGTTCCGGGTATTATCCGGTTGTTCGGTTATATACCGGTTCGTTAAAGCGCTAAATTGCACCTTTTAGTGTCTTTTAAGTGTCCTTTTGTAACACTTTCAATCCCCGACACTTAGGGAAGTATCCTGGATGATAAATCATGATTTCTGCATGATATTTATACGTTAAATGTTGATTAATAGCTGAATTTAATAAAATTCTGCACTTAAAGTGTGTTTCGGGTGCTTTTTAGTGCGTATTTTAGCTCTCGGAAGGTCTATATGTAAACCCTTGTATATGTTCTTGGGTTTTTAATATACTTTTGTCACTGGACCTACACCTAGGCTCCAATTCTATTGTCTGACTGTTTCTTGCAGTAATGTTGACATGAGGTGTCGTACCGGTGAGTTTACTAATATATTTGACGCAACGCTATTATAAAGTAATTCTTGTAGCATAACACGTGCATGAATTCACTTGCATGGAATTCAGAAATTTATTTGTCTGGTAAACCAGATCATGCACAGTCATTTAAGCACAAATTACTGTTCATTGAGTGTACGGAATGTACAGAAAAGTGACGGTTGTCACAGTCTCCCCCCGTTAGAAGAATTTCATCCCGAAATTCAAGCGATGCCATCGGTCGCAGGGGAGTTGTGAAACCAATATGGTCACTTAGATTCATGATTTGTCTTCATGTTCCCATGAAATCTTTGGGTCATGTCATGAATTCTATCATGCTCAAATAGATCAATCATGTCTTTTCTGTATCTTGTGGACTCTTGGTCCATAACCTCAACAGGTTTCTATAGTATTGCGGACTCTTGGTCCAAAACCTCAACAGGTTTCTATAGTATTGTGGACTCTTGGTCCAAAACCTCGACAGATTTCTATAGTATTGCGGACTCTTGGTCCAAAACCTCAACAGGTTTCTATAGTATTGTGGACTCTTGGTCCAAAACCTCAACAGGTTTCTATAGTAATTCTTGTCGTTTGTCGTTGACGTGAATTTTATTTATGGGAACAACGACCGTTCCTTAAGTCAGACTCCGCTACAGACTAGACACATGAATGTGTCGCGATCACTACTGATCTTTTTCTGGGAGCTTCATCTTGTGAGCAATGGTTCTGATCCCTACACCGGGGATTCAACCTTTTCGTTTTCCAAATCACACTACGCCTTCTCTAGGCGAGGCTCTCATTTTAGTCATACTTCTTGTCTCAACTTCTCACGTTTTCTGCCGCTCATTGGCGTAATCTTTCTGTATTCTGCGGGCTGTCCTGATATGATCACATATCTGAACGATCTTGCCTCTAGTTTTCCTGGGCTATCTCAGCCAGCTTATTTCTGGTCTCCATTCAACATGACGGGAATTGACTCATTATGTTCCGTCTAAAGCTTTACACGAAACGGTTTAGGCGGTGGTGTGATAGATACCGTTGTAGGAAAACTCCACTAAGGGCAAGTAAGTGTTCCAACTTTTCATTAAAGTTTATCACACAAGCATGTATTGTGCTCATACAGTCTGCATCGTTCAGCAGCCCAGTTCATATTCAAGTTCTTACAATCATCGGTGTGCTGCAACCTTCGTGATCAGTAAAGATCGTGTAACGTTTCCTCTCAGGTAATGACGTCCAGTTTGCGGCGCGCAATTACTATACCTATCTCAAGGTCTCTTCTCATGATTCCTTAATCAATGTGCCGCGTATGCAATGTCGTGGTCTCGTTGCATCGACGTACGATCGAGACTTGTCAAGAGGCGTCACATAATTGCAACTCTAGCTCTTTAGCTCTTGGTTGCAGGGTTGGCATCTGTTCTTATCCATCATGGATCTGAAAGTTCTCACCTTGCGAATTTGAAATTCGTTTTTCGTCATCACAGCACATAACTGTTCTTTTCTCTAGGAGTTGCAAGATAAGTTGCAGCTGTTGCTCACGACCTTCCTTGGTCGTTGGCCATATAAGAATGTAGTCAATAAGTATAATCGTGATTTACCTAGGTATGGCTTACACGTTCGATTCATGAGGTCCATGAATATTATCGATGCATGTGTTAAGCCAAATGGCATGACAAGGAGCTCGTAATGTTCGAAGCGAGTCCTAAATGTCGTTTTAGGGATATTTCCTTCTTGTATTCGCAGTGGAGGACATCCTGTCCTCAAATTGATCCTTGTGTGGCAACTAGGATCTTACGATTTGTCTGTTCATGTCATCAGTCCTTGGCAAAGGATTCTGGTTCTCAATTCTCTGGGATTTATGCAAAGTGGAGTCTACCACTTTCTCCTTGTGTCCTTAACTAAGGGCGTCATATCCTTAATTTCCTCTGTCTAGCAGCTCTTGCAGTTATATCGGAGGCTCATGCTCCGCGGACGAAGCTAGTCGGTAAGGCGTCATTCGGCCCTGGTGCCGCTTCTGGCACGAGGCTCATCTTAAACTTCTCTTGTCGCTGCGGAGGGGCGTTCCTGGTAAGTCTTCAGAAAATACTTCTGGAACTTCTACCATCACGGGAATGTTCTCAGGCTCTGCAGTCTACTCGGAGGCGTTTCTAAACCTCTTCGACCAATGAAGGATGTCGTAGATATGCCGCCTTGTGGGGTGTAGCATCCTTGCACCCATTGCAGGAAGGTTGGGTTTCACCATTCGCAAGAGGGATGCGACTGATTTCCTCATATCGAACGACTTCAGCTGTATACTTGGATTCTCGATCCATGCTGACTATCATATTATGACTTCGCGAGTCAATGGTAACAGAAGGTTCCGGCCTTCTGAGTCCCTAAATACAATCCTTAATCGCTTCGACTGTTTAAACTAGCCTTGTATGCTCATTTCTAAAGAACACGGGACGTCTATTTTACTTGAAACTAGGCCAAGCAGTCTCTTATGTTTTAAGCATGCAAGGTTACAGTTGATGCCAGTATAAATCAGAAAAAGATGCATAAGGTTGGTTAATAGGGAACGTAACCGTAACCGCATCTGGATCCTGGCGCGCTTCACGAGCTTCGATCGTGAAAACCCTTCCTTGCTTGCTTCTTCCTAGGGCAATCTTTCCTAACGTGCCCTGCTTTACCACACCTGTAGCAACCTGGTATTCTCTCATTTCTTCCATCTGGGTCCGTTGCCCAACATGCGTCCTTACTGTGTCCTTCCTTTCCACATTTTCCGCACTTAGGCCTCAGACATTGACCTTCATGGTGAAAGTTGCATTTCCCACACCTTGGCTTAGTCCCCGAGTAAACTTTACCTCCGGCCTTATTAGTGGCTCCAACAGTTTTCCTGCCATGTGGCGAATTCACTTTCTTTCTTTTGTTTGCCGTAAAGCTTCCATAGCTGACTCGGGTGCTCGATTTTAGGCTTGAAGACTTCCTTTTCTTGTTGCCTGATGACTCCACATGAGTCTCTTTCTTGTTATCCTTAGATTTCGAAAACTTTCCCGCACGTAGAGCTTCTTCAGTAAGCGTAACGCTTAAATCAATAGCCTCTGCGATAGTTGGAGGCCTTGAGGTAGTAACCAAGCTCCTGATCTGAGGTGCAAGTCCCCAAATGAATCGTTCAACCCTCTTGAATTCCGGTTTGACTAAGTAGGGGACGACCCTAGACAAGTCGTGAAATCGTTGGACGTATTCAGGAATCTTCGGTCCGTCCATTTTCAAGTTCCAGAACTCCACCTCAAGCTTCTGGATTTCAACCCTAGAACGGTATTTCTTTTCCATCATTTCCTTGAGCTCGTCCCAGCTTAGTGCATAAGCAACATCTGCGCCAAGGGTTTGAACCTGAAGGTTCCACCAGGAGAGTGCGCCATCTAGAAATAACCCTGAGATATAGGTAACACTCTGTTGGGGTGAACAGTTACTCATTCTTAGAACTGAGTCAGTCTTTTCTGTCCAACGAACAAATGCAACGGCACCTCCTGTGCCATCAAAATTCAAAGGCTTGCAGTCCAGGAACTGTTTATAGGTGCAGCCAGTCGGAGGGTTATTTCCAGTAGTGCCATCGCTGTGCTTAGAGCGGAGGGCTTCATGTCGTGCAATGGCCTGTGAGATGCGTTCTTGCAGCTCGGCTTCTGTTCTTGGTAGCGTACTGGTGTTTGTGTCTTGCATGGGCGGCATTCTCTTCTGTCAAAATGGTATGAAGTAGGTTAGACAACATTTCAATTGTCTATGAGATACATAGCACCATAAGCCATTATGTAATCACCCAATTTCACACGTATATATAATCAGTGTATAAGCGAGGAAACAGTTACTGAGCCTTCACATAGGCTTGCCAACTTGGCTTATTGTTCGTCATGAAATGAACTCGAGGTTACATCGCCTTGGTCATTCAAGTTGTTTCCTGCTACATTGGTTTTTCTTAGGTCTTTGGCTTTACTGGTGCGTATATTTTCCCTTAGATAGGGTTGTTCGTGTCAAGGTGGTAGAGAGTGTATCGTCACTGATTCTTTCTGAATGTCATTCCACCTCTCTTGCTTAAATATCGTTTTCTCAAACGTCTCGTATGCAGGTAGAAGTGTCAGTCACGAAGTAGGCTAAGACAGGCTTCCTACTTTCTAACGTGCTAAAGCACTGATCAATGTGTTGTTCTACCAGATGAAGGTGAGGACACCTATAGATAAATTTTGTGTGGTTTTCATTAGCTCGACCCGCAGAGTCCACCAGGATTTCTGTGCACTACAAGTCGTTATTACGTGGGCCCCCGTAATAATAAATTGTCTTGCACAGTTACCCCAATTTTCTCTCGTCCAAGCAGATGATCAATCAAAGAGGGTACACTACTGTACTTATACCTCTTGTCATGGAAAGGACCTTTACGATGGTCCACGCGCTAACAATCGTTATCGTTACGCACGTATAGGCACGATGATTAGATGGAATAGGAATAGAGAGAACTCCTAGTGGTTGGAGGGGCACCTTCGAGATGAACACTTCATCTTCCTTTTCTGGTCAAGTATGTCGTCAATCTTGCTTCACATAAGCCGCAGGGATCTCGTCCCGTTGATTGAGAATTCGTTCTAGGTTGCCGCCTCTGCCTCGTTATCATCACCGTAGTCAGGCACCTTCGCGATCGAGAGAGAAGAGCAGCCATTTCCTACGGAAGCAAGCTCAGAATCTTGTTTGGTAATCACTCCCAGCCATGAGCTTTGCAAAGGACGCGAGGTCGGTAGCTTCATCGTGCGAGTTATGTACAGTAATAGGAGTCGGAGTCGAAAGTATCTTATTCACGTCAATAATCATTCCGTACACTTATTTGTATGTATGTATATCAATAACATATATGCTACTTAGCATAATCAAGCAATTTAATGCATTATATCACGTATAACTCTCGTTTTTGGGGGGTCATTTTGTTTTTGGTAAGTCTAACTCGTGTAGACTATGCTTTGGTTGACACCTTATTTTAAGGGTATTCCTCACTAATGTCCTTGCCTTGTCACTTTTTTTTTGAAAAGTGTCTGACTTGTGGATCTTGGCGCTTTCGTGAATGCAATGAAAACCTTTTTGTAAAAATGTTATCGTGAAAGAACTCTAGTGATTGTAGTCTAGACTCGAGAAAGAATCCTAGTTCACTACAATCGAAGCTCTGATACCAAACTGTCACACCATGTCTTTTGCGGAAGCGTATGATGTGTGACTAGCTTGTTATCATTGCATTCAATCATAATAAACAACTACATGATTAAAACGATGTTCATCCATTCAGAAAATTTTGATTATTACAACCTTCATCTAGGTTACAATTTGACAAAAGTGGATGACATCTATGCTTGTAGTCTACTTCTAGTTACGACACTTGCGCCCAAGATCCATCCTGTCACCTGAAATACATGTAATTTTGGAAAACATCAACATAAAGTTGAGCGAGTTCATGTGTTTTGTATATCTTGTATGAAAACATAGTTTGTAACTTTTACAAATCAAGTATTCATTGTATAAATCAGGTTTTCCTGTGTACACCACATACTAAATGATTGTTTATACAAGGACATTAAGGCACGTGAGGACATGGGGATCATTAGCATTTTCTCCCTCAAGGCATGTGAGGACATAGGGAGCATTAGTATTTTCTCCCTCAAGGCACGTGAGGACATAGGGAGCATTAGTATTTTCTCCTTTAACTGTGTCGATAACCCTCGACTGTGTCGATTAACCTCGACTGTGTCAATTTCCCTTGACTGTATCGATTACCCTCGACTGTGTCGATTAACCTCGACTGTGTCGATTAACCTCAACTGGGACACCGAAGCACTCAAGAGGTCACATAAGGACCATGAGTGGGGCTCGGCCGTACCTGTTAGATCTAACCCTCGTCCCTAATTAAGTTTTAATGGCATCTCAATATCTAGTCTATGCTCACATGATCTAGTATTTTCTAGGCATTTCTTAAAGCACATCATACTCGGTACTCGTTCTCACCAAGTGTGCTTCTCGTATTTTTATATTCTCAAATCATATCACACTCGGTACTCGTCCTCACCAAGTGTGCTTCTTGTATTTTTATATTCTCAAATCATATCACACTCAGTACTCGTCCTCACCAAGTGTGCTTCTTGTATTTTTATATTCTCAAATCATACCACACTCGGTACTCGTCCTCACCAAGTGTGCTTCTTATATTTTTATCATTTGTAAAAATTGCAATATATGTACATGTATTTCACCCCAGAGAGTTATAAAACCAAAAACACTTAAGAGAAAAGGGGGAGCATGAACTCACAACTTTGCGTTCCTGCGTCGTAAACTTCACCGGATTTGCTTATCTAGCGTCGTGACCTAAACGTGTTTATTAACGTTAGTCACTAGACTTGTATCGCACAAGTACAGTCACTATCTTTTGTGCGTGTCTTCTTGTGCCAAAAATAACTTATATTTTCAACTAAGTGTCTTACTTATATTATTTTCTCAAAAATAAATATAAGTTTCTTGTGTTTTGCACTTTGCACCCGAATTATGTATTTTGTCTAAGTACGTTGTATGTGTATTGTTGTATTTTTTTTACTTCTTAAGAGCACCTAGTGTATTTTCAAGTCCTAATACACTATCAAGTATAGCACATACTTCATATACTTAGCACAAAATTTGGTGACCAAATAATATATATATTTTTCTCAAAATATACATACTTAGTATCAATTTTATTCTTGAAGAAATCATCATTTCTTAATACAAAAAATTAGGGAAACCTTGGTAAATGTTTTTAGACACATTTTTAGGGAATAAGTTCCTCAAAACTTATATTTTTCTAAGTGTCAAAATTTATAAAAATTTTGGCAGAGTTTCCCCTAAAAATGGAGGTTTCCCATGTTTTCAAAACATGTGTTTATTTTCTTTTAAAATCATCAACAATATCAACAACACAATCTTTATTTGCCAAACTTGTCAAAACAAGCATATACCACAAACTTATGAACTTGAAAGTTTGTAAAAAATATGTAGTAAATCACTAGCGGATTTAGTAGGTTTTGTTATCTTTAAAAATAAAATTAGTTTCTTAAAAACTTTATTTTTTTAGAACATGAAGTTTCACAACTTCTAGTCAAGATTTACAAAACATTTCTTTGTTAAATTTTTTGTTACACAAGTGTTTACACACTTGTTTATTTGCCAAAAATACTTCTAGTTCATAAAATATCCGGGTTTTAACAAGACTTGCATCTTTCACTGGGTTCTTCCGAAAAACCACTTGTAGATCTTTAGATCTACTAGTTTAGAACCCTATTTTACAAGAAAAATTACATTTACTCAAGTTCAAGTTTCATGAGTGGAAGGGTTCATCATCTTTTATAATTTTAACACTAACTTACTACTAGTTCATGTTCTTGAACATGATCTAGTATGTCTAGATGATGATCCATCCCACTTTTAGTAACAAACAACATCAAATAGTCACAACTAGACAAGATTCACATGATTTACACACATATCTACTCTTTATCCACCATTAATCACTTATGTTCAAGACTTTATGTTATGTTCTTTAGTGTTCATAATTTTTAACCATTAAATCACCTATTAACCACCATAAACAAGAACAAGATAAAGATTAGAAACACTTACTACTAGCACAAGGCTAGGGAAGAAACAAGGTATAAATGTGGTGGATAAAAGAAATCTAGAGAGGTTCTTGCACTTCTGAAAGCACCGGGCTTGATTGTATGACCTCTTGCTTCTATGTGTGTATGAAAAATGGCTAGGATCAAAATTGATGGTGGAGCTATGGTGGTGGAGGTGTTCGGCCAAACTCAAGGAGAAGAAGGAAGAGAAGTTGGTGTTTGTGATGGTTTGAAGTGAGAGAATAAGTAACTTAAGTGTTAATTTATAAACCAAACATCTCCTTTATCCATCATGCAAAATGCTTCTAATCTCCCAACATGTGCCACTATAATAATCAAGAAATCAAAGGGTGGGTCACCCTTATCCAAAACCGGTCATGGGGGGGGGGGGGGGGTTGTAATTGTTGGTTACATATTTGGTTAGAGTTTAGTTAGGATTTAAAAGTTAAACTTGTATGTTAAGGTGTGTTATGTAATATAAGGTGTGTTAGGGTGTTCGGGGACACTAACTAGCTTAGAAAGCTAAAAACAATGCTTCTAGCATTATTTTGGTGTTCCGGGTATTATCCGGTTGTTCGGTTATATACCGGTTCGTTAAAGCGCTAAATTGCACCTTTTAAGTGTCCTTTTGTAACACTTTCAATCCCCGACACTTAGGGAAGTATCCTGGATGATAAATCATGATTTCTGCATGATATTTATACGTTAAATGCTGATTAATAGCTGAATGTAATAAAATTCTGCACTTAAAGTGCGTTTCGGGTGCTTTTTAGTGCGTATTTTAGCTCTCGGAAGGTCTATATGTAAACCCTTGTATATGTTCTTGGGTTTTTAATATACTTTTGTCACTGGACCTACACCTAGGCTCCAATTCTATTGTCTGACTGCTTCCTGCAGTAATGATGACACGAGGTGTCTTACCGGTGAGTTTACTAATATATTTGACGCAACGCTATTATAAAGTAATTCTTGTAGCATAACACGTGCATGAATTCACTTGCATGGAATTCATAAATTTATTTGTCTGGTAAACCAGATCATGCACAGTCATTTAAGCACAAATTACTGTTCATTGAGTGTACGGAATGTACGGAAAAGTGACGGTTGTCACAGGGGGCGGTTGACCTCATGAAACTCTTGCCATGCCTTAGGGACCCTCAATGTGAACTCCTTCTTCTAAGGTCTTGCACGGGGGTTGCCAAGTTACTTTTTGGGCTGCGGACTTGTCAACCCCATTTGATGATGGATGCGGCATCCCGGTTCGATGATGGCCTCCGGGAGGCTATAGAAGACATAGTCGTGGGTGGTGGCCCCTTCTTTGGGGACCTCCAATGGCGTTTGGCATCTCTGCCAATGCGTCTAGGTGGTTTGGGCCTCCTCTCAGCTCGAGATGTTGGGGTTTATGCTTTTGTGGCGTCCAGAGCTCAGTCTTGGGAACTACAGGATCATATCCTTTGGAACAGTGGGGTTGTCGGGCTCGACGGGGACTATCTGCAGGCGCTCGAACACTTAAATGTCTCTCTCCCAGACTTTGATATCGGCGGTTTCTCTAACAAGGACACCGCCCCCTCAAAGCCACAAAAAACTTTGGCGAATGTTCTGTTTAGCAAAATCGCTCAAAGCCTGGGAGAAATTTCTGATTTGTCATCTCGCCAGAAGGCGGTGTGGGAATGCCTGAAGGGTCCCCATGCTCAGGATTTTTTAACCGTTATCCCAATTGAGGGGCTGGGACAATGTATGTCAGCAATAGAATACAGAGCCATCCTTAAATACCGGCTGATGATCCCTATGTACCCAGAAGATGAAACATGTCCGATATGTCGTAAAGCTTGTATGGATAAATACGGAGAGCACGCAGTGCATTGTAAAGAGCTCCCTAGGTTCAAATATCGACATGACTGGGTGTGAGATGTTTTGTGGGACATCCTGAGAAGAGCTGGGATTTCGGCTAAGAAAGAGGCCCCTGTGAATTTCCTTACCGACCCTATGGAAGGGAGATCTACCCTACGACCAGCGGATCTGCTCGTCTTTGGCTGGGCTAGGGGGAAACATGCTTGTGTGGACCTCACGGGGGTTTCCCCTCTAGCTGGTTTAAGGGAAAACGGGTTTGTAGCTGGACAAGCAGTAAGAAAGGCAGAATCGAAGAAAGTTGACAAGCATGCTAAAGCTTGTGTAGAGAACCAGCATGTTTTTGTCCCTTTTGCCTTTGACACATTTGGCTCCCTAGCGCCAGAAGCTATCCAATTCCTGACCAGGGTCCAACGGGTCATCCACAACAATTGTTCAACCTCAGGGGGACGGGGTTTTATCTTTGGTAGATTAGGGTTTGCAATTCAGAAAGGGGTGGCGGCGCAGCTTGTTGCCCGTCTACCTTCTGTTTTGATGTAACTTGGCAAGTATTGAAAATTGAATGATAATATAAAATATATATATATATATATATATATATTATTTTTAAGATATATTTGGAAGTATAAATATTTTGCTAAATAAAAATTTATAAATATTTTTCTATAAAGATTTCTCTTAAAATATGCATATTGCAAGAATGAAAAGTTGGTGATTTTTAATTGTACAAAAATAATATTCCAGAAAATTTTACATAAATTAAGTATAGAATACTTAATAAATACAAGAATATACGTATTTCTATACATATAAATACATACCGGAATACACTACCAATACTTGGCAAAATACGCAAATACAAGTATACCTATACTTGGAAAATATATATGTGAGAAATACATGACAAATCAAGTTAAAAATAAATTATTTTTAACAATATTCCAAATAATTGGATGGAAGATAATTTAAGTTAAAATATCCTTATTTTAACTAATAATTTAGGGCTGTAAATGAACCGAACGTTCAGCGAACAGTTCGTGAACCGTTCGGCGGGAAGTTCGTTTATGTTCATTCGTTTACTAAACGAACGAACATGAACAAGAAATTTCGTTCGATTAGTTAAATGAACTAACATGAACAGAGGTCTCGTTCGTTCGATTGTGTTCGTGAACGTTCGGTAAGGTGTTCGTGAACGTGTTCGTGAACATTCGTTGATTTGCATTCGTTTATATTCATATGTTTGTGTTTTAATTGAAGATCTTTGTACTTTCTTATATTTTATTTGTACTTTTTATATTATTAAACTTTTATTTATTTTATTACCCTAACAATTAAACTAGGAAACCCACTTTCAACTTGTTTATGCATCATTTTCCTTTCATTTCTCATTATTTACATCGGCGAATACGATTGACCTCCGTGCCACAATAAGGGATTCAAGTTCGAGTGCTACTCTGCCATCTATCTTTATCCTTCGTCGCGTTTTCCAAATTTATTTGTGTTCGTGAACCGTTCGCGAACACGCTTATTTCCTTAATGAACGAACACGAACATAAAATTGCGTTCGGTAAGTGTTCATGAACCGTTCGTGAACACGTTTATTTCCTTAACGAACGAACACGAACAAGGCCTTGTTCGTGTTCGTTCGGTTCATTTACAACCCTATAATAATTATATAATTTGGAATTATATAATGTACACCAAACGTGTAACTCAAAGTATACCAGAATTCCAAAATACGTCCTAATAAATAAGACTAAGAGTCGTTACACGACCTAAACGTCTAATAAAACATAGCACGTGTGTAGGTGATAATACGACTCGTGAGGAGGATCTTTGAGTTTACGAGACAACGGACGCAAACTTGTGAGTTCATGTCCCCCTTTTCTTTTAACTGTTTTCGGATTTATAACTTTCGGGGGTGAAATACATGCTTCAAATGTTTCAAATGGTATGGTTAGCTAAGGAATGAACTGTTAGATCATGTGAATGGGTAGGCGCATACTTAAGACCATTAATCTTTGTATAAAGACCGAGGGGCATAAGTGATAGATCTATTTGGGTGTTACGAGCCCCACCCATGGGTCCGCAAGTTGGCCGCATGTGGTGACTATGTCGTTCCAGCCGGGTGGCCTGGTACAAAATCCGCTAGGTTTGAGCCTTCCTACACCATTGCACACATATTAATGTCCTTGCAAAACATTAATTGATCTGTTCATAGACGCTTTACATACCGGTTATCAAAGGAATACTTTCAAATGTTTACAAGATTATTCGAACTCACATACAAAACACATGAACTCGCTCAACTTCTGTTGATGTTTTCAAATTACATGTATTTCAGGAAACTAGATGGATCTGGCAGCATTGAGAAAGGTTTCAAGAAGTAAACTTCAAGTTGATGCCATCCTACTTTTGAAGGGGTTGGTTTGGATATCCTATCTTAGATAAGATATACGAATCAAAGCCTTGGTTTAAAAATCTTTTGTTTAAAAGTCCTTTATGGAACTTATTACTACTTTGAATGGTTGTAAACTTAATAAGAAGTGTGTTGGTTGAAACTAAACAACTTATGTCTGTATTATTTTTTTAAAACTTATGAATGGATGAACATCATGTTTTAATCATATAGTTGTTAATTATAATTGAATGCAATGATATTGATCAAGTCACACGCACACGCTTCCGCAAAAGTCAGGGTGTGAGACCACGGGACTCGAACCCGGGTCAACATCTTCACACACACGCGTACAAACCACTGCGCTGCAGCCTCCTTATTGAACAGATCCCGGCCTTATTTAATTTAAACACTCGTTACGCTGAACCCTGACAGCACCAGCGCGACCAGACGCAAAAAAAAGGCGTTGTTTGGTGTTTAATTCGAATTTTAAACAAGTTTTAACATTTATTACACAACTAAAACCTAACCTAATCATTCCCTATAAATACCAAGCCTCTTCCAAGCCATTTACACCTTTCAAATCACTCTAAACACTCTCAAATCCTCCTATAATCAGCTGCTAATTTGAAGATTCGAGCAGAAACACCAACCTTCACAAAAGTATGCATAACTCTCTCATTTCTTAATGGTTTTCATCCATTCTTCTTCCCACTTGCTTGAACAAACTTAGGAACATTTCCAGAGGTTTTCCATGGAAAACCAAGCCCTGGAATGTCACCAAAAAGGCTCCAAAGTGGACTGTTTGTTTTTTTTATTTCGTTTAAACTTGCTAATCTTAGTTGAACTTGAGTCTAACTCATCTCAAACCTATATCCTAATGCTCATAATCAATTGAATGGTTAGTTGGGCTTAAAAACAAGGCTGAGAAATGTTAAATCAGAGGTTAAAACCTCACAAACATTCTGTTTTAGTTAGGGTTTTACCCACAAGAAATGTTCAAGCTTGAAGCTTGATGAATGTGTGATTGTTAGACTAGGTTGGGCTATCTTTCATAAAAATCCACTCACTTCTTGATGTTTTCTCATAGATTAGTTGTTGTATTTCATTATATCTTGTAAGTTCATGACCCTCCTTATTGTTTATAACAACAAGTGTAGTGGTGAACAATAGAGATACCTAAATGGAAGCTTTGTTCTTCCTACCTCATGTATGAATTCCAAGATAGTTAGAGGTGCCTAAATGAAGACTTTAATCTTCTACCTCATGCTTGACATATATGATATAGTATACTCTATGTAATACGTATGTAACATTCAAACAAACCGAACACTTGATGATGAACAAGTGGACATTGTCAAGTTAGTAAGTATATCATTTAAGCATCATATGTGATGGATGATTATTTTCCTATGTCTATGTTCATGTATTTTAAATTCTGAATCTATAATCTTCCGTTATTCCCCAAACTCACACACCTATGTTTTCTTCGTGTAGAAGGACAAGGTGCTCCAAATTAATCCATCCACCAACAACACTCGCAGGATATCAAGTTGGAAAGCTTGCAAAAACCGTGAGCATACTCGATCCCTTTTTCCTTTTAATCACTTTTGGGTGCAACATGTATACTATACAAACTACACTTCACTTTGAAACTATTTTAAACAAACTCTATCCATTGTTAAAACATGAAACTATGTGTGATGCTTGTTAATCTCGTATGCCATGTAAACTACTTATGTTGATATATGCTCATTAACTTTGCTAGCCTACCTTAACAATTATAGCGCTATAGGATTAACGCACCGCCCACGAGTCTTGGGGTATTGTTAAGTTAAGCATGTTAACCTCCCGCAATAATTTGGGATAGGCAAAATTAAACGCGTTGGAAACTTGGGTTTGAACATATTGTTACACAATCTAAGCATACTAGTAACTCGCATATTATGATTCATGTTGGATATGAGCAACTTTTTAGTCTATATTATGCTATGTAATCAAACTTGTATGCTCGCCAACTTTTTGTTGATATATATTTTAATACATGTTGCAGGTTGATAGTTTGATGATGATGTGATGAAGAACAAAGATTAGGTGGACTTAGATACACACCTAAATTTAGTTTATCTTTTGATGTTATGTTTTGTTGAACTATGTTGTATTTTTTTGGAATCTTGTATGACATTTAGTCCATTTATGAAATTTGAATTTTAATTATATTGTCACATAGTGTTATGACGTTTTGAGCAATTTGTTCGTCTCATCCCGATGTTTTCGCCATCGGTTAGGGTGTGACAGATTGGTATTAGATCCATAACTATAGGGAATTAGGAAAAAGTAGGAATGCTTTGCCCTAGTCTATAGTTCTAGGAACTTTGTCTCTTATTTGTTGTTTAAAAAAAGATTAGAATGCTCACTTCTAGCTCTTGTGGCTAGGGATGATCTTGATGAAAATGAAAAGCAAAGAAGATGATGATCTTGATGGTTGAAAGCTCCAAAGTGTGTGAAAATGCTTGCTTCAACTTGGAGGTGTCTTAGATCTTCTCAAGTTCCATGGAAATGCATCTTGATCATCTTGGAAAGGCTTGAAAATGAAGGTGATTTGAGCTTGTTCTTGGCCGAAAATGGGGTTGAAGATGGGAGGATTTGTGTATGTAAATTATGGTGTAAAATGTGTTAGAATGATCTAGTAAATCTAAGTTCACAAGTTGTTAATCAATCATCAAGTTTCACCACTTGCAAATGGGGTGAAATATCTAGATATTTCACCAAGTGGCCAAGAGGGGGGTGGGTCCCATGGGGGCGGTCGAACAAGGGGGGGGGGGGGTCTTGTGTTGTGAAATGTTTTAAGTTGTTTCAAGTGTTAGAATTTGTAGTAAAAAGGTTTAGGAAGTTTAGATGTTTAGGGATTTCAAATGTTTTAAGATGTTATATGACATAACTAGCTTTAAAATGCCAAAAATAATGTTAGCTAGTTACTAAAAAAAGTTTAGATAGTGTTCGGATATTCGTTTGGCGTTTGTTCCGCTAGTAGATAGTTGAATGTTTAGCGTGTGTAAGTTGTAGGGAATGATATGGTTATTGGTTTAAATGATATCCCCAATGTATTATCATGTGAATTTTGAGTTACAACACTTCTACACATTGTATAAAAATTACAATGCTGAATTTTACTGATTTTCTGCAGAAAAGTGCTGAATTTATTACTTATAGTGCTTTTCGGGCAGTTTTTAGTGTTTGTCGGACTTCGGGAAAGTATTAAACTAAACCCTTGCATTCCCAATTAGGTTTTAATGTATATTTGATGTTGAACTCCTGTATAAGTCCTAAATATGTCATTAAGCTGGTTTCTCCGCTTCCTGTGTTTCTATTAGCACTAATAGTCTACTAGTTACTATACTAGTTGTTTCGATGCATTGTTTAAACTCTTTCAGATGTAACCAATAAAAATGAATAATGTGCACCATAAATATGTATTTCATGAGTATTCTAAGTGTATGTCATGAAGTCATGCAGTTCGGATGTTCAAAACGCAAAACTGTATAGCTTAAATGATTAATTTAAATGTACGAAAATTACCAGAAAGTGGCAGTTGTCACAGGAGAGACGATTGTAGAGTGACCGGTTACAAATGTTACAAGTGGGGGTGTAAATGAGTCATGCCGAGCCAAACTTAACTAGTTTAACTTATCAGAGGTCGAGCAGAATGCATAACTCGTTCAACTCGTTTAACTTACAAATGTTATAAGTGGGGGTTTAAATGAGACATACTTTCTTGTTTCTAGATCAATTTATGTTTTGGAAACGATATGTTTTGGCTCTAGAGGCTTCTAGTACTTGAACCCTGTACGTGATTCTCGGTTAACTTAATTAATTTATTTACATTGGGTAACTTTGGAGAATAGTAACCATGTTTTAAAAGTGTTCCAATTAGGTCACTCAAGTTTCAAAAGTGTTCTAATATGGTCACTCAACATTCATTCTTCATTAAAATTAAGAGTTTTTTTATCCATTTCATAGGTAACCGTGGTGATGTGGATTTTCATTTCTTTTTTCTCTTCTATTTGATGCTAACGTCGAGTGATGACGTGGATTGTAACTTGTTTTTTTAATTTTTAATGTAATTAAATGGTTTTTATTTTTAGTAAATATAATTTCATATATTAACATAATTCGACCCCAGCATCTTATGCTCCATTTTTTTCTTGACACATGGAAAAAAGGACATGGCTCGATTTGAATGATAAGTTATCTAATTGGGACAAAAACGACATCAATGACCTAATTAGAACATTTTTAGAACTTGGTTACTATTCTGTGAAATTTTCCCTTACAAATTTTGTATAGATTTTATATTGTATGTTATTTAGTTATTTTTACATTATCCGAAAAGAAAAAAAAACAATATAAATTTTAATAACAATTTTTATATATAACATATATTATAAAAGTACATATATTTTTAACATATTAAACAAAAGTTATATAAATGTTATATATATAGGAGAAGGATCCGTTAGGAACCACCCTTTATTGCGAGAACCGCGAGAACCAATGTGAACACAACCAAAAATACCTAAAAATAGCTAAAAAAACACACAAATTTTTTTTGTTAACATTTTTTATAAAAAATAGCTACTTTTAGTAGCCAAAAAAAAAATTTTGGCTACTAAAAGTAGCGATTTTAATGTAAAAATATTTAAAAAAAATTGTGTGTTTTTTTTTTATTTTTTTAGGTTTTTTGAGGGTTTAGTTTTTAGCATTTTAGCTTGGGGGGGGGGGGTTAGGCTTTTTTTAGGTTTTTTGGGGGGTTTAGTTTTTAGCATTTAGCTTGGGGGGGTTAGGTTTATTTTTGGGGGGGGGGGTTAGGTTTTTTTTAGCTATTTTAGGTTATGTTCACATTGGTTCTCGCAATAAAGGTGGTTCTCGCATGAACCTTACCTTATATGTATATATATATATATATAGGGTCAGGATTTAAGGAAAACAGTGAAAAGTGTGAGAACAGTGAGAAACCTTATGGATCGTCCGATCAAAACAATCTATGGACTAGATTGGCGCGGTGACATTTTCGTAAATAACATAATTTTATTACGTGGACGCGCTTCATTAAGGGTAAAAAGGTAAAACATCCTTTCTTACATAAAACGCCATTGGAAATATAGAACGCCAATTAAATACAAAAAGCCAATTTTATTACTGCGTAGTTTTTTCTGTGTTTTAGTTAAGGTCTTAGCCTACAAAAACGCCATAAAACGTAAACGCCATAATATATAAATGCCAAGCCTTACATCCGGATAATTGTTGTTTGCATTTATTGTTATAATAATATCCCGCCTAAACTACGCGCCAAAAAATCCTATAAATAGAAACGTCTCACCACCTTCCGTTGATCACACAAAAAAAACACACAAAACACAGTGGTTCCTAAACTACCACTCACTGTAAAACGGCAAAAGTTGAGAGAAATCAACGATGGCAAACATCTTTTCTTTGATACTCAGTAATGTTCTGCATGAAGTTTCGCTGAATGGTTTGTTAGGTGATGGGAGTAAGATATTGCTGCATGAGATAGACAAATTTCAAGAAAAGGGGACTGATGACACCCATATGTCATTTTGTCTTCTTTGTTCTTGAAGAAGGTTTGGATGAGGAGAAGAGACCGATCCCAGTGTAAATGCTACTTTGGCCTCGATGATGATAATGAAGATGACGGGCAAATAGCATCCACCCACACGGAGTTGATCCATGTCTCAAACATCCACAAATCCACTTCAACACACGAACAAGAAAAAAAACACGCAAAACCGAAAACGCCCTTTTTTGTGACAGTTCTTGTAGTTTCAAAAGAAGAAAGAGACTGATGACAATGAAGATTTGGATCATAAATTGCTTTAATTTGTTTTTTTTTCTTTTTTTGTTGTTTGTTATGTAATTTTCAGCTAAGAACAACAATAAATTAATTCTCTAATAAAAAAATATAATAAAACGCCAAAAGGGCAAATGCTTGTGAAACGCGATCATGCCATAAAACGCCCCAAACTACTGATGCGTGTGTAGTGATATATATTTTTATTAATATTTTAAGCCCATTTTACGCGTTAGTCAAGTTTTAAATTTATAAAACACGATATTTTACTAACACTAAACACACATATGGGCAAGTGCACCCATCGTGAGCGTAGTATAGCGTTGGTAAGATACCGAGGTCGTCCAAGGTCACAAGAGCTTTTAGTACCGGTTTATCCTCAACGTCTAATCACATCAAAATTTTTAGAAAAGGTTTTAAACATGAAAAATAAAAACTAAAATGCTGAAAATAAAAATAAAATAAAAACAGATAGACAAGATGAATCACTTGGATCCGACTCGCCTTTAATGTAACCTTTGATGATTTCTGCACTTTTTAAGAGATTATCTTAGTTATAGTAGTAGGCCCCTCTTTTGAAGGTGACGTTACCCTCAACCCAGTGGTTTGAGTCAGCAAGGATACAATCCCAAAGGGTCAGAATATTGAAAGATAATTAATTAAGTTATTAATGCGTAAAGTGGTAGGCCCCTGTTTTGAAGGCGGCGTTACCCTCGGCTAAATGGTTTGAGTCTGCAGGGATACAATCCCAAGTAGCCGGGTTAATGTATTAATAGTAGTTTACATATGAGTGGATCAAGCCATTCGCACCCCCGCCATTCAATACAAGTAGGTATTAAAGGAGTACCTAGTAAGCTTGGCCCAGGTCCTTGCAGGATCTATACACTGAACAAGGCAAGAACCTTACTAAACCATTCCCTTAACCCCCGACCAGGTAGCCAACATATCTCTATATAGACCGTAGAGATATGAATGGTAAAAATCTTTTTCTTTATATAGACAGTAAAGTAATGCCAAGACACCACGGACAAATGATAAAGAAGTTTCACCTTCAACATAAGAAACTAGTTATTAAAGTCATTAATACAAAACCAAATAAAAAGTGCGAAAAGATTAAAAATCAAAAGTATTACATTAAATGCTTGTCTTCACCAAGTGATGTAAGAGACTTAGCCAAACATGGTCTTTGATTGACAAGAACTCTTACTATCAATCTTGGATCCCGAGACTACTACACACACTCTAAGGTGGATGATGGTGGTGGATGTGGGTGTTGTAGTGGTGGTGAAGTGGGAAAGAGGTGGTTTGCCAAGGGATGCCTTTGAAGTGAGCCAAGCACCCCTATTTATAGCCTGAACAGAAGCCCGGACACGGCCCCGTGGCCATCATCTTTCTCTTTCTTCATTAATTGCAATTGTCTGCATTAGGCTCCACACCCCCCCCCCCCCCCGTGTTCGCTGGGCACGGCCCCGTGTGCAGAAGCATATCTATACTATCAAGATTTGCAAGATTCTGCGAATCTTAGCGTTGACCACGCCCCGTGCTGAGCTGGGCACGCCCCCGTCCTGGGAATAGAAGCTTCTATAGATTTGTCATTTTCTGTAGACACCTGACCACGCCCCCGTGTCCGCTAGACACGGGCCGTGGTCAGCCCTCTGTTTCTTGTTTTTGCTTGGGAAGATGCTGTCGAGGGGTCGGGCATGCCACGTTTATTCCTTTTCTTTGTATTTATGTTAGTTTTTGCTGCATATTTGTTCCTTTTATTCATTTAAGCTCATTTGGTCCTGAAAATACAAAAGGAAGACAAAAGCACACTTTTTCCAACATTAGTATTAAAAAGGGTTAGTTTTATGCCTCATTTGATGTAATTTATATGTTGCATTGTACACACATCATATACCCCCACACTTGAATCTTTGTTTCTCCTCAAGCAAAACTCTTTATTATGTGGCTTACACACCCAAATGGAATGGGTATAAGAGAAGTTTTGGGCTTGTCTTGAGTGTCGGGAATCCAAGATCTTTATTGAGTTTTATTTTTATACTATTTACAATCCTATTCGTTATGATTTATTTAGAACGTTTCATAAGAGAAATTACTTATTTCGGCATAACATACCTCTTTAAAATTCCATTTGTATACAAGTTCACATATCTCACGGGAGATCACTCAACACTCGGCCGAAGATGTATTTTTGTGAAACACTCGAGACCGGCATGGAACTTACTTCTACCATCAGCTTGCCAAGCAATCAATCCTCCTCCTTTTTAACTATAAACTTTTGTAAATATCAAGAGGACTTGGGGAAGGGTTAGGCTTGGGTTAAAGGTAGGTGGTTTTGGGTTAGTGGTTAGTAAAAAGGGTTAAAAGCGTAAAAAGCGTCGGTCGTCGTAAAAACTTTTGTTCTTGTGACTTTTTATTCAACTAAGCATTTTCAAACGAAGTTTCTCTGAGGAACTTCTTTGTTTATTGCTAGACTTCATTTTTTTATAAAGAACATCACAAGAAAACCGAGCTTTTTACTAAAATAAAGGGTTTAAAAGAAAAAGGTTTTGGTGGGTAAAGGGTGTTTGTTTTATGGGTTTAGAAACAAAAAGGTTTAGGCTCAATGGGGTTAACTAGGAGGATTTTGGGTAGGTGATAAAAAAATGAAAAATAATGGTGTTGAAAGAAAAATGGGTTAGTCCTAATGCCTCCATCATTTACTTACTTGGTTTTAAGTTGATAAGGACCGGGAATGTATTGTCGTGGCAAGTTCTAGTGTCGTAAGAACCAAGCGGCTATTCACACAAAAAACGAAAAATGAGCATTTAGTTTAAAGATGTATGCTTAATAAAGGCTCAAAACTCACTTTTTTGTGGGAACGGGTTTATAATGTGATCAAGTATATATAATCAAATTTTAACTAGATTTGTCATGCCATTTCATAATTTTCTTATGTTAGTTCTTTTTATCACGACGCTATCGGTTGTAAATTTGTAAAAATATAACCTTTTTAGAACTTGTTATTCCCAAATTAAACCAAGACAAGTAAAAAAACGAAAAGTTTTTGAAAAAATTTGGGGTGATTAGCGGTTCCAATAGAGTTTTGTGTAAGACTTGTTATTAGGACTTGCAAAATTCAAGGTTTAGCATCCTCCCCACACTTCAATTACACATTGTCCTTAATGTGTCCCAAAAATAAGTTTTTAGGTTGATTGAATGTGTAAAGAGGTGTTAAAAGCAAGGTTTTTGTGTTACTGGGCATCTGGCCATGGCCTCGTGCTGGGTGAGCACGGCCCCGTGGTCAGAGTGCCAGTAACGAAAACTTACAGATGGTGGCCACGGGGGCGTGCCTGGTGGACATGGCCCCGTGGCGGGCAGATTACAGACAAACAGCAGGTACAGGGCGATGGACACGGGGCGTGCTGGCTGGGCACGGCCCCGTGGTGACAGTCTGCAATCTTTGAAAACAGGTTTTGGCTTTCGGTTCTGGTTTTCGGGCTTATGTAGCACTAATAGTTAGTGCTTCCGAGCCTCCTAGGTACCTGTTTATGCTTAAATACCACACCACACAAATAACAAACATCCTAACATACCACAAGTTTATCATCCACATCACAAACTAAAAAAAAATGCAGGAAAGTAAAAGTGTTAAATGAAAGTAAATTGTTCAACATTGGCACGCAGGCCAGATAATTGTTTGTGAGATAAAGGGTTAACCTGGTAAGAGCTTCAACCGTGTCACATCACCTCCAACGCCTCCGCCTCAATCCATATCTTCATCCTCGTCATCTCCTCCTTGATTCGCCATGTATGTCACACCCCGACCCGCAGCGGAAAGGTACGGGGCATGATGATTGCCCATAGCTCATGACAACTAATTATTGTTTTAATATTTACAGCATAATCATTTAAAAAGCACATAACATATAATAGTCAAAATTGTTCATATATTGTTCGAAACAAACATATCAAGAGTTCAATTTAATTTCCTAAGGCTCATGCTAGGTGTCCACATCACTTGATCATCAACTTTGAAAACCTGCACTACGTTAGAAAAATATATTTTTGGGTCAACAAATATGTTGGTGAATAATTTCCTCCATTTTATAGAAAACAGTTTTATATTTATTTCTTTCTTAAAAAAAAATTTTAACATGCACCTCAAGGTTAGTGTGTAAATGGTCTCGTATCATCAACATAGTTAACATATCCATAAATCTAAAAATACCAAATAAGAATACACAATCAAATAACAACACAAACAACCAAAATAAATAGACTCCTGATAATAGCGTGCGGCTCAAGCCCCGAGGAGCGAGTCTAATACTGTTGGGGATACTAGGCTACAACCCATGGCCGTGGGGAACCTAGTCAGCCGTGGATCCACTTGACACAATCGCATGCAATAGACTTGACATCAGATAGCATATAGAATAATAGAATACACATAAGACGTTCACATAATAACACTTGATCATATCATGTTAAGTAAATCGAAAAGTGTAACGTGATGCACCCCAAAATTTGAAAAGTTAAAAAGGGGAAAGTGGAAGAGATTACTCACAGGTTGCGAAGAGTTAATCCACAAGAATTGGCGCACGAGTACACGAGGTGGGACAAATGACTAAATCACCCTAGAATATAAAATAACAAATACTAAACAAACCAAACAACAAAGCTATGAAATGGAGTCCGATTATTTGGGGCTTTTGTATAACTAAATATATCAACAGATTTTTCGTTGTGAATAATAAATTATTATTGGAATATATATATATATATATATATATATATATATATATACCATATAATAAAAGAAACCAATAAGTGACACGTGTCATCTATTGAAGGCGTCTACATTTGTAATTTCCTGTCTTTTCATACTTATCTGATATCAATTAATTAAATAATAAATAATCAATTAATATTAAATCTTATCTTACTTTGAACGTCTGTTAGAATCATTCTATTTTTTCCAATAATATATTATCTTCAAATTTAAATTGTAAATTAAAGATTTTTTTTAAATAATAACACAAAACAATAATCTTAAATTTAAAAAAAAACAATAATACGCTCATATAAAAAATTTAAAGTACAAACAAAATTTACAAAATAACTTATTAGACATTAGATCAAACTTTAAAAAAAAACACTAATTAGGAAGAGAAGCTAATAATATAATTTTGTTTTGATTTTTCAAATTGGAGTTCTAATCAATTCGAATTAAACTTAACCAAGTTTGTGATTTGATTCGAATTAAACCGAACCAAATTTATGATTTTTAAACGACTCCAATAGCATATTATTTACTATACAAAATTACATTTATTTAACCCGTGCAATACATGGTGTTTTTAAAGATATAACCTTTTTTTATTATTTAGTATATATTCGCCCCGCATGCGATATACAAGGTTACAAAATTACATTTATTTAACACGTGTAATACATAGTGTTTTTAAAGATATATTTTTTTATCATTTAGTATATATAATTAGATTTATTCAACACGTACAATACATGGATTTTTATTATTTGGTATATAAAATTACATTTATGCAGTACAGTACATGGGGTTCTTAGAGATATATTTTTTTTATTATTTAATATATAAAACTACATTTGTTCAACTCGTGTAATAAACGAGATTTTTAAAGAATAACTGTTTTAATTTAGTATATAAAATTACATTTATTAAACCCGTGTAATACACGGGGTTCTAACCTAGTATATATATATATATAGTAGACCATATGCTAAGTTTAGTTAACTTATTAATACTCATCGAGTATTTATAGTCTGACTATTATCACTATCTTACACTTTTTTTATTTACAAAAAAAATAACTTAAATTTGTAAAAAGAATTAATTTGTTTTTTTTTAATAATTTAGCCAATCCTTTTATAATAAAATAATTTATCAAAAACCAATTTGCTTAACTAAACATTCTATGCTTACGTTTAACAATCTAGCTATATAATTAACATTTGATATCCCCAAAACATAAAATACTTAGACTACTCATGAAGTTGAACTCGTGTTTCAAACTTTATTTTTTTTTTTGAAGGTGACTTTCTCTTTACAGGACCGAATTGGTCACCGGGGTCATGTCGATGACATTCCCCCGTCAGCCCCGCTCTTACGGAAGCGATGTTCGATCGGGCCCCGGCCGGTGCGCAAGCTGACTTCCGCCCGGAAACCATACTGCCCCCACACGAGAGACTCGCTGGGGTAACAGTTGGGTAAAACAGGGTTGCCCTCAAGACCGCACCATGCCTCGGTAGGTACGATCCATCATTGGGACGTCCTCCCCCCGAATTGCCGCAGCCGGGTTTCGAACCTGTGACCTCCCAAAGGAAGACACAAGCCCCACCACATGGGACCAACTGGGCTGGAGAGAGGATCTTATTTACACAGTTGGTTAAATGAATGGAAATTAAATATACTAGTTGAAAATGTGTATATATCATTCTAGTATATAAAATTATTTAAAAGAAAATCCCAACTGTACATACCCATGAGTGTAAAAGGACCAATAAAATAAGGGTCTACATATTCACACACCTAACTCCCTATTTCCACACCCTTCAAGACGTCTCGTATAGACCTATACGAGGCGTATAACCTTTTTCAATTTCCAAGAGAATCTCTGATTATGTCATATTTTGTCTTATTTGCCTCGTATATGCCTCGTATAGGCTACTGGGCGTCTAGGCGAAAAAAGACCATTTAACCCCTGATTTAGGCCTATACTGGGGGTAAATTGGTCTTTTTTGCCTCTCTTATATGCCTAGTATAGGCCTATATGAGGCGTATGTATATAATTCAAATTACCATTTTACCCCTGAGTTAGGCCTATACTGGGGCCAAAACAGGGCTATAATGGTCTTTTGGACACCAGTATACGCCCAGTATAGGGCTATACTGGGCGTATACTGGTGTCCAAAAGACCATTATAGCCCTGTTTTGCCCCCAGTATAGGCCTAATTCAGGGGTATAATGGTCTTTTGGTCCACATAGACGCCCAATATAGCCCTATACTGGGCGTCTATTTTTATTTTTTTTGTTTTCTCTTTTTAAATATCAATAACACTAATATTAACTATAAAAAACTCATATTAATATCAATAACACTAATATTAATTATAAAAAACTCATTTTAATTATAATAACACTAATATTAATTATACAATGCCTATACGAGACTTATACTACACTATACGATACAACACGATAGGCCTATACAAGACCTATACGAGACTTATACTACACTATACGATGCGATACAACACGATACTATAGGATACGATACGATACGATACTACATCCATAGGCCCATACAATGCCTATACGAGACCTATACAAGACTTATACTACACTACACTATACGATACAATACGATACGAGACTATATGATAAGATACAACACTCGTATAGGCATGTAGGTGTAGTATAGGTCTTGTATAGGACTATAGTGTGGTTTAGGTCCCGTATAGGCCTATAGGCGTATACAAGACCTATATGGGACCTATACGAGACTTATACTATACATTGTACGATACAATACAATACCATACCATACTATACGATACAATACAATACGATACTATCGTATCATATAGTGTAGTATAGGTCCCTTATAGGTCTTGTATAGGCCTATCGACATATACGGGTGTTGTATCTTATCATATAGTCTCGTATCGTATTGTATTGTATCGTATAGTATAGTGTAGTATAAGTCGCGTATAGGCATTGTATGGGCCTATGGATGTAGTATCGTATCCTATAGTATCGTGTTGTATCGCATCGTATCGTATAGTGTAGTATAAGTCTCGTATAGGTCTTGTATAGGCCTATCGTGTTGTATCGTATCGTATAGTATAGTATAAGTCTCGTATAGGCATCATATAATTAATATTAGTGTTATTATAATTAATATGAGTTTTCTTATAATTAATATTAGTGTTATTGCTATTAATATGAGTTTTTTATAGTTAATATTAGTGTTATTGATATTTAAAAAGAGAAAACAAAAATAAAAAAATAGACGCCCAGTATAGGGCTATACTGGGCGTCTATGTGGACCAAAAGACCATTATACCCCTGAATTAGGCCTATACTGGGGGCAAAACAGGGTTATAATGGTCTTTTGGACCCCTCGTATAGGCCGAGTATAGCCCTATACTGGGCGTCTATTTTTATTTTTTTTTGTTTTCTTTTTTTAATATTTAAAAAGAGAAAACAAAAAAAATAAAAATAGACGCCCAGTATAGGGCTATACTAGGGCTATACGAGGGGTCCAAAAGACCATTATAGCCCTGTTTTGCCCCCAGTATAGGCCTAATTCAGGGCTATAATGGTCTTTTGGACACCAGTATAGCCCTATACTGGGCGTTTATTTTTATTTTTTTTTTGTTTTCTTTTTTTAATATTTAAAAAGAGAAAACAAAAAAAATAAAAATAGACGCCCAGTATAGGGTTATACTGGGCCTATACGAGGGGTCCAAAAGACCATTATAACCCTGTTTTGCCCCCAGTATAGGCCTAATTCAGGGGTATAATGGTCTTTTGGTCCACATAGACGCCCAGTATAGCCCTATACTGGGCGTCTATTTTTATTTTTTTTGTTTTCTCTTTTTAAATATCAATAACACTAATATTAACTATAAAAAACTCATATTAATATCAATAACACTAATATTAATTATAAAAAACTCATATTAATTATAATAACACTAATATTAATTATACGATGCCTATACGAGACCTATACGAGACTTATACTACACTATACGATACAATACAACACGATAGGCTTATACAAGACCTATACGAGACTTATACTACACTATATGTTAAAAACAATGTAATATTTCTATGATCGAATATTTTTAAAGGCCGATCTTGAAAACGGTAAAATATTTTTATAAAAAAATAAAACTTTTCTTAAAAAACAACTCAAATTACCCCACAAAACACCCATTTTTTTACTCAAAAAAACATCACCCTCCAAAAACAATCAAATTACCCTACCAAAACATCCATTTTTCAACTCAAAAAAACACCAACGAGGGGTCCTAATATTAATTATTTAAAATAAAAAACTTGTTTTTGTATAAAAGTTTGCTAAAACGATTAATATTGTATAAAATGTTTGTTAAAAAAAACCCTTATATACGCCCAGTATAGGCCTATACGAGGCATATAAGGGGCAAAGGGTCATATATGAGACCTATACGAGGGGCCCTATACGCCCAGTATAGGCCTATACGAGGCATATTGAAGCAGTCAAACCAGAAGTGACATGAGTCAGACACTGACTTTGATGTAACCCTATACGCCTCGTATAGGCCTATACGAGGCATATACGAGGCAAAGGGTGTCTAAATAGGCAGATAGGGTGTGTGAATAGATTAACCCTAAAATAACTAATAAGCATATCATGGTCATCTTCTTCATGACATACTTACAGGTTCCAAAATCATGGTGTCTTTATAAAACGACTAGGTTCTAAACGGAAAGAACAAGTACCTAGATTTAAGTTAATACCAGAGACATCGCGAGAAAAGAACTAATTCCAAAACCGAGTTCTCGAATTGGTTTATAACGGGGACGTCGCTTGACTTCTTAACGGACCTTTAAAATTTGCATTCGATCTCGCAGCATGTGGGGCTGGTCCGAAGTGGTTCTATTTTGGTTATTAGAGACGTTTCTATATATTCGGATATATGGAAAAAGGAAGTTTCAGTTTGTTTCAGATGGGTTTCTGTTTCTTTTGTTTGGGATGAGTCGGAGAGAAAGTTCTTCGTCAAAAGCAATATATGATAGCTCTTTGCGGTCAATGTTGGAGTTACGTTTATTTACTTTCTTATTATTATTCCGCTTAATTCTTGCCATGACAAGCAAAAATAATCCGTAACCGATGCATAAGAGAAGTGAAAGGTCAATAACCGATGCAGAGGAAAAGTGAAACAATTAAGGTGCTGTTTGTTTTTTCTGCGGGAAAAGGTCTGCAGTCTGCGGACCACATCTGCAGGCATCTGCAGAAGAAGAGGTGGACCAAATGTCTGCAGTCTGCAAGGAGAAGAGGGTTTGTTTTTTTACTTCTACAAAACCCCTTCTCACACACAACACACACACTGCTCTCTCTCTCCTCCCTCGATCTCTCTCTCTGCCCTTCATCATCCTCACTCTCTCGATTACATACAAACAAAACAACACAGAGCCTCATTTTCACAATCAGATGCTCACAAACACCCATCCCCTTTCCCTGCTCGATGTCGGACCGGTGATACACCGGGCGACGGCGATTGTTCCAGCCGACGACAACCCCCCTCCTTCTTGGGTTCTCGATAACCCACACCTGTGAATGAACCGGCCGATGACCGGCGGCCCTCTTTCCGACGACACCCACCTGCAACACCCCTCACCATCTCGTCTCTTTTAGCTCCGACGAAGAAAACAACCGGCCACCACCACTCTTGGTGGTGGCGGCACACATCAGCAGACACTGGGGAATGAGTGAGGAGAGAGAAGCGGCGAAGGAACCCCGTCGCCGCCGCCGCTCACGGCGGCGGTATTCTTGGGCTGTCCGACGATGATGGAGATGATGATGATGTCTGTTGCCGCTGATGATTTCCAGTTCAGACGGTTCGAGCTTTTTTGTCTGTTACTTAGGGTGTTTGGTTCGTTGATTCTGTTGATTTGTGGAGGTGGTGGCGGAGCAGGGGTGGGAGGTGGTGGCGGAGTGGAGGTGGGCGGCGGAGGTGGAGGTGGTGGCAGAGGAGGTGGTGTCTGGAGGGAGAAGAGGAGAAGGTGAGAAGATGTGAGCAGACCTTAGAAGACATGGGTCAATGTCTGTGCCAATAAGAGGTCTCGCAGACCTTTTTTAATGAAAGGTCTGCGAGAAAACAAACAAGCTGCAGCACTCAAACGTCTGCGCGCGTCTGCGCGACGCAGACATAAGTGGCCAGAAGTGCTTCTGGCCAAAAAAACAAACACCACCTAAGTTGATAAGCCCTTTCATGTTCTCCTTTACATTTATATGGAAACAATTATCTTAATCAATTTACTCATTCGAGCTTACATATATACACGTATACTGTGAATTAATAAATTTCTAAACAAACATTCAAACTGATCTATGTTCTTTTATATCATATCATGACTAAATAAAATTAAATCTTCATTTAGAACACTTATAATATATTTACAGTTGCTTTCGTTATTATATAAAGATAATAATATTCTTATTCAATTTAGTTGTTATAATAACTCATTTTTTTCCATATAACCTTTTTCTTATAAAATTAGGTGGAATACCTCAGCAAGATGATTCAGAAATTTGAGTCGGATAAAAAAAATGAGAAACCGGTTGGGTTGCGGATGCGAATTTTGATGGATGTTACAATGTACTCCCGGATGTTGCTGAAGTCATCTTGCATGTCGGAGATGTTCCTCTCTATTGCTACGACCCGGGTGTAGGTGTTGTTGGCCATGTTGTAGGTGTTGCGGGTGCACAAAAGGTTTTCCTGCAAGAGATCATGTAAGCTTTGAAAGTTAGGAAAACCACCCCCTTGAGAGGATGATTGGCCCGCATGGCCATGATACTGATACTGAGGAGGAGGACGGATTTGTGGGGCGTGAAGGACGAGAGCCTCCTGTGGGTTCCAAACAAGTCCCTGAACCGTTTGAAATCGAACCGTCCCGTCACCCGCTTCGTTGATGATTTCCATTGAGCGGCATCTGACGAGATCCACCTTGCCTGACCATGGGCCTTTACGGAAGGATCTTGGCATCCTTTGCAAGAAGTTCTTGTAAAGGTGGTAGATCTATCCTCCAAAGAGGATAGGGGTCGGGGGATTGGCTAGCTGGTTCAGGTGCATGTTTCGGAGGAGCAGATGTGGAACATCTAGAGGCACACGGTTGTGAATGCAGTATAAAACCGTCAGATCACGTAGTCCAACAACACCAGTACTGTCATGCCTCTGGTTGAGGGAGTTGCTAAGAACCCTATGAATGTAGCGGTATAAAGGGTCCTGCAACTGTGAGTTTTTGGTTTGGCTTGGATTATATGCTCCTTCCCCAATTTGAGCCCACGCTGATTGACGCAGGTTTTGCTGGAGTTCACGGAGACCACGCGTGTTTTCCTCGTCTCTGTCATCTTCTTCAGCATACAACCCAATAATCGACCCAAATTGTGCAATCGATATTGAAAGCACATTTCAAGAACAATGAAACTCAACCCCTTCTTCATCAAACGGCTCTGCTTTACCCTTGAATGCAAATGTGCTATAGAACTCCATGTTGTATTCGTGGACCGAATGAAGTCTAGTGCAAAGGGCTGCCCTGAGTGGACCAGTGACTAGGTTGTTGAAGCGGTCAATCTGCCCTACTGCTTCCAGGGTGTCTATGCATACTTGTCGTGAGTTTTCCTCGGGCCTTGTCTGAAGAACTTCAAATCGGGCTTGAGCAGCCCATTCATTCTGGTTGAAGCGTGTGAATTTATTGGCCATCTGAAAGAAAACACAAAACAATTAGCATGAAACAATAAATTTTTTAAGAAAACTGAAAACAGCAAGCTGAACACGGCCCCGTGGCCACTGGCCACGCCCCGTGTTCGAAGGAAAATAGCTGGACACGCCCCCGTGCTCGCTGAGCACGACCCTGTGCTCAGGCGTCTGTTTCCCAAAAATTCCATTTTTCGACCCGGTTCTGAAAACTTGAAAATTTTTGGTTGAGTAGGGGCGGTTTTCCCCGAAAATGAAACCGTTTTTCCAAAAATAAACCGTTTACCCCTTCAATTTCATCTTTTTCGGTTAAAAAACAAGGGTTTGAGGTTTTTGTTTGAAATCGGGCAAATCTACAAACAATTCAAGTTGATTTAATTCCTATAACATGCAACTATATTACTACTAACAGATCTAAGCAAAAATTTGAGGTTTGATTCGGTTCAAGTTGAAGAACCCTAGATTTTGCCCCAAATTTTTGATGTTAAACTAAATGTAAATGATTAATCTAACTAACTATGATGATAGAATCATACCTTGACGTTGTTGAACGGTGGAAGAACGTGAAAATCTGTAGAAAATCGCGGTGGAACCAAAGAGTTTTCGGGGAAACGGGTCGTGTTGAAGTGGAGAAATGAAGGAAAAAGGGGTTTTATCCCCGTCAGTTAGCCGACCACAGCCCCGTGTCCAGCTGGGTACGGCCCCGTGGGCGGGTAATTTTTTTTAGTGCACGTGTGAGTGACCTGTTTCCCAAAACTTGTTTTAGAAATCTTACCGATTTAGAAGCTTTCCGGACGTTCGCTACTTACAAGACATGATGTCGATGCACAAACCTTCGTTTATTCGTCGGCCGCTTGTAGCGAGATCTCCTCCTCTTCATCCTCAATGAATCCTTGAAAAAGCTTTAGCCTTTGGCCATTGACTTTGAATGGAATTCCATTCCGAGATTTCATTTCAATTGCACCGTGTGGAAAAATATGGATGATAGAAAAAGGACCCGTCCACCTAGACTTTAATTTACCGGGAAATAATCGAAGCCGTGAATTAAACAATAGAACTTGATCTCCTACCCGAAATTCATTTGGTTTAATGTGTTTATCATGCAAATTTTTCATTTTATCCTTATAAATTTCGGAGTTAGAGTATGCGTGATTTCTTAATTCGTCTAATTCATTTAATTGACAAAATCGATTTTTACCGGCAATTTCTATGTCTAAGTTTACGTTTTTAATTGTCCAGTAGGCTTTGTGTGCTATCTCTACCAGCAAATGACAACTTTTTCCATAGACAAGCTTATATGGGGTGGTACCTATTGTTGTTTTATATGCAGTTCGAAAAGCCCATAAAGCGTCGTCTAATTTATCGGCCCATTCCTTTTTATTTAACCTTACGATTTTTTCAAGTATTCTCTTTAAAACTCTATTAGTCACTTCGGCTTGTCCATTTGTTTGAGGGTGATATGCTGTCGAGATCCGGTGATAGACCCCATACCTTGTTAATATTTTTTCAAGTTGATGGTTACAAAAATGGGTACCCTTATCACTTATTAATGCTTTTGGAGTTCCAAAACGAGAAAATAATCGTCTCTGGAATCTTACCACAACTCTTCCATCATTTGTTGGAAGAGCTTCGGCTTCGGCCCATTTAGACAAGTAATTCACTGCCACAAGTATATATTTTTTCCTTTTGACGGTGGGAAAGGTCCCATAAAGTCGAGTCCCGACACATAAAAAATTTCACAAACAAGAATGCCATTTTGTGGCATTTCGCATTTGGAAGAAATATTACCTGATCGTTGGCAAGCATCACATGTCTTGATAAGACTTTGGGCGTCTTTGTAAATGGTTGGCCAATAAAATCCTGAATCAAATACCTTTCGTGTGGTACTAACGGCACCATGATGTCCTCCGTATGGACCTTCATGACAATGGCGGAGAATTCTTCTTGCTTTACTACCATGTACACATCGGCGGATAAGTTGGTCGGCACACATTTTAAAAAGATAAGGATCTTCCCAAAAATAGTGATTTACATCGGCAAAGAATTTTTTTTCTTTGATGATGTGGCCATCCTTTTGCGACTATTCCGCTAGCTAAGTAGTTAGCATAGTCGGCGTACCATGGCTCTTCTCGGTATTCCACCATTTCTAGGGACTCTGTTGGGAATTTTTCATTGATTAGCTCATCCCTAGTTGCATCCAAAGCTGGATCTTCCAAGAGGGAAAGATGATCTGCAGCGGTGCTTTCTACTCCTCTTTTGTCTTTTATTTCAATGTCGAATTCTTGGAGGAGTAGAATCCATCTGATTAAACGTGGTTTAGCATCCTGTTTCTTAAAGAGATATCGAATGGTTGCATGGTCATCTTTGTCGAGAAAAACATATTCCAAACCTTTTGTAAGTTCTTTGAGCTCAAGTGGTGGGTCTTTAGGAGACTCCTTATTTGGTTGCTCATCTTGATCAAGAACCAAAAAGGTTTGTTCAATTGCGAACTCTTCTTCAACAAAGTGGTCGATTTCTTCTCTTGTATCGAGTGGCTCATCTTCATCTTCAATTAGGGGGTCATTATTGCCGAATGGATATTTCATTGAACGCTCAAGATCGACACTTCTTTTGAATGCCCCTAATTGAATGGGTAGATTGTTATGCTTCCGATTTTTCAAAGCTTCGTGGGTTTTTACAAAAGGTCGTCCCAACATTAATGGAGCATCATCAAGGATGACGAAGTCGGTTGGGATTACCATTTGATTTGCTTGGACTAACACATCTTCAACTACTCCCATTGATTTTATTGTTTTCCGATTAGATAGAAAAATGAGTATTTGAAGAGAAAAATCACCAATACTTAATTTTTCGAAAATGTAGTTTGGCATTATATTAACACAAAGATCTTTATCAATTGTAATATTACTAATAAAGGAATTTTGAAAAAAACATGGAACCGGTGTAATGTTAATTTCAAATGGATCATCTTTTATTAGCGTAGTTTGATCATTTGTTAACTTAATGCTTACCGTTTCGTTAATTTTAGTGTTAGTGTTTAACTCTTTTAAAAACTTAGCATGAGTGGGTAATAAACAATGATTTTCGAAAGAAGGTGACAAGAGATTAATTTCATGAAAATTAGACTCTTCTTGAATTTTAACGTTATCGGACTCACCTTTTTCGTTGTTTAACTCATGTGTCGGTTTTTCACTTACTTGTTCTTCCATTTTTACCTCTTCAACTATCTCTTCTTTATTACATGTTAATTCTTCCCTTGTGCGGGATTCCTCTTCCCTTGCGCGGGCTTCTTTTATATAGCGCTCGATAGTTTTAAGGTGTTCTATTATCTTTTCGGCTACGGATGAGATAGTTGGTGGTTCGTCAAATTGAGCGGAATAAGGATACTCAAAGCTTGAGTTCGGAAGTTCGATCCTTGGTTCCTCATAATACTCATATGAGGTAGATGGTTCATACCATTGTTCCTCATTGTAAGTATATCATGGATAAGGGTCGTAACTTGGTTCTTCATAATACTCATATGAGGTGGGTTGTTCACGCCATGGTTCCTCATATTAAGTATATGAAGGTGAAGGCTCATATCTTGGTTCCTCAAAATATGAGTATGAAGGCTCATACATTGGTTCATCAAAATATGAGTATGAGGGAGAAGGTTCATACCTTGGTTCTTCATAGGATGTGTATGAAGTGGATGGCTCGTACCTGGGCTCCTCATAGTAGGTGTATGAAGGGGATGGTTCAAAGAGGTCACAATATTGTACAGAATGAGGATTACCATAAATGGTACAATACTCTTCCCTATAATCACCCTCCTCATAGTGGTAGTTGTAATCTCCTGAGTATTGATCCATAAGAATCACTCAGCAGACCACAATAGAATCACTTAGAAAACAAAAATAAAAACGGAAACAGAGGCTGAGCACGACCCCGTGGTCAGGTTCTGTATCTGGCCGTTTTAAAAATGTAACTGGTTTTGTACAGCACGGGGGCGTGTTCAGCGAACACGACCCGTGTTCAGCGAACACGACCCGTGTTCAAACTCTGAATCTGGGAGTTTTGTAAAAATTATGCAGCACGGGGGCGTGTTCAGTGAGCACGACCCCGTGCTCAGACTACTGTAATGCAAAAACTACATAAAATGTAAAAATGTGCTCGCGGTTTTTTTAAAAAGGTTTTGAAAACTGATTAGGCCGTCGATTTTAAGCTTTCTTAAAATCCTTGTGTCCCAGGCAACGGCGCCAAAAACTTGATACATGTGTAGTGTTATATATATTTTTTTAATATTCTAAGCCCATTTTACAAGTTAGTCAAGTTTTAAATTTATAAGACACAATATTTTACTAACACTAAACACACATATGGGCAAGTGCACCCATCGTGAGCGTAGTATAGCGTTGGTAAGATACCGAGGTCGTCCAATGACACAAGAGCTTTTAGTACCGGTTTATCCTCAACGTCTAATCAAATCAAAATTTTTAGAAAAGGTTTTAAACATGAAAAATAAAAACTAAAATGCTGAAAATAAAAATAAAATAAAAACAGACAGACAAGATGAATCACTTGGATCCGACTCGCCTTTAATGTAACCTTTGATGATTTCCGCACTTTTGCACTTTTTAAGAGATTATCTTAGTTATAGTAGTAGGCCCTTCTTTTGAAGGTGATGTTACCCTCAACCCAGTGGTTTGAGTCAGCAAGGATACAATCCGAAAGGGTCGGAATATTGAAAGATAATTAATTAAGTTATTAATGCGTAAAGTGGTAGGCCCCTCTTTTGAAGGCGACGTTACCCTCGGCTAAGTGGTTTGAGTCAGTAGGGATACAATCCCAAGTAGCCGGGTTAATGTATTAATAGTAGTTTACGTATGAGGGGATCAAGCCATTCGCACCCCCGCCATCCAATACCAGTGGGTATTGAAGGAGGTCCTAGTAAGCTTAACCCAGGTCCTTGCAGAATCTATACACTGAACAAGGCAAGAACCTTACTAAACCATTCCCTTAACCCCCGACCAGGTAGCCAACATATCTCTATATAGACCGTAGAGATATGAATGGTGAAAATCTTTTACTTTATATAGACAGTAAAGTAATGCCAAGACACCACAGACAAATGATAAAGAAGTTTCACCTTCAACATAAGAAACTAGTTATTAAAGTCATTAATACAAAACCAAATAAAAAGTGCGAAAAGATTAAAAATCAAAAGTGTTACATTAAATGCTTATCTTCACCAAGTGATGTAAGAGACTTAGCCAAACATGGCCTTTGATTGACAAGAACTCTTACTATCAATCTTGGATCCCGAGACTACTACACACACTCTAAGGTGGATGATGGATGATGGTGGTGGATGTTAGTGTTGTTGTGGTGGTGAAGTGGGAGAGAGGTGGTTTGCCAAGGGATGCCTTTGAAGTGAGCCAAACACCCCTATTTATAGCCTGAACAGAAGCCCGGACACGGCCCCGTGTTCGCTGGACACGACCCCATGGCCATCATCTTTCTCTTTCTTCATTAATTGCAATTGTTTGCATTAGGCTCCACATGCCCCCGTGTTCGCTGGGAACGGCCCCGTGTGCAGAAGCGTATCTGTACTATCAAGATTTGCAAGATTCTGCGAATCTCCCGTGCTGAGCTGGGCACGCCCCCGTGCTGGGAATAGAAGCTTCTATATCTTTGTCATTTTCTGCAGACACCTGACCACGCCCCCGTGTCCTCTGGACACAGGCCGTGGTCAGCCCTCTGTTTCTTGTTTTTGCTTGGGAAGATGCTGTCGAGGGGTCGGACATGCCACGTTTATTCCTTTTCTTTGTATTTATGTTAGTTTTTGCTGCATATTTGTTCCTTTTGTTCATTTAAGCTCATTTGGTCCTGAAAATACAAAAGGAAGACAAAAGCACACTTTTTCCAACATTAGTACTAAAAAGGGTTAGTTTTATGCCTCATTTGATGTAATTTATATGTTGCATTTTACACACATCACTACCAAACTATAATAAAATTACTTTGGACAAGTACTATTATAATAAATCTAAAAAAAGGTTAAAACAATGTGCAAAGAGAATAAAACAAAAATGTCATCTTTATCTAAACGTCATTGGAAAACAAAACGCCATAATTACAGTCGTAAAGATGGGACGTGTTACATCCATAAACAGATGAATCTGAAAACAAAACATAGTAACTGCAAACAGTAAAATGAAGCGACGGAAAAAAAGCCAAATAAAAGTAGAACATGAGAACACAACTTAAAAGCCAAATACTTGGGGTATTGAATTTATTTATCTTTTCAAAACGCCATAATTACCTATCACTGCGCGGGAAAAAAAAGTCACTATAAAAGTAGAACATGAGAACACAACTTAACACGCCAAAAACATTGTCTAAAACGCCACATATTGTCCAAAACGCCAAAAAACTTAAAAAAATGGCTAAGGTTATTGCATGGAGGTCTGAAAGGTCGGAGAGACGTTTCATCCTAAAGTTCTCTGATAGGGGAAGGGTGAAGGTCAGGACAATCAAAGTCATACTTGGTATGGATTGTAGGATCGAATTCGGACCTATACGAGTCTATCAGAAGAGCTAATTACCAAAACAAGAGGCGGAAACAAGTGTTTCAGTTCAATTCAGCAAGTATTCACTTTAATCTGTTGATTCTATTGATCTGGATGACGTTTACAATCGACTCAACACTTCGGCAGCACTTCGTGGCTCACCGGAAAACAACACACCTAGAACTCTATGATTTCTACTGATTTCGCTCCTGAAGACACCTATATATAGATGTCTTGATTTCGCTCCTAGCTACAACTTACCATCAGGAGCGGAATCACCACTTAGCAACAAGAGCGAAATCAGAATGTACATTACGAGCGGAATTAGAATAAAACTCATATTCTCGATTCTCGTGCCCTGAACTAACCTATTCTACACAAGACTCAATACAAGACGTAGACAACAGATGGATGCACCAACAAACTCCCCCTCGGATGTTGACGGAGTCTTCAGTGTCGAGTCTTCGCATCTACAATCTTTATCAGTCTCTGGGCTTCTCTTTGAAGTATCTGACGCTGTAAGTATTCTCAATCTTTATTTCTTTCTTTCTTCAATCTCTATTGCTCAAATGCAATTCCAGAATCAACACTGGCTCTAACTGCTTCTTCAGCTTTGTCTTTAAACTCCTCCTCTCAATATGCTAGAATCACATCCTGGCTTGTTAAACTCGCAGAATCCTCAGGTATTGGAACCTGACTCTTCCTCAAACCTGTACATTCTCTACCACAAACATAAGTTTTCTAATATTAAACTTTAACACACTCAAACACCATTTGTAAATATCACAAGAATGATATAACATATATAGTCTCTGATGAACCACTTGAAGAAATATCATTTTCTTTACTTTTGATGATCACTAGTAACAAGATTCTAAAATTTTTACATACAATACTCCCAACCCAGTTCGTCAAGTTTAGCACTTGGAATTTTGAAAATCAGCTCTCCAACACCAGTTGTCGAAAATCTTTTTGGATTTTTCAAAAAATTTATGCTAAAACACACTAAAATCTTTTTGGTTTTTTGAAATTAAACGAAATGCAGTAAAGAAATATTTACAGACAATATTTTTGTGAGTTTGTGTAAGAGGATCATATTAGTTTTTGAGACAAATCACCAACACCGTTAAGCTTTAATCATTTTAAGTTCTAAACGATTCACTTAGATTGTCATTATACTGTTCCACTTAAATTCTCACACAAAGTTCAACTGCTTCGAGATACGAGATTAATGTCTTAAGCACTTAAACTCAATCGCTTGTCCCACCTCAGAATATACTCCGGTATCCAGATCCCAATATCCAGTCTTACAGGTGAGTATACCACAGATGATATCTGTAAGGGGTTATAAATTATGAAGAATCATGAGAGCTCAGGTCAGAACTACCGTTCAGCAGAGAGATCATGACTCAACTTTTGGGTGTGTCCCCTTTAGAGGATCTTTTTTTACAACAGCAATGCCTATCAATTTTATTGTTTCATCAATTTGCTGAGGGCGACGCTATATTTCAAGCAAGCAGAAAGTATTATTCGAGGACTAGGTCAGAACTTTCATTCAGCAGAAGTCCCGGAATAATACCCCAGAAATCACTGAGCATAAAGACCTAGTATCTCAGAAAAAGGGACCTTTCAAACAAGATTTCGGGGGTTACCCATATATCCGAGAGATGTTTCCCCACGATATAAGCAAGTTTGAATTTAGGTTTATATCTCGTCACAATCTACTAAATGTGCAAAAATCTACTGGCACATCATCAGTGAGACCGTTTATCACTTTTGACTTTCCAATTCTTTAGCATGTTGTGATAGTCCACTGATGTACTATCATTTCCTCTTTTATACACATAAACTCATTTTCCATTTTATCATGTTTTTGTATTTTTTTCAAATTTTCTAATGTTTTTGGATTTTCTGAAATTTCTACTCCCCCTAAAATGCAAACACATTTTAGGAAATTTGAAAAATAAACTGTACAAACAACGTGACAACTGATATCAAATTGCTTCAAATCGCCATCCACTTGGCATAAACAATCAGAACTCCCCCTTTCAACAAACCATTTTCTCATTAAGATTTCAAAACACTTAAGTTTGTTTTAATCAAAATGATTTTTCCGGAAAATAAGTTTGTTTTTACCACTTGTAGGTTTAATAAAAAACTTGTAGGGATTGATTCATCATATTGTTCATTCAAACATATGTATAAGGATTACATCAAGTTCAAACTAATGACCTTGAGTAATCACTTTGTAATATCCAACCTCTTACCACTTGTAAGTTTAACCAAAACATTTACACAAACCATTTTACCAATCAAGATGCCGATTCCTGCTTCGCACTTACCAACCTGGAAGCTCCGGCATATTCCATCACCTGTATACATTTAAACATTTTTTAAAAAATTTTCACAAACAACAATTTTATGAATGATGCCGATTCCTGATCCACGATTACCAACTTGGGATCTCCGGCAAGTCCAGAGACTTACTGTTCGTAATATGTACCATCCCAGTCACAAACCAGGGATGGTTCATCTGTATCTTTCTTCGTCTTCTTCTCGTAAAACTCTTTAACCCCTTTGACTTTTCGATCAATCATTTTTCCAAAAATATGTTTTACAGTGGGGTTAAAGGCTTTTTCAACATCAAAAACCTTTTTATCATCATAAAATTGATTTGATATCTCAACTTTACCAATTTTCTTTTTAAATTTTTCAGCCCGAAGTGGTGGAAAATTCTCATCATCCACAGTCGGAACTGATCCTTCATTTTTTGAAACAACCTGTGGCTCCTTTGAATTTGACCTATCAGCATCATCGCTAGAAGATAGCTCCTCTGATTTTAACCTATCAGAATCATCGCTAGAACTATCAACAGACTTCTTAACAACCCATTTCTGGTTGTCAGATTTAGCTCTTTTCTTGTAAAATCTATTTGAACTTTCACCAATCTCAAAAGTCGAATTTTTGAAAAATTTAGTTCTATCAATTGGTGGTTCAAACACAACTTCTTTATCTTTCAGTTTACGAGAAACTCCCTGTTTTGATTGTATTGCCTTGGAACAATTCTTGGCAATATGACCAACTTTGTTACATTGGAAACAGGTTCTCGTATCTTTCTTCTGCTCAACCATCTTCTTCATGTCATCTTGCTTCTTTGCAAGAAACTCACTGTTTGACTGCCTCCAGAATTCTTTCTTTTCTTCCTCTTCAGAACTAGTTCCTGAAACAAATGTCACTTTGGCTTTAAAATCACGAACATATTTTTCATTTTTCTGTTTTTCTGTTTAACTAAATCCAAGACCTTTCTTTTTGAAATTACGGTTAGGATTTGATTTCTTGTGAAAACCTGAACCAGAACTGTAACCTTTTTTCTTGTTTAATCTTTGTTGTACTCTTGAGGTGTATTTTTTAGGTTTATCAGTAAGATTTACATCTTTTATTTCAGAAATATTAATTTCTGTTAGTTTGAAAACCTTATTGATCATTTCAGGTTTGACACCTCTTATTGGAAATTCCTCAACAGAATATAATTTGTCCGAATCATTCAAAGTATATGCCACTTTAAATGTTTCATCATTCAAATTAGATTTTGATAACAGGAATTCTTTGTCATAAACTCTTTTGCCCTGTTTTTCATTTTGACTTGATGTGTCGGACTCAGATCTTGACTCTGACTTAGACTCCGAATTTGACTCCTCAATTTCATCTTTATCCAACACCTGATCGACGACTTTCTTAATTAACTCTGACTCATGATCAGTGTCAGATGATGTAAATGTTACATCAATATTTTCTGGCAAGTTAACTGACGACTCTGACTCCCACTTTAAATTTGTTGCCTTTTTGACTCTTTCTGAATTTGGATTTCTCGGAGAATATCCATTTTCAAGCGGGGGTGGACACTTGTTGTAACTGACACCTTGTTTCTTACCAGAATCCTTTTTGTCAGTCTTCTTCTTTGTGTCACTCTTCTTGTCATTCTTTTTCTCAGGAGTCTTTCTTTCATCAACTTTTCCAGCATCTTTTTCTTCAATTACTTCATTCTCTTCAAATGCTTTCATGCCTTCAACAGTTGGATAAATTGTGACAACTCGAAATTTAGAACCTTTCGTTGTATGCTTGAACGCTAAGTGACTAACTAATTTAATGATTCAATGGATGATAAGTGAACCTTTTATATGATTATGTGTTATGTTACATGTATGCTTGTGTGTATGTATGCGAGTATGTATATGAACCGAGACAACACGAACCCGACTCGAGACCATGTGGTCTCGAGTGAACAATGACTTATGGGCCGGTTGGGCCACACACACACACTTAGCCTAATTCGAAAGCCCATTAGGGTGCACAAGTGAAACAAGTATATAATCCCCATGATACCCACACTTGTCATTTTTGGACAACACTCATACTCTCCTCTACACACACACTCTTCATCCTCTCACTAAAACCCTAAGCCACAACATTGTCTCTCCTTCATTCTCGGATCCAATCGACAACCGTAAGAAGCTCTCGGATCGTCTCTCACATACACCGGTTGGAAGCTTCACTCACACCTTTGAACCCACACTTGAACCGGTTAGTGACCTCTTGGTAAATACATGTCTATACATGATTAAAGGTGTTAATGTGTGGTATTCGGTTTGATAATGATGCGTGATGTAAGTTATGTGATGATATGTCTACTTGTTAAGTGTTATACATGAGGAATACACCCTTCTTGAGTAATCGGTTCATAAATGTTCCATGTAGTGTGTTTATATTCGGTTAAAGATGATTATAAGTTAATATATTGATGATGTTGGGATGAACAATGTATGCTTGACTAGGATTGAATGCTATCGGTTCCACATAGGCTTAAATCCGAGTGGCTTGATTATGTTAGAAGGTTTATTACTCATGAAATCGGATGTGTATATGTGGGTTAGATGAATATGTTCAAGAGTTTGATTGTTGTTCATGATTTTTGTTAGACCTAGGTTCATATGAATGATGATGAACTACTTGAATATTTGAAGAACATGATGAACATGATATGAACATGATTTGGATATTTGAAATTGCCATGTTTGATCTATTTTGGTTATGTGTTAGACAATTAAACATGTTAGTGTAGTATTATTGGATAGTACACAAAATCACAACAGTGAAATCTGATTGGCCAAGTACAATATGGAATTCAGCAAATGTTCCCAGCCGAAACCTCTGATTACGACTCGAAACCAGCGCATGATGAGTCGAAATCCCCGGTTGCGACATCGGTGGCGAGTCGCAAACACCTGGTTGCGACTCGAAACCACAAGTGATCAGCACATAAACCGTATGACTCGGAACCTCGGTTGCGAGTCCGGTTGCGACTCGAAACCAAAACAACACGAACCGAAACCACGATTGCGACTCAGGTTGCGAGTCGCAAACGCCTAGTTGCGACTCGAGACTATACACGGATACTCGCTGTTTGGGCTTGCACCTCATTTCGGACTTAATTGATTGGGCCGGACTCTTGGGCCTGATGCCCAGACCTTGTATGTTACTTGAACATGAACCTTGTTGATCTGCTATGATAAAACGTGTATGCCATGAACGATACTTGAATGCATTATGCTAGAAACATACGTGCACTGTTTGAATACGAACCTGATTGGTATGATACAACTATGATAGGACGTGAGTAGCCACAACGTTGCTTGTTTGACTTTTCTGTGTATCTACCGAGCAAACCAAGGTGAGTTCACACCCTCTACAAAGCATGGGATTCCCTGGGTTGGGAATGGGGTTAAGGAACTGGGTTCCTCGTCCTCCTTGGGTAGGACAGCAAAGGTTCAGGAATGTAATTCCTCGTCCTCACGGACAGATAACTCGTACTAGACCAAAACTCTATCACGAAGTCCCTCCTTTTTATATCGACTTAATCGCTGGGCCAATGGCGAGCGGGTCATTAGTTAGATAGCGCTATTTAGGTCTGACAAACCTCACACCGTGCCGCAGAGGACGGGCGTGAACTAATGGATCTGGGGCACGTCAATGATGATAGACATTGACAGTTTCAGGGCACATAAACATGACTACAGTCAGCAGTCGATATGGTAACGAGTCTAGTGTATACATGGGGTAGCCCCCACGGCCGAAATGCCAGATAACTAACACGGGGTAGCCCCCACGGCAGGATTGCCAGAGTAACCGGGAATAAACAAGTCACGTTTTTAACTATGGGGTAACCCCCACGGTAGGATGCCAGCTAAGGGAAACTGTTTTCGAAACAACTTAAAACGAACACCCAACCGTGAACTCACTCAACTTGTTGTTGACTCGTTACTACATGCTTTGCAGGTCCTTAGGTTCTTAGCTGAAGCTTGCATGGAGGAGGATCGTTGTGGGACATGGACGACTGTGTGCCATGTTAAACTTTGAAACAATGAAACTTATGTTTTGATTTAAGACTTATGCTTCCGCTTGCAACTTAACTATGTTTTGTTTGAACACCAATTGTATTGGTTGGATTTTTATAACTACTTATATGCTTGTTCAATATGATTGGTGGCTGGATCCTGGTCAGTCACGCCTCCAAGCGGTAGTACTCCGCGGGTGGATTTTGGGGGTGTGACAGATTGGTATCAGAGCCATTGGTTATAGAGAACTTGGTTTTAATAAAGGGGGAAAACGTTTTTGTTAAAACCAGACTATAACCTGTACAGTGCTCAACGGTCCACAACGATGCTTCACTCCACATGCAAGGCTCGACATTCTAGGTGATATGATCTGTGTATATATTGCCTACCTGTTAGTTACCTAGTACATTGCTTATGGTATACTTGGTTGGTATAACCACTGTTGCTTGAACACATGCGTGCTTACTCTATCCTATCGTTGTACTTTCGCGAACCTCTCTCACTCGTGTTACTCTTGATATGAAGAATCATGTCTGGACGCGTTAACCTGACACAAGCCCAGTTGACGGCTCTGATCAACGAACGAGTTGCCGCAGCACTTGCAGCTGCACACGCAGGAGGTATATCCTACAGTCCGAACTCATTCTAGGATCTTTAGAATCCTACTCTCGTGAACCAACTTTTGTGTTAAAGTCTGTCTTTTCTTTCGCCCACACTAGGTCAACACGTTCAGCCACCCGTGTGCACTTTTAAGACTTTCATGGACTGCCGACCGACTACTTTTAGCGGCACTGAAGGAGCGGTAGGTCTCCTACACTGGTTTGAGAAGCTAGAATATGTGTTCGAAATGTGCGAATGCCCCGAGGCGCGCAGGGTGAAGTACGCTACTGGTACTCTCGAGGGTTTGGCCCTCACATGGTGGAACGCTCAGGTTCAGATGCTGGGGTTGGTTGCTGCCAACGCCACCCCATGGGAGAATTTTAAGGAAATGATCAAAGAAGAATACTGCAGTCGTGATGAGATTCACAAGCTGGAAGTGGAGTTCTTCAACCTCAAGATGACGGGGTCGGAGATTGAAGCTTACGTGAAAAGGGCGAACGAACTGGCAATTCTGTGCCCTACTATGGTGGATCCCCCCATCAAACGCATCGAACTATTTCTTCAGGGCTTAGTGCCAGAAATCCAAAGTCATGTGACTTCAGCGAACCTCGCCACCTACCAGCAAACTGTCCAGTTGGCTCACCGTCTCACAGATCAGGCGGTGGAGCAGGACAAGTTACCAAAACGCATAGGTGCTGCAACTACTTCTGGTACCTCTAGTGACAACAAACGGAAATGGGATGGAACTTCAAGTAAGGGTTCGACTTCTGTTCAGTCCCAGTCTCAGCAGAGGAAGACTGATGACTACAAGAGCCCTAATCAGCAATCGTCTGGTGGTCAAGGCCATGGTGGGTACAAAGGGAACCACCCCAAATGCAATCGCTGCAGCCTGCACCACAGCGGGCCATGCACCAGGGGCAACTGTCATCGGTGCAACAAGCCTGGTCACGCTGCAAAGGATTGCAGGAGCTTATACCCCGCCAATCAGAATCGTCAGCAAGCTCAACAGAACCAGCGCCAGCAACAGCCACAGGGTGATAACAAAGGATGCTTTCAGTGTGGAGCTGAGGGCCACTTCAAGAGAGACTGTCCTCAACTGAACAGGAACCAGAACAACAACAACAACAATAACAACAATCAAGGGAATGGTAACAATGGGAACAACAACAACAATGGCGCCAGGGGGCGGATGTTTGTGATTGGCCAAGGTGAAGCAAGGAATGACCCCAATGTTGTGGCGGGTAAGTTCCTTCTCGACGACTTTTATGTTTCAGTTTTATTTGATTCGGGTGCCGATACTAGCTACGTGTCACTAGAAGTTAGTCGAATGCTTAAGCGTATTCCAACACCTTTGAACAACAAGCACACCGTAGAGCTAGCAAATGGTAAGAGTTTAGAAGCCACACACGTAGTCAAGGGCTGTAAGGTTATTCTCGCTGACCAGACCTTCTCTATCGACCTCATTCCTATTGTCTTGGGTAGCTTCGACGTTGTCATTGGGATGGATTGGTTATCCCAACATCGAGCAGAGATTCTTTGCAACGAGAAGGTTGTCCGTATTCCAGGTCCCGATGATGAACCCCTCATGATTCATGGCGACAAGAGGAGTGCTGTTGAGAACGTCATTTCTCTCCTTAAGGCCCAAAAGTGCTTGCGAAAGGGCCACACTGCCATTTTGGCTCTCGTTACTGACACCTCAGAAAAAGAGAAAAAGATTGAAGATTTTCCAGTTGTACGCGATTATCCCGAGGTATTTCCTGAGGAATTACCTGGTCTTCCGCCTCATCGTCAAGTCGAGTTTCAGATCGAACTAGCTCCTGGAGCTGCGCCTATAGCTCGTGCACCTTATCGATTGGCTCCATCAGAGTTGAAAGAACTCTCCACGCAACTACAAGAGCTCCTGGATAAGGGTTTTATTCGTCCAAGCTCATCGCCCTGGGGAGCTCCAGTGCTATTTGTGAAGAAGAAGGACGGTACTTTCAGAATGTGCATCGACTACCGAGAACTCAACAAGGTGACGGTGAAGAATCGTTATCCTCTACCGCGTATCGACGACTTGTTCGACCAGTTGCAAGGGTCGAGCTACTACTCGAAGATCGATTTGAGATCGGGTTATCACCAACTGAGAGTCCGGGAAGAGGACGTCTCCAAAACAGCTTTCAGAACTCGATACGGGCACTATGAGTTTTTGGTCATGCCTTTTGGGATGACAAATGCACCTGCGGTTTTCATGGACTTGATGAACCGAGTGTGCAAGCCTTACCTGGACAAGTTCGTTATAGTCTTCATCGACGACATCCTGATCTATTCCAAGAGTCAGGAGGAACACGAGTAACATCTGCGACTTATTCTGGAACTCCTTCGAACAGAACAGCTTTACGCAAAGTTCTCGAAATGCGACTTCTGGCTTCGAGAAGTCCATTTCCTAGGCCACGTGGTAAACAAGGATGGGATTCACGTTGATCCATCCAAGATAGACTCGATTAAGAACTGGCCTGCACCTCGTACACCAAAGGAAATTCGCCAATTCTTGGGTTTGGCGGGATACTACCGGAGATTCATAAAGGATTTTTCTAAGATTGCACAGCCTCTCACCTCACTAACGCAGAAGGGCGTTGTTTATCGCTGGGGAAACGCACAGGAGTTGGCATTTCAGCACCTAAAGGATAGACTTTGTAGCGCACCTATCCTTTCCTTGCCGGAAGGCACAGACGACTTTGTGGTCTACTGCGACGCATCAATTCAGGGTCTTGGTTGCGTGTTGATGCAACGAGACAAAGTTATAGCTTACGCCTCACGCCAACTTAAAGTTCATGAAAGGAACTACACTACGCACGATTTAGAGCTGGGAGCTGTTGTTTTTGCACTTAAGTTGTGGCGGCATTACCTGTATGGTACCAAGTGCGCCATCTACACTGACCACAGGAGCCTCGAGCATATCTTCAAGCAGAAGGAACTGAATATGCGGCAACGACGATGGGTCGAGCTACTAAATGACTACGAGTGCTCAATCAGGTATCACCCGGGCAAGGCCAATGTTGTGGCTGACGCCCTCAGTCGGAAGGACACTGCGCCTAAGCGCGTGCGAGCTCTACAACTCACGATCCATTCTAGTCTTCCCTCCCAGATACGAGCTGCTCAGATAGAAGCACTGAAACCAGAAAACGTCAGGGCTGAAGCCCTACGCGGATCAAGGCAACGATTAGAACAGAAGGAAGACGGTGCTTACTACGTAACGGGACGCGTTTGGGTCCCACTCTATGGCAACCTACGAGAGCTTGTGATGGATGAAGCACACAAGTCTCGCTACTCTGTACACCCTGGATCGGATAAAATGTACCACGATATCAAAACTACGTATTGGTGGCCTAGCATGAAGGCCCACATAGCAACCTACGTCAGCAAGTGTTTGACTTGTGCGAGAGTCAAGTCCGAATACCAGAAACCCTCAGGCCTACTCCAACAACCAGAGATACCTCAATGGAAATGGGAGCAGATTTCCATGGATTTTGTCACTGGCCTGCCTAGATCCCAGCGCGGGAACGATACTATTTGGGTGATCGTGGATCGACTTACAAAATCTGCACACTTCTTGGCTATCAAGGAGACGGATAAATTCTCCACTCTTGCAGAAATATACCTCAAGGAAGTTGTTTCGAGGCACGGGGTGCCCACCTCTATTATCTCGGATCGAGATGCACGTTTTACTTCAGAGCTGTGGCAAGCAATGCACAAATCCTTTGGCTCACGATTAGACATGAGCACAGCGTACCACCCTCAGACGGACGGGCAGTCCGAGCGCACTATTCAAACCTTAGAAGACATGCTTCGTGCATGTGTAATCGACTTTGGCAACCGCTGGGAAAAGCATCTGCCACTTGTGGAATTCTCGTACAATAACAGCTACCACACCAGCATTAAAGCTGCTCCGTTTGAGGCATTGTACGGACGTAAATGCCGGTCTCCTCTTTGCTGGGCAGAGGTGGGAGACAGTCAGATCACTGGTCCAGAATATGTGGTAGATACAACCGAGCAAATCGCTCAGATACGAAAACGCATGACGGCCGCTCGCGAACGTCAGAAAGTTTACGCCGACATGGGCAGGAAACCACTTGAGCTCCAGGTTGGGGAGCGGGTACTACTCAAAGTTTCACCCTGGAAGGGTGTGGTTCGTTTTGGTAAACGCGGCAAACTTAACCCACGATACGTTGGACCTTTCGAGGTCATTGAGAAAATAGGCAGGGTGGCCTACAGACTGAACCTACCAGCGGAACTCGGTGCAGTTCACAACGTTTTCCACGTGTCAAATCTGAAGAAGTGTCCATCAGATGAGACCCACGTAGTTCCTCTGAAGGAACTCACTATCGACGAACAGTTACGATTCGTCGAGGAACCAGTCGAGATCACGGACCGGGATGTTAAGGTCCTCAAGAGCACTAGAATACCTCTCGTTCGAGTTCATTGGAACTCACGTCGCGGCCCAGAGTTCACCTGGGAGCGCGAAGATCAGATGAAACAAAAGTATCCCCAACTGTTTGTAAACAGTACAACCACTACTGAGGCCGAAGCTACGGAATTTCGGGACGAAATTCCCGATCAACGGGGGGTGGATGTGACACCCCAGGAAAACCAGGAAAACCATACAACTTAACTAGCTTCCTCAGTGAGTGCCTACCAAATTTCGGGATGAAATTTCTTTCAACTTGGGGATGATGTGACAACTCGAAATTTAGAACCTTTCGTTGTATGCTTGAACGCTAAGTGACTAACTAATTTAATGATTCAATGGATGATAAGTGAACCTTTTATATGATTATGTGTTATGTTACATGTATGCTTGTGTGTATGTATGCGAGTATGTATATGAACCGAGACAACACGAACCCGACTCGAGACCATGTGGTCTCGAGTGAACAATGACTTATGGGCCGGTTGGGCCACACACACACACTTAGCCTAATTCGAAAGCCCATTAGGGTGCACAAGTGAAACAAGTATATAATCCCCATGATACCCACACTTGTCATTTTTGGACAACACTCATACTCTCCTCTACACACACACTCTTCATCCTCTCACTAAAACCCTAAGCCACAACATTGTCTCTCCTTCATTCTCGGATCCAATCGACAACCGTAAGAAGCTCTCGGATCGTCTCTCACATACACCGGTTGGAAGCTTCACTCACACCTTTGAACCCACACTTGAACCGGTTAGTGACCTCTTGGTAAATACATGTCTATACATGATTAAAGGTGTTAATGTGTGGTATTCGGTTTGATAATGATGCGTGATGTAAGTTATGTGATGATATGTCTACTTGTTAAGTGTTATACATGAGGAATACACCCTTCTTGAGTAATCGGTTCATAAATGTTCCATGTAGTGTGTTTATATTCGGTTAAAGATGATTATAAGTTAATATATTGATGATGTTGGGATGAACAATGTATGCTTGACTAGGATTGAATGCTATCGGTTCCACATAGGCTTAAATCCGAGTGGCTTGATTATGTTAGAAGGTTTATTACTCATGAAATCGGATGTGTATATGTGGGTTAGATGAATATGTTCAAGAGTTTGATTGTTGTTCATGATTTTTGTTAGACCTAGGTTCATATGAATGATGATGAACTACTTGAATATTTGAAGAACATGATGAACATGATATGAACATGATTTGGATATTTGAAATTGCCATGTTTGATCTATTTTGGTTATGTGTTAGACAATTAAACATGTTAGTGTAGTATTATTGGATAGTACACAAAATCACAACAGTGAAATCTGATTGGCCAAGTACAATATGGAATTCAGCAAATGTTCCCAGCCGAAACCTCTGATTACGACTCGAAACCAGCGCATGATGAGTCGAAATCCCCGGTTGCGACATCGGTTGCGAGTCGCAAACACCTGGTTGCGACTCGAAACCACAAGTGATCAGCACATAAACCGTATGACTCGGAACCTCGGTTGCGAGTCCGGTTGCGACTCGAAACCAAAACAGCACGAACCGAAACCACGATTGCGACTCAGGTTGCGAGTCGCAAACGCCTAGTTGCGACTCGAGACTATACACGGGTACTCGTTGTTTGGGCTTGCACCTCATTTCGGACTTAATTGATTGGGCCGGACTCTTGGGCCTGATGCCCAGACCTTGTATGTTACTTGAACATGAACCTTGTTGATCTGCTATGATAAAACGTGTATGCCATGAACGATACTTGAATGCATTATGCTAGAAACATACGTGCACTGTTTGAATACGAACCTGATTGGTATGATACAACTATGATAGGACGTGAGTAGCCACAACGTTGCTTGTTTGACTTTTCTATGTATCTACCGAGCAAACCAAGGTGAGTTCACACCCTCTACAAAGCATGGGATTCCCTGGGTTGGGAATGGGGTTAAGGAACTGGGTTCCTCGTCCTCCTTGGGTAGGACAGCAAAGGTTCAGGAATGTAATTCCTCGTCCTCACGGACAGATAACTCGTACTAGACCAAAACTCTATCACGAAGTCCCTCCTTTTTATATCGACTTAATCGCTGGGCCAATGGCGAGCGGGTCATTAGTTAGATAGCGCTATTTAGGTCTGACAAACCTCACACCGTGCCGCAGAGGACGGGCGTGAACTAATGGATCTGGGGCACGTCAATGATGATAGACATTGACAGTTTCAGGGCACATAAACATGACTACAGTCAGCAGTCGATATGGTAACGAGTCTAGTGTATACATGGGGTAGCCCCCACGGCCGAAATGCCAGATAACTAACACGGGGTAGCCCCCACGGCAGGATTGCCAGAGTAACCGGGAATAAACAAGTCACGTTTTTAACTATGGGGTAACCCCCACGGTAGGATGCCAGCTAAGGGAAACTGTTTTCGAAACAACTTAAAACGAACACCCAACCGTGAACTCACTCAACTTGTTGTTGACTCGTTACTACATGCTTTGCAGGTCCTTAGGTTCTTAGCTGGAGCTTGCATGGAGGAGGATCGTTGTGGGACATGGACGACTGTGTGCCATGTTAAACTTTGAAACAATGAAACTTATGTTTTGATTTAAGACTTATGCTTCCGCTTGCAACTTAACTATGTTTTGTTTGAACACCAATTGTATTGGTTGGATTTTTATAACTACTTATATGCTTGTTCAATATGATTGGTGGCTGGATCCTGGTCAGTCACGCCTCCAAGCGGTAGTACTCCGCGGGTGGATTTTGGGGGTGTGACATAAATCCTGTCAATGACATAAGAAGTACATGAGTAACTTTTCAACAAACGATTTACTCTTTCAGTTTCAATTCTTTGTAATTCCAATTTTTGTTCAAGAGCAGCACACTTCTCAATGTAGTTGTTCACAACTTTTTGCTTTATCATGAACGCTCCCTGAAGTGTCTTCATTGATGTTGCTTGTTCTTCACTTGTATGATTGTATTGATTTATAGCTTTGTTCAGAACATCATAAGATTCCTTCAAACTGTTCAAGTTATAAATCAATGTGCTGTTATGCTTCTTTATGGCTTCACAAGTGTCACACTTCACAGGAATCTTTTTAGCATCAACTTCTTCATCAACTTTGAACTTTGAAACTTCAACCTTTATTTTCCTTTTGATCACTGGAATTTCTTTATCATCACTGCTAACTGGAGTCTTTACCTTTTTCTTTTTCTTCTTGACCTTTTCATCTTCACTATCACTTTCAGCCATCATTTTCAAATGAGCTTTCAAACTTCTTGACCAATATTCACGATCATCATCACTATCTTCTTCAACTCGTGCAACAAAAGCTGTATGAGCTGTAGTTTGATCTGGAATATAATCATCCCATGTAAAATTTTCCCAGCTAAAACCTTCAGGTAACTTTTCGTCATCTTGATCAATCACACAGGCTTTAACATCAGATGGAATATATTTATCCCAGTTGAATCCTGTTGATGACTTCTTTTCTTCTTGATTAACCGCACAAGCTCTTTTTTCAGAATCTTCAATTACATTCCTTCCATGTGCAGTTTGTGCCTGATGTTGTTGTTGTTGAGGTGGTTGTTGAGCAACTTGATGGTAGATGGCTTTTCGGTAATAATCATTGTTGTTGTTGAAAGGATTCTGAGCTCCACTTGCTTCACGATTGGTGCACTCTCTCTTGAAGTGTCCTTTCTCCCAGCATCGAAAACAAGTGACTTTAGATTTATCAAAACCTAAAGTAGAAACACCAGCCTCACGAAGATCATTTCTTCCTGTGATCTGCTTGAATTTCTCAGCTCTTCTCAAAACACTAGCCAAACACCATTTTATATCCATTAGCTCCAACTCCTCAGCATCGATCTGATCGTAATCCTCTTTTGTAAGCATAGGATTCCCGATCTTTCCGGCCACAAAACTACTGTAAGACTCCAACACCATTCCTAACAAAGACATTTGATTTTTAGCAACTTCCTCGGAGTAATCTTGATCATTCTCAAGATTTAGTACAATGTTACACTGAAGTTTTCTCCCATTCTTTGTTGCTGAAATGTTCGGATCAAATAATGGAAATGATGAGAAACTATTACTGCTGCTTGATCCTTTAGATGAACTACCGGATGAATTCTTAGCACTGTAAGCAGTTTCCACTTTTGGTGAAAAATTTGTGGTTTTTTCATTCACCCCTGCTTTGTAATAAAGTCCGATGTCTTGTTCACCATCGAAGTCTTTCATTCGAACAATCTTCCTTTGTTCCATCTCTTGAGCTTCCAACTTCTCAATGAACTTACTCAGAGTGAGTGTATTGAATCCTTTCTTTTTTCTGAGCATCATCAGATATGTACCCCAAGTCTCGTGTGGTAAAGCATCAGCAAGCTTCTCGATCAACTCTTCAGTGTCTTTCTCGATGCTCAATCTCTTCAGGTTTGCTAGCAGATTGCAGTATCTTTCAATGATTTGCCTTGTACTTTCATTTTTCAATCCACGAAACAGATCGAACTCTTTCTTCAAAAGTGATTTCTTGTTTTTAACCATCTCTTGACTTCCATGAAACTTCGATTTTAAGGCTTTCCAGATAGAATAAGAAGTTCCATTATGTTGCAATAGGACCAAGATATCTTCCTTCACTGCTTGTTGTAGAAGACTTAGCATCATTTTCTCATCTTTATATTTCTTTCTAGCATCAGCACTTAGATCTTTAATTGGAACAACCTCTTCATCATCATTCATCGGTCAAATATATTTTGTCTCGAGACATTCCCACGCATCAAGATAGTTAGCTTGCACCCAATTCTCAAAACGACCTTCCCAACCCTTATATTCTTCAATGTTCATTAGTTTGGGCGGCTTTTGCATCGTTCCTGTTTCGTTTTCCAACATCGTGTTCTGTGCAATACTGATCGGGGTAACCGGTGTAGCGAATGCATTGTAAAAATCTTCGTCCATTTTTTTTTCAAATTTTCAAATGAGCTGTATCACCTTGTAAAAATACCAAAACAAACAAACAATCAGTTTAAATGGACTTAATACGTAAAAGTTTTGATGAAATCAATCTAAGACTTGTGTCGAAGATTAGTGGACACGTTTCAATGTTGTTGAAGTGAGATCACTGAATGAATGAGACTGAAACTAAACTGATGTAATACGCTTTCTTGGATGGGCTTAGAAAGATTTGAGCCAAGAACAAACAAATAATGAATCAATTGATGACTTGATCAATAGAACCTACTAAAACCGACAAACTTTACCAAGACACTTTGTTTCTTGACCGCCAAATGTGATTGGGCCGACAATGATGGTGAAACTTGGGCCTATAACTAACAAATGTATTCTGACAACTTTGAACTCACTCACTTGATTGGACCAAGAATCATTCACATGCAGTTTTTAAGATACAAAAACAATGACTGGGCCAAGCTACCCACTTAAACCGATGACATTGATTCTAATGAATAATGGATCCGACAACTTTAATACCCAATGAAATATGATTGGGCCGCTTGTTAAGTGTTCACATGGGCTGCATTAGACTGATTTTATAATGGCTGACACACTTATCATACCAACAACTTTAATAGTTATCACTTGATTATCGGACTGAGATCACATGCAACATTTTCCTACTAAATTCTCATTGGACCTTCTAAAATAAAGCTGGTCGACCACACATTTAATTATCACATGCAATCTGCAAAGGTTCTGATCACCTAAACACTTTGGAGCGGAATCTCAAAACAATTAGGAGCGGAATCAAACAATTCTCTAGAGCGGAATCAAAAACATTCTTTGGAGCGGAATCAATCAATTAAAGAATTTGGAGCGGAATCAGGACCAATTTTCGAGCGGAATCAAACTGAAATATTGCTGACGTCACTTTTCAATCAAACATTTTCGAGCGAAACCTAAAAAAATATCAGTTTTACTTCGAATTTGGACATGAAACTTTCAAGGCTTTGTTAATCAACAATTCCGAACACAGTGTTAAAATTTGAACCGATTTTGACCGTAAAAAGTTTTGATTTTCGGAAAAGAATGGTGTAGAAACAGAATTATCGGCTGAATTGTATAGAACTCTTCTTCACTAGCTCTGATACCAATTGTAGGATCGAATTCGGACCTATACGATTCTATCAGAAGAGCTAATTACCAAAACAAGAGGCAGAAACAAGTGTTTCGGTTCAATTCAGCAAGTATTCACTTTAATCTGTTGATTCTATTGATCTGGGTGACGTTTACAATCGACTCAACACTTCGGCAGCACTTCGTGGCTCACCGGAAAACAACACACCTAGAACTCTATGATTTCTACTGATTTCGCTCCTGAAGACACCTATATATAGATGTCTTGATTTCGCTCCTAGCTACAACTTACCATCAGGAGCGGAATCACCACTTAGCAACAAGAGCGAAATCAGAATGTACATTACGAGCGGAATTAGAATAAAACTCATATTCTCGATTCTCGTGCCCTGAACTAACCTATTCTACACAAGACTCGATACAAGACGTAGACAACAGATGGATGCACCAACATGGATGAAGGGGTTCAGAGGGATATTCTGGCCCTTGGGGTTCCAATGGCCAACGATTGTGAAAGAACTCGAACTGTAATAAGAAGATTGAAGAGAAAATTTCCGGCAGAAGATGATGATGATGATGATATTGACGATACTCCTCTACCAACACTTAGCAGTTGGGTGGTGCATGAAGAAGCAGGAACGGTTGAAGTGACTTATCGACACGGGGTGCAATATTCATTGCCGATGGAGGAAATGTTGAAGACAGAGAGGCTATTTCTCCTTGAACAACTCTGTGATTTAACACATTCGAATGATGCAAGATCCAGGGTTGCAATGATATTCAAGAATAGGCTGCAGCAAAGAAGAGACGAGGTGATGGCGTTATACGTCAATCTAAAATTTGATGATGATGAATCTGAAGAAAGTGATGAACAAAGCGATGGGTACTTCTCTGATATAATCCCATCCACGGAAGACTGTTAGTTTATTTTGATTTCGTATTATTGTAATCTTATAAAATATTAATCAATGGTAATCAATTATTAACAAACGCCACGAACACCAAAAAAATGACCTGGGAAATGCCATAACGCCAAAAAAATTAACTATGTGACACAAAAAGAATTAATTCAACGAGACAGATCCAAAAAACAGTAAAACGCCAAGTAATTAATGAATCTAGTTAATGCCAAAAATATCTTAGACGCAAAAAATGAAGCAGCATGTGACACACGAAATCGGGAAAAAATGAATATTGAAAAGACAAAAAACCCCTCAGACCCTGATTATATCCCGCGCCACGTGTTCCATCAGGATGCGCTCTCACCGTTCTCACACTTTAGGACGTTTTCTCCTAATCTCGTACCTATATATATATATATAGGAGAAGGATCCGTTAGAAACCACCCTTTATTGCGAGAACCGCGAGAACCAATGTGAACACAACCAAAAATATCTAAAATAGCTAAAAAACACACAATTTTTTTAATATTTTTTACCTGTAAATCGCTAATTTTTGTTACCAAAAAAAAAGATTTTTTTTTTGAATTTTTTTCTTAAAAAGTTTTTTTTGCTACTAAAAGTAGCGATTTAGATGTAAAAAATATTAAAAAAATGTGTGTTTTTTAGATTTTTTTAGGTTTTTTGGGGGTTTAGTTATTAGCATTTTAGCTTGTGGGGGGGGGGGGGGTTAGGTTTTTTTTTTTGGGTGGGGGATTTAGGTTTTTTTTTTTGGGGGGGGGGGGTAAGGTTTTTTTAATTTTTTTTCTAGGTTTTTTTGGTGTGTCACATTGGTTCTCATGGTTCTCACAATAAATGTGGTTCTCAAATAAACCTTACCCTATATATATAGGGTCATGATTTAGAGAAAACGCCCAAAAGTGTGAGAACGGATAGAACGCTTATGGATCATCAGATCAAAACAATCTATGGATTAGATGACGCGGTGGCGTTTTCGTAAATAAAATCACTTTTATTAATCTGGCGCGCTTCATTAAGAGTAAAAGGGTCTTTTGACTTAACATAAAACGCCAAACTCACGCTATTAAAATCACGCCTTAACACACATAACACACTTCATCATAATATAACGCCATAGATATAAAACGCCAAATTTTGTTTTTAACCGATAAAGCTGAACAAACAGTACTGAAATGACGGAACTTAATTACTAGCATTTACTGTAATAAAAATCGCGCCTAAAATACGCGCCAAAAACATCCTATATAAACAGACTCTCAGAACTACTAAAATCCATACCAAAACCCCCAAAACCTATATTTTCCTCTATACCATTCATCTTATAAACGCCAAAAAAACCAAAATATCAAAGATTCCAATCCATGTTTCTTTGATATACACTATTTTCTCAATAAACTTTCGCTCTATGTAATGAGCAAGATCCTCAATATAAACGCCAAAACATACAAAAACCACAAAACTTCAAAAACGCCATTTCATGGGGATTCAGTTTTTGTTCTTAATAAAGTTTAGCTAAACGGGATGGATAACATTGTTATACATCTTTCTTGACTGAGGATTAACAATGTTATCCATCTCGTTCAGCAAAACATTATTGAGTTTAGCACGACCAAAATTAGAAGTTTATGGCAGTTTTATTTAGTGGCGTTATTGTTTTTTTTTTTTTTGGCGTTTGATTTCCTTGTCCGATCTTATATTGTTTGTTATGTAACTTCGAAGTAGCATGTTATGAACAAATAGGTAGAAAAAAAATGCAAAAAAAAAAAATGATGTAAAACGCCAAACTGAGATCTGTCTGTGTTCTATAGGACTGAAATATACAAAACGTCAAACTACTCTACACTGGCTCTCGAAGACCATCTGTGTGTGTTCTGTAAGAATGAAAAATACAAAACGCCAAACTACTCTTCACTGGCTCTCGAAGACCTTGTCGATCTTCTTTTAATTATGGTCTGTTTGCATGTCGATGTGTAGTGTCCATAGCCTTTGCAGTTCTGACACTGTCTTTCTTTGGCCCCGGGTTTCGACTTTGATTTCTTTTTGTCGATTGCTATCTCCTATTTAGATTTCAGGCGCTTCCGAGAACCAGAACCTTTGGATTTATACCCAATATGGACTCTTATCGGATTCTTGTCGTTTTTATATTGACTGGTTATCTCGGCAAATCTATCCCTAGAACTAGCGGGAGGAGCAACAATCTGCATATCTTGAACCTTCTTCATATAAGATTGAATATGATCCTTGTATAAGGATAGATCCTCTTTATTACCAGATAAACGGTTCAAAGTATATTCGGTTGAAAAAATAATATCTCGCATCATACTTTGCACATCAGGATCAAGCTCGGTCATATATTCACGACTAATTGAGTATTCAGGAGAGCAGTTTGGGGAAGCCTCTTTGCGCCATCTGTTCAGAATGTATTGTTTTGAAAATTCCCTAATGTCCATAATTCTCAAAACATAGAATATATGTCTGCATAGCAAACCAAACTGTTCAAAACGCCTGCATGAGCAACTGCACGTGCAATCAAACTTACGGAACATTACCTGAAAAATGCCAAAAAACAATATCTCTATAACGCCATGAATAGAATGTTTGTCTAAAAAGTAAAAAAAAACACATTGCATATGATAAAACGCCATTAACAGAAAACGCCATAAAAACCAAAACGCCATTATTTACCTCAAATAAGGATGTACAAGGCTGTTGGAAGTCATTTACGTAAAACTTAACAAACCCATCAGGCTGATCTTCGTAACGTTGATTAATGCAATCCGCAACTCCAATAAGCTCAGCTTGAACGTCACAAAAATACTTTTTGTGTATATGTCAACAGTTTGCCCTTCTATTGCAGTCTCGTAATGCGTCATGAACTCAACAAGAGTAGCTTTCGAATTGCACACTTGACCAAAAAAATAATTCTCACTCTCCGACCTGGATGTCGTTCGCATAAGACCAGATATCTCCTCCATTCTATAGTATGCAGGGATCCAAGATTCTCTAAGTGCAAAAATATCAGATAGCCAGTCATTATCTTCTAAATTGAACTCTGCGATAACCGCTTTCCATTCTGATTCAAACTCTTCAGGTGTGAGAATATCCGTCCACACAACACAACAAATACGTTCTTTAAAATTGGTGGAATTGCATAGCTTAACACCAACCTATGTATAACACGAAAACACCATGCATAAAAAAAACACAAAAACAAAACTTAATTAAAAAAACACTAACAAGGTAAAGAACGCCATGTATTTTAAAATGCAGTGTATCCTAAAACGCCAAAGGTAAAAAATCATAACAACCTTCAGAGAAAGTTTATGCATCACATGCCACATGCATAACCGATGCCTCGTGTCAACAAATACAACAGAAATAGTCTTCTTCATTGCTGGATCTTGGTCAGTGACAACAACTTTTGGTTAAGAACCAACAGCTTTTAGAAAAACTCTCAACAACCAAATATACGTATCAGCAGTTTCCGACGCCAATAATGCTGCACCAAATGTAACATTGCAGTGATGATTGTCTATACAAGTGAACGGTACAAACACCATAGAGTATCTGCATATGAAAACGCCATGAGAACTGAAACAATAATAAAACGCCATTGCATGTAAACTAATAAAACGCCATTGGATGTAAAATAATAAAACGCCATTGCATGTAAAATAATAAAATGCCATTGCATGTAAACTAATAAAACGCCAAAAACAGAAGAAGTTGAATTATAAAATATTACTTGTTGGAACGATACGTGGCGTCAAACGAAATCACATCACCAAACACGTGGTAATTACGTTTGGCTTGATCGTCACACCAAAAAAAATCCCTTCAAACGATTCTCTTCGTCTGTGATGTAATCATACGAGAAATTAGGCTGGGGATGTTTTTTTTCATTCAAATGTCTCACAAACATATCGGCGTCATATTCCTCTATAAGCAAGTCAATTTGCCTCTTATAGTTCTTAAATTCAACTTTACTTGCACCCACGTCTTCAAAACCGCCAAAACAAGTCTTCATAACATTAAACGCCTTGACGGGACCCAAATTCAGCTTAGACATGCTGTGTATAACATGCTTCTGGAGCTGAGTGAGGTGTCGTTCAGTTGGAAGAAAATGCTTATCGGGACGTTCAACAAGTTCATGATTGTGCTCCTTGACAAACTTATACACCTTCCATGATCCAGCCTCAAAAAGTACACATAACAGTGCACCACAATCAGTCCTCTTTGAAATGTTGGATCGCACTACTCGCTCCTTTTGATTGGGGTCCAACGTATCAACCTTCTTGTCCTTGTATAACCCAGATCTCGTACACAAGTAATACTTAATATGTAAGACACCTTTAGAGTTTGTCTTTGTAGTCCCTTTCCTGACTGAAAACCCACACTCCTTGGCATACTTAACATACATTAAATAACAATCATCGAGGCTTAAGAATACCATGTCTATTTTGGGCTTTAATTCTTCACTGACGTCAGGAATGATAAATGGTAATCCAGTTTTGGGGCAGAGCCTTTGACTCGAGGAAGAAACTTCATCTGAGAAAACACAGTGAGGAACAGAAAAATCAGAAAAACACAGTGATGTCTCGTAATAACATTATATATTAAAACGCCATTAATTGAATAATAAACAAGACATAATAAACACATAATTTAAAAAAGACATGATAAAAAAGCCATGAGACGAATAATTAAAAACACTTAACAACATAAATAATTAACAAAATATAACATCATAATGAAAACGTCATAATTAACAAAATTAATGTTTACACAAATTAACAAAATAGTAATAACTGATGTTTACAAATACTACTAAATAAAATTCAAAACTAATCAAATAGATGCAAAACACTAATGATCGTATAAACATAAGAAATATACTAGAATGTAAACGACAATTAAAATTAATATTGAAAACTCCAATTGCAGTTCTTAATAATTGTTTAAATACCAATTAAAACGCGATTAAATTGCATAATTGAATAACGCTATTGAAAATCATACAACACATTATATAAAGAATAATACAAAAAAAACGCCATAGAACAATGATAAAAGAACAAAACGCCATATCTGTTGCATGATTTGCTGGAACGAAAATAGAAAACGCCAACGAATTTTACTTTGTCGAACAGAATCCACGTTAAACGCCATAGATCTGAGAAAGCTTGCAAAGGAGGTAACAGCTAACAATAAATCTTTGGAGTTTCAATTTGAAAGAGATTTATAACGCGAATAAGGAGGGAACACATAAAAGGACAATCGTACCCCCACATAACAATTAGGGCTCCCTGCCACGTGTTGGGCCAGGATCCGTTCTCACACTTTTCATTGTTCTCTCCTGAACCTGTTTCATATATATATATAAATGATATACTTGTTTACGCCAAGCTCGATAAATGAAGTTAGGTTACAGGCTTATTTTTTAAATAAAACGATTTAGAGTAAAATGATTCTAGGTTTTAACAAAACGATGTCGAGTATTACTAACTAAATCTATGATTCTATAAAATGTCAGTTGTTTACCTCAATAGATTTCACAAATTCGGGGTGGGATAAGACTTTAGGACCAATAAGTATTGGGTTCGATTCCCACAAAAGGGTTTTTCCCAGTGTTGTAAGAATCGCTAGGCGCTAGTCGGGCGGTGGGGTACCGATTAGCGATTAGGGGTGTTCAAAAAACTCGTGGCTTGCAGCTCGCTTGAAACTCGCTCGAAGAAAGCTCGGCTCGAATTTGGCTCGGTTGTAAACGAGACAGCTCGTCTCGATTTGTAAATGAGCCGAGCTCGAGCTTGTCCTGGCTCGGCTCGTGAGCTGGCTCGATAAGGTTTACATCCTTCATTTTTTTTCCCCACATCGCTTAGAAAACAAAAACTAAGGGAGTATCTTTCCTATAAAAGAAGGTAAAGACAATGTACAAAGTGAATTAACTATTTATACTTGCATATTTAGCCATATGGTTAAATTAAATGGCAATTATGGCCATTAGTCTATGAAGAAATTCATTTTTAAGGGCTTTTTAAGTAGTAAATTTTGTGGTTCTTTGTTAGTTCGAGCTAGATCGAGCCGAGCCGAGCTAGCTCGAATTCTAATCGAGTCGAGCTCGTGCCTCAAATCTCAGCTCGATTTGAAATTCGAGCTCGAGCCGAGCCAGCTCGAATCGAGTTCGAGCCGAGCTCGAGCTATGTCTAGCTCGGCTCGACTCGGCTCGTTTACAACCCTACTAGCGATTAATCAGGATTAATAGGGATTACTTGGAATTAATCGGATTGAGTTTTTTATATGTAATTTTTAGTTGTATATGTACACACACATTTTTATATGTAGTTTTTTAAAGTAGACATGTTTTTACCCCTCATTACCCATTTTTTTAAGTAATTGGAAGAAATTTATATGGTTTGGTCGAAATTTGGCCGACGTCTGGCCAAAATTTGCCCAGGATAGAACCGCCATTGACTGCCTAGCGATTAATCAGCCATTAATCGATGAACCCCCGATTAGAGATTAATCGGAGAATAGTCGGGATTTTTACAACTATGGTTTTTCCCATATTTGTTGAGTTTTTTACTGAATTGGTGTATAGGCATTATGCCTAATGGAGATGGATATGATCAGGTGATTCCATTGGTGACACGATAATACTCTAAGGGCATGTTTGGCTAAGCTTTTTGAAACAATTTATTGACTTATTGGCTTTTTGAAAAGTCATAAGCTGCAAAATGATGTTTGACAATGAGAGTGTACGTGAGAGGAAAAAGTCAATAAGTCACTCAATCCTGACTTTTCCAAAAAGCCAATAAATCAATAAGTTGTTTCAAAAAGCTTAGCCAAACATGCCCTAATAGTCCGTCAGTGATTCAAATTTACCGTTAAAAAAATTATAGGTTTTGAACGGAAAAAAAAAAATTATACGTGTAATCAGAATGTGATTTTACGTTATCCAAAAAGAGAAAAGAACAAGAGTGGCACACATTACCAGGATCTAAGCACATGTGATGGGAGACGAAGAGCAATCAATCGGGTACTGCAACAATGCCAACGGCGACGCAGCTACGTTTCCTACCAAATTACCACCATCGTTTCACGACTCCACCACCATCGTCAAAACCATGGCGCTCTTCTCCGGCGAACTTTGTCGTCAAAAGCCAAAGTCAGAGCTCACAACTGCAAGCTTTATCCAAGAAGAAGCGTCGTCCGGAGAACGTTGATGGAGACTTCTTCGTCGTTTCGTTATTTCCTCCTCTTTCTCCTAATTTAAATGCTTCTTCAGTTCGTTTTTAATTTCATACCTGTTGATTTGTTTGCAAACTTATGCTTTCGAAACATCAGTCTATTAGCTATGTGTTAGCTGTTAATTGAACCAAAATTAAACATATTATTTACTCCTGTTATCATGTTTATACAACTTTCATGACGTTTAATCTGAAAATAATGGCATTAAATTAACAACTTATTCCCGCCAATTTTAATGAAATTGTATTATTCCTAGGGTTTTGAATTATTCATTATCTTCGGGCATGTTTGGGTAAGCTTTTTGAAACAACTTATTGACTTATTGGCTTCTTGGAAAAGTCAGGATTTTGTGACTTATTGACTTATTGGCTTTTTCCCCTCACATACACCCTCTTTGCCAAACATCATTTTAGAGCTTATGACTTTTCAATAAGTCAATAAGTTGTTTCAAAAAGCTTACCCAAACATGCCCTTCAAGTTTGTTATTCATATGTTTTGATAATACTCCTGCATATGATGATGTGATGTTATAGGCCTTCAGTAAACTCTTCATAAGTTATAGTTCTTGACCTTATTTTATCGTATTATCCTTTCGAATTTCAGCGATTTATGCCGGAAACTGTAAATTCTCCCCAAAATTTGATTTTGCTAACAAGTCAGATAATTAGTTTGATATGTTTTATTTTTATAATTTGCAGATCATACATGCATTGATTGTGACACCTGTCGTTGGATGGCCCCGGTAATTACATGTACTTCATTCTTAAATAATCTATTTGTCGATAATTGAATCTTATGCTGTAATGAAGTAGTTTTCCTCACATTCTTGTCTGCTTATGTAAGAACATTGTATGTAACATGGTTCTGGTTTTTCTTACCATTGTATATAATTAACCTTTTACAGTAGGGTAAATTGCATTTTACGTCCTTTAAGTTTTAGCAAAATTTCACGCGTTGTCCTTTAACTAACGAAATTATAGCGAATGTCCTTTATGTTCTAATTTCTTTACAGACGGTTTCTTTCCTGCCTAAAAAGAATACAAAAACAAAGGATATCTGCTGTAAAGAAATTAAAACATAAAGGACATCCGTTGTAATTTCGTTAGTTAAAGGACGGCGCCTGAAATTTTATTGTAACTTAAAGGACGTATAATGCAATTTACCCTTTATAGTATGTAATCTGGTGATGTGGCACCGGTTTTTCAATGATGTGGTGGTGTGCCACATCCACATCAGCTATCATCATATTAGAAATATATTATTTTCTGAAGTGAAGACCATTTCTAAGACAGAAGTGTTAAATTTGAATGAAGTGACATTACTTATAACTGTCTCTATATGATTTTATGGGGCTTGCTTATATTTTCTGTGTGTTTAACATTTCAGGAGATTTTCACTCGTGTTGGTGACATGTCTGCTGTTTCAAAGCAGCCAACCTGTCAAGATGAACGTCTTAAGGCTCTTCAGGTATTGTGTCATATGAGACATTTGAGGTATTATGCCTTTTAAGTTGATAAAATTGTTTAAGCAAAGCCATTCACCATATAATGGCTCATGCAAATAAAAACTAAGATTAACTTATTTGCAACTTGAGGTGGAAATTTCAACCAATTTACATATTAATGGGTCGGTTTTGGTTGTCTTCTACTTCAAACGTGTAACAAATCGAAAGGTCTAGCTAAACGGGGAAGGAGTCGAATGGGTCAAACAAGTTGAAAGTGATCCAATGTCATTGTTTATGCATACAACCCTTCAAATCATTTTCTTCAAAAATTTAGATTATTATTTTAATAATATCGTTTTTATAATCATGGTTACTAGAAATATTCATTAAGTGGACAAATAATTGCCTATGGTTCAACCCTACCTGCCCTGTTTTGACCCTTTTAGAAAGAGTCATTTCAACCTATACATGTTTGACCCGTTAACCAACCCACCTGTATTCTGTCTTCTATAACTATGTTGTCTGCTGTTAGATCAAGCTAGCGCCGCCTATGGAATTTTAGCACCATGCAACTTTGATGATTTAGGTATCTACAATGATAGCAGAATTATTATTTTTATGTTATATTTGCAGGCATTGCTTTCATGCCCAACAAGCTCAATCGGCACTGAGAAACCTGCTCGTGATATTTTGGAGGTTCAGAAAACATTTCCAATACCCATTGACATCGACAGAATTCCGGTAATCCTTTTAATCTATCACTTCCAGTTCCATCATTATATTGTATTTCTATTAATTGCACCACCAATTATTTATTGGATATAAAATCCATTTTGACCATTTACCGAACTCTTTTGTTTTGTCGCTTCTCATTTATAATTACATGTTTGTGGTGTCAATGCTTACTCAAACAAATTATCAATATCAGGGGGTGTATCATTGTGGTTATCACTCCGATAAATCATACGGAGCAGCCTCCTATCTGTTGGTTCATCCTGAAGGGAACATTCTTATCGACAGGTCATCTAACCATCCAAGTTCTTATAAACTATAGTATTCTTGTCAAACAAGCACATAGAAATATGAAACTTAAGAATTTCGATTTAAATGCAACGTTGCTTGAATCAATTGTTATTTCATTATATATTGCAGTCCTCGGTATACAGAAAGGCTAGCTTCCAACATTGAGAAAATGGGTGGAGCTCGATACATGTTTCTCACTCACCGGTATGATGATGTGGTTTGAGTATAGTGTGATATATGTTATTATAATGAAACTATATTCTTACACCAGTAATCTATTTATCTGAATAAAATTTTGGTTGACTTTCTACCTGCTTGACCCGTTTACTTTTTAGCTCTTTCTTGGATTTAACCTATGTTATCAGTTAATGACAAATTTAACCCAAATCGACCATTTATAAGTAAACGGGTCAAAGTCGCCACCTCTAAATTTATAAGCTAGTATCGACTTCTTTTTTGAATTAGGGATGACGTGGCAGATCACGAGAAGTGGTCAAAGCGATTAAATTGTGAAAGGGTGCTTCACTCCACAGAGGTATGATGGTTACATTTTTACACCATACGTGCTTAGCTTGGTGAAATTATTTAAATTTTAATAAAATTTTCATATATTTTAATGTCAGGTAAATGTTTCAACCAGCAATGTTGAGATGAAGTTGAATGGATGTGGACCGTGGAGTCTTAGTGATGATGTACAGCTTATACACACACCGGGCCACACAGAAGTGAGTAGATAAGTTACCTTATTTCATTTTTCATCATAAAAATCTTTTCTTTTGTTTTATCATCCAAAATTCTTTATAAAGTGATGCTGCAGCTATAAGTTACATGGCGTCTGCTACATGTTGCAATAGATTTGTATAGATTTATAATCATCATCATCATCATACTCAGTAAATCCCATCAATAGCAAAGCTAAGGTAGGGTCTAAGGAGGGTAAGATGTAGACAACCTTACCTCTACCCCCGTAGGAATAGAAAGGCTGCTTCCAGTGAGGCCCCCGGCTCGATAGTAGTTTTGCATCAAGCCTTGGACACAAGACACATAACACTCAACATTCGGGACAAAGGCCGATTAGTGCATGTACCCTTTTGTCTTTTGGCTATCAACGCCACCACAGGATGCATGATTAACCATCCCCCTCTTTTAACGTTATTTTCACGAACTTAGTAAAATAACGTTAAAATTAGTGCACTTTCACTTTTGCCCCCCGAGTGTCCACACATATATACATTATATGTGCATACTGCAAACGGGGCTAATTTGTATAGATTTATAAATGATGTTTTATTTGTATTGTGAATGGAATGACAGGGATCAGTGTGCTTGTTTTATAAGCCCTTAAAGGTGCTTTTCACCGGAGATCATCTGGCATTGGCAATGGATGAATCTAATCTGGCTATTTCTGAGATATACAATTTTTATTCAGGTATATGACTTTATTTTTCATCAGTTCCAAAGAAAAACTGAATGTTTCTTGAATTCGGTTTAAAAGTCACTCAGTGTGGGCTAGGTAACGGGTCAGCTTAGGTTTCAGACAGAACTGATAATTTTCGAGTACTGGTTGACCCGTTTTCATATGAGCTGATTGAATTTACCTACTTTTAAAATGATACTTGTAAGCAACTGAAACAATAAATGCCATAGTTTTGAAACTAATTAATGCTAAAGATCTGCTTTTCTGGGCATTAATATTCATTTAGTATAATATTTTGTAAATCACTGATTTTGTTTCGAATTTGCAGTGCCTATACAGTTGGATAGTGTTGCCATGTTGCTTGAGCTGGAATTTGACTGGATATTACCAGGTTGGTTTATTTATAATTTTACAAGATAATTGAGAATAATTCCCTAGAAAAAAAAAAAAAAAAAAAAAAGAAACGTGAACGTTTTTAGTAATCCTCTTTATGAGACAGATGCCCGGGGCTCACTCGAGTCTTGCATTATGAAACCTTCATGCATGCTAGTATGAACCCGAGTCACAACTAGTAGAGGCAGCAAAATGGTCGGGGCCCTAACAGTTTATTATTGGTACAGGTTGTAACGGGTTAGGCTGGATTCACCTCATACACTTTCTGTCCAAATTTTATTTTCTGTTTTAAAGAAAAAATAATAATGTTTGAATATGATTGCCTAAATCATGTTATTTCAATAGTTATAGATGGAAGGAAGCGGGTCAAATGGGTCAAGCGACTTGGTAACTTACACTTTTTTTATATTTATGTATAGAAGTTTGATCAAACTTGTTTATATGTCAAACCAACTTAAATTGACCCGTACCAAATCACTCGTTTTTTATCCATTACCAGCCCAGCCCGACCATTTTGCGAGCTCTAAAATTAGTCAAACTGATTAAAGTTCTCTGCAGGCCATGGACGGAGAGTTGCATTCAAGGACATTGAAGAAAAAAACGCGAGCTTAAAAGCTTTCTTGACTGCCAAGCAACATAGCCATGTTTACTAGTTGGATCACGCACTAAAATATATACAAGCAAATGCATATGTATCGGTAATGATGTGTTTTAAATGTATGTTGCCTGTAAAATAAAGGTGTTTTTGAACTTTAGACAAAACTATTAAGGAAACATAATGCTAATAGGCGTTGTATAGACAAAAGATATTATATTGGTGACAAATAGTGTTAGCATGTCATGAGGTGAAACCTATCAATTATGAAAAGATTGATGACGTTCATATAACAACCAAACCCTAGTGGGGTCTGGAGAGGGTTAGATATAGGAAAATCTTGACGTTCATGTAACAATCAAACCCTAGTGGGGTCCGGAGTAGGTTAGATATAGGTAAACTTTAGACCCTTGGCTCAAAACACACAGCAGACAAGTATATAGAACATGATGTATACATATATGTACATAGAAAATTATCAATAATAACATAGGTGGTGAAGCGTATAGTAAAAATACACATATAACATCGAAACAACCTATAAACATAGATACAAGAAGACAATCACATGTAAATTTCATCTAACTTGTAGGCAAAACGAAGTCCCTATGACACACCTAAAACACATTTGAACCATATTCTTATAGTCTTTAACCTTAATCATACGTCTCCACAAACTCTTATCCTGGATCATGTCTCTAAAGAGGTGCAACCCTAGTAAATCTTGTCTATTCCGTTTATTCCAAGTCAATTTCAGTCTTCCTTTACTCATTCTCTTGTCCATAGTGAGGGTTTCTACCACTCTTAAGTCTTAACTAGAGATGGGCATGATACCCGGTTCCAAACCCGAACCCGTAGACCGGTTCCAGTTCCAACCCGATGTATAGTAGAACCGGGTCCGGGTTCAAAATACCCGGCGGTTCTTACCCGGTTCCACATTTTTTGATAATAAACGGGTCGTACCCGGTTCCTAACCCGTACCCGATTAGTACCCGTACCCGGTTCTTCCAGTACCAGATCCCATTGTAACCGGTAATAAGTTACCGTTAGAACCGGGTACTAGCCGTTAGAATCGATTTTGGGGTTGCAAACCGCATTAAATGCCAAATATTACCGTTGGAACCGGTTACCAGCCGTTGGACCCGGTTACTAGCCGTTGGAACCGGTTATTATAAATTGTTTTCATTTTTCATTTGTTTAACTCACGAATCCTCATCTTCTTCTTGTATCATTTTCTTCTACTTCTTGACATACTTTTCTACAATGGCTTCAAAGAACTCTAAAATCACAAATTTCCAATCCGTCAATAATGTTTCTCAAGCTCAAACCGCTCCATATGTTGTTGGAACATTATCACATAGTCGCAATATTGAAGTATGGTGCAATTGGGACTTGGTCGAAATGAGTGACGGTTCGCAAAAGGCCCAATGCAAACATTGTGGCGCCTTGTTAAGCAATGACTCTAATTCCACGTTAACGCAGCATGCTAAAAAGTATTGTAAAGCTTTAAAAGATTTGACACCCAGTCAAGTTCAACTCTCAAAAGTTGGTACGATATTCCGTCATAAACAGAAGATAGCTCGTGATAGGATGGCGAAGTTGGTAATTTAAAAAGCGTTGCCGTTTGGACATTTCGACGACCCCAATCTTACTAAGCTTATTAGGGAAACGCTTCAACCTCGCTACAAACATGTAAGTCGTCGTACTTTAAAACGCCATTGTTTAAATTTATGGGAAAATGCAAGAAAAGATTTAACCGGTTACGGGTACTGATACTAGTGAGCGGAACCGGGTACACTGAAGAACCGGGTCCGGGTTGAACCCGGGTAGAAGTCAAAAAAAGTATAACCGATGTAACCGGTTACGGGTACTGTGGACCCGGGTCAGGCTACTGTTTGGAACCGGGTATGTCGGGTTTTTCAAATCAAAAAACTGCAATTTACTGTTGGAACCGGTTCCAACGGATATAAGACCGTTGGAAACCGATTAAATAATAAAAAAAATCGGTGTTTGAATGTACCCGGTTCCGCTCACTAGTATCAGTACCCGTAACCGGCTAAATTTTTTCTTGTATTTACCCATAAATTTAAATAATGGCGTTTGGAACCGAGTATTATGCCACTAAAGTCACTACACAAGTGGTTAATTTACATGTGGGTCGGTGATTATTCGGTCCTAGTGTCACACCCATTTCTGCGGCGGAAGCACGAGGTGTGATCATGAAAGGTTCTCGTTGCATACGAAAGGTAAACATACTACATGCTTGTAACACCCGTCTAATTTCACTTGATTTTATTAACAATTTATACCATTTAAAATATAGTATTGTTTGACTAACTTGACTTTCATTACAAAAATCGATAAATTTCATCAAGCTTAGCCATCATATGACTAAGTTAAAACATTTTAAAAGTTGTTTAAACAAGTGTCTACAACCCATACACAAAAGTATTAAAGGTTTAAAACGTTGCGGAAGCTTCAAAATATAGTGTTCGGTTCTTCATCCTATGCTTGATCGCCATCCGTAAGTTCCCCAACATGGCCTAATGTCAAAAACACATCAAAGGTTAGTTTTGACAGTAATATAACATGTATAATTGAAATCTAGGGTCAAAACAATTGAAAACAATTGAAATTTCCGGACTCAGCTCGCTCGCGCCCCGCGAGGAAGGTTACGCGGGCCGCGAGGAACCGCCGCGTGTCGCGACGTCAACCAGGCTTTCTTCCGCGTGGCGCGGGGGAAACAGTTTTCCAGCAGCTCATGTTTATTGAGCTGCAAATTCTGCCAGTTTCGGAAAACTCATATTCCAACTTCAAATGTGTATAACTTTTGACTCGTAAGTCCGTTTTAGGTGATTCTTTTTCCTATACGTCTGTAAATTCATTACCGACGTGTCTATTATGTTTATCATATCGAAAAACTTATTTACGAACCGAAAGACCATATGTCATTATGTAATTATTCGACTCATTCTAACCTTACACATTTTACTATCATTTAACTAATAAACCTATGGCACCTTATGCCCAACATTCGGAGCTTGTTATCACCCGCATTTCTTACCAATCTCATAGTTTAATGCCTTTGTGATTATATAGCCATTATCGATGTCTAGAACGCTTAAAACTACCATTTTCACAACTAATCGATCCATTGGCTCATCTTGTGGAACCATCCACTTATGATGACTACCAATTGGTTCGTTGACTATACTAAGTCTATTAATTCACAATTCAACTATAATCAATGCAAATTCAACAAAATTTTCAATTCAACAATAAGATTTACGAAACTTATCAACAATTCGCTTAATGTAACCAATTAAGTTACGTACCTTAGTGTACGCCCTTCAACCGCAAGTCACCACCGGCTTGTCCACTTGACGTTCCGGTGTCCTTTCCTATAGAGTTCAATTCAAGACATGTTTAGAACTCTCTTTAATCCTCACTTCGCATAATATAACGAAACATCATAATTATGCGTTAAAGCTTTAAATTTCTATTTTAAGCCTTCTTTGAGGCATTTTCACAAACACCTTAAAGGCAGATTTGTCACAAGGTTATATGACAAGTTCTAGCTCATCATTTAGCCCTAATTTCACCTCATTCAACATTTTACATGATGGTTAGCCTTTAGATTTCTGAAATCACTTCCAAATTGTCAAATTTCACAAGATTAACACCCAATATCCTAGTGTTCATCAATTTACACATAACCCTTCAATCACCTACAAAGGTATTCATAATCTTCACTAAAATTTAACATGATTTCAACTTGTATTTGCCTAGGGTTTATCCCTAAACACTATAGTTGCTTGTTGGGATTGAACCCTACCAGAGGAACAGATAATGTAAAATCAAAACCTGGTCACAACAGCGGATTCACAATAAGCAGCAGTTTACATTAAGCTTTCCCCTTGAAAGTGACTTATAACAACTGATGGTCTCTATCCACTGTTCATATACAACTACTGCCTTGCAACTGCTGACCACTCTAAAGTACTGATAAAGTTTAAAGGCTGAAGCTCAATCTACTGACGGAACTCAAGCACTGCTGAAGGATTAAAGCACTGCCCATTCAAGGTCTGATCACCCTTTGAAGAAAGCATTGATATTAGACATCAGTGGTTGACTACATCAGTGGAATGAAGAATCAGTGTTTATACATCAGGAGTTAGTATGTAATCAGTGTCTGTATGGTCAGTAGTCATAGATCAGTTGTTAAAGGTTGTTAGGTTGTTAGATGTCGCTTTCATGGTGACGTCAGCTGAGGTACATCAGTAGTTTGGTTTGCCTATAAATATGACAGTACTCTGTACTGTTATATTTGATTCGTTTTGAGAGAGTTCTTCTCCTCAATTCAATCATTTCATCTTGTGCAACCAACTCTGGAGTATCAGGCTGAGGGGGAGTTTAGTCTGTAAGCATGTCTGTAATCTTTTGCTTTGATTTGTAAATCATTCGACTCTATGAGAAGCAAATGTTTTATCAAACTATTTTCTCCTTTGATTGTGTTTACAAAGTTTGTTTTCATTTCCGCTGCACTTTACATTGTTTTATATTCATTAATTGCCCAAATCATACAAACAAACACAATCAGTCGAGCCTCCGATCCTAACAATTGGTATCAGAGCATGGACAGTCAAATTCGATCTAACAATCAATTTGACATAACAGTTCAGCTCAAAATTTCATTGATACTAAGGTTGGTTGTATTTAGTTGAAAAACAGAGTAACGAGTAAATCATGATCAAAATGGTTATTCAAAAACTCTGTATATCAACCAAGATGTTATATGACACACAAATTCCACACAACAAGCGAGTTTATGCACAAAACACTCATAGTTTCTAGATCTGAAAACAATATCTGTTAAACTATGAGATTACTTCTTATTTTCTAAATTAATTTCAATTGTTGATGTGAAATCTGTGATGTTTTTCATAAATACCAAAGTATGAACCTCAGATTAACAAAACCTATGTTCATAAAAACATTGATGTTTTGCTAACACAAAGAGAGGGAAATTATAACTTTAGTCATTTGATCTTATGTGTTTAAAACAGGTTGAGATCCTCAAAAGGAACAAATCAACTTTGTCCAAATACATTAAGAAGAACAGGGTTCAATAGTCCGTATCATATGTAGTGTGAGATTGGCTGTAAAACATGTGCAAACATGACCAAGTCTCTCAAAACATTACTGCAAAATGATTCTGGATTAATGTATTCCTTCAATAAAGCCTCCCAGTAAGTACTTGATTACTTATGATTGGGAAGGGTAAAAAGGGAAGAAGAAAATTCACAAAAACTCAGAGGTGTGTTTATCTCAAAACTTTTGAAATCAAAATAAAAGAGTATAAATGTAAAACACTTAAGAGTCAAAACTTGGGGTAAAAATGGTCATTAAGCAACTGTTTGTGCTCATTGGTTCTAGAGAGTTCAGGTGATATTAGGTGCTGTTTGTTTTTGAAGAGGTAAAATGTCTGCAGTCTGCGGACCACATCTGCAGACATCTGCAGCTGAAGAGGTGGACCAAACCTCTGCAGTCTGCAAGAAGAAGACTGTTTGTTTTTTTAACTTCTAATAAGTTCATTCAACTGTTTAGTGCAAAAACATGTTCATGTTCTTGTCATCAAAGTTTAAATCCATGCTTCATGTGTACAGTTCAAAAACATGAACAAAATTACCATTCATGCTAATTAATGGTATACCTTAAACACAATTAAATCCATTCTTCATGTGTACAGTTCAAAAAACATGAACAGAACGTTGCAATTGAACTTCATATAGCAATAACCCCAAAATCCACAAAATTAAACACTTCAGAACATCATCAAATGCGACTGAGTGGAGAAGAAGAGTGGACTTACGATTGAGTGGAGAGATGTGAGTTTGGAGATCTGTCGAGCATCGATTGAGTGGAGAAGAAGCCTGTGGGGGTCTTCTCCTTTCCAGCTTCCGACGACTACGAACCACCACGAACCAGCACCAAACCCAAGACCCTCCGACGAGTCAATCGAACCACCACTTCAAACCACCTCCGACGAGTCAATCGGACCACCACTTCGAACCACCACGAACCAGCGACGGATTTGACGGTGAAATCGAAGGGAAGAATGGGGTTCGCTGTGGAGAAGAAGCGACGTCAGGTAGGCTGTGGAGAAGAAGGGACGTGAGGCAGGTGAAATCGAAGGGAAGAATGGGGTTCGCTTTGGAGAAGAAGCAAACTAGGGTTTTTTTAGATCTGCAGAGGTTTGGAAAGGTTTGGAAGAGGTGTGAAGACTTGAGGCAACGTCTGTGCGAAGAAGAGGTTTGGAAGTGGTTTTTTAATGAAATCACTTCAAAAAAACAAACACGCTGCAGACTCAAACGTCTGCGCGTGGTCTACGTGGGGAAGACATAAGAGGTTCTGAAGTGCTTTTCATAAAAAACAAACACCCCCTTAGTGTCTCCAGTGATTTAATTTCAAAAGGACTAGACAAATTTTCAAAATCATCACATAGTAACAAGATCCATAACAAGGATCTTCATAACTCGTGTGTCCATGTGTCCTCGTGTTTGCAATCAACTGACAAAGAAAATGGTACCAAACAGTGGTCAAAATGTGTTCAAAGTTTTTCTACCACTATAGTTAAACCACTGACCATTTTAAATTACTTGAGAATGATATGATTATGTAATCTATTGAAATTATACCAGATCCTTGTTGATGCTGTTCTCAGAAAATCCTTTAACTATTTTTTTCTGTTCAAAGGATTTTCTCGAATAACCAGGATATATTGTTCATTTTTTTTGGGAATAATATATTTGGAACTTTTGCTTATTTTTGTTGGCAATAGTTTCAGTTCCTGTCAGGATGTAATACCTTATTTTGTTGGTATTATTGTCCTCATAGATGGGTCAAAAGGAAATGGTAAATATGTCAAGATCATTTCATACTCAGGTTTGCTTCTAAATTTTATCTAAGGTTGATTGCTAACTGTGCTTGAATTACTAGGGTACTCATGTTTTAATTGAATATTAAACGAAAATGAGTTGCCTTAACAAAAAGTTTTTCATCATCTGGGGTACTAAACCACTGTCTTTCAAAATTGACATGTGGCAAAACCTTAAATGAAAATTCTCAAAACTGTTGCTGGAACACTTGTCCTTCAGATCTGTACCATTTATCCTAACCACTGTTTTGTTCCAACGTCTGTTTTCTAACCACTGTCCACTGCTGAAAGTCAACCACTGCCTCTTCATTTTGCTTGGCAAGCACTGATGGTCAAAATCAGTGACTTATCCACTGTTGGAAGCCATCCTCTGTTCATTTTCTTGATAAACTATGTTGCTCAAAAGCAGTGTTTTATCTACTGATATGCTATCTACTGATAGTAAAAATCATTCACTGTCCACTTTATTACCGTTGTAACCACTGATACATGACTCATCAGTGGCTCTTAAAACAACTGTTCTCCACCCTTCATCCAATTCATCAGTGTTTGACACGTGGTCAGTTTTTAGCCTTCAGATCAAAATAACCGCTGCCACATCCGCGATTACTTTTTCCCTAAATAAAACCCTACCCTAAACCCCCAAACAGGGTTTTACACTGTCGAATTGAATTCCAAAATTCTTTTCTCATAGCAGTTTCCAACCCTTCTTCTCAAAATCTCCAAAATCCTTCTTCGTTCTTCTCCGCAAAAATGACAAAATCAAAGTCAAAATCAACATCAAAACCTAAATCACCACCACCTTCAACTGAGGCCGCTCAAACGGCTGAAGAAACCATCGAAATACCATACAAACAATCTCACAACTATTTGGGTTTACTCACAAAACCCACAAACAACCATACCTTCGATTCCATTCTCGACACCATATCTACATCAAAGTACAAAACTTTGTTGACAGTAGACGCCCCCATATATCTGCAAACCCAGAGAGAGTTCTGGAAAAATGCTACGCTTGGAAAACAAGATGATAAAGTAGTAGCCATTAACTCCTCGATACAGGGTACGGCGATTCAAATCACTTCGCAATCACTATCAGAAATCTTCAAACTCGATGATCAAAAAGGTAAAGCTTCCTTTGGCAAAAACGAGTTAAAAGCTGATTTTCTGAAAAGGGGTTATGCAGAACAGTCAAAGGTAGATACCCTACAAAAGGGTTATTTTCCATCTGCACCCAGATTTTTATTTCACACACTTCTGATGTGTGTTTCGAATAAAACAACATCTTTTAACGAAATACCATTAAAAATTCAATGCCTGGGTTATGCTATTTTGAATAGTAAGGACTACAACTACTCCCAGGAGATTTTCAATGACATGGTGAAAAACGTTGAAAGTAAAGCATTTTTGTTGTTTCCAAGATTTTTGAGTTATTATTTTTTACAAAAATTTGATAAGAAAAATGAAAATTTACTTAAACAAGGTGTCCATTTTCAAATAAAAAGCTTGACACCTGAAACATTCACAAGAATGTTGGCACCAATAAAAACAAAAGCAGGGGTACCTGAGCAGATTTTAGCAGTTACAACTGCTCCTCAGGTATCAGCTGCTGAGCCCACTGCTCCAGGTGATCATGGCAGCACTACCACTGCCTTGAAACCCACACCTGATATCACCAAAAAGACCAAAAGAAAAACATCCAGAAAACCCACCAAACCCAAAACAAAGGCAACTCTGGAAGATGAGATCCCAGAGGAAATGCCTGTGACAACACAAAAGTCACCACAAACCACTGCTGCTACTTCCTCACAGCAGTTGGAAGAAAGATCTCAACCCATGCCTAAAACTCCTCCTGCATCCTCACAAAAGGATCAGGTTGTAAGCACAGGGACACCACAATATGAAGCTCTGAATCCACTCGGATCCATCTTCCTCAGTCCTGATCCCAAGGACATGTCTCTTTCAACTCGCATCCCCTCACCAATCATACTACCACAAACCATGCTACCTTTGTTGCATGCAGCTGATATAGCTCAGACACAAACCAGTTCCTCTCTAACACCTATCACTGAGAGCATACTTCCACAAGTGACTGGGTCTGAAGCTACTACTCCTGCTATCCCAGCAACAATTGAGGAGGTTACACCCCCTGAGTTACATATAACTCTTGGTGGTAGTTCAAGTGGAGCAGCAACTACAACTGATGGATCAACATATCTTCAGTTGGACAGTTGTTTCATTAATAAGACCCCCTTGAAGGCAACTTCTTCCATAGTACCCATGGCAACCACTAGTGAGTTAATTTTGACCACTGGTAAAATAACAAGGTTGTCAAGTACTAAAGAAGGAAGTCCCCAGTACCAAGAACAAGGGGCATCAATGGGTGATTTTTGGGACTCAGTTCCTAAGTCAAACATTGATATAACCACTGCTGGTGGGGATTCAGATGATCCTACTAAAGTAGGTGATGACTCAAAATATCTGGAATTGACGGGAAGAGTTGAAAAACTTGAAGATTCAATTGCTGAAATAAAAGAAATGGTGCAAGAGATTTTAAAAGCTCAAAAAGCACAATCCACTGCCGTCCCTCCACAAGCATTTGTTCCAACTCAAACATCTACTCCACCACAAGCAGTTGCTACAAATGAGCTCTGGAATATCTTTCAACCCATGCTGGAAAAACAGAAACAGATGGCTGATCAGCAGCATGAGATGCATGTGAAGATGCTAACAAACATGGTGGAGTCGAGATTTAAAGATACCCAAGCAGACATTAAAGCTATCAAGGCTCATCTCAATAGCACTCCTGGAAAGGTTCCCTCCACTATTCTTTTCATGGATAACCCCCTTGCAGATAATGTCAAAAAGGGGGAGAAAATCAAGTTGAAGAAAAAGGGAATAGAGGATGGTGTTTTCATTGAACCTGATAAAGAAAAACAAACAGCTGATACAACAGTTGCTACAAAAACTGCTGTTAGTAGCCAAACAGCTGCCATTTCATCAACACACACACCTCCAACACACACCACCACAACCACTGTTCCACCACCATCATCATCTACAATCATATCACCACCACTGCCTCCTGCTATAAAGCAGAAGACAACAGATGTTACAACATCTGTTGTAATGACAGCAGTGGTTGAAGCACCAGTTGTTTCAACAGTTGTTTGTCAGCCACTGTCCATCATTCAAACCACTGTCTCACCAACAGCCCCTCCTCAACCAAAAAGGAGAAAGGTTTCCATTCCTTATGATTCACTACCACCATCACCATCATCAAAAACTACCACACCGCTTCCATCCCCTGCTCAAAAGCAGAAGACATCTGCTGACATATCAGCAGTTGTAATGACAACAGATGTTGAGACACCAGTTGTTTCAACAGCTGTTCGTCAGTCATCCACCACTACTCTCCTACTTCACAACCAAAGCTCTTCAACAGAAAAAGAAAGCCAATCCCTGCCGATGAGGGTATACATGATCCTAATGCTGCACAATATCCACTGGAACTTGACGCCATCAAAAATGAGATGAGGCAATTCTATACAGAAGAAGATCCTTCAAAAAGGAGATTCTCCTCACTCATAGGCTACATGCCACCAGATGATATGGATGACTACCTCAAAATCAAGGCAAGGCAAGCTAGACTAAGAGCTAAAGTTGAGAGTGAAAAAGAACGGTTAAGCGAAGATGGCATTGCCAAAAGACTGGAGTTCTACTTCACAAAAGTAAAGCAGATAGAAGAGTTTGCACAAGACCTAAACAAAGAAAAGGCTGATCAAAAGAAAAGATTAAGAAAACAATATCTAGCCTACATCATGAAGGAGAAATTCTATCCTGCTGAAGAACAACAGTTCAAAGAATGGCCAATAGTCGCTCTAAAGCATGAGGCAGAAAGGATTGAGAAAATCAAGAATGATCCTACAAAGAAGAAGAATGCTCCAAACTGGAGAAAATACAAAAAGCTCATTGCTGACCTAACTGCTGAGTATAAGAGAAAGAAAAAGGAGCTGGTGGATGCAAAAATGGATACTGCTGAAGCCATATCAAAATGGTCAAAACAGCAGACTGATGAAGCCTATGAAAGGCTAAAGAAAAGAAAGATAACTGTTTCAAGCACCTCAAAGAAGCATGAACAAAGAATGAAGCTTGAACAGTAGATAGAAAACCTCAAAACACTGTTCCGGTCTACCTTTGTGACAAACCAAGAAGAAAAGGAACACTTGACCAGTGAAGAGGTGAAAGAAAAGGAAGCTGAGTACTTCACAGAAGCCATCAAGAAAATGGGTCTAAAAGAAAAGAGCTCAGAAAAGCTTCAAAACCTTTTTAAGAAGGTGACAACCAAACCTGCATCACCAAACACTTCAACAGACATGATAGACATCGAAGGGCAGGAGCTGATTGAAAGAGAAACTGCAGAAGATATAGCTGCAGCAAATGATGTCATTGAAATGGCCTTCAAAAGAATGTCTGAAAGTCTACAAGTTTTCACAAGGCCAACATCTCTCAACTCATCTGCAAATAACTCTCTCCCGAAAAATCCATTGGGTTCGAAAGTACTAAAGTGGATGTCTGACCAAAAGACCCACGTATTGACTATAGTCAGATCCAATGGAGATGTGAAGTACATATCAAGGAAAGAAGCACTAGGCCTTAGTGTTCAAGATTTGCAGGATCTCCTTGAACTTACACTGTGCCGGGATGAAGATGACATAAGTTCCAAAGAGTTTGAAGAAGAATTTAAAAGACAAGCAAGGGAACTTTTGATGAATAATAAAGATCCAGAATAATGACAGGTTTTGACATTATCTGTTCCAGGGGGAGATTGTTGGGATTGAACCCTACCAGAGGAACAGATAATGTAAAGTCAAAACCTGGTCACAACAGCGGATTCACAATAAGCAGCAGTTTACATTAAGCTTTCCCCTTGAAAGTGACTTATAACAACTGATGGTCTCTATCCACTGTTCATATACAACTGCTGCCTTGCAACTGCTGACCACTCTAAAGTATTGATGTAGTTTAAAGGCTGAAGCTCAATCTACTGACGGAACTCAAGCACTGCTGAAGGATTAAAGCACTGCCCATTCAAGGTCTGATCACCCTTTGAAGAAAGCATTGATATTAGACATCAGTGGTTGACTACATCAGTGGAATGAAGAATCAGTGTTTATACATCAGGAGTTAGTATGTAATCAGTGTCTGTATGGTCAGTAGTCATAGATCAGTTGTTAAAGGTTGTTAGGTTGTTAGATGTCGCTTTCATGGTGACGTCAGCTGAGGTACATCAGTAGTTTGGTTTGCCTATAAATATGACAGTACTCTGTACTGTTATATTTGATTCGTTTTGAGAGAGTTCTTCTCCTCAATTCAATCCTTTCATCTTGTGCAACCAACTCTGGAGTATCAGGCTGAGGGGGAGTTTAGTCTGTAAGCATGTCTGTAATCTTTTGCTTTGATTTGTAAATCATTCGACTCTATGAGAAGCAAATGTTTTATCAAACTATTTTCTCCTTTGATTGTGTTTACAAAGTTTGTTTTCATTTCCGCTGCACTTTACATTGTTTTATATTCATTAATTGCCCAAATCATACAAACAAACACAATCAGTCGAGCCTCCGATCCTAACATTGCTCCTAGATCATCATAAGACACACATGCAACTAACAATTCAGATTTTCCCAATTACATGAGAAATTTAAGTTGAGGGTTTTCATGAAATTTTACATACCTTGTAATCCTCTTGTGACAAGGATCAGTATTCTATACTTTAATTTCGATTCCAACTTGGATTAAACCTTCAATTTGCAAGTTTAATGAAGTTTGAGGGTTTTGGAAGAATGGGGATGTCGCCCCTGGTGTGCTTGTTCGACCAGACATTTCCTTTTGGGGGTGTTTGGTTTATTTTATTAACTTAATTAAAATTAAGTTTCAATTTTCACAAATTAAGCCCCTCCACTTTGATCAATATTTAATTTAGTTACTTTTTAACCATACTTTAGGTTATTTCTAGACTTATAACTAACTAGGTTAAAATTCCTAGTTAATAAATTCTCGTTTATTTAAACTTTATAATTCTAATATAAAGTTTTATATTTTTTTTCGGGGTGTTACAATGCTCATAAATTTGTTTCAAAATGCCAAACATTACATAACTGAAAACGTAGTTTTAGTGTTTACATCACAAGACAGCATTTTGTCTGAAAAGTTACAACTTTATTGAATGATAAACAAAAGCGACATCCAAGAGCATGAGTAAAACCGCGCGCGCATCCACTAGCTACCTGAAATACATGTGAGTTTTGGAAAAACGTCAACATAATGTTGGTGTGAATTCATGCAGAGATTGTTTTTGACTGTTTAAATACTTGAATGAAAACATAGTATGTAACTTGTAGAATGTATGAATGTTTGAATGTAACTCGTAAAACGTATCTGTAACTGAGTACTATGACCGTTTGAATGTATTTATAACCTGTATCTGTAACTGAGTACTATGACTGTTTGAATGTATTTATAACCTGTATCTGTAACTGAGTACTATGACTGTTTGAATGTATTTATAACCTGTGTCTGTAACTGAGTACTATGACTGTTTGAATGTGTGAGATCGCTAGTGGTTTGCAAGGCCACTAACATGTGTCACGACATAGGAAGCCACCAAACCTAGGCATTTTTGTCGACTTTGACTGAGACACAGAAGCACTCATTGGTAGAAGTAGGCCAAGAGTGGGGTTGCCTGAAACCCATTAGATCTAACCTTTTGTTCCGCGGTCTGAATGTATACGTTGATTAATGGTGCTTATGGTACCCTATTCGAGACATGATCTAGAATGTTTCACTTGAATGTTTTTGTACTCCATCATACCATATGTAAATATTATAACAGTTGTAACATGTATTTCACCCCCGAAGTTAGAAAACTGAAAACAGTTAAGAGAAAAGGGGGAGCATGAACTCACAACTTTGTGTTCCTTGCGTCGTAAACTTCACCAGGTTTGCTTAATTAACGTCGTGACCTATACGTGTTTTCTTAACGTTAGTCACTAGACTTGTATCGCACAAGTACAAGTCACTATCTTTTGTATACGTATTCTGGTGTTAAAGATAATTTATATTTTTAACTATGTGTCTTACTTATATTATTTACTCGAAAATATAAGTTTCTTGTATTTTTGCACTTTGCACCCGAGTTATGTATCCTGTGTATTTTTGTTACAAAAATTATGGCGAGGTTTATATTCGAAAAGCATAGTTTAGAACACACTAACAACATTTTTCAAGAAAATATTTACTAAGTGTTAGGATTTTCAGAAAATTTCGCCATAGCCTCCTTTGTAAACGGAGGTGTCCATGCTAAGTAGCATATCATTTTCTTTAATATACAACACATTAGATCGTTCTCGAATAATCAACCCGACATTCTGACACGCAAGATACTACTTTCGTCGTTTCAGTTTTATTATATAAAACTAGACTGTTTTTGGACATTTTAATAAAATTGTTATCTTATTCCAATAATCCCCAAATTTTTGCAGAGTGCCTTATACGAATCAAATATTATTTTGTAAAAATATCGGGGTCTAGTTCATTATCAATATTTTATAGAAAATCATTTTCCGAACTGCGATCAGATTTGTTACTTTCTGACCGCAGCCTACGGAATAATTCGTTTAAAATTCATCGTAAGTCGGATTTACGAAATTCCAGTGGGATATTTACAAATACATTAGTGGTCTTCTACGGTATAAATTTCAGAAGCTAATTCTTCACAGAACTCAAGTTATGACGAAAAATATAACACGTATTTTCAGCAGAAAAATGCAGCTTGAGCTGCTGTTACGAAACGACACTTTAAAAATAGTAAACGAAGTCCAAAAATTATGATTCCAGTGCCATTAGAACCGTATTTCATAATATATAAATTTAGAATTCAGAAAATACATTTTTCGCTTAATTAGGGCCCAGTTACAGCCCTTTGAAGTTGGCTGAAAATGCAATTCAGCATGTTTATTTATCGTTTAGACGCCACTAAATCGTATCAACTAATGTCCGAACAACGGGTTTATCAAGAAACCAACGATCAAATATCATGTATGATTTAACCAACCCTCATCCAACAAGATTCCATCTTCATATAGTCTTTTATGTTCAAGTTTCATATAAGGTTTCATATTCATCATCTTAGTGTTCTTGTTCTTGTGCTTTAGACATGAACATCATACTACATATTTAATTAAGAACAAGATGAAGCAAGGTGTAACAAGACTTACTACTAGCACAAGGCTAGGGTAGAAATCTCTAGTGAAAATGATGAAGGAATGATGATGAAAATGCAAGAAACAAGGCTCCTTTGAATGCTCCTCAAGATGCAACCTCCATGGATCACCTTCAAAGCTTTGAATGGAACTTGAAACTTGGAAGATGATGGTGGTTTAATGGTGGTAAGGGTGGCGGTTTGGGGAGAGCCGAAAGTGAGAGAAGAGGGTGAAGGTGTGGGTGTGATCTTGTGAATGATGGAGATATCTAGTGTTTCATACTTATAAATCATGTTCTAAATATTATGGCAAGCCTCACAAGTAATCTATCATTATAAAAATAGAATCAAATCAAAGATGAGATTGTGTAGTATGGTGAAGGTGATTTGTGGGTCCTCTTTGGAACCGAAATCGGGTTATGGGAGGGGGTTGGATGTAAGTTGCAAGATCTTACCATATCCTACATAATCAAGACAAATCCAAGAAGATTCAAGTGAATATCTTGGCAAGATATTGGGTGATTTAGTGAGATTTCACAAATCATAAGTGGGTCCACCCCTTGTGACCGTGAATTAATATGGGGGGGGGGGGGGAAGTGTAATTTTCCAACTTCACATTTTAATAACAAGTTAGTTTACAAGTGTAGCCTTTAGGGACTTGTGTGTTATTATGTTATACGAGGTGTTATGGTGTTCGGGGACTATAACTAGTTCTGAAACATTAAAACGATGCTACTGATAATATTTTTATGTTCCGGGTAATGTCCGGTTGTTCGGTTATATACCGGTTCGTTAAAGTGCCAAATTACACCGTTTAGTGTCCTTTTGTAACTCTTTTAATTCCCAACACTTAGGGAAATATTCTGGACAATAAAATGTAATTTCTGTATGACATTTATTTATTTAAAAGCTGGTCATAGCTGAATTTAATAAAATTATGCGCTTAAAGTGCGTTTCGGGTGCTTTTTAGTGCGTATTTTAGCTTTCGGAGCGTCTATATGTTAACCCTTGTATGTACTCTTGGGTTTTAATGTATTTTTGACGTTGGACCTACACCTAGGCCTCAGTTCTAATGTCTGACTGCTTTCTGCAGAGTTGTTGACATATTGTGTTTTACCGGTGAGTTTACTGGTATTTTTGACGCAGCGCTCTCGTTAATGCACAAAGCATTATTTTGTAGTATAAAACATGCATGAATTCACTTGTATAGTATGTCATCAGACAATGTTGACGTTTAAGCACCTAATTATAGTCATTAAATAATAATTAAAGCATACGGAAATTACCGGTTTGGTGCCAGTTGTCACAGTCTCCCCCCGTTAAAAGAATTTCGTCCCGAAATTCAGGCTGAACTAACTCTCGCTGGAGTCTTCTTGAATAGGTGGGGATACTTTTCTTTGAACTGGTCTTCACGTTCCCATGTGTACTCGGGTCCGTGCTTAGAGCTCCAACGTACTTTGACAAGTTTAACAGTGCTCCTCCTGGTCTTGTTGACTTTCCAGTCTGTAACCTCAACAGGTTGTTCTGTAAATCCGAGGGCGTCATCAATATGTACTTCATCCACAGGGATGATCACGTTTTCTTGTGTTGGGCTCTTCTTGAGATTGGATACATGGAACGTATCATGTACTCCATTAAGTTCTTCCGGTAAATCCAATTTGTATGCCACGGTACCAATTCTTTACAAGATTCTGAATGGTCCGATGTATCGTGGATTCAGCTTCCCACGCTTTCCGAATCTGACTACGCCCTTCCAAGGTGAGACCTTCAACAAAACTTTGTCTCCAACCTCGAACTGTAATGGTTTTCATTTTTGATCAGCGTAGGTCTTTTGTCGATCTCGAGCCGCCTTAATGCGCTCTCGGATCTGCGCAATCTTGTCGGTTGTCTCTTGTTCAAGTTCAGGACCAACCATACGTTTATCTTCAGCATCTGCCCAACATAAGGGCGATCGGCACTTGCGGCCATACAGAGCTCGAACGGCGCGGCCTTTATGCTTGTATGGTAACTGTTATTGTAGGAAAACTCAACTAAAGGTAGATGAGTATCCCAGCTGCCGCCTAAGTCCATGACACATGCACGAAGCATATCTTCTAGTGTTTGTATAGTCCGTTCGCTCTGGCCGTCTGTTTGTGGATGGAAGGCCATGCTTAGATCTAATTGAGATCCAAGGGCTTCCTGAAATGATTGCCAGATTCTTGAGACAAAGCGTCCATCTCTGTCTGAAATGATTGAGATAGGCACTCCATGACGTGCCACGATTTCCTTTAAGTGTATTTCAGCAAGCTTTCCAGTGCTGTCTTTTTCTCGGATCGGTAGGAAATGCGTAGATTTCGTCAATCGATCAACTATCACCCATATTATATCGTGCCCTCTCGGGGTCTTGGGTAATTTTGTTATGAAGTCCATCGAGATTTGTTCCCATTTCCACATGGGTATCTCTAGTTGTTGTTGTAGGCCAGACGGTTTCTGATACTCGGCCTTAACCTTAGCACAGGTTAAGCATTTTCCAACGTAAACAGCCACATCGCTTTTGAGTCTCGGCCACCAATAGTATTCTTTTAAGTCTTGATACATCTTGTCTGATCCTGGGTGGATCGAATATCTCGATTTGTGTGCTTCGTTAAGAATGACTTCTCGTATGCTACCATAGAGCGGAACCCAAATGCGCCTCTTAAAGTACAAGGTTCCCTCTTCATTTGGCACCATGTATTTCAACATACCCCGGAGGTATTCAGCCTTACGGTTTTCTCCCTTGAGAGCTTCTTGTTGTGCATCACGAATGCGTGCAGTGAGGTTCGTTCGAATAGTCATTTCCAATGCTCGAACCCTTAGGGTCTTAACCCTTTCTTTTCGACTTAACGCATCTGCTACAACGTTTGCTTTTCCAGGATGGTACTTAATCTCACAGTCATAATCGTTCAGCAGCTCGACCCAACGCCGCTGGCGCATATTTAATTCCTTCTGATCAAATAGGTGTTGTAGGCTTTTGTGATCTGTGAAGATTGTACATCGAGTACCATATAAATAGTGTCGCCAAATCTTCAAGGCGAATACCACTGCGCCCAGTTCCAAGTCGTGCGTGGTATAATTTCTTTCGTGAACCTTCAATTGTCTTGAAGCATAAGCGATGACTTTTTGGTGTTGCATGAGCACGCAACCCAAACCTTGTCGTGAAGCGTCGCAGTATACCACGAAGTCCTCCGTGCCTTTGGGTAATGATAGTATCGGTGCATCGCATAGCTTATTCTTAAGTAACTGGAAGGCTTCTTCTTGTTTGTGACCCCAGTCGTATTTCTTGTCTTTCTGAGTAAGGGTCGTTAACGGTTGAGCTATCTTTGAGAAATTCTCGATGAATCGCCGATAATAGCCCGCTAAGCCCAAAAATTGTCGAACTTCAGTTGGGGTCTTGGGAGCTTCCCAATTCTTTATTGCTTCTATCTTGGACGGGTCTACATGAATGCCCTTCTCATTCACCACGTGACCAAGAAATTGTACTTCGCGAATCCAGAATTCGCATTTCGAGAACTTTGCATAAAGCTTCTCTTTCTTCAGTAATTCTAGAATAGTTCTGAGGTGTTGCTCATGCTCTTCTTTCGTTCGCGAGTAAATCAGGATATCATCGATAAATACAATCATGAATTTATCGAGATATGGTTTGCATACGCGGTTCATCAGATTCATAAAGACCGCTGGTGCATTCGTCAGCCCGAATGGCATCACAAGAAATTCGTAGTGCCCATAGCGTGTTCTGAATGCAGTCTTTGGTACGCTTTCCTCTTGGATTCTCAGCTGATAGTATCCAGATCGAAGGTCGATCTTGGAATAGTAGCTTGATCCTTGCAATTGATCAATTAAGTCATCAATCCTCGGTAGTGGATACCGATTCTTGATCGTGAGCTTGTTTAGTTCCCTGTAATCAATACACATCCGTAGTGTTCCATCCTTCTTCTTCACGAACAGTACCGGAGCTCCCCAAGGCGAGAAGCTTGGCCTTATGAATCCTTTATCCAACATCTCCTGGAGTTGTGTAGATAATTCTTACATTTCGGATGGTGCAAGTCGATAGGGTGCCTTGGCTACAGGAGCGGCTCCTGGAACCAAGTCTATACGGAATTCGACTTGTCGTTGCGGAGGTAGTCCTGGCAGATCTTCAGGGAACACATCAGGAAATTCCTTCACCACAGGAATGTCTTCGAGTTTCGGCTCCTCAGCCTTCATATCTACAACGTGTGTGTCACACCCCGAATTCCACGTGTCACCGGTGGGCCCGGTGGGGAGTATCGTGACGTGGTTCGCAACATAATAGTCAAACAACACAATATATATAAATGCACAGCGGAAGCAAAAGGTAAATATATTACAATCCGATTATACAGTAATATCCAGTATTACAACGGAAAGTAAAAGATCCACAGGCGGATCGAAATAAAATAAAAACCGTTCAACAGACTTTGACATCTAGAGCTTACGAGACTTGAGTAATGATGCCTGGAGTAGCCAGCCTATTTCGTCTAGCACCTGCACTTAACCTTTTTGGAAAATACGTCAGTTTACACTGGTAAATACAACTCAACCGACTCATTTTGAAAAGAGTTTGTAAATTGATTTGAATGCACTTCGGCACAAAATATCTTTATAACTTGGGACAATTATTTGTATATAATCTTGTATACAGATTTACTTATTTGTCGTCCATTAGCACCGGTTAGAAGAGCCGGTTTAAGTTAACTGACACGCCACAGGTATAGTGCCCACAAGGTTGATTCCTTTAGTGGATTACCAGTTTTTACATAATGCATCTGTCAGGTGTACGCCTACACCCCGTGCTTAGGTCGTGACCATTTCGTAAAATGATGCCAAGGATATCCGGGACATGGTCATTTAACCCCCAAGGGCCATACATCAAATAATACAGAATAAAGCGGGTTATGTAAATACATTAATCACAATCCGATTTAAATGACTACATACCCGACCAAGCGGTACTTTTATAGTACCGTATCCCAAGCCCGTATAGGGAAAATAAGTTAAGAGTATTTACCTGAGCAAAGTATCAATCAAATACAGCAAATGCAAGTACTTTTACTGGGCTCCTAATCTGGAACGAAGGTTTATAATAACCTATTTGATTTCAAACGGGTCCTTAATTAAGCCTTAGCTTAGACCGGTTAGTTTCAATGATACGGTTCGTACGCACTATTAAGCGAAGACCGGATAGAATGTGATTTAGACCCGGCAAGTTCGGAGACTTGCTTAATATGGGTATTTCATACACACTCTGGATTTTGAGATAAAACTGATAAGGTTTGACCCGTTTCGGCTAATTTATGTAAACTAGTTACATAAACCGAACGGCACGCGTAATAAGCGTAACGGGTAATAATGAGAGCCATTTACAGGTTTCCTAAGTTAATATGCTCCAAGTATGTTGTGACATCAGTAATATATCATTTATTATGCCCGAAATGAATTTAAACACAAACTATGCCCCGTAGGGGTAGTTTGGTCATTTATAAGATGATAAAAGAGTTTAAGTAATATCTTGAGTTACAGGTCTGATGTAATCAGCAAGGATAATCAATTTGCTAAGTTATATCAGTAGGGTAAAGTATATATGTGAAATTTATCTATTATAACCAAACTATGCACCGTATGGGCATTTTGGTAATTTCACATAAGCCGAAAAGCTCAAAACTGAAGTCTGAGGTTAACAACTTTTGCTTACTGTTAAAATATTATTATTTACCTCAAATATAAGTAGGTATCACCCTTAGTATGTTTAAAAGAGTTCTAGTACATACTAGGCGTTAAAAACGCTTAATTAGGCGATTAGAAGCCGTTTCCGGGTTCTATATAGAAATATGATATTTTTATTAATCCAGGAGGTTTAAAATAATTTATTTATCATATGTAATCAGTAGCAAAAGGTTTGGAGTCGATTAGATATGTAAAACTCATTTTATGGCCCGTAAGGGCAAAACCGACAATTACCGGATTAAGCCTACGACTATTAGTTATGCTCATCCTAAAATTAATTAAAATCTTTAAAAATCCCAAAATAATATATTACATCAGTGGGTAATAATTTTGATATAAAAAGTAGGCTTAACTAGGCTATACGCTAATTACGCCGTTTAATTAACACAAAGCTTTCATTTTACGCTAATGATCATAACTCTTAATCTACACCTCAAACTGATGTCAAACTTTGCATACAAGTTTATATATCAGTAATTAAGGTTCCTACTCTTTTACATTTTCAAAAATCACGTTTTAAGGTAATAAGGGCATAATGGTCAACATACGAGCAATTAACGGAATCATGCGTATTAATCGGTTAACTAATGAACCATGGTGTATAATCACAGAGGGTTATACTAGCATGTAACCTGGTCCAAATGAAGCTCTTAGGTATTTCTAAATCATACCAAAACGGGTCAGAACTAAAGTCAAAGCAAAAGTCAAAGCTAACAGTAAATTGTCGGGTTGAACATGTTTAGACATGTTCTTACACTAATTACCAAGTTATATTAATGATCAAACAGGTTATATGTGTTCTACATTGTTAATCATGCATAAATTAGAATTTAGAGTAAACTTCCGTTTTGCTCCCTGTGGTTTGGTCACTTTAACGGTTTTGCCCCTAACCTTTAAAAATAGCCATTTTACTCCCTAATGTTTTGGTTTTGTTGCCAGTTTGCTCCCTGCGGGGAGCAAAATGGAAAAACAAACAATTTGGATAGAGTTAGAGGCGGGGAGCAAACTGGCAAAAAAACTGAAACATCAGGGAGTAAAATGGCTATTTTTAAAGGTTTGGAGCAAAACCGTTAAAGTGACCAAACCACAGGGAGCAAAATGAAAGTTTACTCTAGAATTTAAGTATCCTGTTGACTTTTTCTTAACAAGTTTGACCCGAAATTTGACCTAGTTAGAGTGGGAATCAGGGGGAACCCTTTTGAGGGTTTATTACCCACATAATTACCAACTTATAACTACTTTTGATTTGACTAATCACCGGACCATTAGTGATTAATCTTAAAGTCAACCGTTAATTACGACGGTTTGACTTTTAAGCTAAAACTAAGCTAAAACTTAATTAAGAAAGGTTAGGCATACTTACAAGGGTCCTATGAACGACCAGAGATCACTTGAGAGAGGTCTTGTGCTCCAGAAATGCTCCAAAGTGCAGATGAAGGTGTGAAGAACATGGTTGTAACTCATGGCTTTATATAGTGATCAAGGCTCCATAGATTGTTGACAACTCAAGCTATCATGGACCATGAATCATCAACACATGTCCCTAGTGTTCTAGGAGTCACTTAGGGGGCGCCCATGATGAGAAAATATCTGTTATAAGTCGGTTAAATGCTCAAACAGGCTGCTGTCCATGAATTTTGTATCTGTGTGTCTGACGCGGCCCGCATGAGATTTAACAAACTTTTACGCGGGTCGTATGGACCTTGTAATCAGAATTCTTCATTTTCTAGTTTTTACAACTTGTCCCTTGGCTTCACGAAAGGTCAACTAAGCTTAATACTTGAAATTTGACCCCTTATTATTTACCTACAAGGGCTTTAAGACTTGTACCCACTTTGCCAAGTCCTTGGTCACTTCCGATTAACCCGAAAAGTCAAAATTTTCAACGTTAACGCTTTAACCCCTCGCACACAAATTTGATCATAACTTTCTCATACGATAACGAAACCTTATGAAATTTATATCGTGCATTCTAGTGAGCATAATTAACAGTTACAAAGCTTCGGGTTTGTCAAAAGGTCACTCAGAGGTATAACTTAAACATGTTGACACATTTAACCCCTGTAGTTTGTAATCTCTCACTTTTAGCTTCGCATGATCCATGATTTATTCGTTTGATGCTATAATCATCATGTAGGGTTAATGTACAATATATTTATTCACTGTTGACATTTAGAACTCGTATATTAGCATACTTTCCATGTATGTCAACTTGAGTCCTTCTATAATATTCTTTCACACGTTTAAACATATGACACGTGTCAACCTATTATAGGACGTGAATTTTTGAGGTGTTACAGTGTGCTAGGAAAGCGACACATCCTTTCCTTAAGCACTTCTGTGCCTTCATACAACTGATGATTCGTAGAGGCGCGTTTCGTCTTTCTCCATGTACGATGAGAGTTTCATCATTCGCCAAAGGGATGCGAATGATTTTCTCGTGACAAATAACTTCAGCTTTGTTCTTGGATAACTAGTCCATTCCTACCACTAGATCGAAGCTACCCAATTGAATAGGTAAGAGGTCGATGCTAAATCTTCATTCACCAAGTTCTAGTGTGCAGCCTCTAACAACATCGCCCGATTCAACAAGTTTACCATTGGCTAGTTCTATGGAATAAGGAATTTCTAATCTACTAGATTCTATTCCAAGTATGCGTTTAAATTCCACAGACATGAAGCTATAATCGGCGCCAGTGTCAAATAATATGGATGCAAAGTGATTGTTAATGAGAAACGTACCGGTGACCAAGTTAGGGTCCTCGCGTGCGTTCTTTGCTCCAATCACTAATGCTCGAGCCTGAGCATTGTTTCCCTCTAGGCAGTCCTTCATGAAATGGTTATTACTTCCATAAATGAAGCATCCTTGGTTCTGCCCTTTCTCGTTACCACTCTTGTTACCAGCACCATTTCTGTCACACCCCCAAAATCCACATGCGGAGTACCACCGCTTGGAGGCGTGACTGACCAGGATCTTAGCCACAAATCACATTGAACTCATGCGTATATTTGAATAAATCTTTCATTTAATTAACAACAAGTGTTACACGTTACAATATTTCACAGTTTACAGCGGAAGCATATTTAATTCGTTAAGTGTTGATTAACCACATGTAAAAACTCTTAGTCTTGTGTTATGTTTCCATGTAACTCGACCCATGACCACTCCAGCTTCCCAGACAGCAAGTTCCAATGTTATACACCTAAAGGCCTGCAAGGCATGTAACAACGAATCAACAATAAAGTTGAGCGAGTTCACAGTTGGTGTTCATTGTTAAGTTGTTTCAAAAACCAGGAATTCATTTGTAAGTTGTAAGTTAATCAGTTTACCCTGTTTCCCAAACATATCCATAGTTGGTGGGGGCTTCCCCATGTTAACCACTAGACCTGTTTACCATATCGACCACTGACTAAAGTAAGTTGGTGCCCTGACGTCAATGTCTATCATCATTGACTAGTGCCCAGATCCATTAGTTCACGTCCGTCCTCTGCGGCACGGTGTGAGGCTTGTCAAACCTAAATAGCGCTATCTAACTAATGACCCGCTCGCCATTGGCCCGGCGATTAAGTCGATATAAAAGGAGGGACTTCATGATAGAGAGTTTTGGTCTAGTATCCGTGTTGTCACCCTTCAAATAAGAGGGTGTGTACGTAATCCCCAAACCAGGAGATTACGCAGGTTCCGATTAAGTTCGTAGTACGTGTTGTCACCCTTCAATAAAGAGGGTGTGTACGTGTTCCAAACCAGGAGATCACGCAGTTTCAGTTCAAATCCTTTACCCATTCCCAACCCCTGGGAATCCCATGCCTTGTAGAAAGTGTGAACTCACCTTAGTTTGCTCGGCAGATAGTTTACTTGTTAACACTTTGGTCAATCACGTCCTATTATAATTATCATATCTAATTAGGTTCGCACACTTTGGACCCGTTACAAATATTCCAGCACTTATGTTCATATACTCCACCTATTTTGTTTTGGTCAAGTCTAGTGTGGCCTAATCACGAATGAGGCCCAATACAAAAAAAACATCATGCGGTCCAGTTGGAAACAGGCTATTCTGTTTTGTCTATGTGGCCCAGTTACTCGTTCTTATTAAATTATGAAGTCCACTATCATGCAAGGCCCACTAATAAATCATAAAATCAACTATCACATATTCAATTAACACAACATGCAACCTACTGTCATGTTTCACGAAAATATTGAGTTGTTTGATCATGAGTGGTGTACATTATTAAATAGGCACAATTACTTCATCGAATATACCCTTCTTTAATACTCAGTTAATCACAAGAAATCATACCTTATATAAATCCCCATCAATGATATCTAACAGTGGCTACACTACAGCCCTTAGTCCTATTCGATCCCCTCCCCATGCAACATGATATGTTAAGACTTTACCCATCATAATGACTAGAGAGAAAGACCCAAAATCCTGAGCAACTAATCATCCACCAATATCCAAACATGCATTATTATGTTGTACCTTGAGCATATATGATTGTACCACCATTAAAACATAGAGCCAAGCTTTCAAACAACAGTTATCGTGCATGGCAGTTCATATTCCAAAATCATATAACATATTCATACATATGGAAAGGAACAATGAGTATATAGCACATATTCATACAACGAACCAGTTAATGATATCACAAACAACTTTAAACTACCAACTAACGACCGAACACGATATCCATATAATCACATATACAATCTCATGTCTACACCAAACATGCTGGTCCGTATTTACGTTCATATTATTAAGCCGGAGTCGATCCGAAACTGTTACCCACACATACTCCCTACGTTTTCTGTCGGATATAATATATGATATATATGTATATGTTCACATACATGGATTGTGTATACATAATCTACACAGATTTACAATCACTAAATCACGTTCGCATGAATATATATACATATCAACATGGTGTAGTTTCAAAATTCTCCAATCCTCTGTCGTATATATAGATGAGCATGTATCTATAATTCTACACAGTTTGTAACACTCATCTTTGCTATTGCATATAGACACATTAATATAGCATCACATACACCACGACTCGAAACCGAAACCGCAACGAGTCTACTGCAAGAGCTATGGACGAGAGAGAGAGAGAGAGATCTTACCATGTTCGTCGGTGAACTCGCCGGAGAAGAAGGTGATGGTGCCTGGTTCGCGGTAGAGTTTCGGGTGCGGGAGCGGATTATGTGACGCGGCATGTAGGGTTTGTGAGGGTTCAAACATGATGCATGACTACGAAACCTTAATATAGAGATCAAGGGCGGTTAATGGTTTGTACGTGTGTGGGCCGAGGAAGGTAAAAGAGGTGGGGTATGCGGTCTAACTTGGGCTCCGAGGGGTTTGGAGCTGCTGCCCAAACAACACGCATAAGGAATTTGAGGTGTGGGCCGATAACTAATCAAAGTACAAAAAGGGAAAAGAATAGTTGTTGTAGTCGATCACACTGTATCATGTTTCTTTTTTTTTTTTAATAAAACCTACTAATGAATAATTAGTTAATTATTTATAAAAAGAATAGTGATCATGCTAAGGTTCGGGCCCCATAAGTTTTCGAGCTATGCGAGTGGGTTACATGGACACGCGAGACAAGTGTTTAGGTTCAAACGGTTTGAGTTGGTTCAACGAGATATGGATAAAATATAGTTTGGTACAAATAAAAACAAGTATAAGATTTGATACGAAAAGAACGGTTCTAACCTCGAAGTTACGAGTTGTCACATCATCCCCAAGTTGAAAGAAATTTCGTCCCGAAATTTAGCACGTAGTTGCTGAGGTAGCTAGTTAAGTTGCGTTGATTCTTGGTTTCCTTGGGGTGTCACATCATCCCCCCGTTGGTTTGGAATTTCGTCTCGAAATTCCGCTGTAGCTTCAGCCTCAGCAGTGGTTGCACTGTTCTCGAACAACTGGGGATACTTGAGTTTCATATGGTCTTCTCGTTCCCAGGTGAACTCTAGGCCACGACGGGAGTTCCAACGAACTCGAACAAGAGGTATTCTGGTGCGTTGATGATCTTGACCTCCCGGTCAAAGATTTCCACTGGTTCTTCGACAAATCGCAACTGATCGTCGGTTGTGAGCTCCTTAAAAGGAACTGTGGGGGTTTCATCTGACAGACACTTCTTCAGATTCAACACATGGAATACGTTGTGAACTCTACTGAGTTCTTCGGTAGGTTCAGTTTGTAGGTCACCTTGCTTATTTTCTCGATGATTTCGAACGGTTTAACATATCGCGGTTTGAGTTTCGTCTCGTATACCAAAACGAAGTACACCTTCCCAAGGTGAGACTTTAGATAGTACTCGATCCCCAACTTGGAACTTGAGTGGTTTCTTGCGCTTAACAGCGTAGCTTTTCTGACGGTCATGAGACGCCGCCATTCGTTGTCCTCTTATCTTAACCACCGCCAATCCGTGATGTGGACACCTTTATTTCCTTACTGGAAGCTAGGGTTACGAGCACCATGTTGTCGTTGTGTCTGCTGACCCCGATGTTGTTGCTTGAAACATGCCCTACGATTCTTCACCATCATAGTCCATCTTTTTGCATCCTGAACCGCGTTCTAAAGCGTTACTCACTGTGCTGGAAGTTACGCATACCACACTAAGGTCAATGATTAACATTTATGCCTCGATTGGTTCGTAGGTGTTGACTCCCATGAGTCGCTGACGGGGGTTAAGGATTCGATTGAAGCCAATTCGCTGTGCTTGTTGCCGGTAATCAGGGTCGTCAAAGTACTGAGGTCGATAATGTGCTACGCTCATCCTCCTGTCCATCGTCATTGCAAGTGGTTCGGGTAATTCCCGGTCTGTTACGAGAGTGTTGCAGAAGTGATCACACTTCGGGATCGGAGACGTCAATACATGAGTTTCAGCAAACAAGGAGGAGTAAGAAAGGTATCGATCAATCATTCGATGTTGGGACATCCAACTCAGGGACGTTCGTATGAGCAACTAACATTCTACACGGTTTGCTGAGTTTAGATGGGTGTTCAGGCAACAGTCGACAGCATCGAGTTTCGAAAGAATTCAACGATAAACGAGAAGTTCACGTTTGAGTTTGAGTAGGGGACAATTACTGCTATGGCCCCTATAGGTTCGTTTTTTTCACATTGATCAAATAGCGAGACGGAACCCCTTTTCCACTTGTTAAGCCTCACTGGGATTCACATGCACCCCACAGTATTATTATGTGTGCACCCACAATAATATTGTGACTTGCATGCTCATCTCAAAATTCTCCAATCCTCTGTCGTATATATAGATGAGCATGTATCTATAATTCTACACAGTTTGTAACCCTCATCTTTGCTATTGCATATAGACACATTAATATAGCATCACATACACCACGACTCGAAACCGAAACCGCAACGAGTCTACTGCAAGAGCTATGGACGAGAGAGAGAGAGAGAGAGAGATCTCACCGTGTTCGTCGGTGAACTCGCCGGAGAAGAAGGTGATGGTGCCTGGTTCGCGGTAGAGTTTCGGGTGCGGGAGCGGATTATGTGACGCGGCATGTAGGGTTTGTGAGGGTTCAAACATGATGCATGACTACGAAACCTTAATATAGAGATCAAGGGCGGTTAATGGTTTGTACGTGTGTGGGCCGAGGAAGGTAAAAGAGGTGGGGTATGCGGTCTAACTTGGGCTCCGAGGGGTTTGGAGCTGCTGCCCAAACAACACGCATAAGGAATTTGAGGTGTGGGCCAATAACTAATCAAAGTACAAAAAGGGAAAAGAATAGTTGTTGTAGTCGATCACACTGTAACATGTTTCTTTTTATTTTTATTATTTTTTTTAATAAAACCTACTAATGAATAATTAGTTAATTATTTATAAAAAGAATAGTGATCATGCTAAGGTTCGGGCCCCATAAGTTTTCTAGCTATGCGAGTGGGTTACATCGACACGCGAGACAAGTGTTTAGGTTCAAACGGTTTGAGTTGGTTCAACGAGATATGGATAAAATATAGTTTGGTACAAATAAAAATAAGTATAAGATTTGATACGAAAAGAACTGTTCTAACCTCGAAGTTACGAGTTGTCACATCATCCCCAAGTTGAAAGAAATTTCGTCCCGAAATTTAGCACGTAGTTGCTGAGGTAGCTAGTTAAGTTGCGTTGATTCTTGGTTTCCTTGGGGTGTCACAATTTCCATGGTCAAGTGCCAGAACTCCGTTTCCAGTCTTTGGAGTTCAGCACGAGAGCAGTACTTCTCTCTCATTCTTTCTTTCAGTTCATCCCAAGTTAGGCCATAAGCGGCATCATCACCCAAAGTTTGGGCTTGCAGGTTCCACCAAGTCAGAGCTTCATCGACAAACAATCCGGTAGCAAAAGTGACTTGTTGATCTGCGGTACACTTGCTCATGCGGATGGTAGCTTCAGTCTTCTCCGTCCAGCGTTCGAAGGCTACCGCACCTCCTGTGCCGTCGTAGTTCATCGGCTTGCAGTCGAGGAACTGCTTGAGAGTGAAGCCTTGAACTGCGTTGCCTCCAGATGAATCTCCATGCCCGTTACGTCTAGCGTTGCTTGGTCCTCCACTGTCTTGAGTACGGTTCGCCTCGTGCTGGGCGATAGCAGCGGAGATCCTTTCTTCCAGTAGAGCTTCCAGCTCTTCGGCAATTCTTGGCAAAGGGGGAGGAGGAGGTTGGTCACGAGCGTTCACAGCTCTTCTAGGTGTCATGTTCTGGCGAACACAACCCAATAGGTTTAGGCATTTGTTTGATATCGTCATACTAGACAGTAGTAGTATATATATTCACAGGTATATACCACATAAGTGACATCAAACAATTGTTACTCTAGCAGAGTACTTAATAGGCTTGCACTGAGGGAATCTACACGTGACAAGACTTGCTGTGGTTTCTGCGCACTGAATTCCATAACTATGTAGGCATCCATAATTACGTAACTCCTTGCACAGTCCGCACAGTTCGTTTCATCCTCGTATCTCTTCCTTCAGATAGGCCATTGTCTTCAGGTAAAGTCACGCATACTAGTGACATTCTACTTCTAGCATATGTATTTAGCAATTATCACACATAATCGCAAGAAATTTCTCGGTTAAAGACAAGTGCTACTCATGTGCACCCTAAGTCTCGTAGTGTCCTTTCTAGACTCATGTAAACAGTTTCAGGTAGTGGATGTCGCGGGACGTTTTATGCAATGAAAACTCTTTGAAAAATTGTTTTCGTGAAAGGACCTAATGATTGTAGACTAGACTCGAGAAGGAATCCTGGTTCACTACAATCGCAGCTCTGATACCAATCTGTCACACCCCTTTCTGCTGCGGAAGCACGAGGTGTGATCATGAAAGGTTCTCATTGCATACGAAAGGTAAACATACTACATGCTCATAAATTTGTTTCAAAATGCCAAACATTACATAACTGAAAACGTAGTTTTAGTGTTTACATCACAAGACAGCATTTTGTCTGAAAAGTTACAACTTTATTGAATGATAAACAAAAGCGACATCCAAGAGCATGAGTAAAACCGCGGGCGCATCCACTAGCTACCTGAAATACATGTGAGTTTTGGAAAAACGTCAACATAATGTTGGTGTGAATTCATGCAGAGATTGTTTTTGACTGTTTAAATACTTGAATGAAAACATAGTATGTAACTTGTAGAATGTATGAATGTTTGAATGTAACTCGTAAAACGTATCTGTAACTGAGTACTATGACTATTTGAATGTATTTATAACCTGTATCTGTAACTGAGTACTATGACTGTTTGAATGTATTTATAACCTGTATCTGTAACTGAGTACTATGACTGTTTGAATGTATTTATAACCTGTATCTGTAACTGAGTACTATGACTGTTTGAATGTGTGAGATCGCTAGTGGTTTGCAAGGCCACTAACATGTGTCACGACATAGGAAGCCACCAAACCTAGGCATTTTTGTCGACTTTGACTGAGACACAGAAGCACTCATTGGTAGAAGTAGGCCAAGAGTGGGGTTGCCTGAAACCCATTAGATCTAACCTTTTGTTCCGCGGTCTGAATGTATACGTTGATTAATGGTGCTTATGGTACCCTATTCGAGACATGATCTAGAATGTTTCACTTGAATGTTTTTGTACTCCATCATACCATATGTAAATATTATAACAGTTGTAACATGTATTTCACCCTCGAAGTTAGAAAACTGAAAACAGTTAAGAGAAAAGGGGGAGCATGAACTCACAACTTTGCGTTCCTTGCGTCGTAAACTTCACCGGGTTTGCTTAATTAACGTCGTGACCTATACGTGTTTTCGTAACGTTAGTCACTAGACTTGTATCGCACAAGTACAAGTCACTATCTTTTGTATACGTATTCTGGTGTTAAAAATAATTTATATTTTTAACCATGTGTCTTACTTATATTATTTACTCGAAAATATAAGTTTCTTGTATTTTTGCACTTTGCACCCGAGTTATGTATCCTGTGTATTTTTGTTACAAAAAATTATGGCGAGGTTTATATTCGAAAAGCATAGTTTAGAACACACTAACATTTTTCTAGAAAATATTTACTAAGTGTTAGGATTTTCAGAAAATTTCGCCATAGCCTCCTTTGTAAACGGGGGTATCCATGCTAAGTAGCATATCATTTTCTTTAATATACAACACATTAGATCGTTCTCGAATAATCAACCCGACATTCTGACATGCAAGATACTACTTTCGTCGTTTCAGTTTTATTATATAAAACTGGACTGTTTTCGGACATTTTAATAAAATGGTAATCTTATTCCAATAATCCCCAAAGTTTTACAGAGTGCCTTATACGAATCAAATATTATTGTGTAAAAATATCGGGGTCCAGTTCATTATCAATATTTTAAAGAAAATCATTTTCCGAACTGCAATCAGATTTGTTACTTTCTGACCGCAGCCTACGGAATAATTCGTTTAAAATTCATCGTAAGTCCGATTTACGAAATTCCAGTGGGAGATTTACAAACACATTAGTGGTCATCTACGGTATAAATTTCAGAAGCTAATTCTTCACATAACTCAAGTTATGACGAAAAATATAACACGTATTTTCAGCAGAAAAATGCAGCTTGAGCTGCTGTTACGAAACGACACTTTAAAAATAGTAAACGAAGTCCAAAAATTATGATTCCAGCGCCAATAGAACTGTATTTCATAATATATACATTTAGACTTCAGAAAATATTTTCTCTTAATTAGGGCCCGGTTACAGCCCTTCGAAGTTGGCTGAAAATGCAATTCAGCATGTTTATTTATCGTTTAGACGCCACTAAATCGTATCAACTAATGTCCGAACAACGGGTTTATCAAGAAACCAACGATCAAATATCATGTATGATTTAACCAACCCTCATCCAACAAGATTCCATCTTCATATATTCTTTTATGTTCAAGTTTCATATAAGGTTTCATATTCATCATCTTAGTGTTCTTGTTCTTGTGCTTTAGACATGAACATCATACTACATATTTAACTAAGAACAAGATGAAGCAAGGTGTAACAAGACTTACTACTAGCACAAGGCTAGGGTAGAAATCTCTAGTGAAAATGATGAAGGAATGATGATGAAAATGCAAGAAACAAGGCTCCTTTGAATGCTCCTCAAGATGCAACCTCCATGGATCACCTTCAAAGCTTTGAATGGAACTTGAAACTTGGAAGATGATGGTGGTTTAATGGTGGTGAGGGTGGCGGTTTGGGGAGAGCCGAAAGTGAGAGAAGAGGGTGAAGGTGTGGGTGTGATCTTGTGAATGATGGAGATATCTAGTGTTTCATACTTATAAATCATGTTCTAAATATTATGGCAAGCCTCACATGTAATCTATCATTATAAAACTAGAATCAAATCAAAGATGAGATTGTGTAGTATGGTGAAGGTGATTTGTGGGTCCTCTTTGGAACCGAAATCGGGTTATGGGAGGGGGTTGGATGTAAGTTGCAAGATCTTACCATATCCTACATAATCAAGACAAATCCAAGAAGATTCAATTGAATATCTTGGCAAGATATTGGGTGATTTATTGAGATTTCACAAATCATAAGTGGGTCCACCCCTTGTGACCGTGAATTAATATGGGGGGGGGCAAAGTGTAATTTTCCAACTTCACATTTTAATAACAAGTTAGTTTACAAGTGTAGCCTTTAGGGACTTGTGTGTTATTATGTTATACGAGGTGTTATGGTGTTCGGGGACCATAACTAGTTCTGAAACATTAAAACGATGCTTCTGATAATATTTTTATGTTCCGGGTAATGTCCGGTTGTTAGGTTATATACCGGTTCGTTAAAGTGTCAAATTGCACCGTTTAGTGTCCTTTTGTAACCCTTTTAATTCCCAACACTTAGGGAAATATTCTGGACAATAAAATGTAATTTATGTATGACATTTATTTGTTTAAAAGCTGGTCATAGCTAAATTTAATAAAATTCTGCGCTTAAAGTGCGTTTCGGGTGCTTTTTAGTGCGTATTTTAGCTTTCGGAGCGTCTATATGTTAACCCTTGTATGTACTCTTGGGTTTTAATGTATTTTTGATGTTGGACCTACACCTAGGCCTCAGTTCTAATGTCTGACTGCTTTCTGCAGAGTTGTTGACATATTGTGTTTTACCGGTGAGTTTACTGGTATTTTTGACGCAGCGCTCTCGTTAATGCACAAAGCATTATTTTGTAGTATAAAACATGCATGAATTCACTTGTATAGTATGTAATCAGACAATGTTGACGTTTAAGCACCTAATTATAGTCATTAAATAATAATTAAAGTGTACGGAAATTACCGGTTTGGTGCCAGTTGTCACACCTAGTCCAAAAAAAATCATATTTTCATGATTTCGTTTTTATTTTATATTGTAAGCTTTTATTCTTTGTTTTAGCTAAATCTACAATGTAAATTACTAGGTTATAACCCGGGAATACTCCCAGGTTGTTAATCTACGTTTCTAAAATATATATATATATATATATATATATATATACATATATATGAATAAATGAAAATTTCATGATGAATAGGGTAGATTAATCAATGATACGAACGTCTGTAGAAGTAAACATTTATAAAATGTAATACTGAGAAAAACATTTATAAACCCTAATACTAAACACTTTAAGCAGCAACTTCTTCATTAACTTCTTCTTTAACTTCTACTTTAACACGTGCAAGACGTCATTCAGGAATACGGACCAAAACTTATGTGCCTCTAAAAACCATCATATCAAATTTTGACTCCGAAATCATGTCGAAGATAATAAAGTGTTCATCTTCAATTTTCATGTCTTCTTTAATTTGATTTCATCCAGTAGTCATATAAAAATTTTGACCATGTTTTTCCATAACAACCAACCATGTACGGTTAGGAAAAGCGGTTATAGCAACATGTTTCGTAGGTAGTATGTTCTTCAACTTATGATGAACAAAAAATCTATCGATAAGCTGCAAGTACAAAAGAAAATTATTTTAGATTAAAGAAAGTTTTATAAAATTTGTCAAATACTACTATAGAAGGAACTTAAAAATAACAAATAAAATAATTACCAAATGATCTCTATGTTCAGAGAACCGAGAGGTTTGGCAGTATAAGAAATCACCTTGAGCAAGTGACAAATCTTGATAAAAGTATATCAATCTAAGAGTTAGACTACCTTCGTATTGAAACAAAAGCAATGAATTCTTTGGTAATATTAGTGAGTCAATCATATTGGACCATCCGTCGTGGAAAAAGTACAAAGAACCTACTTTCCTAATTTTGACAGTAAAAGTTCTTCCATCCATCGTAATGATTTGAACCATACAATCAGGAGCTAACTTGAAATCAGCTACCCAATTGTGGTAACTCATCGGTAAAATTTGTATGCAAAGTAAGAATTAATAAAACATATAATAAAGAAACAAAAATGATTATAACATCAACATACCCAAGAATTCATCTTGTTGTTTGATATCAAACGTAAAAAAACAGCTAAGCATCTTGACTGATAATCAAAGTTTGAATTGGATGAAGATTGTTTAGGTATTATCTATATTTATAAGACAAAGGTATTTAAAGACAGATACCGCATGGTATGATTTTTTACACTACTCATTCATAAACAGTAATAGTATAACAATCATAAGGCTGATTTAGTTGTTAATTGTGGTATACATGCAGAAAATGCCTGCTGATGTTGTAACTTGTAAGAATTGCCGGATTCAAAAATAAAATGCATGAGTTGAAAGTGAAGAACATGAATGGAAAAACCATCAATATGAATCTTAGACGGCAGAAGAATGGAGATGCTGTAAGGTATGGAATCGAAGGTTGGCCGATGTTCATGAAGCAGAATGGCCTTCGTTCGGGTGACACAATGCATTTCACATTTGTAAGTTCAGGAAATCTCCTGATCTTATCACATGTGGATGCAGTTAATGTAGGTTAACAGGTAATCTTATAAGATAATGTAGAAGGTGTTTGTCAAGACGAAATCATGACTCTTTTGTGCTACTGCTTTTATGTATCTTTTTTTTGGACATGCAAGTTCTCTTCTTATCATGTTTTATTTTGGTCGCTGGTAGTTTAAGCTTAAAGACAATTAGTGGTATATCATCATGACAGATACCATATTTTTGAATATATCTAACAGTGATATCGAATCTAAATGCTTGTTGATTATCGATGTTCAAATATATATATTTAGAAATTAAGATGTGGTTGTTTATATGTGTTTTGCATTATTATATAAGTTCTAACTCAATTCCAAAAAAAATAAAGAGGTAAAGTAAGGAGTAACAAAAAATAAAAATCAATATGGATTCAGTTTTAAGACGTAAGAATACATGTAAAATTGAGAACAATATTGAATTACCTTTCATAACGTAAGAGAACCAACATCTGAAATCTGAAATATTTTGGGAAAAAAGAATTTCATTAGTCTCTTCAATGTTTTAAACAATAATATATGATAAAACAAAATAAGAAGCAAAGGAACAATCATTAGCGACGACATTCATTGGAAGTTCAGAAGAAGATGACTATAGTACGCATTATGCATTTTCTAAACACCAGCAGAAAGATAAAATAAAACATCATAACACATGGTTATAATTATAGAATCAAAACTTTTATCTTCTAAAAAAATAATTAAAACTAACATAGGTTTATCATCAATGGAAAACATGAAAATACGTAGAAATGATAGTACAATACATGAAAAGTTACTGGAAATTTAAAGAGTGATGGAAAAAATATGACAACATAGAAGAAGTCAGAATCAAGATTCAAAGAAACATGAAGATGAAATGAAGAAGTATGTAATTTTTTTCTATTTATAGATATAACCTATTTAAGGAATAAATAATGACATCATTACAAATCAATTACAATCAAATTAATGAGCTTAACTATAGAAAGTATGTTAAATTTAGAAAGATTACGAAATTTTATAAATTAGTCAATACTACAATCTAATTTATATAATCATGATATTTTATAAACTAAATATAAAATTGTAACTTATTTGTACAAAGAATTTAAAATAAATAATTAGTGTTACTTTCATGAAAAGTAACTAAGGATAAGAGTAATATGAAATTTGTAATTTTCGTTTTTTTATCGTATGATTAGGTTAGTAAATAAAAAATGTAATCTCATAAAATAAGAAACATAAGTAAACATCATTTCGAACCAAACGCCAAAATAGATAACTCAAAATGTCATATTAAATAGGGAAACCATATAAATGTTTTAAAGACAAAATAAAAAACTCAAAGCAAACACTCCAATAACAAACCAAATGTTTTTTTATTGTAACAATCACTTCTCTCGTTTATCAATTATTGGCAACATCTTCATCAAGACAAATGCTATCAACACTTATGCGAGGTTTACTTGCTGACGACCCCAGTCCCTCTTCAATCGCATACAAATCACTAAGGTTACGCTTCAGATCGGCTGATGATTGCTTCAAGTCAGCCACATAATCCTTTGAAACAGGTGTAGAGTTATCACCGATGTAAGAAACACTATCCTTTAAAAAGAACAAAAAATGAAAACCAAAGAATTTTTAAGTCTATATCATTATAGTTTTTAAAGGTCAAACCTTTGCACTTTCACCACCAGCAGATTGGAAATCAGACTGACTCATAGCAAATGAATCAGAGACATCAACCTGTAAAAAATTCGAAATCATAAGACACTTTGTATAAGCCTCATTTAAAGGAATAAATAAGTGAAAATATTTTAATATAACAATCCCTTACTTGATCAATTTTCCATTTTTTGTTTAGCTCATCCAATATGTCAAGATCATTGGTAACAACTGATATTCCATAATTCTCAACAGCATTGACAATATTAAAGTATGTTACTCTAATCACGAAAGCACACTTGAGGTTAACCAATGTCTCAAATTCAACAGGATATTCGAATATTCTCTGGGAACCTCATTTGTCTTGAGTATATATATTGACAATATCTCATGTGTGGTCAGAATCTATATATAAAAATCTAATTTAATTAACTATAACATACTATTATATTTACCTCGTCCTGAATTTATAAAAGTTCCTTTGCAGTTTTCCCAACAAACTTCAACGCCTCATGACCAAACAATATAAGTGTCACCGTACCGATTGAATCTTGAACCCGAATTAGTATTTTAAACCTTAAAAGCGTATTTACATAGTTAAGAAACATAGACAAATAGATAATACAAACAACGTTACTTGTTGAATCAACAATAATAGAATTATGAATAACAGATACTTTACCTGGACAACGGGAAAACATCTTTTCCTTGACAATCCTTGTTCGAACATTGATACACCTTCTCATCTCTAACATCACTTGTTCCATCCTTCTTATCATAAGTTTCAAACTTTTGCTCAACTTTGGACTTGCAATGGTTACACCCATCATAATGCCACATCTTATCAGAAACGATTGCTACAATAGTGCCAACAATAACAACTTTTTTTGGTTGTTTAAATAATTAAAGAAATGAAAGTTTATTAAAATTTTGTTAGTAGTTAAAATATAAAATATAAAATGTTTTAAAGAACCTGTATGATTGAGCCAAGATAAGCAATTGGTGAAAAAACGTCATTGTTCAAAAATTCATCTTCAACAGAACATATCACATATGACCCAACATGGCTACTTGACTCGGTTGAAGCAGCAAGTTTTGCAAGAAACCTACAAAAATTTATTTGAGGAAACCATAATGTGAAATGAACAAAAATTTACAAAGAAAAAATATAGTTGATACAATTACAAAAATAAAAATAAATATTTTTTCTCACTTTTTCTTGAACGTTAGCATCTGATCAAAATTGTCGTTAATGAAAAGCCGTGAACCATCAAAATTATTAGAAATCCCCCATTTACCTATTTTTAGGTAACATAAATAAACAACAAATCATATATCAAAAACAGAAAAATTCTTGTATAAAAAATAACATATATATGTATGTATTGTATAAAGTAAATCGTATAATTAATAAGATACCTTTGTAGGTCTTAACAACACCAAAATGGACAGCAATGACAACATGCGCTTCACGATCTTTACTAACCAAGTAAGAACACATGTCCTTAGCATAATCATCCCAAAGAGTTAAATCAACCTGAACATCTCTACAATAGTATATAAGAAAATAATTTAAGATTAACAACATTACGTAAAACATCATACTTCTGCATCTCTCCATGATCCATGCTGAGGCCCGAGACGTTGCTTCTTTTCAACTATCCACCAGACTGGTCTTGCGAAACTGCACTCGACCAAAACTTCTGCAACAAAGAAGTAGTTATATGAAAGATGGGATAAAAATTCAAGGAAGTGTCATTAACAAAATACAATTAACGAAATGCTAACAGAAAAAATAAACGATGTACATTATGTAAAAAAGCAATTTGTAAACTGGTTTGTGAAAATGAAGTAATGTAGGTTACTGAAAAAGGAACATCTAATATACATTAAAATGGAGGGAAATTTATTTTAAGAATATATAGCTATTTCTCCAGATATGAATAAGTATTATGTCAACAATAAAAAGCGAAAATAAAGAATGAGATACAAATAAATTAATATGAAGGTTGACAAAATGTATTTTTTAAACATCATACTTGCTAAAATATATTACGTAGTTTTTATTTTTAATGAAGTAATAAATGAAAGTATACAAAATGTTGATTTAAGAAAAGGAAATTAAAAAAAATATAATACACGGTATATTATGTATCACAATTGTCAAAAGTTTCCTAATTAAATATTTTGAATTTAACCACCTTAAAGTTCACATTAATTCTATTAACGATTAATTAGGAAGTTTTGAAAAAATTGTCAATACAATATAAGTACTAAATATATAGAAGTTAATTTTAGAAGTTCATAACTGACGATAAAGTATGACATTATTATTTATATTGATCATGCATTAATTTTAAATATATGATTATAGGTTATCACCCGTGAATATTCACGAGTAGGATATTTAAATTTTATTATATAAATGTATATATATTTTACAAAAATATATTCACGGAGAGTTGTTACAATAAAGAAGTAGCTAATACCCTTTAAGATAAAAAAAAAGGGCCTGTAATTAATAGAAAACCATATATGATCGGATCTGTAGGGCTGGTCATCTATAGATGCAAGATATTAAGTCACGGTCCTTGCATTCCGGCAGTAAAGTCATTGTACAGATTCAAATTTAGTATAACATAAGACTATTGTGTATAGTGTTGTAGCATACCCGTGGACCTGGAAAGTTGTCTTTTCTGGCCCGAGGAATGGTCTAAGTTTGCGGAAAGTTTGACAACCATTAAAACCATAAAGAATTGCAATCTTTTGACAGCAAGAAAATGCACCAGAAACTGCACTTTTTGACATAAATGTTTTTGTAAGAGATAAGCTATTTGCATCAATAAAATGCATCATTTGAAAACAATAATAAAAAGTGGCCATTCTACACTCTTTTGACACCAGCAATTACAAACTAATATTCAAGATTTGAGCATATAAATCAAAGTCCATCCCTTTTGGTAAAACAAATTGTGTAATCAGTCGGATATACCATACATGAGATAAGCAAAGGAACACAAATGTTACCAAAAGGAACTTAGTTTGAATATATAACATTTGTCTTTTCTCGAGACGATATCATTAGTTTAAATTTAAAATAATACCATATAAATCAAAGTCCATCCCTTTTGGTAAAACAAATTGTGTAATCAGACGATACCATTAGTTTAAATTTAAAATAATGATTCACTTCAAAATTTAAAATTTAAATTCTGAAAATCAAATCACTGACATCCAATCCCGTAAATTAAGAAAATTTATTAGGAAAGTCTAACATTGCCAAACAAAATTGCTCCACCATTTATTTATAGAAAGAGATACCTTAATTTAGGAAAACCATATAATACTAAAATTTAAGGAAATAATCAAAGATCTACCACATAAAAAAACCCGAAAACAACAAACGTCAAAAAGGAAGAGCATACATGTGTTAACAATGGATGAATCGCTGAAGAACAAAGAAAATGTATGCAGAGAATTAGATCTTCCTAGAAACATCTCAAAGCAACAAAAAGCATCAGTATTATCCTCGAATAGTATAAAAAATCTTCATAATTCAACATAAGCAAAAAAATATTAAAAAATGATACGAAAATGCCAAAACTATAACCTTGATTATATCTTGTTGAAGGATCTTCCCACGTACAAAAAACTACTTGCAGATATCCATAAAAAAGAAATAATAATGGAATAAAAATCATTGAAACCCTAAACAGAGTATTCAGGCCCTAACTAATCAGATAACCAAATTCAGATTTGTCAATTCAAACCCTAGAAAGTAATCGTTGCAAATAAAAATTGGATGATCCAGATGAAAATGAATAATAAAATTCCTGCACAACAGAAACCAAAACCAAACAGAATTTTCAAATCGCTATAGTACGAATCCACATCGAATTACAGAATGTTACACATATGAATAGATAATCTAAAACAAAGAACAGTCAAAACTGTAATACCTTGTATAATCGAGGAAACAAAAAAATCCTCCCAAATGAGATTGAATCGAAATAAAAAAAAAGGATTCCTTTATCACCTACAAAACTTTAACAATCAAAAAACCAAAACTAAAAGAGTTAATTCGTACCCATTGATGGTGAATTCTGGATCGATGAACAATGGAGAATACCATGTTGATGATGGCTATGGTGGCGGTAGATTAGGGTTCTGTTTGAAAAAATGAAATAGAATGAATGAAGAGTAATAGAACAAATCTCTTTTTTATTAAGAAAATAATCAACATCTTGTACTCTCATCTGAATAAACAACATACCTGCCATTTTTATGTTCGGATCTGAAAGAAAATAACCGTAGATGAAGTTAATAACAAAATAATTAGTAGCGAATAAAAGAAAGATTCAGAAATATCTAAATAACATATAAAAACAGTTGCAACCTTGGATCTCTGTCGAATGTTTCAAAGAATCAAGAACACTATTAGGTTAAAGTGATAGAAGATGATTGTCGGTAGGTGAGATTTTGTGGAACTGATAGGTTTGATGAAGTACATTTGCCTGTAATTCTTGAAAGATTCGTCACCTAAGATGATGATCGGCTATTGTATTTTGATGATCGGAGATGGTATGTTGATTTAGGGTTTGTAATCGAATATGGTAGGTAGAAGAGAGAGAACAGAAAGAGAAAGAAGATAATTCAAGAAGAATGTTATGCAAAATAATTGAGTGAAATAAATTTAAAGGATCCGAATTCAATATGGGTTATTTGGATAACCCGAAAACCGGCCCATTCAATTCCGAATCCCGCGTATCTTTGGTAATTTTGGTTTGTGTTTTGTGAAACTTGGTTTGTTTATAGAGAATTACATCAATTCCCTCCCAAAATCAAACTCCACTAAACCAATGGTTGCCACATCATCAAAATGGCTTCACCATTCAAGGACACATAGCCCACATCATCTCATTTATTAATATATATAGATTTTGACTAAATTTAAATTCCGGCTACGTATTTATCTAACTTATAATAGAAGACTCCAAAAAATGTCACATGGCATTTTCTCATTCAACCTCATAAATTATATTTATATTTGTTTAATAAATTTCTTTTAATATTAATATTAATTAATAATAACCAGTATATAGATATCACTTATTTTTATCCTTATCTTTATCTAAAATTAATAAATAATTTCAATTTTACAATTTACACCCTTTGTTTTTTTTTACTTTTAACTCAAAGTTTTTCATCTTTTACAATTTAATCCCAACTTTTTTTTATTTTCAATTTTGGTCCACCATACTTTTTATCTTTCCCAAGTTTTTGTTTCGTTCTAAATTTTGTGAGTTAACGCACCGCAACGTGCCGTGCGTGTGGGGTTCAACATTTTTTCGTATATTTTTTTCCGTTTCACTGGCATGTCGCGTCACATCTATTTTTCTGTGTTTGACAAGTTCGTCCAACACGCGGGTCCTAGATGGACTTATTTATTTTTTTCTATGTTTTACGTTTCGGTTTAATTTCTCAGCAAGCAACGAGCGTGCGTGATTCAAAGATTTTATGTCCGCTTTTTGCTCGGCGTTATTTTTTCTCGTTTTTATTTATTTTGTTTTAACGAGTTTTTCCGGTATTGATGGTCGCTGACAATGGTGTAGTATTGCTACTACTTAACACAGTTTTATGACAACCGCTGCAACGCAGGAGCTTAATACTAGTACTTAATATTAAGATCATAAATAATGTGTGGGTAACCAAATTTAAAATTCCGGTTACATATTGTATTCTATACTTGATATACTTAATATTAGGATCATAACTAATGTGTGCGTTACCTAACCGAACTTAATGTTTAAGTTACTAGAATCATCTATAAATAAAATAAAAGCTTTTTATATAATGTATTTGGACAAAATTTGACATTATGAACTTCATCTGGTCTAAACAATATGTCTACGATAAAAAATAGATTACATCGCGTATCCTCTTGTCTAAACAATGATACATCAAAATGTACCACACAAATCACATAGTTATCTCTATATAAATTATAAGAAGATAAATAGTGTTTTTTTTGTCATTTAGTCTATTTCGTTATTTAGTGTAATTTTTTTTTCATTACCCATTTAGTTTAATTATTATATTTCTTACTAGGTTAGTTCCCCGTGTGTTACACGGGTTGAACAATTTAAACTATATAATAAATATTTTTTGTAAATGCAAACAAAGATGGAGACATTTATATACTAAATTGACATAAATGAGTTAATATAAAGTGAATGTATATATGTTACTATTATAAAAGTCATCAAAGAAACATGTAACTAAATTGTCGTTGAAAATAATACAAAAATAAATATATTATATTATATAATACTTATTATTGTATTTACGTATTACATTACTAGCCTAAGACCCCGCGAGCTTCGCGGGTGGCTAAACACCAACTAAAGACGTAAAATAATTTAAACATAAAAGCGTTAAAGTGTGATTTGTTAAGCCTAATATTTTGAGAGATTTGAGCACGTCCCAATAGTACATCTACATGATGTTCGTTACACATTAAGTTTTTGTATATGAAACCTTCATTATGATGTTTTTATGCCTTTTGTCAAAATGACTTGCACCGACAGTGTGAACATAAAAAAATACATTAAGAAATGAAGGTAGAGTAATACATAATACAAACGAATTCATCTACGTAAAGGTACTAACGAACATTGTGTCACAAAAGTTGTAAACGAAATGCGTAAATGCTATGCATGATATGATTAATATTTAGTAGAAACAGATTACATTAGTTGATGCTCAGACGCTCGACAAATTACAAATAGCACTTCATTAAAAAACCATTACCTGTTCGGTTTTTGAGGAGTCTGCAATAACCCCCAAAACCGAACAGAGTGATCACTTCCCTCTCCAAAAACCTGTTACCACCGAATCTTTAATAGATCAACAAAAGGTCATGGTTTTCATCTTTTGACTGACATCAAGTTTATATAAATTTCAATATCTAAATTCTTATTTAAATTCATATTAATATAACCAGGGATGATACCCAAACAGGCACAACACCATAGTCCAAACTATGCCAGGGAGCTAAGAAATATTTAAATATTGAAGAAGAAACAAATTATAACCAATATAATAACAGAAGTAAGTATTGAGCCTCAAATAGCACACCAAGTACCTAAATTCATAACCAATATAATAACTATCTGTAAACCTTAAAATTAAGTTAAAACGATGTAGTAGAAACAGAAGTAAGTATCAAGCAATGACTAAAGAAGCATATAATCGGATGCATCAAAAAATGTATGGAAGTCATACATATCTTTTAGTATACAAAAATGCTAATAAAAAAGAAAGTTATAGAAGTTGTACCACTCCAACAAAAATTAAGAATGCATAGATGTAACCAATCTGAGCTGGACCACCTTCTTGCATAGCCTAAAAAGTATAATCAATTAGAACATAAATTTAGGGAGCTAGTTACATATACGAAATGAAACTACAGAAACTAATAATTTGGATACAGAGATTAAAAATATAAGTTATCTAACTCACCAATAACAATTGGTTCAGAATCAGTGGCCCAACAAATTGAGAAAGATCATTGCCGATCTACAAATGAGCAAAGGAAGAACAATATTATTACCTTTATCTTATCTAATGTTCATTGCTTGGTTCAGTAATAAGGAATTCATATATGACATATTGAGTTTCAAAAATGTCCATATATTACACAGTGAGTAACTCATCAAAAAGTCAAAATTCATGATATATTCATCATACTTTTTCAAAACTATGCAAAAATCAATGAACTCAGAACTGAAATATTCATAGGGTACCTTCCAAAAGCCTCCCCACCAAAACCTTTAATCAAACAAACATGACATATTCAGACTTTCCCATTCTTAGTGAAAATATTTGTAACGGCCAACAAAGCTTTGTAACATAAAGTCTTTGGACAAACCTTCCTCCAAGACTACGATGTAAGGCCCTTAAAAGCCATGGTTTAGGTTTAGGGACCTCGTCTGCCCAGCATGATTGAAATCTAAAGTGCAAAAATGTAAATTTATCATTAAGAACAAAATAGCCCAACGAACATTCAAAGTCCATCAGTTTAAAAGATATGTAAGCAAAAACAATAAAATACTTGTTTAGTGTTTTTGTTTGGCCCCATGTGTCCAGTTTCCATATATCCTTTGACAACTTCTTTAATAAGACCACATGGAAAATCCATGATCCGTAAAGTATACAAACTGCATGAAAACATAAAAAGTTGAAGATGAAATTCTTAATATGGAACTTCATGAAAACAAAAAAAGTTAAAGATGAAATTTATATAAACATTCAAATCCAAATTCAGAGATGGATAGACAACGAAGTTTATAAAAGCGACACATGCTTTACCAGTGGATGAGGACAAAGAGGTCATTTTCCAACAAAATACAGGCAGTTCTCAGAGGTATGATAAAAAGAAGCTCGGATTCAATTGAGTCGCCCCTCTCAAAGCTGGAGTTCCATCAGTAAGTTTTCCCTTCAAAATAGCATTGTCATTAGCCATTACTTTATATTATCCGGGTGTAATGCATCGGGACGTGTTATGCATCGGGACCATTGTAACTCCATAACACCCATTAAGGGTACTTCAAACAAAAATATTAAGAAATTAATTACCATTTGAGAATGCGTTGTATGTATTTTATAAAACAAATTAGAAAAACGCTAACCTGTAGACTTGCCACTTATATGGAGGACAATAACCACATCCCTTGCCATTTCTATGCTCCAATTTCAAAGCAACCTGCATCCCAATATGTTGATAAAATATACCGTTGAAATACATATACAATAATAACTGTTAAACTTTTGTACCTCAACAGGGCCTGTGTTTCCCGAACTACCAATCACCTTTCTTCCTACATAAACTTGACCAAAGCCTCCTTTACCAAGTTTTCTTTCTAACCTGTATGTATGTAGGAGAATTGCCAACTTTAAACTGAAACAATAAACCAAAATCTTGAAAATCATGAAAAATCTGAATTTAGTAGTTAAAAAAATATAAATACTTTTAGCGTTTATGAAAAATCTGTTTTTGTTTGGTCCCAGGTGTCCAGTTTCCATATATCCTTTTCTGTAAGAGGTCTTTTGTATCCCAAAGACATGAGCGGATCCATCCGAGAAAAGAAGATGCCTAAACATAAGTAAGAATATATATCATAAACAGATGCAATAAAGCATGTCATGAAAAGGTGATAATGAACTAATTTAGACATCATGAAGATCATGATTTGACCATCCAAGTCCTCTCTGACCAATACACTGTCATAACCACCTGTCCATTTAACAAATATTGAATTAAAAAAAATACTTATGAGTTTAAATTGGCAAAAAAAAAAAAAATTCTGATGTGGCTTATGAATGTTATTATTTTCTATTTGGCCAAAAAAACCAAAAATATGACATTAAAAAACAAATGAGGCTTATATATTCAGGGTAGAAACCCTACATAAAACGACCAAATTTGAGATTTCGTTACAAAGGAACCATATACACCCATCCTTCTAAAGAGTTGGAGTAGTTTAAAATGCATTCATATGCATAAAACCTTTTGATTCACTTTATTTTAAAAAAATAGATTATTTTCACAATAGTACAGTTTTGTAATCATATTTTAAACATTAATATTTTTTTTAATTTTCAAGAAACATAAAAATAAAAAGGCGTTTGCAAGTTGGCTCAACCTAACTTGAGCGACCCAAACTCACTTTGACCTTTAACCCAACCCGCTTGACACACCCAGATTTCCATTACTATCTTTTACTCAAGTATAGTACCATATCATTGTATAAAGTATATGCGATATGCAGATAAGAAATTTTGTGTTCTAAATTGATAATTCTTTAAACTACAGACCATGGATAAGTATTAGATTTTCAGTATTTAAAAGTTTTCAAGCTAATATTACTCGTCCATTGTTATCATTCCCAAGAACTGGTCATACATACTTGGACCTAAAACACTTATGTATTCTGTCTCGTCTGCCCGTCGACCCATAAATTCTTCAGAGCGGGACGGCAGGCCAGGTATATAGACCCGTAGAGAAAGTGTCTCAACACGCCTTGTCAAAGGTATTTAAAAGATAGTTAATGCCTAATACTCAGTTATTTTTATTTTGAAACCTTTTTATGTGGAATAAATAAAGTAACAAATTTGTACCTCAAAGAAATCCATGCAGACTTCCCCTTGCATGATGGTACAAATCATTTGGTATTCACACATACTGATGCCTTGAAGTCTCCCTGCTCTAATCTAAACACCATAAGTTCATAAATTTAGAAATTTTTTTGTATTTTAACCATAAGATGGGAGCCTGAGTTATTGTATAAAGATTGGCTTATAAAGAAGATGAGTTTATATATAAAAAACAAATTAATATATTAAATCAAGATCACAGTAAGTACTTACAGAGCAAAGAGAAAATTTGAGACTTCTTGATGTTGCTTTGAGAGCCTAGTCTTCAACTGTTCGGTAAAGTTTTTTTCTCCGGACCACTCGTCAACAACGTCCTTTGGAAAGCTGATTTCATGTGCTTTCTCTACACAAACGGGTTCACTCACAAGAGGACCAAATTCATTTTCACCGACATGCGCATTTTCAACATTTTCTTCATCATCCTCTTCCCATGGAGCAGCTTCTAAGTACTCCTAAAAAGATAAAAACCCAGTATCAAACCCATTGCAACTGATACCTTTGTAACGGTACAGACTAAAACCCATTAGTTTTTTTTTTATGATTACTCAAAACTAAGTATAATAAGGTATAAAACTAATTTAGCTCTATTCTAGTTTATACCCATGCGTTGTCTAGATAGTTCAATATAATAAAAATAAAACCAAAGATCAACAGAGACAGACATGCTGGATGATTATAAATCTGACCGATCACAAATTCATTCTCCATTGTACACAACTGAAAATGAAATATCATAAAACAATATGATTTACCAGAGGAGCAAGTGCTGCTTGAGAATAACTTCTAGTGCCAGATGAATCTTTTTTCTTATTTATAAATGTAAAGACAATTGTTGGCGCTTTGTGACCCAACCCAAAATTAAAAACTTATAACACACAAATTCACACACTCCAAAGGTATTCAAAAGTTCTACTTACCTACGTTGTCTTTTTAAATTTTTAACTTTCATTGTCTACTCAAAAGATATTATGTGAATACCAGGTATGCAATTCTATAAGAGTCGAAAAAAAACCTTGATAAACAAAAATTAATTCAAACAAAGAACAAATCAATGATATTCAACCAATGACAATCGTACAAAGATATCCACTTGTAAGCGACATTAAACCTATTCAACCTGTTTGACTCGTTTCTTTTTTAGTTAGCTTTTTTTAATTGTTAAATCAACCCATTAAAGATGAAACAAAATCGACCCATTACTAACTGGTCGAAGTTTAATACACATGTAGATCTAAACATCTAGATACATACAGCTAGATACATTAAAAAATATGCAGAAGGGATTTAATTTATCACCTCAGCTAGATAAATCAAGTGTTGGATCTTCATTTTCTCTTTTTCTCCTCTTCTCACTGCGTGGATATAATTTAGAACGCCATTGCTTGAACAAATATAGATACAGTTGCAGCCATAGAAATGGATAGCAAATGAGGACCACCTGGATTCAAAAGTTAAAAAAGAACTAAATTATAAAAAAAACATATTAGTAACTAATAGTTAAATATAACCATTGTGACTCGTTACCCAACCTGCTCGCAACTCGACCCGTCCCTTGCTTCGCCTTTACCCATGATAGATACAAATAGATACAGATATAATATACCTAAGTGAAATGGGTCCTCTGGCAGCAAGAAGTGGAAGCATGGCAGATCAAGCAGGTTGGACAAACGTTATTCTAGTAGTTGTGCCTTCAACATTTTTTTTTTTGAAAAAAAAATTAGACGAAAATTATTCAATATATTAACTTTATAGCTGGAATAAGTTAAACTCGCTGCCTGCTTTACTCCACCGAAGAACACCATACTCATGCCCAACCATAAGATGGTTTACCTTTAAATGCATAAAAAGTGAAGCATTGTCATTGGGAGGAAAAAAAATGCTTACCTTCCACAATATTTACAACACACCAGCATCAACTTTTCCAGGGACTTCAGTAGCAAATATTCTTGCAATTTCAAACAATGTAACTCCCATATCTGGAGTAGACTATAAAGAAGTATGAATCAGCAAAAGAAGAATACAATAAGATTAAATAAATAAATAAACGAATAAAATAAAACATGTTCGACTTGTTTGACCCATTTCACTTAAATTCCTTTTACAACTTGTTTAAACTGGTGGTTGTGGCCCCGCTTCAACAACGCTTCCGGAAAAATGGCCATCGTTAGCTTTTTAAATTCTTAAGTGTAGGCACTAAGTATGGAGTCGAAGCTTTATGATAATAAACATAAAATATAAAAATAATTTTACGTGTGAGCATTAGTAAGAATAAAGAGTATGTGGAATAGAGGTGGCAAAACCAACAGGTTGGTCGTGGGTAAATCTTGGTAGCTTTTAGCATCGGATCAGATGAGGTCTTTTTGTGAAGTTAATATAAATTTTCATAGATGAACTGTGATACTGGTTTTTTATGGTATAACCCTTACAATAATAGTTAAACGCTTTAAATAAAATGATTTAGAACCTTTTTGTGCCTTATCCTGTTTCCATTTCCATAGCAGCTACCTTTATTGTGGCCCATATGACCCGCTAAATAAAAAAATATAACCCATACCAATTCTCAAATAAATAGGTCAAAATTGACAACTCTAGGAAAAAGTAGCAGTTAACTTACCTTATATCCTTGCATTTGGAAGTAGGTGTTTGTTAGGCCAGCTATGACATCATGGGCTTTTTTTCTTTGTAAAATTGGTACTAACAACATAACGTAAACACCTTCCAGCCATAGTAGTGAAATCTGCCATTCAAGAACCATGTTAATTAACCGGGATACAAAAAAGTTATCTTTAAGAAAAAAATATAGTTTTAAAAATGTCAGCAAGTAGAAGTGCATTTAGTGCAGAATATGAGCAATTATATGAATAGCGCATTCAAAAGGTCTTTTTTCTATGCAATGATAAACATGAGAAAGAAATAGAGCAATTATATGAAACTTTTGTAACTCCAAAAAACATGATAATTAGTCTGAATTCGTTAAACCCTAAATTAAACCAATATGAAAGAAATAAGTGCCCATAAGAATAACCAACAGAACAATGACATATGATGATCTGATGATGTTGTTACTTCTCTAAGCCACCTTAAATCTATCATGCACCGAATTTGCATTCCAATCAAAACCTTGTTCCAAAAAAATTAAATCAAACATCTCGACTTGCATTAATAACTTAATTAAATGCAACATTTACACATCACCATTGTTTATCAAGAAGCCTGTTCCTCCAATGACCAGTGATTCGATAACGGAATCTTGAGCATGTATGGTGCTCAGAAAAGGATTCAATTCCTTGATATAGAAAGACATAATCTTATAATTAATACCCTACTCCAAACAATTTAATGGAACTAAAAAATAAACACATTATGAAATCATGCGTGAATGGAAAACTTGCGTATTAGGATGTGCCATATTAAGTCAGAAATGTTGTTGACCAAAGATTTTTTTACCTTCGGTGTTGTCACTGAATTCATGAACCACCAACACATGGATGGGCTTGCATGCTTTGATCAATGATCCCTATAATATTGTTTCACAAAAGCATGAGAAACATCACGTGCAGAGTAGGATAGCTTCACAATAGTGCGGAATATCCACATTACTGAAATTACACATTGATTAAGAGTTTCAGGATATCTACATGTTTAAAAAAAATAGATATATAAAAAAGTAAAAAACACGTGTCACATTTAACCTAAAAATTGTGAGATGAATACCTGATTAAGATGAGATTATGATCAACAAAGAGGTCTGGTTGTTTCCAATAGCCATTGAATATGAGTATATCTCTTCTTTTTTGAACAGAAGATATCTAGGGTTGAGATTGCAAAAACGATGCGCGTGGATTATGGCTATTCACTACTTTTGACTTTTTGCTATTCAACCCCTTTTCAACACCATGTGATTTTGCATTACCATCATATTTATGTTCCTTCTAGTTATGAAGCCGACATTGTCATCATCATTCAGGATCTCTTTTAATGGGATTAGCCTCAGCTGTAGCCTAATGAAAGTCCGTAAAATCCTTATCTAAAGCAAGTGATTTGTTAAATTGTTTAAGTTGCCTGCAAAAATTAAGGTTTAAAATAATCAGAAAAAAGTTAATCCTATAAACTGATTGTAATGACTAATCACTTATTTACCTAATCTAGGGTTAGCTTTTAAACAATATAAGGGGTGTTTCGGCAGCTCTAACATCATAATACTCTCCACCTTATGGTGTCATTTCTTTGTGTTTAATAGGTGATGATACTGAGCCATCTTTGTGGGATCTAATGTGTGGTTTGACCCGACCCTAGCCAGTTTGTATCACCCGTAATCCAAACCCCCATTAAAATAATATTGTGTGACTTAGGTTCTCCAATCGTGAGAAAAAAAAACTCATTTAATACTATTCCATTCAATGCGTACATCATGGGAGATGACCAATATCCCCATATCCACCAACTCTTGACATCATTAACAGGAAAAAAAAACAAATGCAGATAACAGCTTCAATTGTGTGATCCATAAATTATATAATAATATATCATAAAACAACTTACCTTTAGTTGTGTGATCCATAAATTATATAATAATATATCATAAAACAACTTACCTATAGTAATTTTAACATATATGCAGTCAATATCCTAAAAACGTACTGCTTCGTCACAATATTTATCAATCAATTGAAACCCACTCGCTAGAAGTTGACCAATACAATGCCATTACGCCATCTGTCAATAACAAACAAATATGTAATAAAAGGAGGTCTACCTTATGACACTAAAGTTACCCTGCCCCAAGTCACAATGACGTGTGGCCTGCATTGGACAGTTGTGGTAACATGGTCTGCTTCCACTGCCTATAAATTTTTTCCTGCTTCTTCTGCAGTTAATAATTCTTGTCCATGAACCAAGATTTCTAGAATTCTTGACTCTATAAAAAAACACAGAAGAAATGTTGTACCTGCTAAATAAGTTATTAAGATTATATATTTTTGGTTAAAAAATATTATTCACAAAACATATAAAGATGAAATGTTGGGTTCTAAGAGGAGATTCACCTAAACCTATGTTGAATGTCCACTACAGATGGCGGCTAAGATTGATGCGCCACAATTCAACATATCCATTTCTCATATGCTATCTTTCTTGAGCTAACTAATTTATCAGCAACCCCATAATCAATAGCTTCTTGGGCCTGAAAATACTAACGCCGCATAATGATAATCGAATAATATCAATATTTGAATCAAGAATAAAAGATATATTTAAAAATAGATAGCATACCTGATGAATCTGGATGTAAGGCACGATATCCTTTGGACCAAAATAAGTTACTGGGAAAAGTAAAGAAAATCAATTTCTTTGGCATAAAAAATTGGGTTTTTCTAACTCTATAAGTTTATTAAAACACCTGTATAGAGAAGATTTGAGTATAACATGACATAGAAATATAGAAAAAATACTTTGCATCAGCAGTGTTGTGAGCATTCCAAAACATGGTTATGCAAAAGGCAAAAATATCCAAAGTATAACAAAGACCTTGAACCGAAGCCATCTCCTTCTCAACTTTTGTGTGCGTTACTTGAAAAGCACCTGCTTCTTCTTCATATCCTCTGAATCCGGACTTCACAAACAAAAAAAAATTTCAACAATAGAATAGAAGTTAAGTTAGGGCTTTAACTCCCTTCACATAAATGCATTCAATCCACAGACAACAAAAATACATACCTTGATTGACTGAGAATCTGATGTATAAAGCTGAATGAAAAAACCCTAAATTCCTTAAAAGATGCATCATAAGATTGATATTTCGAAATTCAAATCTGAGATAGACATTTTTTATACGAAACTGAAACTTTTATACTTAATAGGATATTTTCCTTGAATCAGTACATGGAATCAGTGTTTAAGAAAAACTTGCCGACCATTTTTCTTGTTCCAACAACCTTGCAGAAGTAGTTTCAAAGGATCAACTAATTATATACTCCACATACCGCAGTTTATAAGCATTTACTTAAGGTTCTTCCTACACAGGTAAAATTAATATAAATTATATGTTTTCATAATTCAACACGAATCATCAAAAATACTCATGTGGAGAACATTAAAGATTGACGAAAAAGTTACCTGGGTTGTTCGGTTTGTTCAATCACCATCATCTAGCGTATATTCAATAGCCATCATCGCTGACATGAATAGGAGATAAATGAAAATTAGGGTTGTGAATGGTTCGGCTGAAAGAAAGAACAATCAATTCGAGCTATAGATCAAGCCCTAAATTGAAAACCAAGAACCCTAAAATGTAAATGGATAAAGAAGTACAACAATCACTTCATGTGCAGTCAATTCAAAGTTTAAATCCTTAAAACATAACAACTCCATTAGAAACAACATAAGATGTAATTAACTGGATTAGAATGCAAGAAACAACTACATGCAAATCATAATCACAGAAATATACATAATCCATATCGAAAATCAATCAAAATTACCTTTAATTTAGAGACTTTTCAGGACCAGAGAAGCGATGATAAGGGGTCCTTATAAATATACAATCTTTCAATCTAAAAACCTCAAAATCACCATTATATTCAGTTGACTAACACAATTCAAAGAAAGTAATCATCAAAAAGCATCTTCTAGCTAAAAAAAATTACTTATGTGCAGTAAGTAAAACAGAAAATATGGCATATACTGAAGATTATTTGAAAAAATGAGTTAAATGAAAAGATTACCTGGTTAGTTTGAAACCCTAAATGCTGCGAACTCAACTCCTTCACTCAAAATCCCTAACAATTTCAAGTAATGATGAAACATATCACAAAAAATCTTAAATACTTAACTAACACTAACTACATTGATCAAAACCAAAGAAAGAAAACAAAATTTAGCCTCAAAGTTAACACAGTGAACGAATCAATCACCCAACTCTCATACCAAAAGATTTGTTTCAAACAAAAGTAAATTTAATTGTATTATGAAATAAGAAAAGAATAAAAATATACCTGAAACCCTAGAGTGGAAGATCCGGCGATCAATCCGTTTGAAACTTTGAAAACGCCTAAAAGGAGGCTCCCGATAGCCATCGTTCTAACCTATCTGAAGATTCCAGTTGCAATCTAGGGTTTTGAGAGTCGGGTGTCATTGAAATCGGGTCAGAGGCGGTGGATTAAAGGGTAATCGGAGCTCTCCTCGTCGACGATTTGAACGCCATTGTATGAAAGGTGCTGATAAGGAACAAAGATGGATTAATGGAAGAAGATGAAGACGAAGAAGAGAGAATAGGAAGACAGATGCTTTTTAGGGTTACAAAGAATTGAAAAAAGAAGCTTGTCTAAGAAACGTACATGAGAAGGAGAAGAGAGCATTGAATAGGAATTGAAGAGGAAGGAGAATAAAGAAAATTAGATTGGCGCTCATTCTCAATTATCAGCCTTTAGAGCATGTCCACATCATCAAAATGATTGGCTAAGAATAGCCCTTGTGGCCTAAGAGAATTCATTTAGTATAATAGATAGATATTTAATGAGGAATAGAAAGTTACAATTATAATTCACACATTACCGAAAATTATTTGAATCCAAAAAATATTCACATAATTATTAGATTTTTAGCTTGATTTTAGCGACGTATTGCAACATTTTGTTTTGAGTAAAGTATATGAATGATCCCTGTGATTTATCAAAATTTTGAATTTAATCCCTAATTTTCCAAAAATAAACGAACACTATAGGTGGTTAGTAATGACAATCAAGTTATATATTTAGTTAAAATAATATGACAGACAAATAAAGGACTTAAGTACGAACAATCAAGTTATATATTTAATTTAATTTAATAATAATAATATAACAAAACAAATATAGAACTTAACTATATACACGATTTCTTAAAATAAACTAATATACAATAATAAAAATCCACATAATAAATAAATGAGATATTTGAGCTTTCATCAAACGAAATTTTAAAGTTATGGTTTAGATATTTTAATAAACGAAATTTTAAAAGTTATCGAATGTTTCGATAATAAATAATTATGAATTTTTTTCTAGAAGAGATTAAATTAAAATTAAACTAAATAATAATTATCTGTAAGAGATTAAACTAAATACTATTTAATAGGAGGTTATCTATAATTAATTAGAAGAAATTAAAGTAAATAATAATTATCTATAAGATAGATGGCCTAATATGATGACAAGTGTCCCAAAAATGGTTTCTTTTATTATATAGGATAGATTTAATTTAAACAAATAACTTTTCTACCTCTAAATAATTTTTAAGGAACACTTTAATACTGTTTTAGACATATTTTTTAACTTTTCTTTTTCTTTCCTATAACGAGTGTGGCGAAGGTTTTTTTAGTTTAGTTTTTTATAACGAACGTGCCGGTACTCTTTTGAACATATTTTTAACTTTTCTTTTTATTTGCTATAACGAACGCACCGAAAGCAACCGAGTTTCTATCGTTTTCTTTTTCGTTTATCTTTGTTATTTACTATATTGTTTAACTTTTCTTATTTTGATATTTAGTGCCGAGTTACGACACAAATAGCATAATACATTTAGATATCATTTTATTTAAGTTTACAAATTTATTTATCGGTTGTCATGGTATGCTATACGTTCTGAATTCCAACCGAGTCTCTGCGCAACGCGCGGGTTGCGCGGATAACTACGACCCTAGTTCTGATTATGATTATTGATTATGATTATGATTATGATTAAGAGTAATACAAAATTTTAACGAATATATGCTTTGTTCTTTTTAAATAATACAAAGTTTCCTTCAAAATTCAACTGAAATGTTTTTCAAAATCAAATATTAAGCTTTCTATAACAGTTGTCCTCTTTAAATATATTTTTTTAAAAGTAATATTCACACACTTTTGCTAGTGTAGATATATACAGACCAGTAACACACTAATTATACATCACTATTGATTTGAGATCATAAGGCTGTCTAAAAGATGAAAACTACGGGTTAGACGTTATGGATATACGATAATTTCATCTGTTTACATGATTATACACCTAGTTAACTTGAATAGCCAAAACCTAAACGCTTATTCAAAAGTTGAAATCATCTATGTACATGTATCATAATATCTTAGAGACAAACTAGTGTAAGTAAATAATATACACGCTTTTAAAGTTCAATTGAAATTCTTTAAAAAAAAAAAAAGAAATATTAGTTTCTTTATGATACTTGTTCTTTTTTTAATATGACACACCACTAACACCCTAATTAAACATCACTATTAATAATATAATAGGGCGGCTTAAAAGATGACCCTGTGGGTTAGATGCTCATTTACATCACTGTAAGATCGTTTACAACCTATGTACATAGATATACGACCATTAACAACCTATTTACATGACTATACAATTGTTCAAACATAAAATATTTGACTACACGCTTGCTTAACTGAAACAATCAAAACCTAAACACTTGTTTTGAAGTTCAAACAACTTAGGCAACCTGAGGCGTTCACCATTTTGCAATTGGGTACCCCTTACCTTATCAGAAACACCGCTGCCAATTGTTCGGGTAAGGAAATCAGGAGAAGGTAACCGACTTGGGTAGGTGATGATTGTATGTGTGCCTGGAAAACAACGCAGATTTTAGGTTGTGGACTTGTGTGTGGGTAGTCGATGTGACACTTTTACATTGATTGGATTTTGGGTATCGCCGTGGTGCCCCAGCCTCCCTTATATGTGACAATTTAGGGATACAAATGAACTGAACGTTCAATGAACAATTCGTGAACCGTTCGTGTAACACCCTTACTATTAAAAGACGGTTTTTGTACAAATAACGACAATTAAATGTGTATTTACGAGTACATATACATCTAAAAATACGGGTTTAATAAAACTTTTACAATTTAAAAATAATATAACTTAATGTATTTGAGTTTGTCGTTTAAAGGTTACCACAAAACGACATGCGGAAGCTTGTATCTTTATCGTGTTCGGTTCATCGTTGAGCTTGATCGTCATCTGGCATCCCGAATTAAACCTATAATCAAAACCAACATGAAAGTTAGTTTTGATAGCGTAAAAAAAGAGTTTAATCAAGTTCATAGCATCAAACCAACTAAAACAAAATAATTTTTCCGGATTCATGCCTCTCGCGCCACGCGAGAGGCTTCCTCGGCTTGAAATTCAATTACAACACTTTTTGTCCCGTTAGTGATTTGATCAAACAAGCTTATTGGTTACCTTTAAAATGTCATGCAGAACACGTTATATCAGTTTACTAATATTTAAGGTTCAAATTACGGGTTCTTAAGCAAATCTTAACCCGTTTGGCATATCTACTCATTTTGACCCGATAAGGGTATTTAACACTTACAAGCTTAAATCACACTTCTTTTTAATTTACATCTTATCTCCATTTTTATACTTATCCCAAGGATTCAATTTATCAAAATGCTTATTTCTAAACAACTCTTAAAGGTTGTTTGTCCGATTTACCGCTCAAGGGCTTTTTGGTCAATTTTAGCCCTTCATTTTATGACGATGGACTTTCGCTAATATTTGACCAAAATATCGTTTTTTTAGCTATAATTCTAAACATGCATACCTGGCTCGGGTCATAGGATTGACCCGTTTAATTATCTTTCACTATTAATTTCTAGTTAATAGCAACGCGAACCATGTGTTAATTCCTGTGATAAAAAAAAACTCAACAAGCGATCATCATATATTATTGACAAATGGTGTTAACAACACCATTTGACCCGTTTAGTCGAAATGAACAAATTTCATTATGAGATGGTATTTAATCACCATTTCACCCCTTTAACCTATCCCGGTTTACTTTTTGGATATCTAATTACCATTTCGCCTCTTTAACCTATCCCGGTTTACTTTTTGAATTCATCTTACTTAAAAATCGTTTCTCGTCTTGTTTGACCCGTTATGACTCATGCCAAATAGTTTCCTTTCAAATCCCTTTATCTATTTGTTAATCCATGTCCGGATTACTATTTTACCGTTTTTACCCTTTTCACCATAATTTATGGTTTCTTACCATTTTCACTTGTTCCGACTCGCATTATATCGTGCCGGAACATCACGTTTCATTTACTTAACATAATTCATATTCAATACTCACAGATATGTATTTTTGTAATAAAAATAAAAAGGCATAAGCTTTACTTACCTTTCGTCCGATTTCGCCCTTTCTTCGCGTATTCAATCCGTTTGACCCGCTTCTTTTCCCAAGCCGCCGCCTAGCTCGTCAAGCGTCAAACTATCATATAGTATTCACAAGGTAGTTAGGTTAGTCGTTCTAGATCATAACCTTTACGCCTTATGAACTTTTATACTACTTTTCTAACGAACTCTTTCATAGGTCAGTTTGACTTTTAAAAGTCAAACCGCCTTATAGCATATGAAATTGAGCAACTAATTTGACAAACTCATGTTGGCGTTCCGCCCTTTACTCGATAGCACTATTCTTAGGCCACCATTTTAACTAATAAGTAATCCGAGTTCATGCTATTTTTAATACTAAGTTATCTTAGCTCTTGATTATCAACGTCACATTAAGCAAGTTCATATCACTGAAAATAGGCTGTTTTTGGTGACCTGTTTAACCTGTTTACAAGTCTTCAAAAATTATGACTTTTTTATGTGACGTACCTCTCGGAGGGTTAGGCCTTGTGTTAAAATTTCAAGATCTAACTCTTTACCAAAAATTCGTAAAAATTCATTTACTAAGCTGCAATCAGATTCGTCACTTCTGACTGCAGCTTACGAAAAAATTCATTTAAAATTCCTCGTTTATCCGATTGACGAAATTCCAGTTGGAGATTTTTGGAATTACCTGAAGCTACCTACAGTAAAAATTTGAGATCATAAATCAATTCTTAAATTGAGTTATGACATTCGTAATGGGCTGCAAATTCTGCCAGAAAACGCAGCCTGAACCTTCGATACCAAAAAATTCATAAAACATTCAATTTTCGTCAAAAAAATGCAATTCCAGTGGGGTTTTAAATATATTTCCTGGAATTACATTTTAGACTCAAGAAACACATGTTTTTGTTACGTTTTGTCCACGTTACAGCCAATACAAGTCGGCTGTAAATTTGATCAGAAGCTGTTTGAATTCAGCTTTCAATTAAAACATGTTTATGACATTATAACACTATTTTTAGCAATCAAAAACCCTAAAAACATCACATACACGAATTTAGCATCCATTCAAACTCTTAATAAAATCAAGTTCTTCATATGATCTAGTACATAACCCGATTTCATTCATCTATTTACATGAACAAACTTACTAATTTCATCACAACATTCAAGGCCCATTTCAAGTCATATATGAGCATCCACTCAAACTTACAAATTGTTCAAGTATTTTGTTCCAACTATCAAATATGATGATTCTAAGCACATGCATATCATCATTCTTACTATTTAGTAAAAAACCTACTTAGCTCATACTTGATTAATTGACTAATCACTAGTTTATGGCACAATCCTACAAATTTGCATCTAGGGTTTGTTCCTAGACCTAGATTCAACCCAATATTACTCATGTATACAACATTCATCACATAATTTTCGATTATGAGTGTTCATCACAAATCATAATCATCATCAAATATCAAAATTAAACATACCTTGTGATCCCCATGACTTGGTGATCGCTAATATATATTCAAACCCGAATTCGGTCTTCAATTTCCCTTTCAATTTGAAGGTTTTGTTGAGTCTACTGGTCGATCGACCAACACACCAGTGTGTGTTTTTCCCTTTTTTTTAATATAAATATTTTAATTAAAACACTTTTCCTAGTTTCCCACTTTTAATCCCCCATGTTAGAGGTTTTTATAAAAAGAGTTATTAATCTTTGATTTTTATTTTTACTCATTCTCTTAATTACCCAATTATAACTAAGTTAATTATTTCTAGTTAACTTAGTAGGTTCCGGGAGTTATAACCCGTTTATTTTAAGTCCCGTTAACTCGGGTCCCTTTTTTTTATAAACTTTGTCTTCTCAAGTCGTTGCTCTCTTTTTATTTATTATTAGACTTATTTATTTAAATCCTAATAATTTCCGGGTAAGCCTTTTCCGCTAACGGTATTTTACCCGCTCTTTAGTATTAACAGGGTTTAATTACCAAACCCGTTTTTGAGGTGTTACAAGTCTACCCCCATTAAAGAGGTTTCGTCCCCGGAACCTTGATTACGTAGTTCATTGGTTTAAACCAAACGAACTTGGTTTCATTTTAAAGCACTCATTCTTTTTGGTCTAACATTTTCATTTATATTGACGCATACGTCTTTCATGTGTAAGGCCTCGCGGGCCGTTACTTTCAGCTTATATCCTTTATCTTTATTGATTATTTACTTTGGCGGTTAGACTTGTTAGTCACCGGTTACCTTATACCTCATTACTCGGTATCAAGGAAATTGACAACTAGTAATTTATTCTTTTTCCGTTCTCGTTTTACACGGGGAATCTTGACCAGTTCCCTCGCTTTATGCTATTGACCCGTATGTTCTTTCACTTAGCCTCATAGGCCTTTTCTTTAGATTTTTCACATTTTTAAGGTGAGACCTCAACAGTTCGTTTCTTTCTATTTATGACCCGAAGGCCTTTTTGGTCCCGTTAGACTTTAACACTACTTATAATTCCGTAGGTTATGATGATCCCGTAGGTCATCTTTTATTCGAGTCTTTATTCAACTGTATATATATTTATGGTGTCAATGTACCCTTTTTATGTTTAGAATCATTTATTTTGGCTTTTGCATTTCATTTGACCTTGACCGTAGTCTAAGGCTACATTTGTTTTCTTTCGAATTATTCTTCCGACTCTATGACTTCTTTTGTCATTTACACGTCGGTTCGTTCTTCGCTTACCGTTATCCGGTTCCTACTTATATTTCTTTACAGCCCGTTACCCAGGTTCTCTATCTTAATGTTTTTAACTCTCCAGTTTCACTAGTTTACGTTATTCCTTTCTATGTTTACCCCTAACACTTTATATAGATTTGTTAACATCTCGCGCTTTTATTTATTCGGTTCGCGCTTACTTACATTATCAAATGTTATTCTTAATTTAACTCGTTTGACTTGTTCGTGTGAAATTTCATCACTTGTGAACGTCAAACTTCGTTCCTTATTCAACCCGTTCAACTTTAAAATAGTTGAACATAGTTATCAAAATTTATGTTTGCAAATTCTCATCGTCTTTTAGTCATGACTCATAATCCGAGCCTTTTGGCTTTCTATTTCGCGTTCCCTTCTCTTGGTTTACGCATACTTTCAAAATCCTACCCATCTATCGGGTATTTTACCGAAGTCATTATCAAAATAACCTTCCCAGTATGTATTAAGACTTCGTTTTAATTTATTTGGTCGTCTTAGCGAAACCCATCGCTTTTATTCATTCAAGTCCTTTATTCTTTATTTAATTCGTTCGACTTGTCCGTGTGAATTTCATCACCTATGACAGTCAAACCTTATCCCCTATGCCTTAGCGTTCTCATTAGTTGATTTGTATTTTCATTTACTTTCATCTTTGTCCCTTCTCTCGGGCTCGTTATTCTCACGTAATACGCTTCCGTCGTCCGACTTGCGTTTACGTTTATTATTAAACATCTTGCCTATTTGATTTATTTGGGTACCTTTTTAGTTCGTCCCATTCGCCCTGTCCTTATTACATCGGACGTAAATGTGTCCATCATAAGAAGTTCATGACATCATGTGTTCACTACTTACTTGGCCAGAGTAAGCGATCAACACCTGAAACACATGACCTTTTTATAATTTTCACATTACACCCCATGTAAGTAACGCCTCTATTTAGTATTTTTTTTCCAAGTTTTTAATCTATATATGCAACGGTCAATCTCTACGTATTTGTTGCATATTACTATTCGTGCAATAAATTTAAAACGTGCACCTGTAATGCTTGCCCTAACGGGCTTTCCTTGCTATTCACCTTACTCGCGACTATTACGCGATTCGGGTCCTTGGCGAGTACGCTCCGCTCGTCATACTTCGGACCGTTCCTCCGTCATATCCAAGATTTGTTACACTCCCGCTATCTTCAAATGCGAGTGTCCTTCAACTAAACATTTACAAAAGTTAATAATTTCGACATTAATAAACGCCCGTATTGTAATATAAGGCTTTTTTTACTGTACGTATCAACGCACGTAATTTCGTCATCTATATCAATCATTTTAATTGGGGTAACGTGTATTACACGATAACCCTATGTGTTGTTTACAACACTTTAACATGCTAAACCATTAACATACATGTACTTACCGGATTTGCGATCAAGCCTCGAACCGAACACACTTTAATCTTTAACCATGAACTCTGATTACCAACTTGTAACACCCTTACTATTAAATGACGGTTTTTGTACAAATAACGACAATTAAATGTGTATTTACGAGTACACATACATCTAAAAATACGGGTTTAATAAAACTTTTACAATTTAAAAATAATATAACTTAATGTATTTGAGTTTGTCGTTTAAAGGTTATGACAAAACGACGTGCGGAAGCTTGTATCTTTATCGTGTTCGGTTCCTCGTTGAGCTTGATCGTCATCTGGCATCCCGAATTATACCTATGATCAAAACCAACATGAAAGTTAGTTTTGATAGCGTAAAAAAAGAGTTTAATCAAGTTTATAGCATCAAACCAACTAAAACAAAATAATTTTTCCGGATTCATGCCTCTCGCGCCACGCGAGAGGCTTCCTCGGCTTGAAATTCAATTACGACACTTTTTGTCCCGTTAGTGATTTGATCAAACAAGCTTATTGGTTACCTTTAAAATGTCATGCATAACACGTTATATCAGTTTACTAATATTTAAGGTTCAAATTATGGGTTCTTAAGCAAATCTTAACCCGTTTGGCATATATACTCATTTTGACCCGTAAGGGTATTTAACACTTACAAGCTTAAATCACACTTCTTTTTAGTTTACATCCTATCTCCATTTTTATACTTATCCCAAGGATTCAATTTATCAAAATGCTTATTTCTAAACAACTCTTAAATGTTGTTTGTCCGATTTACCGCTCAAGGGCTTTTTGGTCAATTTTAGCCCTTCATTTTATGACGATGGACTTTCGCTAATATTTGACCAAAATATTGTTTTTTAGCTATAATTCTAAACATGCATACCTGGCTCGGGTCATAGGATTGACCCGTTTAATTATCTTTCACTATTAATTTCTAGTTAATAGCAACGCGAACCATGTGTTAATTCCTGTGATAAAAAAAACTCAACAAGCGATCATCATATATTATTGACAAATGGTGTTAACAACACCATTTGACCCGTTTAGTCGAAATGATCAAATTTCATTATGAGATGGTATTTAATCACCATTTCACCCCTTTAACCTATCCCGGTTTACTTTTTGGATATCTAATTACCATTTCGCCTCTTTAACCTATCCCGGTTTACTTTTTGAATTCATCTTACTTAAAAATCGTTTCTCGTCTTGTTTGACCCGTTATGACTCATGCCAAATAGTTTCATTTCAAATCCCTTTATTTATTTGGTAATCCATGTCCGGATTACTATTTTACCGTTTTTACCCTTTTCACCATAATTTATGGTTTCTTACCATTTTCACTTGTTCCGACTCGCATTATATCGTGCCGGAACATCACGTTTTATTTACTTAACATAATTCATATTCAATACTCACAGATATGTATTTTTGTAATAAAAATAAAAAGGCATAAGCTTTACTTACCTTTCGTCCGATTTCGCCCTTTCTTCGCGTATTCAATCCGTTTGACCCGCTTCTTTTCCCAAGCCGCCGCCTAGCTCGTCAAGCATCAAACTATCATATAGTATTCACAAGGTAGTTAGGTTAGTCGTTCTAGATCATAACATTTACGCCTTATGAACTTTTATACTACTTTTCTTAACGAACTCTATCATAGGTAGGTTTGACTTTTAAAAGTCAAACCGCCTTATAGCATATGAAATTGAGCAACTAATTTGACAAACTCATGTTGGCGTTCCGCCCTTGTAACGCCCCAAAAATGATAACTCAATAAAATAAGTAAGGATAAATAATAAACTTAACATAGTTAAGGATTTATGGCAAGATGGTAGTTAAAGGTGGTTTTAAGATTAGAATTGTATTTAGCAAATAAGTGGAGGGGGTAAAAATGCAAAAGTGATTAAACTAAAGTTATTGAAAATAAATTAAACCCCAAACACAGTGAATGTGTCTGGGGAACGATCGATCAAGAGCAGGCAGAAGGGGGAGAAACCCTAAACTCAAGAAATCAAGAAATTGAAGCCTAAATCACAAGATAATCCAGTGCATGAGCCCTCTTTTTCGAAAATCTAACCCTAGTTAGTGAAGTGGTGAGTTTAATTTTCTGAAATTATGAGTTGTTGGAAGAGGGGTTCAATCCAATCTCGATTTCTTGTATCAAATATGGGAAATCTGAGTTAGAATTGCTTTCTAGAACAAGAATCATGTATGATCTTAGGTTGCATGAAAGATTGTAGTGAAAACTCACTTTGTGAAATTGTGTTATGATTAGGAAGATCATAATGATTGTGATGGTATGTTATCTTGATATATGATCTTGTTTGTAATGCCTGAATGTTAGATAAATTGATGTAGGAGGAAATAATTATGCAAATTAGAATAGATATGAATGTTGGGTGATAATGAACTAGTAAAGATTTGCTTCAAAGACTTGTACCTTTTACTTTAATTATGATGCCTACCAAGTGTTTGATGAAATGCTTAGGAGAGGAATGTATGTGTAATGTCAAAATGGTAGGATGAATTTGGTAGACTAAATAAATGAATGAATGTTGTAATGTAGGCGTGAAGGAAGAAGGTACAAGCACTAGGAAAACGGAAGGCACGCAAGATCGAGGTATGTTTCGTTGCATACAAAACCTTACTTAAATCTTGTTAATAATTATGATGAACAATACTAGATATAATGAATATGGTGATTAGTAAGTGGATAGCAAATCCCTTGTGGATTTGATTATGCTAACGAAGGTTATGACAAGCTATGCAAGTCGACCAGTTCGATTTGAACAAGTCGAGTAAGAATAAGGTACCATCCGTTTAGGACGGGTGGTCACGAATGCAATAACGAGTGTATGAAGTTCAATCCATTTAACGGACAGAACGATGGATTTATGTTAAAAGCAATCAACCCGATGTTACCGGGTCATAAGTGTATGTTTGAATCTCATTATGAGAATATATGCCATACCCATTTAATTGGGTAGTCGTATGCGTAAGAGGAAATGGAAGTACATAAACGAATGGAACTAAAACGATGCTATTGTAAGTGTGATAAGTATAGTGACTAACTTCTTAAAGCTTTGTTGTTGAATGTAGGTAAATCCTCGCTTTAGGTGACTTGGAGAATTGGAGCGAGCACATGTTCATGATATGTTATATCAAGCGCTTCCGCTAGTTGCACTAATGTTTTGGTCAAAATTTCTATTTTGTACAACTTGTTAGTAGACATACATTTTAACACTTGATGTCTAGATTTTAGTAGTGTCTTGTTGAACGAATTGTAGAATGGTACTGGTCTTACTTTTGTTTTAAAACAGGGGTATATCCGTTGTACGGACGGGTCATGCCCAATTTTTGTCAAAAGCGTGTATTAAGGTGTTATTTTGAAGTCTTTTAATTACTCTTGTAAGTTAAATTATAAAGAAGAAAAACGGTCCTTACAGCCCTTTACTCGATAGCACTATTCTTAGGCCACCATTTTAACTAATAAGTAATCCGAGTTCATGCTATTTTTAATACTAAGTTATCTTAGCTCTTGATTATCAACGTCACATTAAGCAAGTTCATATCACTGAAAATAGGCTATTTTTGGTGACCTGTTTAACCTGTTTACAGGTCTTCAAAAATTATGATTTTTTTATGTGACGTACCTCTCGGATGGTTAGGCCTTGTGTTAAAATTTCAAGATCTAACTCTTTACCAAAAATTCGTAAAAATTCATTTATTAAGCTGCAATCAGATTCGTCACTTCTGACTGCAGCTTACGAAAAAATTCATTTAAAATTCCTCGTTTATCCGATTGATGAAATTCCAGTTGGAGATTTTTGGAATTACCTGAAGCTACCTATAGTAAAAATTTGAGATCATAAATCAATTCTTAAATTGAGTTATGACATTCGTAATGGGCTGCAAATTCTGCCAGAAAACGCAGCCTGAACCTTCGATACCGAAAAATTCATAAAACATTCAATTTTCGTCAAAAAAATGCAATTCCAGTGGGGTTTTAAAGATATTTCCTGGAATTACATTTTAGACTCAAGAAACACATGTTTTTGTCATGTTTTGTCCACGTTACAGCCAATACAAGTCGGCTGTAAATTCTGATCAGAAGCTATTTGAATTCAGCTTTCAATTAAAACATGTTTATGACATTATAACACTATTTTTAGCAATCAAAAACCCTAAAAACATCACATACACGAATTTAGCATCCATTCAAACTCTTAATAAAATCAAGTTCTTCATATGATCTAGTACATAACCCGATTTCATTCATCTATTTACATGAACAAACTTACTAATTTCATCACAACATTCAAGACCCATTTTAAGTCATATATGAGCATCCACTCAAACTTACAAATTGTTCAAGTATTTTGTTCCAACTATCAAATATGATGATTCTAAGCACATGCATATCATCATTCTTACTATTTAGTAAAAAAACCCACTTAGCTCATACTTGATTAATTGGCTAATCACTAGTTTATGGCACAATCCTACAAATTTGCATCTAGGGTTTGTTCCTAGACCTAGATTCAACCCAATATTACTCATGTATACAACATTCATCACATAATTTTCGATTATGAGTGTTCATCACAAATCATAATCATCATCAAATATCAAAATTAAACATACCTTGTGATCCCCATGACTTGGTGATCGCTAATATATATTCAAACCTGAATTCGGTCTTCAATTTCCCTTTCAATTTGAAGGTTTTGTTGAGTCTAGGGTTTTACCCCCTCTTCTCCTGCTCTGGTCGATCGACCAACACACCAGTGTGTGTTTTTCCCTTTTTTTTAATATAAATATTTTAATTAAAACACTTTTCCTAGTTTCCCACTTTTAGTCCCCCATGTTAGAGGTTTTTATAAAAAGAGTTATTAATCTTTGATTTTTAGTTTTACTCATTCTCTTAATTACCCAATTATAACTAAGTTAATTATTTCTAGTTAACTTAGTAGGTTCCGGGAGTTATAACCCGTTTATTTTAAGTCCCGTTAACTCGGGTCCCTTTTTTTTTATAAACTTTGTCTTCTCAAGTCGTTGCTCTCTTTTTATTTATTATTAGGCTTATTTATTTAAATCCTAATAATTTCCGGGTAAGCCTTTACCGCTAACGGTATTTTACCCGCTCTTTAGTATTAACAGGGTTTAATTACCAAACCCGTTTTTGGGGTGTTACAGTTCGATGAGAAGTTCGTTTGCATTTGTTCGTTTTATAAATGAGCGAACACAAACAATTTTGCACATTTAATTAATGAACAAACATGAACAGAGGTCGTGTTCGTCCGTTTATGTTCATGAACGTTTGATAACGTGTTCGTTTGAGTTCGATAGTTCATTAGGGTTTTAATTTTTTATATTTAAATACTTCACAATTCCCACTAATAATACATTTAATTAATATCTATGTATTGTATTTTATCTAAATTAATTAATAAATATTAGGTTAGCATATTATCAGTGGATCTACGTAATATTTGCAATGAAAGATACAAATTTTATTCAAAAACGTTCGTAAACTTTCGTTTTTCGTTTGCGTTTGTTACCTAAACTTAACAAACAAACATAAACAAGCATGAACGGATTCATTATTCCGTAATGAACGGACACGAACAAAAGAAACTTGCTCAGTAAATGTTAATGAACACATAATTTCTTAACAACCAAACATGAACAATGTCTTATTCGTGTTCCTTCAATTCTTTCCAGCTCTATATGTGACATGTATCAATATGCTGAGAGGAAGTGGTGCGTGTAAATATATATACATACAAAAGATCAAATACAAATACCCTTATAATACAAAACGTACGAATAAGGTGAAAACATAAAAAAACACAGTGACATTCGTAATTATTTACTCGTAGAGTAATTATCAAATTACCCTACAAATGATATTGTAGGGTAATTTTGATCTTGTAGGGAAATTTTGTAAAATGTTCTTGTTGGGTAATTTTAATCTTGTAGGGTAATTTTTTAATATGTTCTTGTAGGGTAATTTTGATCTTGTAGAGTATTATAATTACTCTACAAATGATCTTCTATGGTAATTTTGATCTTCTAAGATAATTTTGATCTTGTACGGTTATTTGTAGAGTATCATAATTACTTTACAAGTGTATCAAAATTACTCTGTAAGTTTCAAAATTACCCTACAAGAACATTTTACAAAATTACCATACAAGATCAAAATTACCATACAAGAACATTTTATAAAATTACCTTACAAGATCATTTGTAGAGTAATTTTGATAATTACCCTACAAGCAAATAATTACGAAAATGTCACCGTTTTTGTTTTTTTTTTGTTTTTTTATGTCTTTCGTAGGTTTTGTATGATAAGGCAGTTTGTACATGAACTTAACTCAATATATCCACCTTTTAATGTTACTACTACTAATTACGTTTTAAGTTTTATAATAAAACAATACTATAAGACCGTGGGGTGTGGGGGGCTTGGGTTGGAGGCATTGCTCGACACGTGGCGAGTGTGGGCTCCACAAGACCACCCTAAAAAATGTGGGGTGTGGAAGCGGCGTGGCCAGGCCGGCGTACGGTGACATGTGGATTTTTTTATATAGTTGACATTTATATAATAAAACACAAACTTATATTAATTTAAAAAAAAGTTAGATAACATTCTAAAAACTAAAAAAAACCTACTTATTAAATCCTAAAATATTAAAAAAAAGGTAGTTACTAAATCCTAAGAAAAGAAAAAAATTACAAAGTTCATTAAACATTAAAGTGAGGAACCCACTTAAAATCCGAATTTCCATCGTGCCTATACTCGATCTTCGCGATCTCCACTCGATCGTCGCGATCTCCACTCGATCGTCGTGGGTCAAGTCGCCCGCAGGGACACGGTCGAAACAAACTTTAAACCGATCCAACTTCGGTTTGAGTTCACGCCACTTGTGTTGGCACACGTTTAAATTGTGACGCGCATTACCAACGTGTTGTTGGTATTACTGAAATGTTCGTCCCCAATATGCGGTTTGACCGCGTTGTAGCGTACGTTGTGCATCGACAATCGATGTCACAAGTGCGCCTTCCTCCTCCTCTGTCCAATGCACCATGTTCGGTTTTTTGGTGTGGGTTTGGTTGAAGATTTGTTATTTGTGTTTGATTTTGGTTGAAGAAGATAAATGTGGAAAAAAATGAAGTTTGGGATGTGTTTTTATAGGTAAAAAATTCTTTCTTTTTTTTAAATTTGATTTTTTACTTACAAAACCGCCATCCTCAACGGCTAGAGCAAACGGGAGCCCAAACGGTCATCGTCATCTCTCACCAGCTAATCCAAGTCAACCACCTCATCTCTCCCCCTCGCCCCATGCCAGACTTCAAAGCCACGCTAGCGGGACAATGCCGTAACCAACGCTGGCCCGGTGCGCTAGCCCTGTGTGATTTAGCTAGCATTGCCTGACAACCCACGCCGTAAACAACGCCCACACCCGTGGTGTAAAATGATAAAAATCTAGTGATGACTGATGAGAGGCCCTCTAAAGTTAGGGTTATGCACGTGGCTGAATCTCCCCTCACACGCTTCATCATCGCCGTCGTGAGTCACACTTCCTACGTCGGTTAATCTTAACTAATCTCTCCTCCACCAAAACCCTCACAATTTCCCTCTTTCCCCACCGTCGCCGCCGCCACCACCACACCACCGCCGTTAACCTCTTCTCCAACCTTTCCATATTTATAATTTATTACTACGATCGATATTTTCCGACAAGATGTCAATTTATCGAGCGATTTCTCGGATTACGAGAACCGCGAGTAGTTACAACCGTTGCCGGTGGTTTTACTCCTCTGCTCCGCATCAACAGCTGTCTCCCTACAGCGGCTTCAGGTCTTCTGAACAGGTGAACCTTTCACGAACGTTTGATTTCAGTTTTTAATAAATGTGTTGTGAATTGGTAGCTATTGTTTGTTATTGTTTTCTAGAATTGTTAGTTAGGGTTTATTTGCACAGTTTTATTGTTAAGTCAAACCTTCCAATATTCCTGGAATTGTAATTTTTTCTAGAATTAAATTTGAATTTTGAAACAGTAGGTTTGACATAAAGAAGAATTAATTCTAGATTTTCATTTAAGTGAAGGGAATATGTGAATTTAAGATTGTTTAGAGATGTTTTGTAACAAATAGTGATGGATGATTGTGAGGGAAAAGAATCATGAATAAGCTCACAAATCAATGTCTCTATTGATTTGATTGATTTTAGGGCTGTAGGTATGTATACAAGGAATCATAATGGGTTAAATGGCCGTGCATAGAAGGGTTAGGCACGGTTAATTGGCCGTATACAAGGGTTTAGGCAGTGTTAAAATGTCATATAGAAGATCATCATGGTTAAATGCCTGTATACTGGATGAAATGACTTATATGACGGTGGGAACTCTTCTTTATCAGTGTGTATGTATGAAAGTATCCTTCTTGAGCAATATCTTTAAGTATACTGTAGTATTTTCTGTTTGAATAAGCTTCAACTACTCACAAATTGATCTTCTAGTGATGATAATTAGTTAATGTTAGCATTGCTATGATCAAGAAGGAATGAAGGATGTATTTTGTTGTTATTGAATGCTGTTTCATATATTCTACTAAAAATTGTAGACTTTGATCAAAGTGCAGTTTAGTGCTGTCTTTTTCATGCATTATTATATCTAAGTGGATGTGCTTATGTTCTGTATCCTGTCTAATTTTGTAGGTAGGGCATTTCTTATTTTCGTAGAAAAAATGACATTTTCTGTATTTGTTATATTGTATCATTCAAGTTACTACACTATTTCCATCATCTTAATACTGAACTATCATATTCGTAGCATTTTTGTTTCTTGGCAATTCAGTTTTTTGATTACTGGTAGTTTATTCTAGTGCCAGTTGTCTAATGGTTTCTATGTTATATGACTTGTTATTGTTTTCGGTAATTAGTAGGTTTTGGGTTGCAGAGTAATCTCTCCTTGGTTTTCTCGCTCTTTTCGTTCCGGTGGACCACAACCCCAATATGAAGATGTAAGTGCATTTTTGGTTATGCTACAAAGGATTCTCTAGTGTGTCTGCTAGCGATATGCAAGTCTTTTTCCCATATTTTAATGTTTGTTTCTTTTTATCAAGGATCAGGAGGACCCATTTTCTCTTGTTGCTGATGAATTATCTATTGTTGCTAATAGGCTACGATCAATGGTTGTTGCTGAGGTATGGATGCAATAACTACTTTTTTATTTTTATTTTTTTAGCATGACTGCATTTATTCCTTTCTGGGTTTGCTTTGGTAGTAACTGGCTTTGAGTGTGTGCTTGTTTTTCAGGTGCCAAAGCTTGCCTCAGCAGCGGAGTATTTCTTCAAAATGGGTGTTGAAGGGAAGCGGTTTCGTCCCACTGTAAGTTTTTTACTTTCGTTTCACTGAAGCTTAAGATGCTGTAGATCTATGCAGTTAATGCGGTAAAATATCGAATATCGGTCAATGACCGATGTTTGAGATATAGGTCATCTCGGTGAGATATCGGTAATTTTATGGGTTATATCGATCAAATATCTTTGATATATGGGTTATGTCGGTCAAATATCTTTGATATATGAGTTATATCGGTCAAATGCGGTACCGATATTCTGACTGATATTTGACACCGATATTTTAGATGGGGACTGATAACCGATATATCACCGGTATTAACTGCATAGCTGTAGATAGGATTTTTTATTTTCAGAACGATAACATATTGACGTGCAAGTGCATAGTATTAAGATATTAATCTCCGAAGAAAGTATTTTCGTCTTGTTGGGAGTAATTTTCTTACCCTACAATTTCAATATACTGTTGGATGTAAACAATATTATTTGTATCGATGTAAACAGAGACAGACACGTGTATGGTTACACTTGTGATCATGTTGTTGTGCTCAGATGTTGACTCAACTTTATCTTTCGCAGGTTATATTATTAATGGCGACGGCTTTAAATAATCAAATCTCTAAACCACCTTCAGAAGGGGTTGTTGATATGCTTTCAACAGAGTTCCGGACAAGACTACAATCTATTGCTGAAATCACAGAAATGATCCATGTTAGGTTTCTTTTAGAAATTCGAATTTGCCAAGAGCTTAAATTCCATATATTGAGCTTTAGTTGTACTTCACATTTTGTATCATGTTTTGCTTTTACATCTATGTAGTCCATTGTCATAAAATTAAGTTTGTATTTCTGTAATAAATATCGAAATACAAAATAGTCACTCATGCATGCTGTAGAAAGAAATTAACCTTTGCATCTCAGGTTGCCAGCCTTCTTCATGATGATGTACTGGATGATGCTGATACAAGACGTGGGATTGGCTCTCTTAACTTTGTCATGGGAAATAAGGTGACTATGTTGTCTTTTTTTTGTTCTTTTTGTTCTTTTTTTCTTTTTTTCTTTCAAGAGTTTCACGTTTCTGAAAGCAATCATATTATTGTTGAATAAGTTTGCAATGATACAAAAGGAATGATATGTACCTAGTTCTGAGAAGTGTGCACTCTTATCAAGATACCCATTACTCAATTCACGCTCTTTACAGTCTGACAAAAAACAATACATGCTCTTTTTCTTCCAGCTCACATAGAGCAATTGTATTGTGGTTATATATGATTGCTAAATCTTCATAACCACATAGCAGCATTAATGGTATATTCATGATGCATTTTGACCAAACTGCCATTTATGGGCCTAAAAGAATACTATTGTTTTTGTTATGCAGATATCAGTATTGGCTGGAGATTTCTTGCTTTCTAGAGCTTGTATTACCCTTGCTTCCTTGAAAAACACAGAGGTATCCGTGTCTCTCTCTCTCTCTCTGTATATATATATATATATATATATATAGGGGAAGATTCATTGGGGAACACTAAAAAAGTGGGGAACAGCGGGGAACCGACTCAAACGAACTCCGATTGGACTCATTCCAGCGGCGTTGGAACCGGCTCGTCGAACCCTAACTAAGATCTCTTAACCCTAAACCCTAAATCCTAACTCCTAAACTCTAAACCCTAAAGCTAAAAAATAAGGCTAAAGCCTAAGCTAAACCGTTAAATCTAAACTATAAACCCTAAAAGCTAAACCCCAAAGGCTAAACCTAAAGCTAAACCCTAAAGCTAAACCCTAAACCCTAAAGCTAAAAGCTAAACCCTAAAAGCTAAACCCTAAGCTAAACCCTAAAAGCCAAACCCTAATATATTTAGGGTTTAGGGGTTATGATTTAGGGTTTAGGGTAAAGAGATCCTAGTTAGGGTTCGACGAGCCGGTTCCAACGCCGCTGGAATGAGTACAATCGGAGTTCGTTTGAGTCGGTTCCCCACTGTTCCCCATTTTTTTAGTGTTCCCCAATGAACCTCACACTATATATATATATATATATATATATATATATATATATATATATATATATAGGGTTTGGTTCATTTCAGAACTCTAAACACTTTCAGAACACCCGATAAACCGTCTTTCTATGTATACATTTTTATATGTAGGGTACTTTTTTATATGTATTTTTATGATTACATACATGTTAAAGAGTCGTTTTAACACATATGTAAACTAGTTTTCTTACATATATGTAAAATTAGTTATTACACACACGCACGCATGTATATATATATAGGACAAAGATCCGTTAGGAACCACCCCTTATTGCGAGAACCGCGAGAACCAATGTGAACACAACAAAAAATACCTAAAAATAGCTAAAAAACACACAAATTTTTTTTTTTTTATAAAAAAATCGCAACTTTTAGTAGCAAAAAAAAAAAAAAATTAATTTTTTTTTTTTTTTTTTTGGCTTCTAAAAGTAGCGATTTTAACTTAAAAAACAGTAAAAAAAAAAAAAATTTTTAGATTTTTTTTTAGATTTTTTTAGATTTTTTAGGTTTTTTGGGGGTTTAGTTTTTAGCTTTTTAGCTGGGGGGGTGGGGGGGGTGGGGGGTTTAGGTTTTTGGGGTGGGGGGGGTGGGGGTTAGGTTTTTTTAGGTTTTTTTAGCTATTTTAGGTTGTGTTCACATTGGTTCTCGCGGTTCTCGCAATAAAGGTGGTTCTCGCATGAACCTTACCCTATATATATATATATATATATATATATATATATATAGGGGAGGGTTATCTTGAGAACGCTAAATATTGCGAGAACCGTGAGAACGAATGAAAAAACCAATCAAAACCAATTTTTTTAATACAAACCTCATTGTAATTAAGATACAACATCAAAAAAAGAATTTACAACATCAAATAAATTCATTTCTTCTTTCAAAATCACTCTTTTAAGATTATTTACACATGTGTAAATATAACAGATTTACACATGTGTAAATGGCAAACTTACACATGTGTAAATTTTCTTTATTTACGAATTCACGTAAATTTAAACATGTAAATTAAATTTCTAACATTGTATTCGAATAATAATGATAAGTGTAGAAAAAAAATTTGATTTTGAATTGTTTTTGACCAAGTTCTCGCGGTTTTTTCATTTGTTCTCACGGTTCTCACAATATTTAGCGTTCTCATTTAAACCCTCCCCTATATATATATATATATATAATTTGGTTATTGCACATATGCAAACTACTCTCAACATGCATGTAGTCATAAAAATACATACAATAAAGATGATACAAGGTACCCTAAATATAAAAATATACGTCTAAACGATTGCTTATTAGGAGTTTTGAAAGTTCTGCTATTATTTAGAGTTCTGAAATGAGATGTATATGTGTGTGTATATTTATATATGTGCTTTTATTCTCACACAGTCATTTACAATTTCTCACTCTATTCTGTTCTATCGCTGGTTTCAGGTTGTCTCATTGATAGCAACAGCAGTTGAGCATCTTGTTACCGGGGAGACAATGCAAATGAGCTCATCAGCAGAACAACGTAGTAGGTATGCTAACATCTTTTCTGTTTATATATTCTGCTTTGCAATATTTCAGTTGGTTTATTTGTTTTTATATGTTGCAGCATGGATTACTATTTACAGAAGACATACTACAAGACCGCTTCATTAATATCCAACAGCTGCAAATCCATCGCTCTTCTTACTGGCCAAACTGCCGAAGTCGCCATGTTGGCATACGAGTACGGAAAAAATCTGGTGTGTAAGAATCAGCAATATGAGTGTGATATATATTATTAATATAACAAAATAGGGTATCTTAGAAATAGCACATAGACACACAACCTCTATTTTTTATTGTTTTTCTTTGCCAAATTTACAACAATGCCATCCAACCCCTGTTTTCTTTTTTATTTTGTGTATTCAACCCTCCAACTTTTAGCATTGCCGCTTACTCCCCATCAGCTTTATAAAAACTTTGTAAAATGTCATTTTGACCCCCTTGAGGTTTACATGCTTATGTTTATGTACGCGGGTCAAATATAACATGTTTCTGTGCTTATTTTTATGTACGTTTTTGGTTGGTCTATGTTTTGTTCAGAAATGAGTCGGGTCAAATATAATACGTTTTAACTAGGTGGTATAAATTCGAGAGTTATTTTACGTTTCGATTCTGCCGCAACACGTGCTCCCGTTCTTTAATGTAAAAAAACACTATTTTTCTACGTGCTTATTTTCAAGCACATTTCGTTATAAATCCAAGTTGGCTTATGTTTCGACGTAAATTGTCGGTAACGAGTCAGGTCAAATATATACGTTTTTGTGGTCATTCTCATGTGCGTTTTCAGTTGATTTACGTTTTGATGTAAATTTTGTTCGAAATCGAGTTGGGTCAAAGTTTGATTACTAATAGTGTATTATTTCGATAATAATAATGACATTGAATTAAATGCTTTTTGGAGGTTTGATGATTCGAAAACACACTTTCGGCTTATTTAGCGCATTTTTAAGCTATATTTTTGTCTGTTTTATCTGTTTGAGATACAACAAATCAGCTCATTCATCAGCAAACATATCGAAATTGCCAACAAATGTGGTTATTAACACCGACTCATCTTTGTTGTTTTCCTGCAGGGCTTGGCATTTCAGTTAATTGATGATGTTCTAGATTTCACTGGCACATCGTCATCTCTTGGAAAGGGCTCATTATCCGACATTCGCCATGTAATCCACTCACTTCCATGATATGTTCTTTTTTATGTTTAGATGCATTAAACATTTCGTTTCGCTGAAACTTGGTACATCAATTATAAGGCTTTTTAGATTACGAGTCTAGTATAAATATATAGATTCTGAATCTGAAGACATGGTTGTAAAAGTCCCGCCTAGGCTCCGAGTACTCCCCGAGTACTCGCTACAAGGTAGGCTGCCGAGGCACGAGTACTCTTCTCCCAGGCCAATTACTCCCCGAGTAATCTCCGCCTAAGCCGAGTACTTCCCGAGTACTCCCGAATCCGACTAGGGAGCGCCTAGCGACTTTTGCAACCAGCTGAACAGTAAAAAAGCTGAAGATACAAATCAAGAAATCGACTTATTCAGATGTTTTCAACCATCACAATTGATTTATCGAAACAAATCATTAATATAATAAAAGAGGAATGTCATTTTGACCCCCTCGAGTTTTATGTTTATTTTTATGTACGTTTTTGGTTGGTCTATTACTAATAACGTTCTTTTTGTCGAGTTAGGTCATATATACTAGGTTTTCACTAGGCGGTATAAATTCGAGTTACTTTACGTTTCGAATCCGTCTCAACGAGTGGTACCATCCTTTAAGTACGTTTTGTTATAAATCCAAGTTGGTTTACGTTTCGACGTAAATTTTCTCGGTAATGGGTTAGGTCAAATATGATACGTTTTCGTGCTTATTTCATGTGTGTTTTCAGTTGGTCTACGTTTTGATGTAAATTTTGTTTGAAAACAAGTCGGATCAAATATTTGACGATATAAGTTCGAGTTACTTAAAGTTTCGACGCGCCGGGTCAAAATACTAGTTAGATATGAATATGGTATGATAGTTGTACAACCATAATAAATACCATAAATATCTAGAAAGTTAGATCAAGTGGACAAAATGTTGGCTGGTCATTGTTTGACCTGCACTAGTAGGTGTCCGTTTTGACCTGTTACCAACTCACCCTTTTGCCACCAAACTTCCATCATCTCATTAAAATTGCAACATACAATACAGTTATACAGTTGGTATTTTGTTCAGTCTCGTACATAGTTTAAAAAAACGCTCGAGGCGTCCGTTTTGAGGCGCGCTTCGAGGCGGAACGGTGATAAATCGTACATGAGGCGGCGCCTCAGTGCCAGTTATTATACGCACGCCTCAGTGGTACGAGGCGGACGTTTCGTTTCGAGGCGGAACGGTGAATCAGAGGCGTACGGTTTTTAGGCGGGATAAATTAGGGTTTTTTGGGCTGGATAAAGACGTACGATGCTTGTAGCTATGCGCAATCAAGAAAAAATAGGGTAGAACAGAGATGGAGACATACCTTATAGCGATGGATTACCAAGAAAATTAGGGTAGAAGTAGAACAAAGGAGTTGATGACGGCGATAAAAGAGTGATGCAACTTATTAGGGTTACTGAAGAAAATAACTACACCTTTATTTATTTCATTTACAAAAACTTACATAAACACCCTTAAACATTAAACTTTTATCATATTCAACCCAAAACTATTCTCACAAGTCTATTTACATTAGGAAAGTTCTGTTTTTTATGTTGGTATTTTATTTTTTAAAAGATATATAATTTTTATATTAATTTTTTAATTCCGCCTTGGGCTTACGCCTCGGTTCGTCTCGAGGCTTACGCCTCGTGAGGCGAAGGGAAAACGCCTCGAAACTCTTTTCCGTTTTTTTAAACCTTGGTCTCGTACATAGGGATCGTTTATCTTTTTATTACTTATATACAACTATGGTATGTTGTGCAAATTCTGTTTTAACTTTCTGATAACTCATTTTGCAGGGAATTGTGACAGCTCCACTATTATATGCAATGGAGGAGTTTCCAGAATTACGGTCAGTTGTTGACAGGGGACTAGACAACCCTGCAAATGTCGATCTCGTAAGATTCTGTAAAACTGTACTTTGTAAACCCGGATAGATGCATTGTAGCTAGTTGGTGACAATTTCGACCCATTTATTTGCGAGTTAGTCAATTTAAGTTGTGAACAAATATCAAACGGGTCAAGTAAGTTTATTCAGTTAAAAACAGAAGTCAAAACACAATCATTTCATTAAAACTTATATTGTTACGGTGAGAATATAGTTTGTGGGTCAACTCAGCCTCATTCATTTTGGTCTGTAGCCCCGTATTAAAAGATTTGGATGTTTTTAAGCAAACCCATTTTGACGAATACTACACTATCCTTTTTCTAGGGGTGTTATTTTCTGACAGAACATGGACCTAACACAACATTCTTGGGGTTTGGGTTCAAGTATAAATGGGTTTGGGTTGACTGACTGGTTTGTGGGTTGACCCGTTTCTTTTTGCAACTTTTTTCGAATTATTTGTTACATTGTCACAAGTTGAACTAATTGTGTATCTTATGCCAAATTCTAAAAGATAAAAAGAGAAATCATGATAAGGCTTTATTAAACGTAATTAATGCATATACATATGCATTTTTGGTTGTAAATTTTTAGTTTCATAGTATTAATAAGTAAAAAATTAGATAAAATAACATTCGGGTCAAACTAATCGTGTTTATGCCAACTCATTGAAACTCATGTTCTGTTTGAGTTCATATTGTCCACGTGGTTTTTAGGTTTGTTTCGATTTCAGCCTACTAACACGACCCATTTAACTTCGTTGCTGCTTTTTCCACGTCTAACGTGGTTGTGTAGAATTGCAACATTTCTTTTTCTTTTATCCACCATTACAATACAATAATTGTACTGATTTGGGTGAAGTATTTTTTTTGTCTGATTTTATCATCCTCATTGATTTGGGTAATATAGGCTCTGGAGTATCTTGGTAAAAGCCATGGAATACAAAGAACAAGGGAACTTGCAGCAAGGCATGCCAGCCTGGCATCGGCTGCAATCGATTCCTTTCCCGAGAACGATGACGAGGATGTTCAAAGATCAAGACGGGCACTTATAGAATTGACACACAGAGTCATCAACAGAACAAAGTGAAGAAAATGAAGATGAATTCGTGGCCACACAGAAGCTATATATGTTGAAGTTTTTGTTTGAATGCAGTTTTGCCCACATCCCATGGGTTTAGTTTTCATTTTCTTGTTTAAATATTGATTGCTTAATAATGATTTTTCGCAACAACACCTGGGGAACAGTTTAAAAAAATTCAGTTTATTAATTCAAAAGATAGTTAATTTGGTATAAAATACCCAAGCTATCATACTTTCATTAGAAGTAATAACTCAATAATGACTCGGTAAGACATCGTAAAATTTGGTTACTTTTTTCATAAGAAATGAGTTGACATTACCTATATATTACCTATACAACTTAATGAACAGTAACTTCATTGGGATGAACAAATCGTATTGGGTACCGGTACCGGTATCCGCTTTTACTAAATCGGGTGTATTTTCGGTACTGGTTCGGCACCGGTATTCACCGATTGTACCGGTACCCGCTTTTACTAAATCGGGTGTATTTTCGGTACCGGTTCGACACCGGTATTCACCGATTTTTACCCTCAAATACCGGTGCCGTACCAGTACCGACCGGTACCGAGTCGTACCGTACCGTACCAGGTATATTCGGTACCGGTACACACTTTTTGAGATTTTGGTAACGGTATTTTCTGTACCGGTTGGAACCGAGCTCATCAAATCCTGTAGCAACGTAGCAATGCAAGTAATTGCACCGTTTAGATTACTTTTCATACACACAGTAAGTAAACTGTGTTTCATTTGAATGAGGTTTTATATACACAACTTATTTTGCTTTCTTTTTTGTCTTTTTTTCTGTAATTAATGAATTGTAGCATGTAAAATTAACTTGGATATTTAGATTATTGATGAGAAAATCGTATCAAATCCTGTAATCAAACCGGTATCGTATCGGTATCACATTTACTATTACCAAATCATTTTCGTTACCAATTTGGTACCCACCTTTTGGCGTTTTCAGAATCGTTACTTTCGGTTCGACACCGGTCTAGCACCATACCTGTATTTATTGATTTTTACCTTCAAATACCATACCGTATTGTACCGAGCATTTTCGGTGCGGGTACCTAATTTCGATGATTTTCCGGATCAGTACTTTCGGTGCCGTTACCGGTACCGAGCTCATCCATATTTTAACGTGTTAGCACCGTAATAACTAAATTGAAAACAACCGAATTTTCAACGTGTAGGACGTGTGGGTCCTATTATTATATATTAGGTTATTTAAAATCGTTTTTTTAGGACGGAGTGACCATCCTTACCACGTCATTTTTATTTATGTTTTGATATTCGGTATCTGCTGCTAACACGCGTTTTACAGACATTGGGTCCCCGCCGCAACGCGCAGGCGAAAAATCAACTAGTTTGCTTAAAAATCTATGTTTATTGATTTAAGATAATGATAGTGAGGTTAGGTCATATTAATAGTTTTTTAGATTGGGTTGTAAATAATTGTGTTTCCTATTTGGGTTTTAACAAAACATTAAGTTAATACGTTATAAATCTCTAAAAAAATTAATGATTTGAACACGAGTTCATGAACGACTATAAATTTATAATCCTACTAGTTTAAGAACCCGTGTGTTACACGGGTGGACCAATATGAAAATATATTACTTAACAGTGTCGAAATAATCCTTTTAATAAAATAAACGTTCAAGTACTAACGTAAGTATTAAATTACAATGAATGGAAATAAATAAATACCACAAAAATCACAACTCGTTAAAGACTTCTTTATACACCACATTTGTTGTTTTATCTATTACCGTCATTGTCATATTTTTTTATCTCTTTAATATTAGATATGTTAATATGTCATTTTTTTCACAATTGTCAAAATCATTACTAACAATTTGACCTAAAATCTTTAAGATTAGACCAATGTTTAGGGTTTTAGAATAACTTTATTAAAGTGTCAGGCAAAAACGTATATTGACATAAGAAAAAAGTTCATGGGTGTTAAATATAACATTTAAAAGAAATGAAACAAAAATCGCAAGGGCAAAAAGATTCGAATCTGCATCCCTTGAATGTCCACACAAACTCCACCACTTGTCCTTTTAGCATTAGAATTTGCTTTTCGAGTTAGGGAAAACCGGGCATTCTCATGCAGATGCCTGCAGATGTGGTCCGCAGACTACAGACCTTTTACCTCTTCAAAAACAAACACAACCTAAATGAACTTATGTACTTACTCGGCCCATTGAATACCATGGCTAGCAAATGCAGAAGACATAGGGGTGTCGGGATCCATTGCATAAAAAGATACTAAACCAACAATAACCACCGACCAACTTGTGGATTAACCACTGAAGAACCATGATACTTGAGCTGAAAAAAAGGAGAGTAAATTAGACCTGATAACCCAATATTTAAAGAATGCCCTAATATATTAAAAAAATGATATAAAAGTGTGAATTGACAGGTGGTGATGGAAGAACCCGGGTAACTTCACATGTAGGTGAAAGGTAAATTAGACATAAAAATCACTTTTAAGTACCACTCTATCTAATGAACATAAATCAAACAAAAATATTATTAGTTTTATGAATTTAACTAATATATCAAATCACCTTGAGTTCTTAGACCAAGGGAAAAGGATATGTCAAGGTTTTATTATGCATATTAAAAATTTCACATTGCTGAAATTCAATTTCAAATTCTCTTGGTCATATCTCCAATGTTGATCCATATAAGCTAAGATTTGTTTTTGTTGAATGTAGAGTTGTAGACACTTGAAACAGAGCAAAGAAATATCAACGTAATCCCATAATAAGAAGCAATATATATCACAATTACTTACTGTGACGCTACATTTAGCAATAAGTCATATAAAAATATCTAGTTAGTAATATACTTACTAAAACATGTATTAAACAAATACAGATAGTCCCCAAAAAGGTTAATCAAACACCAATAAGAAATTACCAAGTGCACCAGCCAATTGAAGAAAAAGTTCATTCAAATGTTCAAGCTTTAGTTTTTCCCTTTCAGCTTTGTGAATCGGTTTAGGAACTTCAGCTGGATTTTTCTTGCTCGCTTGCAAGCTGCATCAATATCATCCTTATTGTTATTGTCATCTCTATATCAGTAGTGTTGGATGTAGGTCCCAACAGGCCAACATAGGGTATACACTTCTTTAGTAAAAAACTACGTATTAGTTTTACAATTAAAGCTCATAAATGTATAACGACAAATAAAATTACAAATTTATTAAAAAAAATACGAACTCTTATTTAAATGCATTTTTATCTTCTTGCAAATAAGCCTATTAAAGAATGGGATGACATTAATATAGAATTTAAATGGGTAGGAGCTGCGTTAATCTACACTAACGGGAAAACAACAAATATCATGGTTAATTATTGTTATAAAATCAAATATCAATGTTAATACACACACATGATTAGAAATAATTATACATGGTAAAATAATTTATTTACCTTATGAAGAACTTCAGATACATGCCCATGATTTGCATATTAATCTAGTGGGTCCTGTGATGGCAATCAAGAATATGACAACAGGGAACATCCAAGTAAAATCTCCAAATAGAGTGCATATAATATCATAAAAACACCTTGGGCAACTCTTGACTGAGACTACTTTCATCTAAAGTTGTTTATCAAATATCGAAAGCTTTAAATATTTTTCATTTAATTCCAAGATTATAACAGCCCAGCTCCTTTAATAATTATTTCTCCGCTATTAGATCATGATGCAAAGATGTCGCTACTATTTTGTTTAGGTAGGTAGCTAAACTGTAAGTGAATTTGGGATTGTTAACATGAATACACTTAAAAAACATGAAAATTGATTATTACGTTAAGGTTAGGAAAATTATCATCTGAATGAATTAGTTCAGTGCTTTGATACGGATCGAGAGCTTGTACGGGTCCATTGCAATCAATTCATCTGTTTCACAACGCCACAAAGCAACAACCATGGTTTCATTGTAAGGTGGGATGATTTCACAGCATTCACGATGCGGTGAACTCATCTACACGAAATAAATATCACGCTATTTAGACCATTTATATTAGTAAATCAGGTGACCTTTAATCAAAATCAAAGAACTCACCTAGATCGGGTAAATCGATATTTAGCATTTCAGCGCTTCTCCGGGGGATGAGCATTTGGTACCGAACCGGTACCGTACCGGTACCAAACCGTACCGGGTATGTTCGGTACCGGTACCCACTTTCCCCGTTTTTTGGTACCGGTACGGTACCGGTATTTACGACGGTACCGGTGTATTCGGTACCGGTACCCACTTTTCCCGTTTTTCGGTACCGGTACCGGTTCGGTACCGAACGGGTACCGTGCTCATCCTTACTCCGGATTCGTTTTAGCCTAAATCGTCATGCATCGCCTTAACCAGCCACCTGTAATGCCTCTTGTCTCTTTGGTTATTGAACATGAACTACCACCACTATTTTGGCAGCCCCCTTATCATTTCTTAACCGCCCCAAACAATACAATTCGTAAAGATGTTGATTGCTACTATTTTTTCTCTGGTAAACTTTTTCTTTCTCTAGTTGATCGACCATCGCAAGCCACCACTATATATCATCTTGCAATCCTTGATAGAACACCAAGCTTCAGTTACATACCCACGGTTCATACACCTCAATTCAGCCCCGAAACACTCATTGTTGTCTTCCCGTTCATGATATGTTTTGGCAGCCCTTACCGACACTTACTGTGGTTGTTTATACAGAGTTCTCAGCCCTAAAACACCTCTCAAACAAATGCAAAAAATCCCAACTCGCTGCTGCATCGTACCACATAATTTGGTCTGGAAATTACACCCGAAAGTGTGACCTTGCTGTCCAATTTTGACAGCCCATTACCGCTTACATTTCGAGATTGTTTAACCATCCACGCAGCCCTTAAACACCTATCAATTAAACACATGTGATGGTGATGAAGATTTTTAAGTGAAGGTAATCAATATTATTGGATAAAGTTTCAACCTTTTTTCGCAAAAACCTCAATTTAGAACTAAATATAATCCTTTAAATCAAATATTAGCAGAACTGAAGACATGGGTGATGCAGAAATTGTAACCTGATGTCAGTCATGTCCAAAATGTTGAAGATATGCTGAAACTTCAAGCCTTGATATGTCTTGTTCTGTCGAAAATTTTTAAATCAACTCGAAAAATAAGCAAAAGAACACAAAATACCAACGCATACATATCACAAAAAAAAATAAATATAAAACAAAAAATTTTGATCCAACCTGACAATTACACTTAAAAAGATCTTGTAAAAATAAGGAAAAGAACGCCATATGTAACGGAGTCCGACCCTCAAACACCCATGTGCTCCAGATCCCATGTGCTCCAGATCACATATAAGCTCAACCAGTAACATCACCACATTTTTGTAACCAACAAAATCAACTCAGAACCAGAGTTACAAACTGAAGCAGAAGTTAAAATTGGGCTTGTTACAACCATGTTGTACTTTTATTGTCTCATTCATCTGAAACATTCAAACCAACACCCACGTTGTACAACAAAACCCCACCAACAAATTCTAGTCTTTTTAAAATTAATTCTAGGATAAAATATAAAAGCAAATATCATAGAAACTTAAAAAACGTTCAACATATAAACCAGGATCAAATCCTCTTAAAGCTGCAAATACAGAGCAATTTTATATTTGGAGTACCGAATTTCATTCTTCTATCTCATAACAATACACACATAAATATTCATATGAATAGGAAAAACTTAGTATCAGTTAGGGTTTAGGGTTACTTTAGAACGTCATCTTCCTGGTTAACGGGAATGGAGTCTGCGACGACGACGGTGATGGAGGCGTTAATTGCTTACTGAAGACAGAAATTTGAGTGCTCTTTGTAGCCGTAACTTTTGCATGTGATTCAGGGATATCTCCATGCCTCTCATCTTTATGTTTTAATCTGTGTGAAGAAGAAAGACGCTGGAGGACCATCTGAGATGAATCAGAGATAGATGGGCAGAGATAGATGAGAATTAGGGTTTCGTGTAGGTGTCCAAAACGGCTTAGAGGGGTTTTTGTGAGATGATTGAGGGAGAATGGAGAGAAAAAAGAAAAGTATGGTTACAATTCTCATTAGGCAGCGAGAATTAGGGTTTGTGATTTTTGGCTGATTGAAACAAAAAGGGGGAAGAAAATGGAAAGTCCGAACGTATAGTTCATCGACGCGGAAGAAAAGCAAGGAGGGTTTTAGCGCCTAAATGCAATAAAAGTTGTCTTAGTGAATGCCACATGGCAATTGGAGGCCTAAGCTAATGCCAAGTGGCCAAAATTGTTTTGTTTTAATATAAGTAGTAGATTCATCCTTTAAGATAAATTACATATTTACCTATAGAATGAATTACCCTGAAAACATTATTGAATATTGCTAATACTTATGTAAATATTGAATTTTTTTTTTGCAGTTATTAGGTGTTATGTCCTATAATTTTAATATAAATATTGAAAGTTAATATTATAACGTGAGATAAATACAAAATATATAAATGTTGAAACTGTTTAGTAGTTACCTTTTTCTTCCCAACCAAACCGAACACATGCAGATATTGTTTTGGTTTTGTGATAACTTTTTGTTTTGTTTGTTATTTCGTTTGCTATATAGCATGTGCTGATACCGTGACATAGGGGAGAGCAAATTAACCACCATAACCGATAACCGAACCATAACCGACATAACCAAACCACTAATAACCGATAACCAATATAACCAATGGTTATGGTTATGAAACTTTGTATAACCGCTCAATCGGTTATGGTTATGGTTATGAATCTTTCGTTAACCGATATAACCGAAACCGAACCGAAGTTGTGATGTTAACTTTATATAATAGATTTGTGTTTTACAAAACCATATAGAGGGTTTTTACTAAGATAAAAGTATGTTAGTAACAAAATGATTTTGATGTAGATGCCATTTATTTTGATAAAGAACTAAGGTGTTATGGCCATAATTGTTTTTGTTTGAGAGTTACCTTATTAAAAAGAACTCTAAATCGGTAGTTTAACAAAAAAGTTTAGTCTCCGTTATCTTATAAAAAAGGCTCAAGCTAAGTTCAAATCGTGAACAACCCTATTTATTTCAAACCTTGTTTGGTTACTTAACCGAAATTAACCAAAACCGAACCATAACCGACTTCATAACCGGTTAACCGTAACCGAAGTTTGGTTATGGTTACCAAAACTCCATAACCGAACTAGCGGTTATGGTTATGGTTAATAGTAAAAACCGACCCATGCACACCGGCGTGACAAACCAAATTGATACTGACTTAATTCCCTTCATTTCTCCGCCACAACGCGCGTGGAGAATCATCTAGTTCATATAAATCCTAGTTGTCGTCGACCCAACACTACTGCCAGTCTGCCATAATTGCTACCATGGTCAAATTAGTGACAATGGATGGGTATTTTTCTTAACATGGAATTACCTACTATTTTATGTATTTCATTGTTGTAAATGTATCATTGATTTTCTTTTTGTTTTGGTTCTAGGGTTCACTGCATGCAGTTCATTGACTTAATTCACAAAATTTTTCAAATTATGATGAAATATACAGTAGATGAAGGATGTTTTCATGTTCTAGTCGTCATTATCATCATACTCAGTAAATCCCACCAATAGCAAAGCAAAGGTAGGGTCTGATGAGGGTAAGACGTAGACAGCCTTACCTCTACCCCGTAGGAATAGAGAGGCTGCTTCTAGTGAGACCCCCGACTCGATAGTAGTTTTGCATCAAGCCTTGAAATAAGGCACATAACACTCAGCAATCGGGACAAAGACCGATTAGCGCATGTACCCTTTTGTCTTTCAGCTATCAACGTCACCACATGATGCATGATTAACCGTCCTCAGTTTTTAACGTTATTTTCACGAAATTAGTAAAATAACGTTAAAATTAGTGCACTTTCACTTTTGCCCCCTGATTAGTCTCCCAAGAATTATATAGAAGAATTAAGACTACTAGATTTTGGAACAATTTTCTTTGCCTACTTAAACCCAAATCATAACAGGCCTTTATAGGCTTACAAATGAAAGATCGGAGGCTTAAACAAATCACTAATTAGACCACCAAGACACTAACCCACTAACATTACATAACTCAAATTGAAAGAAAATTAAATGCAGCACATGGGAATAAACTAGAAGGGAAATGTAGAAAGGAAACGTGGAGTGATTGCATGAGGGACATGGCATGAAACACAAGTGTAGCAGTTAACAGCTCACACGATCATGAAAACGTCCTTGTTTTCATCTCAATGCCCAAACAGAGACCCATCCACAATCAGGTCAAGACAACCTTCTGCTAGTTATGCAGACTATCGGTCACAAGCTTCTATAACCTGACTCCAAGACACATGTTCCAATGGTTATGCAACACTAGATATGTCAGGTTTTGATTCTGCTGAGCCTTACTTTGGTGATGATAATCTTCAAGTTGGTAATGGTATGCCTCTCCCCACATTACACATTGGTTTCAAAACAATTACCTCTCCTAACAAAACCTTTTACCTAAATGATATTCTTCATGTACCCGATCTTAAAAAAAAATCTCCTTTTAGTCCAAAAAGTTTGCTACACTCTTCATGATACATGAGATTCTTGGCAAGTTTCGCTACAATCTCATTGTCACAATACAATGAGTAATTAAGAAAAGTCTTCAACCATACTAACTCGTTACTTGCTTCAACAACAACCATGTACTTGGCTTCTGTTGTTGATAAAGCCACACTTTTCTGAAGTCTAGACATCCAGCTCACTGTTGATCCTTCCACTGTAAAGAAAAACCCTATAATGATTTTAAATGTCCCTTTACATCCACTAAAATCAACATCTATATAACCCTTTAGAATGACATCCTTCCCTTTGAAACATAACCCCATATTCTGTGTACCCTTCAAGTATCTGAGCACCCATTTAACAGCTTCCCAATGTTCTCTTCTCGGATTTGACATAATCCGACTAACAACCCAATGGCATGAGTAATATCTGGTAGAATGCAGACCATGGCATTGAGAGTACTAACCACTAATGCATATGGAACTTTAGACATATATGATCTTTCTTCTTCAGATTTATGAGGCTGATTTTTTGTAAGCTTCAAATGACTTCCCAATGGAGTATTTCTAGGCTTCGTCTTTTCATCATTCATCTTGAATCTCTCCAACACTTCCTGTTTTTGACGATGTTCATTCCAAGTATCTGTTTGGCTGGACCCAAATCCTTCATCTCGAATTCTTTGGACATTTGCTTCTTCAACTTGCTAATTTCATTCATGTAAATCCTGCAATCAACATATCATCAACATAAAGTAACAATATGATATAAGAGCTGCTGAATTTCTTCAGATAGCAGCAATGATCCATTTGGCATCTCTTGAATCCCGACTTCTCCATGAAGTTATCAAACTTCATGTACCCCTGTCTAGGTCCCTGTTTATGACCATACAAGCTCTTCTTCAATTTGCAGACCCAATTTTCTTTATCAACAACTTGAAACCCCTCAAGTTGTGCCATATAAATGTTTTCATCTTGGTCACCATGTAGAAACGCCGTGTTCACATCTACCTGCTCTTGATGCAAACTTTCTGCAGCTACAAGACTTAGAACCAATCTGATGGTAGTCATCTTCACCACTGGAGAGAAGATCTCATCATAATCACCCATTCTTGTGTTGAAATTCCTTGACCACTAAACAAGCTTTGTATCGTTTAGACCCATCATGTTCTTCCTTGACCCTTAAGATCGATTTATTCTGTAAAGCTCTCTTGTTTGGTAGAAGCTTAACCAAGACCCATGTATTGTTATTTTCTAGAGAACTCATCTCATCTTTCATAGCATAATTCCACTAGCGAGAATCTTTCATCTTAACTGCTTTAGAATAGCTTTCAGGTTCACAGTTTTCTGTCAAGCGAATATATTTAACTAAAGGACCTAGACTATTCCTATCAGGCTTTTTCTTTGCTCTGGTGGACCGTCTTAAAGTCTGGTCAGGAGGCCGTGAGAACTGTTCGTTTTCTGACTCTGAACTCTCGCTATCAGAAACTCCCACTGACTCTTCATTTCCACAATCTTCAAACTCAGGAACTATGTCGACACTAGTATTAGTGTTCAGGTTCAGTAACCGGTTCCGGAGCCGGTTTTTGGTTGCCAATCTCAACCCTAACATACTTTTTTGGAACCCTTGAGTTTGAATCCTCTCTATCTTTATACAATTTAGCCTCATTGAATGTAGCATGCTTGCTTCTGACTACCTTTCTGCTTTTTGAGTGCCAAAGCCTGTAGGCCATTCTATTTGACCCATAACAGATGTACTTCTTGGATTTTGTATCTATCTTATCACCATCTTGAACCAAATCTGTTGGTGCACTTAGTGTCTGTTAACTTTGTCTTATACAAGTCTTTTGTCGAGATAGGTTTGAATGAACACACAACAGGGTCTAAATTAGGTTTAGATTGAGTTTAAGGAAGGGTTTTCGCTTGAAAGGTTGTCATGGCTAGTTCAAGCGAAACCTCATCATCATCAACATACAGTTTCGCTTGAAACCAGTCTCAAGCGAAACCCTATGGGTTGCTAGTCTCAAGCGAAACTCCCTAGGCCTATATATAGTGGTGTGTGTTGTTCATTTGAAGGAACTGGTATGTGTGTGTTAGAGGAGGTGCTGCCGGATTTGTTTCAGAATACATTGTAAAAGCACAAAAATCAATCAGAAAAGATAGATTAAAAGGAAACTAGCTGTTGTGACTTCTTTTACGTTGATTCCGCCCTCGTATTCGAAGATGAACTGCCTTAACTGACGTTTCAAGGTCGTAAAACGGTCCAACAAGTGGTATCAGAGCTCAGGACGAGGAGTTCATACCATAGCAGCTTGATATTACCGGATTCTCTACTTTCTACTCATTTCTACACACTTTCTCTCATACTTTTTCGTTTTGAAATGGTTCCTTCGGTTGAAATTGTCTGATTTTTGAGTATTACGTGCTGATTATTCAATTAATAAACCCTAGAAAGTATTAGATCATAAATCAAAGTAAAACTCAATAATTTTTACAAAATTCGATCAGTTTCACGTACAGAAACTTTGGACTCAGATCTACGACATTTTAGTGGACGAAATTGAACATTATACATATCATTGTGATCGGAATTGTGTGTAGAACTATCCTTGAAAGAATCAGATTAAAATTCGGACTTAAACTGATAAAAAATGGACTAAAACAGCCTTTCGCTTGAAAGTGTTCTTCGTAAAGGATACATTTCGCTTGAAAACAAAGATTTTCGCTTGAAATAACAGAACCCTTTCGCTTGACAAGTTCAAGCGAACTAGTTTACTAGGTTTTCGCTTGAACTGACTGTTTCAGAGTTACCATTTCGTTTGAAAGTCCAGGTGAAATAGGAGGTTTCGCTTCAGATTGTCCTGTTTCGCTTGAACCTTCTATATTTGTTGACCATTTCGCTTGAACAGTAAAATACAAGCTGTTTCGCTTGAACAGCTTTCGCTTGAATTTGATATTTCTCAAAATCAAAATTTTTCTAAGTGTTTGATTGGTTTTCAGGTACATTCAAGATGGATGACATATTCTTGAACCCGTTTAGCGACATGTACGCATTCGCTGGAGATTCCAGAAACGATGATTCTTCGTCTAGCAACACCAATGAGAATGTGCCAAAAGAGAAGAAAAAGGAAGCTTGGGAATCGGAAAGTGCATTCGGAACGTTCAATAAACCTCCAAAGTTAATGGCTATCGAAGAATACAGTAGGTGGTCAAGAAAGTTTGAAGACTGGTTGATGGCATTCGCATTTCCCAGCTGGAAAAGTCTGAAAAACGGTTATGCCAATGGAAACAAAAATGGTGAAACGTTAAGAGCAGCTGAGGAGATTGATTCGTTTGTAGCTGAACAAAAGTGTGTGGCATTGTTATTTCAATCCGTCCGAGAAGACATAATTTCATTGATCGATTATTCAAATGCAAAAGATCTTTGGGCAAAGTTAGAAAAGAAATGTTTAGGAAGTACTGAAATAGTGAAAAACAAAAAGAAACTTCTTAGAAAAGAGTTTGATCTTTTTGGATGTTTAAAGAATGAGCCAGTTTGTAAAATGATAGAAAGGTTTGGTCATCTGAAGCTGGAATTAGTAAGATATGATATCAGAATTCCTGAAGAAGACCTTATCGACAAATTGTTCGATTCGTTTCCTGACGAGATGGATTGGAGATATTATGCGCTGATGCTGAAGAATACCATCAAAGAACCAGAAAAGTTGACATTAGATTTGCTGATTGAGAAACTCGAGAGTCACGAGTTGGAACTGAAGAAGACATACAAAGTCAATCACTCATTTTACCAGCAGAATTTGGATTTGTATTATCCAAAAAGCATGATGCCAAAAGCAACTTCTCCAAAAACTGCATTTTCTGCTAAGAATGTGTCCACTGCAAGCAAAGAAAGTCAAAGTGGTCAAAGCAGTGGAAGTCACAGTGGATCTTCATCATCTGCAAGTCATTCTGATGCAAAGAATCGTTTTCAATGCAACATTGCAATAGACTTGAAGAATGCTCAGAATTTTGATGAGGAGTCGGCCAAACAGCAGATGATCTTCCTAGCATCGGTGTTGGAATCATATGAAGGGTTAGTTGCTGGAAAAATAGGCAACACCAATCTGACGAAAGAAGATTATGATCAGATTGATCCTGAGGAAATGGAGCTTATCGATATTCGTTGGGCTATGGCCAGTGCTGTTCGTAGAGCACAGCGTTTCATGGAAATTACCGGCAGAAAGACAATTGGTGGTGCATCTACCAAGCTGGGGTTCGATAAGTCCAAAGTGACGTGTTTCAAATGTAAGCAGAAAGGTCACTTCAAACGAGAATGCAGAAACGCTTATGCTGATGAGTCGGAGAACCCTTTCAGAGATGATTACTACAAGAAGGCAATTTATCATCAGAATAAATCCGAGCCGCCTAGATTGAAGCAGGTTGAAGACAACAAAGAGAAATCTAGAGCTCTTGCGGTGATTTATGATGATGAGGGTTATGATTGGAGTCAAGAGGTTCTACCGGAAGAAGATGCGGTTGGTTACGCATTCATGGCGAAAAACGACGATCCTATTCCGTGGAAAGACGATAGAACTGAAGAGCAAAAATATCAATACAGAAAAATGATTGCTGAAAACAAAATAATTAGAATATCTTGTATCTTTCTGGAAGCGAGGAGAGCAAATAGATGGGATCCAGACAGGGAGTGTTATCTTGATAAATATGGAAATATTGCGATCGATGACAAAACGCTTGATATCGAGGCCATAATCCAGCAGTACAAAGAAGAGGATGAATACTGGCAAAATAAATGGTGGGGAACTCCAACCGAGAAAATGAAAGAAGAAGAGAAAGAGAAAGAAGAGAAAGAGAAAAAGGAGAAAGAAGAGATCGAGAAAGCAAAGAAGATTGATACTGGCATTATTGACATAACGCAGGAGTCGAATGCTGAGAACTTTGGAAAAATGGCTAATAAAGTGCTGGCCGCTAAAGCACTTGAGGTAGACTCTAACTCCGTGTCTGAGTCAAAAAGCCAGGTCAGTTCAGATGTGTCAACAAATGCGTCAGGTAAGAAAATTGATGGAAATGCTGATTGCAAAAATTGCAACAAAGAATGCAAATTTTGTAGCACAGTCACGTATCTCAACGGGAAGAAAGTGGATGATCTGACAGCAAAGGTCAGAAGTGTTGAGAATCAGATTCTTGATCGTGACAAAACAGTTAAAGCTTCAACTGATCGGATAAGAGAATTAACTAGATAAATTGAAAATGATAAAATTGATCATGACAAAATTAAACAAGAAAATGAAAGGTTAATTCTTGAAAACCGTCAGATTTCTGAGAAGTTTGAAAAACTCAAAAGCACATTGAAAGATAGTGATGATCGAAATGGTAAAACTTTAAAAGAAAATGAACATCTATCTAAAAGCAGTGCTTAGAGTAAAAAAAGAATCAATCAACCAACAACTGGATGAAATCGCTAAACTAAAACTTAAAGTTCAAGAGGCTGTAATTGAAAACGAGCGAATCCAGTTGAAGCTTAATAGTTATAGCTCCGCAAGCTTTGTTTTGCAACACATTATTCCCAAACCCATCGGGAAAGACAAAGCAGGTGAAGATGTGTATTGTGATGGAACTGGGGTGGGTTTTCATCAAGTACCACCACCTGTTCTTGATAACTACACGAAAAAGCAATCTGGGTTGGTTGAAATTGAGGAAGAAAGTGAAGTTAAACTTCCGGAGAACATTGATGTCACGTTTACATCTTCCAATGATGATAGTGTCCAAAATGATATTGTAAAAGGTGTTGTTGAAAATGTGCTAAAAATGGATAGTGACACTACTGAGGAAGATGGGTGTTTCTTGGACAAGTACATTCAGAAACCAAAATCCAAAAACAACTTAAGTGATGAACCGGGTCTTGTGATGTACAAGATGGCTGGATCTGATAAGTTGTATTCGGATTCTGAGTTTCCGATTGAGAATGTTAATGTGAAAAAGTTGAAAATGTTTTTAAATTGGTTGAAGTTGAGTTGTCAGAAGTGAACAGTTTGAAACAAACAAAAAGGCAAATGAATTTTGAGAAAGATAAAGCTTACTACAAAAAGCCTGTTGTGCCACCACGTTTTTATAATAACAATCGAAACAATTGGTCGGGTGGTTATAGGGATGGTAAGAGTTATCAGAAAAAGAGTTTTCAAAACAAAAGGTTTGCTGAAAAGAAAGTGTTTGTGAACAGTTCAAGTTCACTTTCTGATGAGGAAAATGAGATTTTTTCAAAATCGAATGAAGAGTTTTTTTTGAGAAAAGAGCTTCACAGTATCAGTCTGAAGGCACAAGTTGAGTTGTCGATACTCGAACATGTTTCAGATGTAATCAAGTTGGTCACATTGCACGAAAGTGTACCAATGTGAAGCCTAAGACTGAAACTGTGAAGATTCAACAGAAGAAAGTTGACGTGAAGGGTAAAGCACCAATCATTGTTGAGAAAAAGAGTGTGAAAAATAACAACATCAAAGTGAAAAATGAACCTGTAAAGAAAGTGGTAACTAAAAACGACAAGTTTTATAAACAGGTTGCTTTATCTCAACAAGTTTGGAAACCAAAAACAGAGATGAAAATTTCAACTTCTGAAGTGAAAAAGGCTGAAGAATCAATTTCGGTTGATTATGATGAAAATTTTCCACCTCTTAAGGCTGAAAACTTCAAAATTCAAATTGCAAGAGTCAAGGTTACACCTAAGGCTGATGAGGCCTGGGTGGACACCATGTTCGAATAAACAGTTTGATTTGCCGGAGCTTCCTTGATCGCGAAGCATGAATCGGCATCTTTATTAAAGTTGGTTAATTTGAAGTTTGTTATGTGCAGGATCTTCCAAAACTTGTATCCAGATGGATCATGGATAGTGGAGCATCTCGACATATGACAGGAAAGACTGCGTTGCTGTATGATGTGAGAAACATTAATGGTGGTTATGTAGGATTTGCTGGTCATGAAGGTGGTAGAATTATTGGTGAAGGAACGTTATCCAACGGAATTGTAACGTTTGAAAGAGTTAATTACATTACTGAGCTGGAGAACAATTTGCTTAGTATCTCGCAGATTTGTGACAATATGTATACTACTCACTTCACTGATAAAGAATGTTTGATCTTGAAACCAGGATTTGTTATTCCTGAGGAATGGATTATCATGCGGGCACCTAGAGTGAATGATATATATGTATTGGATATGACTGTAGCAACTACAATAACAGGTCAAGCACATTGTTTTGTTTCTAGAGCAACTGAGAAAGAATCGAGATTGTGGCATCGCAAGATGGGGCATATTCACCTAAGGAAAATGAATCACTTGGTGCACAATGATTTGGTTCTTGGAGTTCATGTAAAAAATTTTCATCTGGAAGGGGAGTGCATTAGCTGTGTTAAAGGCAAGCAGAAGAAAAAGTCACATCCTTCAAAGCAAGTCAATTCAGTTTCCAGACCATTAGAGAGACTACATATGGATTTGTTTGGTCCAGTAAATGTCAAAAGTATTACAGGGGATCTCTATTGTCTTGTGGTTACTGATGATTATTCCATATTTTCGTGGGTTTCTTTCTTGAAGACGAAAGACGAGACATTTGAAAGTTTGATGGTGTTGTTCAGAAAGATTGAGAATTTGTGCCAACGGCGTATCAAAAGAATTCGTAGTGATAATGGTACTGAATTCAAGAACAGCAAGATGGAAGAATTTTGTGATGAAAGAGGTATATTGCATGAGTTTAGTGCTCCGTACACTCCGTAGCAGAATGGAGTTGCAGAACGCAAAAACCGGACACTGATCGAGACGGCTAGAACTATGCTCGCAGATTCAAAGTTACCGATAAATTTTTGGGCTGAAGCTGTTTCTGCCGCATGCTATACGCTCAACAGGGTTCTCACAGTCAAGAAGTTCAACAAAACATGCTTTGAGCTAATCAATAACCGCAAACCGAATTTGAAGTATCTAGAACCGTTCGGGTCACCCTGTACAGTTATAGAGCCTCATGGAAAGTTTGGTCCGAAGAGCATTGAGGGAATATTTGTTGGTTATGCAAATCCGATGCGACGTGTCTTCGTTCCAAGTGAGAAGCGGATTATTGAAGTTGTAAATGTTGAATGTCAAGGTTATACTATGCCGCCACAGAATCCTGGTGATTCATGGCGTTATCATTATGACAAACTTTGGGATTCGTTTGACATGAGAGAAGAATCAGAGGATGATGAAGATTTCTTTGATGAGTTGGATATTTTGCGTGAATATGAGTCGCAGCTAAGGTTCCCAGCTGAGTACTCAAGACGACCACGGGAAATTTCAAATGACGATGAAGCAGGTCCGAGTAATGCTGGTGAACATGATGATGTCCAACAGAATGAAGTTGCTCAAGATAATCAGTCGGTTCCAGATGATAATCAAGAAGCTGAAAACATGCCAGTCTTTGATCATGGTGATTCAGATTCTGAGGGGGAGCAAATTCAGATTTCAAGTCAAACAAATCAAGTTGGTGAACAAGATGCAGAGCAGAATGTTACTAATCTGGAGGGAAATGTAGATGTTCCAAGCGAAGTGATGCCGCGAACTTTTTCATATCATCCAGAGGAGTTGATCATAGGAGAATTGCAGACAGGAGTTCGCACTCGAAATCAGATTGATAAAGGGCTTACATGTTTTTATACAAAAGTTGCTCCTTTGCAAACTGAATTCTCATTGAGTTGTTTTATCTCGCAGGTTGAGCCAAGAACTTATAAAGAGGCGCTTACTGAAGACTCTTGGGTCAATGCAATGCAGGAGGAACATAGTCAATTCGAGAAATTGGGAGTGTGGAAGTTAGTTGATTTGCCGGATGGCCATAGGAAAATAAATACAAAATGGGTATTCAAGTGCAAGAGAGACGATAGAGGAGTTGTTATAAGGAACAAAGCTCGACTCGTTGTTCAGGGCTTTAGTCAACAAGAGGGGATTGATTTTACAGAAGTCTATACTCCTGTGGCTCGACTAGAGGCAATCAGAATTTTCCTAGCATTTGCGTCTTGGAAGAACTTCAAAGTATATCAGTTAGATGTAAAATCGGCGTTTCTTTATGGGAAGGTCAAAGAGGAGGTTTATGTCGGACAGCCGCCGGGCTTCACCGATCCAATCCACAAAAACAAGGTCTACTTATTGAACAAAGCACTGTATGGTTTACACCAGTCCCCGAGAGCTTGGTACGAGACTTTGTCTCAACACCTACTAGCCAACAAGTTCATTCGTGGAAAAGTGGATGCCACTCTCTTCACTAAAGAGGTCGACGGTTATCTTCTGATAGTTCAGATTTATGTGGACGATATAATTTTTGGGTCGACGAATGAAAATCTATGCAAAGATTTTGAATCAGTGATGAAGCAAAAGTTCGAAATGTCATCAATGGGGGAGATGAAATTCTTTCTGGGATTACAAGTTGAACAACTTCCTGAGGGAATTTTCATTCATCAGTCAAAGTACGTTCATGATATTCTAGAGAAATTTGGGATGTTAAGTTCTACTCCAGCTGCTACCCCACTTGCAACAAATCATGGGATTCACCCAGATCTCACCGGAGACAGGGCTGATGAAACATTTTACCGATCCATGATAGGTTCTTTGATGTACTTAACAGCTTCACGTCCTGATATCATGTACCCAACGTGTCTAGCAGCAAGATTTCAATCTAACCCGAGAGCTTCGCATATGATTATTGTGAAAAGGATATTGCGCTACCTGAAAGGAACTCCTTCATTGGGGTTGTGGTATCCTAGGAAAGGCGATTTTACACTCGAAGGGTATTCTGATTCGGATTTCGGATGCTGCAAAGTCAATTCAAAATCAACAACTGCAGGATGCTAGTTCTTTGGTCCTAGATTGGTTACCTGGCAGTGTAAGAAACAAACGTCTGTGGCGTTATCTACATGTGAAGCGGAGTATGTTTCTGCTAGCATTTGCTGCTCTCAGATCTTGTGGATACAGCAACAGATGCGCGACTACGGTTTGCAGTTTCTTAACACACCTCTTTTTGTTGATAATGAGGCCGCAATAAATATAACAAAGAATCCAGTACATCACGCTAAAACTAAACACATAGAAATTCGTCATCACTTTATTCGTGATTGCTTTGAGAAAAAGTTGATACGAATTGAGAAAATTCACACTGACGAACAGAAAGCTGATTTACATACCAAAGCTTTTGATAAAAATCGGTTTAAATATTTGTTAAAACTGAATGGTATGAAGCTTCTTTCGGTGTCGGATGGAACTGTGGGCGTTGATGAAAGTACTGTTGCGGATGAAGACGAGAAACAATCTGCAATGGTTTGTCGATTTTTTACTTGTTTTGGTATTTAGGGGGAGTAGATAGATGTATATAGTTTTTTTTTTCAGAAAATACAAAAACAGTAAAAAATGCAAAAATACAAAAACATGATAAATTTGAAAAAGAGCTTGTGTATATAGGGAAAATGATAGTACATCGGCTAGACAATTACAGTATGCTAAAGATTTGTAAAGTTTAAATGAGTTAAACAGTCTCACTGATGATGTGTCGATAGGTTTTCGCACATTTAGTAGATTTATTTGGGATATAAACCTAAATTTCAAACTTGTGAAATTCGTGGGGAACACTACTTGGATATATAGGTAACCCCTGAAATCTCGTTTGAAAGGTCTCATAATCTGATATACTAGGTCTTTATATTCAATGATGTCTGGGGTATTATTCCGGGACTTCTGCTGAACGGTAGTTCTGACCTAGTCCTTGGCTAATACTTTCCGCAAATGCTTGAAACATTGCATTAAACCCTCAGCATGCTGATGAAACAATAAAATTGATAGTCGCTGCTGTTGTAGCTAAAAGATCCTCTAAAGGGGACATACCGTAAAGTCGAAGCTGATATCTCTCTGCGTATACGGAAGTATCGACCTGAGATCCCTCGGCCCTCGCATACCTAATTTATATACAGATATCATTGTAGTATACTCACCTGTAAGACTGATAATTGGGATTCTGGATACGGGAGTATATTCAAGAGGTGGGACACATGAATGAGCTAAGTTCATAATTCATCTAATTCGTATCCTGAATAATTTGAAATTTGTGTGAGAATTTAAGATGGATCAGTATATCGACAATCGAGGTGAATTGTTTAAGTCTGAGTATGAAATGAAGCTTAACGATACTTGTAATTTGTCTAATAGCTGATATGATTCCCCGACACGCTCGCCAAAAATATGTTTGTAAATAGTTTAATTTGTTTACTTTCTGCAATTTAAGTTTTCTGTATTTCATTTCTTAGTTTAGAACACTTTATAAAATCCAAAAAGATTTTATTTCTGCTTTATTTTCCGACAAACCAAAGTGGAGAGTTGATTGTTGGATTCTCAGATGTTTGAAGCAGATGCAGGAAATTCTGGACTGAAGAATGAGGAGAGCTTATCTTGATGATGTTTGATTTATTGGAAAGTTAAAGATACTTGTTATTTTTAGAAAATGTGTAAAATGTTGTTTTTCAAAATCAGTTTGATTCGTCAAATGATCAACCAAGGTCATTAAATTGGACTTGGTAGATTAGTTAAGTAATCAGGGTCATTAACTTGGACCTGAATACTTGAGTGGATTGCTATAACTGATTGAGTTTGTGATTTATTGTTGGAAAGATAGTTTGTAATGATTGATGTTTGAGACACAGGTTTTGGATTTCATTATTCCCATGGAAGCTAAATGTTAAAGCTTGAACCAGATCAAGACCTCAAATTCTAGCATATCGAGAGGGGGAGTCTGTGAAAGGGGGAGTCTGGATCAACGGTCAAAGGGAAGTCTGAAGATGGAGCCAGGACAAGATTGTGAACCTGTGAAGAAAGAATGTTTGTGATGAAAAGACAGAGTTGGAGATTGTTAAAGACAAAGACTTGAAGCCGAAGACTTCGTCAACATTCAAGGGGGAGTCTGTTGGTGCACTTAGTGTCTGTTAACTTTGTCTTATACAAGTCTTTTGTCTAGATAGGTTTGAATGAACACACAACAGGGTCTAAATTAGGTTTAGATTGAGTTTAAGGAAGGGTTTTCGCTTGAAAGGTTGTCATGGCTAGTTCAAGCGAAACCTCATCATCATCAACATACAATTTCGCTTGAAACCAGTCTCAAGCGAAACCCTATGGGTTGCCAGTCTCAAGCGAAACTCCCTAGGCCTATATATAGTGGTGTGTGTTGTTCATTTGAAGGAACTGGTATGTGTGTGTTAGAGGAAGTGCTGCCGGATTTGTTTCAGAATACATTGTAAAAGCACAAAAATCAATCAGAAAAGATAGATTAAAAGGAAACTAGCTGTTGTGACTTCTTTTACGTTGATTCCGCCCTCGTATTCGAAGATGAACTGCCTTAACTGACGTTTCAAGGTCGTAAAACGGTCCAACAAAATCATATACACTACACCCGAAAATCTTCACGTGCTCATAACTGACAGCTACACCCTTCCATTTTTCTTGTGATACTTTGAAACCCAACGGAACTGAAAGCCCCCAGTTGATAAGATAGACAGTTGTGTTAATTGCATCTTCCCAGAACATCTTTGGAAGCCCTTCATTGATTCTCACACTTCTTGCTCTCTCGTTTAATGTTCTGTTCGCCCTTTCTGCAACTCCATTTTGTTGACGAGTGCCTGGAACTGTCTTTATCATCCGAATGCCACGCTCAACAACTTTGAACTAATGTACCCTTCTCCATTGTCCGATTTTAACCATTTTACCTTGCAAGCAGTTTCAAGTTCAACAACAGTTTTCCATTTCTTAAAAACATCAAATACTTCGAATTTACTTTTAAGAAAGAAGACCCATACCTTGCGTGTGGCATCGTCTATGAAAGTCATATAGTATCTTGAGCCTTCCAAAGATACAACATGTGTTTGTCCGAAAACATCTGAATGGATAAGCTCCAAATACTAAGCTTTTGGCGCCTTTCCTGTCTTCACAAAAGATACATTTTCATCTTTCCATAAACACACGGTTCGCAGAATTCAGATTCAACCTTATTTAGATCTGGAATTTCACCTCTGGCAACAAGCATCTTCATGCCATTTTCACTCTTGTGGCCGAGTCGTTGATGCCACAATTTGGATAGGCTCAGTCCACTGGTCACTCTATTAACCCCGTTAGTTGGTACCTCAACCATGTATAGTGTACCTCTCTTCTTTCCTCTAGCAATAACCATACTGCCCTTAACAAATTTCCATCGCCCTCTACCAAAACGGACATCATATCCCTAATCATCAAGTTGTCCGATGGATATCAACATCCTCTTCAAACCAGGAATGACTCGAACATTCTTCAAGGTCCAAATGGTTCCTAATGGTGTTTTTAAATTTATGTCTCAAACTCCTGTAATGTCAATACAATGATTATTAGCCAAACATACTTTACCAAAGTTACTTGTTCATAGATTCTTCATCTTATTCAAGCTAGAAGTAAGATGAAAAAATGCCCCTAAATTCAAAATCCAGTCTTAAGCAGAATTTTCGACAAAAGAGGTTCGGTACACTTACTTCTAGAATGCCCAAACTCATTGCAGTTCCAACACTGTATGTTCTTTCTTGGTTTTGAACTCCCCCTCTTTCCTCTAGACTTAGATCTTCCATTGATACTGTTTCTCATCTCTTTCTTCCTACCTTTTCCCTTAGTGATAAGCAGAGCACATGATGATTGACCTGCACTCTTCCTCCTAATGTATTTTCCTAGGATAAAGTCATGGATGCCCACAAATGTGAGCTTAGTGTTTTCAGCTGAACTACTGATAGTCGTGATTGATCCTGACCAACAATCCGGTAACGAGATAAAAGAAGCAAAGCTTGTATCTTATCATCAAATTTAATATCAATTGATAATAAATGGGATATAAGGGTATTGAAATTTTAATGTGAGTAGTAACAGACGCAACTTCCCGCATACGAGTGTTCACTAACTGTCTAATCAAGTATACCTTATTTAGAGAGGAGGGTTTCTCGTACATGTTTTCTATTGTTGTCATAAGACCACGAGCAGTAGTCTCTTTCATAATGTTGAAAGCCAGTCTCTTTGTCAAAGTGCATCTGATAACTGCTAGGTCTTTTCTATGTAAGTCAGCCCATTCTTCATCCTTCACCTTCTCGAGTTTTTTATCTGACAAACATACAAGAAGATCTTTTTGACACAGCAAGTCCATGACTTGCATCTTCCACCATCCAAAATCCTGTCCATCAAACTTCTCAATTCTGGTCTTTTCATCCTCAGCCATTATCTCTACTGAGTTCTTTAGCAGAAGCAAACTGCCTAAGCTAACTAGAAAACAATGAGAATAAACTGAAAACAACCAGAAACTTGACCTCGAAAAAACGTGCAGAAAATCCAAAAACATAGCAGCAAAAACAGAACAGAAACCCTTCGGTTTCCTGGCTTCCTGGGAAACAAGGCTGCAACAACAGCTACGGTCAATGGTCTTTTCCGGTAAAACCCTAGACGGCGTAGGGTTTACGACGACGGTTAAGGGTGGAGGCTAGGCTTTAGTTAATTGTTCTTAATCAATAGCCTAATCTCTGATATCATTTGTTAGGATTGAAGGAGCACACACAAACACAAATAAACAAACAAGCAAGAAATCTGACACTAGCGATTTACATGGTTCAGTTTGTGGTGTGCAACCTACGTCCACCGAAGCAACCAAGATTATTGTATTATTGAGTGATAAAGATTACAAGTACAAGAGCTCTATATATAGACTAGCTAATTAGAGTTTAATCCTTTACTAAACTTGCTAAACTAGATACTAAGTACATTAGGCCCATTAGGGTTAGGGCCGACCAAACCCTTCCTTTTGTTCCCCCTAATTTGCGGCTAGCCCTAGTGTGCCAATGACAACACATCACCAACACACTTGGGGAACAGTTAAAAAAATCCAGTTATTAATTAAAAAAAGTTGATTTGGTGTAAAACACCCAAGTTATTTTGCTTTCATTAGAAGTAATAACTTAATAATGACTCGGGAAGACAACGTAAAACTTGGTTACTTTTTTCATCAAAAATGTGTTTACATCCTGATAAACCCTTTAATCGTCGACCCAACACTGCCGCGAGTTTGCCATAATTGCTACCATGATCAAATAAGTGACAATGGATGGGTATTTTTCTTACCAACATGGAATTACCAACTAGCTTATGTATTTCAGTGTTGTAAATGTGTCATTGATTTTCTTTTAGTTTTGGTTCTAGGGTTTTCACTGCATGATGTTCATTGACTTAATTAATAAATACTTTTCATTTTATGATGAAATATGCAATACAGGAAAGATGTTTTCATGTTTTACAAATGCAAGGAATTCAAATATACCAATGAAGTTGTCTGTAGTGTATTTAATTTATATAGAATATGTTATAAGTTCATTATAGATGACTAGTCTCTCAAGAATTATAGAGAGAAATAAGACTAGACTTTGCAACAATTTTCTTCACCTATTAAACCCAAATCATAACAGGCCTTTAGAGGCTTACAAATGAAAGACCAAAGACTTAAACAAACCACTAAGACACTTATCACCAACATTACATAACTGAATTTTAAAGAAAATTAAATGCATTGCATGGGAATGAAACTAGAAGGGAAATGAAGAAAGGAAATGTGGGGTGCTATGTAGTTAATATTGGTGATATATCGGTCATATCGGTCCTCTAGTAAAATATCGGTAAGAATATCAGAATATCAGTATCAATATTATTGGCGATATTTGACTGATATAACCGATATATCACCGATATTTGATGGATAAAACTGAGATATCATCGATATTTGACCGATATAACCGAGATGTCACCGAATTATTAGTGTTAATTGCTATATATATAAATTCTGTATTATACTAAAATTACCAATATCCCATCGATATCTCACCGAGAAAACCTATATCTCAAATATCGGTACTTGACCATATCCGATATTTTACCGCATTAACTGCATAGATGGGTGATTGCATGAGGGATTCGGGGACATGGGCATGGAACACAAGTGTAGCACATAACAACTAAAGCATCCATCAAAATGTCCTTCTCCTCAAGGACAGTGTGATACACCGTGGGGGTCGTCATTCGACTTGCCCCACGACATTTGGTGCAGTCTCAACAGCGTGCCAAGGTGGTCGCCAATCACGCCACTAGGTGGCTTGTGATTCTTTGCTGTTCAACGACCTGCCACGCAGTGCCGTCCCTGAGAATTCGGTGCCCTATGCCAGTAGAAAAAATGGGCCCATAGAATATACAGTTATATATATATAGGGGAAGGTTCATTTGAGAAAAAAAATTTATTGAGAAGAAAAAGAATAAAAGGGTATAATTGTAAAACATTAAATAGTTTTTTTTCTCATCTCATTTATTATTATGTTTGACTAATTAATTAGTCATTAAGACTATAATCCTCCACACTAAATATTTTTGCCTACACACATCAAAAGTTATCTTACACATTTCGAAATTTATCCTACACATATTGAAATTTATACTACACAACTCGTAATTTATCTTACACGCCTCGTATTTATCCTACACTTTAAATAATTTTTTATTTTTATTTTTTGTGAAAAATATATATCTTAAAAATAAGTTACAAATTTATTATAGTTAGTTATTAAAGATAAAACTAACAATTAATAATGTATGTAAGTTTACTAATATACCCTTATAGTTACATTAAGTACAAATATTAAATGAAGTTTAATGAAGCATTCCTATTGGTTGAAATTTCTTCTTTTTTCTTCTTACAAAGAATTTGTTCTCATTTGAACCCTCCACTATATATATATATATATATTTGATAATATGACAATAATTGTAATACCAATAAAAATATTAAATGGGTATATGATATGGGTCATGACCTAAACTGAAAAAGTTAAGGTTAAAAAACTTTGTTTAATTGTGTTAGTTATATTAAAAAAGATTAATGGGTTTTAAACTTTATAAAATTTGTTTTAAAATAATTATGTATATAAGATATACATATATTTTTTAGAAATTTTGGGTCCCCGAGAAAACGGGCCCTATTCAATGGCACCACTCGCACCGTCTCATCAACGGATTGGAAGGGTGCAGGTGCACACACTAGTTTGGGGACTAGTGTAGGTCCGTTTTTTTGGTGTCGACTGAGCGGTAGAATAGGCTGGTTTGTGCGCCTATTCACATATTTAATAATCTAGAAATTTATAACTAGATTTAAACTGAAAACACAATAAAAATAAAAATAAAAGAAAAACAAAACAGTAAAGTTCTTGTTGTATAATAGCTAGGGTCCTTGCATCTTTCTTCTTATTTTCTCTTGACCTTGCTTGTCTGAAACCGCTACACGAAACCCAATGGCCACAAAGTCCCATAGATCATGAGACCAAAGTATTGCTTTCATTTTGATATTCTAAAACTCATAACCATCTCCATTGAAGATTGGAGTAAGAGGTTAAGTTACATTTGATGTAGTAGTCACCACTATGAACCTATCCTCTGACACCACATTGTTGGAATATTAGAGATTAATCACACAATAGTTGTTGGAACTGGTTCAATTAATCCAATACATGCTAATGCTTAAATAGTACCATTATATGAGAAAGAGAAGAAAACATAACAAATTTCAGTAAAATTTAGGAACTTCTAAAGACCTGCAGCTTGATTCTAACAACGCTAAACTACAACCCAAATGACTCCAATTACTCCATGACTCCACCGGCTACCCATGATTTGAATTACATTTCAACATGTCTCACTTACCAAAGAGGAATCGTATGTGGTTTGGATTAGATCTATGGTTGATATTCTTACTCTTGCCAAACTTGGAAATGTATATTGACCGGTATAGACCTACGATTAAGGGTCCTATATAATAAAAAAAGTCACAATCGTAGGCAAGAAAATCCACATATTGGAGAGAGCATCCACACGTTATGACGAGAGAAGACAAGGAACAAAGTGACACTGAAGGCCACCATCATGGCAATTGTGAGAGCAACAAGGTGCAAAGACCAAAAATCAGCCGTTTAGGCAAACAAAATAGAAAATTTGATTCATCTCTTTTTTTGCTTATCCATTTCCATAACTTTCAATGTGTTGATCAAAGATCTGGCATTTAGGTATTCCTTGTTGATGACCATACACTGTAGACTCGAATCTTGCGGAAGAGAATCGAGTAACTTCTTGATCTGATCTAGGTGTGTCACATTAACTCCAACATTCTTAAGACAACTGACAACTTTGACAAACCTATCAATGTGGCTTGACAATCTTTCACCTTTCACACTTCCAATGGTGTCATACTCCTTTTAAACAAGATCTCTCCTTCATTCTTTCAGTTTATCATTACCTTCAAAATGTTCACACAATGCACTCGACAATTGGTAAGCAATAGTACAACCTTCAAACATATTGTTAAGTTCATTAGAAATAGCCATACATATAGCACTGTAGGCTTTGTTAACTCTACCAAGCAAAACTTTATGCTCATTGGAATAAGTCAAAGGGTCAGTGTTAAAAACTTGTTGGTTAGATGAAACAGTCATGGGTTGGTGTGGACCGATAATGATGGAGGTCCATAGAGATGCACCAGTGAATAACAAAAAGCCCTCATTTTACCTTTCGAATTAATAAAATGATCACTAGATTTTAGTTTTGGAAGCATAGAGGTCGAGCTAAGTTCAAGTTTATTAGAAATACTTTGATTGTTTTCCATTTTGACAAAAAATAGAGAGTGACGCCTGAGATTAGGAATGACGCCTGAAAGAGTGTTTCCTAAGAGTGAGTGACGCCTATGAACATGAACAGTTTACAAGTTGACACTGAAAGTTTATGTGGTGTAAAATTCTATGTGTCCTTCTATTGAAAACAAGAACCCTTTAAATAAGGATTGATACATTTGAAAATAAAGAAACAGATCTACAATACAAATACAAATATACACCAAATCAAATAATAAAACTAATCACAATATTTCAGCCGATATAATCGCCTGAATATATTATCGCTAAGACACCCCCTCAGTTTGAGCGGGCGGAGGACAGACGCTCAAGCTGGAACGAAATGACTGGAACAGCTGACGTGGAAGCCCCTTGGTAAAAATATCCGCATATTGCAAAGAGGAAGGCACATGAAGAACGCGAATGTGACCTACACGAACTTTGTCCCGAACAAAATGTATGTCAATCTCAATATGTTTCGTCCTTTGATGCTGAACTGGATTATTAGAAAGATACATTGCTGAGACGTTGTCACAGTATACAACGGATGCGTGTGTAAGAGGAGTGTGCAACTCAAGAAGTAAATTGCGTATCCATGTGGCTTCAGCTACCGCATTTGCAACACCACGGTATTCGGCTTCAGCGATAGATCGAGAAACATTGGGCTGCCGTTTAGAAGACCAGGAGATCAGATTATCACCGAGGAAGACACAATATCCCGAAGTCGAGCGTCGGGAGTCTGGGTGTAACGTCTCGTATTTCCGTATTTCCATGTTTTTAGAAAATACGTGTGCGTTTTTGAATTATTGGAACCACAGTCGAAACTGAATCGAAAAACGGATTTAAAACGGCGAACGACGCATTTTACGCTATTTTTACCGTAATCGACGATCGAGCGCACAAACAACAACTACTGATGGTGTTTTACATGTTTTAATACCAAAATTACAATTTACGACATTACGGAGAGTTTGAGTTTTGATAACGGGTCTCGTAGGGATTACAGACCACTTAAACATGAGATTGGGCTTGTGGGTCTTTGACCCAAGCCCATTAGAGTAAACCCTAGATATGAGTATGGACTTACTACTAGGGGTGTTCAAAACCGGATATCCGAAAATTCGGATATCCGAATTTCGGATATCCGAAATTTTCGGATACCAGATTTCACTATCCGAATCCGTATCCGAAATTTCGGATATCCGGAATTCGGATATCCGAAATTTCGGATACGGATTCGGATAGTGAATCGGATATCCGAAAATCCAACTTTTTATTTAATTTTTATTTTTTTCATATTCGGAAACGGATATTTTGGATAGTTTCGGATATCCGGATATAAGTTTTCGGATATTTTTCGGATTTTTCGGATTTTTCGGATATTTTTGGATATTTCGGATATTTTGGATATTTTTCGGATATTTCGGATATTTTCGGATACTTCGGATATTCGGATATCCGAAAAAAAAAATGAAAATTAAATTTTCGGATATTTCAGATATCCGAAAATTTTGAAAATCACTATCCGAATCCGAAAAATTCGGATATCCGAAATTTCGGATATCCGATTTTTCGGATATTTTGGATTCGGATATCGGATATTTCAGATCGGATTTTCGGATACGGATAGTTTTGAACACCCCTACTTACTACCTTATCCTCATTTCACTACAAACATCAGGCAAAACACGCACACAACAGTTTTCCCTCTACCCCTTCAACCATCTTTGTGAGAAACCCTAATAATTCTCAAAAGCTCTCAAAAATCCGTATCTAACAAATGCTGAACTCCATCCTCTCGAACAAAACAACACAGTGTCCTCACCTTCACATTCTGATGCTCACAACCCCCCCCTTCTCTCATCGTTCCCCCCATTCCATTCGGCAGCGGAGCCGCCGTTAGCGGCGGCAGTGGTGGTGATGACGGCTGCCTTCCGACGACTCCCACATGCAAGCAGCCCCCCCTGTCTTTTTTTATCGGCGACAAACCGGTGACGGGAATGGAACCCGTTTTCTGGCGATGTACAACGCGCGCGCGCGAGAGAGAGAGAGGTCGAGGCTCTGATGCCGATGGCCCTGTAGCAGACGATTGATGATGATGACGGAGAGATGTTGGAATCGACGGCTCAAGACGCCGGAGCACGGCGGCAGCGCCACCGCGCACGGCGGCGGTCCAGGTTCTTCCGACGGAAGCTCTCAATGCCCTGTTTCGGTATATGGTTCTTGTCCTTGTTAATTATCTGTTTTCGTGTTTTAATTGTAACCTTTAACCAACTGAATTTGAGATTCGGGATTAACAGTCACGTTGGTCTTCCTTTTTAGTGATGAAGACAACACTGAACTACAATATAAATATTATAAAACCTCTAAACAAACACCAAAGCTGGTGTAGTCCAGCTTTTTGGGCTTTAATTTCTTTCCCTTTTAAAATAAAGCTATAAGATTTAAAATAAAAATTCTCTTAAAACCATCATAAAATAAAGCATGTCTTATTTAATCCGTTTCTTAAATAAAAAAAAAACCTTCTAAATCTTAAATTATAAATCATTTAGTTTTAAAAAGCCCTAAAAGTAAATAGCATTTTTATTTATTCTCAAAATATTTGAAACGTAAATAACCAACCATTTATTTTAATCCTTTTTTTTATTTTATAATCTTAAAATTATAACGAGATAAGTACATGAACAACTAAAAATTTATTAGAATCCACACATAACGCTAGGGTAACGATCTAATAAGTTGAGTTATTAACAAATTCGTATTTATTATGTTAGGATAACCATTTCGTTCGTTTCTTGAAATTTTTCATCTTTACTCGTGCGTTGATTCAAGAAATCCTCATACGCAACCAATGTGAGCATACTCGATCCCTTTTTACGCTTTATTACCTTTGGGATGCAATACATGTTCTTTGAATCAAATACACACACATGCTAGAATTTTTAAACAAATAATCTCTACATATGCTCATACGTGTTATACTTGTAAGCATACGTGTTGTACTTGAAATCCTACGTGTTTAAATTCATATGTTTATACTTAGTTATTGCCATGAAAAAGCTGTTTAAAACATTTTTATACTTATAATCAAACTTGTATGCTTGCCAATACTATTTGTATTGATCTATGTTTTAACATGTATTGCAGGATTTGGATGATGCAAGGAATCTAGTAGGATTGCCTAGAAACGCATTTAAATTCTAATACTTGTTGTACTATATTTTATTTTCAAACATGTTGTAATTTGTTTCCAATCTTTGTATAAGACCATTAATCAATGAAATGAAACTTAATTACTTGAATACTCGTATTTTATTTATTTCAAACTTGTGACATTTATAGTTCAAACAATGTAAAAAGTAATTATTAAATACTTGTCACAATTAGTGTTATGAAGTCTCTTGCAATCTATTTCGTCTCACTTCGATGTTTCCGCCATCGGTTGGGGTGTGACAGATTGGTATCAAAGCCATAACTATAGGGAAGTAGGAAAAAAATTGCTATGATTTTGACCTAGTCTATAGTTTAGGTACCCATACTTGACCATTCTTGTTTCATGCTTTTAAGACACTCAAATTCTCCCTACTTTGCTTCCTTCTATTTCTTTCGTCATAATTATACAATTCGTTCATCCTAAGACATTATACGCAAATTACACGTTAAGGACTTGAAGACACTCGTATTCCACAATCAAAACGACTCATCAAAATAGGGGTGATTCCCGCCTTTGGTGACGAATTTCAATCTACCTGTCATGTTATTTTGCACGAAATTTACCATCAAGTCAGGAGTGACATCCATATCTTGATGGAAATTTCCACTTCATATTCTAGTGGATCCCTGTGGATGACTCGAGATTATATCTTGTTTCGTTCGATAAACCACATTTTGGGAACGAAATTGTCAAGCTAGGATTGATATCCACACCTTGATGACTGGTTCCATTCTTCGATTTTCAATCTCGCCAAAGTTTCGTATTTTCGATCAAATTAGGGACATGTATTAATCGGAATGGTAAAATACCGTTAATCGCCTGTCGACGAGAGTATTTTGCCTATTAGGCCAAAGCATGTCTCCCTAATTCGAAAGGACTTACGAATCAGTGCTGGTTTACAGGCCAAAGCATGTCTCCCTAATTGGCCTAGAGATCTACGAGAGTCGTGCACGGTTTACATGCCGACATTGAAGTCCGAGCAATAGTCTCCTTTGCATATTGAGACTGTGAGAGAAAAATACCACTGGACTGCTGGGAGACTTTAATGCCCAAGAAGTGATGCAAGGCCCAAATCAGTCATAGCGAACTCCCTTGACAAAGTAGCAATAATATCACGCAACAGATTGTTATTAGACGCCGTGAGGATTATATCATCCACGTATAATAATAAATAAGCAGTGTTGGACGGATCCCGGTTATAAATAAATAACGAGTTGTCACAGGCACTGCTACGAAACCCATGAGAAGTAATATAGTTGGCAAAGCGGGTGTACCAGGCCCTTGGTGCTTGCTTAAGCCCAAAAAGAGACTTTTTGAGTCAACATACATAATTCGGTGCTCTTCGATCATAGAAACTGGGAGGTTGATGCATGAAAACAGTTTCATTTAGTTCCCCATGCAAGAATGCATTCTTGACGTCCAACTGGTGTATCGGCCATGACCGTTAGACTTCGAGCGATAGAACTGTCCTAATGGTTGCCGGTTTGACAACCGGACTGAAGGTGTCCTCGCAGTCAATGCCCACCGTCTGTGAATTTCCATTAACAACCAATCTGGCCTTTTAACGTTCAGAGATCCGTCCGCTTTAAACTTGTGACGGAACAGCCACATACATCTAATTACCGGCCGATCCGTAGGTCTAGGAACTAATTCCCACGTTTCATTATACTGTAAAGCAGTAAATTCGGCTTGCATAGCATTTAACCAATTAGGATCGGATAGGGCCTTGGCATAAGTATTAGGGATGGGTGAGATGGTCGTGGCTGAAAAAGCTGATTGAGTAGTGGACCGAGATTTGGAACGTGTGGTCATGGGATGGGAGTTGGCAGGGGGCAGGCTGGAGTACGGTGGGGCCGGTTGAGGTAGAGTGGGTGGATTGTGCTGCTTGGGTTGGGCCGGCTATGGGTGGTGTGTGGTGAGAGGTCTGAGTTTGGGCCACGGGTGGTTTGGGGCGTCGGCTATAAGTGATGGGGTAAGGTGCCGTAACGGGTGGCTGGGTTTGGGCCGTAACGGAAGGCTTGGGGACAGGCTGGTGAAAGGTGAAGCCTGGAGGTACCGTGTCGTCCAAAAATTTATAGGCGGTTGGGTTTTGAGGAATGGTAAAAGGAAAAACATGTTCATCAAAGGTCACGTGGCGAGAGATGTGTACTCGCCCCGTCGTTGGGTCAAAACATCGATACCCATGAAAGTCAGGTGGATATCCGAGGAAAATGCACCGGATGGAGCGGGCATGCAATTTATGAGGTTGGGTAGCAGAGGTGTTAAGGTAACACGCACACTCGAACACCCGTAGATGTTCATACTCGGGATGCCGTAGGTAGAGGGCAAAGGTGGGAGTAAAAAAATTGAGGCGTTTGGTGGGTAAAATGTTGTGCAAGTAGACGGCCGTGTGTAACGCTTCCACCCAAAAAGATGGAGGAAGATTGGCGTGTATAAGTAGAGCACGGATGATGTCGTTTAGACGACGAATCATCCGTTCTGCCCGGCCGTTTTGGCTGGAGGTTTGGGGACAAGAAAACCGAAACAACAGTCCGTGTTGGTCTGCGAAGGCTTTAAAAGCTAAATTGTCAAATTCACCCCTAGGTCGCATTGAAAAGTTTTAATTTTTTGGTGAAATTGAGTTTCAATTAAATTGTGAAATTTGGCAAAGGTAGGGAATGTGTCAGACTTGTACTTAAGATGATACACCCACACTAAGTGTGAAAAATTATCAATTAGAACCATATAATATTTGTATCCTGTTTTACTCGTGATAGGAGATGTCCATAAGTCGCAATGGATTATATCAAACGGTGCAAACGTAAAAGTGTTAGTAGAATGAAAAGGCAATCGTTTACTTTTTGAAAGTTGACTAGAATTGCAAACATGTGAGTTTTTACTCTTATTACATGAAAAATTCAAATTACGACTTAAAAGTTCTAAAAATTGAGCCCCCGGGTGACCTAAATGATCATGCCAGGGAAGACTGGTAGACGCAAGAAAAGTAGCTTGAGGAGGTAGTTGCGGCTGAGTGAAAGGGTAGAGGTCTCCGGTGCTGTTGTGACGGGACAGAAGCTTCCTAGTTTTGAGATCCTTCAATGAAAAACCAAAAGGGTCAAATTCAACAGAAACTTGATTATCACGAGTAAAACGTCTGACAGAAATAAGGTTTTTAATAACTTGTGGGCTGTAAAGGACATTGGGTAGGACATAGGTTCGGTTGGGTAGGTTATGGAAGCCCGTTCCCGATCCGTGTGTTGGTAAAAAATGGCCATTGCCTACCAATAATTTACTACAAACAGGAGTAGAATGTGGGATAAGTACTTTACCTTGCTCATTAGTAACATGAGACTCTGCCGCTGTATCCATGAGGTCCGAAGCCCAAGAAGAAGAGGGCTGATTCATCTGCATATTGTTGAACGCGGCGCTGAGATCCGCCGGACTCAAAGCATTGTAGACGCCTTGGGGTGAAGGACTGAAGCCGCTAAACTGTTGCTAAGGAAAACCTGAAAAATGGGCCTGAGACTGGGCTTGCGGCTGCTGAACTGGGCTGCTGTTAGGCCGCCACTGTTGCTGGGTCGGATAGGGGCATGGTGGAGGTGTTCACTAGGCCCAGTTAGGAAACCCGGTTTGCTGAGAGTAGCCAGATTGCTACTGTTGTTGTTGTTGTCCGGACCAGGAGGAATAGGGCTGGCGGTTGCTGCTGCCGCGTCCCCTGCCACCGCGGCGGTTCCAGGATCCACGGCCCCGTCCCCGGCCACGAGAGGAAGATGCGGTGTTGTCAGATGGCTGAACCGGCTGGTGGTTTTGAGGGATTGTTTGAGCAGAGGTGGCGGCTAAAACGGTAGAATGAGCTCCTTTTTGTGCTTCCAGACACGGGACTTCATCGTTTAGCATACTAACGGCTTGATCCGAATCAACGCCATTCTGATTAATGAGGGCAGCAGTGGTGTTATACTCGGCTGGTAAACCCCTTACCAGTTGAAGAATAAGACGGGACTCAGTGATAGTGACATCGACATCGGCTAGTTGGTTTGCAAGGTCAGTTAGCCGCTGACAGTAGTCTTCAATGGAGGAACAAGCAGACAAAGTCAGATTACAGAACTTGGTTTCCAAAGACGCAGCACGTGCCTTCTTGTTGCTGAGATAAATTTTCTCAAGTTTGGACCACGCAGCATGAGCCGTAATTGTGTTGCTGTCCATAACTCGTTTAAGAAGGTCATCGGAAATCGTGCTGAATATCCATTGAAGGACAAGCGCGTCTAATTCCTTCTAGGCCTCATGATCAGTAGACGTTGATGCTGGAGGATCAGTACCATCGATGTGATTCATCACCTTGTAGGCGACGTCATGTAATTTAAACAGCTGTATCCATTGAGAGTACGTGACATTGGTACCGTCTAGGGTTCGGATCTTACTCTGTATATTAGTAACAGAGTATGCGGGGTGTAGGGGCTGGGGCTTTGGAAGCTGTTCAATGTTATCTTTTTCATTAGTCATCTTGATGACTGTATCGGACGTATCCGAGAAGAAAGAAAAGAATCGGTTGCAGAAGGGATGGGTATCAGAATTGCTCTGATACCATGAAAGTTTATGTGGTGTAAAATTCTCTGTGTCCTTTTATTGAAAACAAGAACCCTTTAAATAGGGATTGATACATCTGAAAATAAGGAAACAGATATAGAATACAAATACAAATATACACCAAATCAAATAATAAAACTAATCACAATATTTCAGCCGATATAATCGGCTGAATATATTATCGCAAAGAGACACATCATAATCTTCTTCAACAAAGCTACCAGTGACGCCCGATTCAACAAAACTAAAGTGACACCTAAACTGCTGTTAAAACCCTTTTTCTAAAAACAACACAAAAATCATACAAATCAGTTGAAATATATCAACAAACTCTTTGAAAACATTTTTCTAACAATTTTTCATCAAAAATATCAAACAATTGGACACCAACATATCTGAATTTGAAATTTTTGTAAGACTTTAAATTTAAAAAAAAAACCCCAATAATTCAAACTATCAAGAGCATCAAGTCTCTGATACCAAATTGTAATTTTCTAAAACTGGGATCTTTGAACTAATGATGTTTCTCAACAATAATCAGATCTGAAACATCAATTAGTTTGATGTTTGACCCGAAAATGATAGAGAACTAAGAAACTTTAAGTACAATCAAGAACACGATAATGAAGCTTTAAATATAGCCTGAAACGTTTTCAATACGTTCAAGACTTGGCTAATTAGCCCGAAAACACACACGCTAAAGTGGAATTGATAATCCAAAAGCCTAACCTACAAATGAAGAATAACCATCTTTTATTGGCCAACAACTAGGGAACTGGCGTCACTAATGACATGCGCGTTGGCGACAATGGCGCCAACGTCAGTTGCATAGCCATTACACTACTGACGGCTGTAACTGGTTAAACTACAAAACACTAACACACTGCACCTATGTTATACAATGAGACACCAGTGGAGTGACGCCCAGAACAAAAGCTTTTTAACTTCTCGACCTCGAATGACAATCGGTATACATGCAATTCAGTTATGGTCTAACTCCGTCATCGATGACTACACTTTGGGAATTTTTGGGCCTCACCAGATACTACCACCAGTTCATATAAACTATGCTCGGATAACTGGACCATTAACCGAGATTCTTAAACTACCAAAATTCACATTGTCCACACAAGCAGAAGCTGTGATGCAACAACTCAAGCAAGCCATGGTTGATTTGATTACCTTAGCGTTGCCGGATTTTTCTCAGGCTTTTGATATCAATACTAATGCTTCTGGCTTAGCTATTGAAGTTGTTTTGGCTCAATATGACAAATCTATCAGTTTATTTAGCAAGAAGTTATGTCCTCGTATGTAGAATCAGTCAACGTACAATGAGGAACTTTATGCCATAATCGAAGCCAGAGATGGAAATACTAGGTCATAAATTTCGCATCTTTACGGACCACCACAGTCTTAAACATTTACTCACCCGAACAATCCATACCCCGGAGCAATAAAAATGGATTTCGAAGTTGATAGGTTACGAATTTGAGGTCCATTTTAAACCTAGGAAAGATAACCGAGTGGCTGATGTGTTGAGCCGAATTAAAGAACCTTCATTGATGGCATTATCAGCACCAACAACGTCATGGCATAAAGACATTCGTCAACACTAAATCAACAAAGCGGTAGGGAAAGAGCTTATATCTACGGTATATGTTGCCCATACTTGATCTTTGATCTCTAGAACATAAACGAATAAAATGAACTTGCATATAACTTGAATTCGAAATACATGAGTTTGAATACAATGGAATGGAATGGAATGTGAATGTTTACAAATGAAATCTAAGCCCTATTTATAGTTTCTAATGGGTGCGAGTGAATAGACGCATCTCTTCATGAACGAGTGTGTCTCTTGGATTGTGTGGATGAGAATCAAACTTGAAGAGGTGTCTTTTGATCAATAGTCGCGTCCGTTGTTCTCCTTGTGGCTGCCGTCAATCAAAGAGATGCCTCCCAAGGGATTTCGCAACCCTTGGGGTGGTGGTTATCAAGTTCCATCTTGACAACTTTAGTCCCTGAAGTTTATAACCGCCACCAAACTAACTTTAAACTAATAACTACTTAACCCTTGTACTTGAGGATGTGTGTGATTAGTATTTCATTCACCCCCTAATCATGAACATCCTTGAGTTGTTGTAGATCTTTAACTCCGAGCAGTTCTCGCATTGTAGCAAACTTGACTCTTGCTAGTGCCTTTGTTAGTATGTCTGCCCGTTGTAGTTATCCATGTTGATACATATTATGTGGACGCTACTCAGTTCGGTTCAACTCGGTTCGGTTCGACCCGGTTAGGTTCGGCTCAAGCCCGACGTCACGACATTTCTCCGTCGTGCGCCCCAGAGTTCAACACGCGAAGCACGGAGCGCCGCGAGCCGTTTCCCGTTTACACATCACCATGACATCATCATGATGATGTCACTTGTTGACTAATGTTTTACAAATTGAATATTTGTTGAAATATGTACGTATGGAATGGTAGTTGGATCACTGCCATAGGGACTAAAACATCACATGGGCCGAGAACCTTGATTTGGGCCAAAAGCTTCAACTGGGCCGAACCCCATACAAAACAACATGTATATGTCGACGAAACAAGTGTGTTTCGTCGACTTTAATGATGTGTTTCATGTGTTTCGTCGACGAAACGGTTGTTTCGTCGACTCTCATGTGTTTCGTCGTCCTGGTTCAGTATATATATACAGATAACAGACATAACACATTAGACAAGTCTGAATAGATTTGAGAGCGAACACACTGTAACACACACACACACTGAGAGTTTACAGAGACCATTTGTAAACATTGCTTTGTAACTGTTTCATACGTATTAATACAGTGGTGTTAATCGTTGAGTCTCGTGTCCATCATTTACGTGTTCGATCTCGGTTTGCTATCTCGGTTGGATTCCGCACAACCGGGTTGGTTTGTACACAAGGATTAGGCGACTAGATCCTCCCCTAGCCGGACCTACAAGTGGTATTAGAGCCTTGGCTCTTCTCCTTGTTAAAACCGAGTTGTTTTCGGGTGTTTTTCGAGTTTTTGAAGCTTATATTTTTCTTGGAAAATCTGTTTGAATCTTCGAAAATATTTGTATTTTGTTGTTAGTTCTTATAAAAACCATTTTAAACTTCATATTCACATGTTAAATTTTGTTTTTTAGTGAAGTTTCAAGCAAAATCATGATTCGGAAATTTTTCGGTTCACCGGAAAACTCATAAGTTTACCGGAAATCTCATCCAGTTCATTGTGTTCTTCATGTTTTTCAACTTTTTGATCTTGACATAGTAAGTGTTTAGTTGTTTGTGTATTTAGAATTTTTAAAAGATAAAAGAAAAGGATAAAATATTCATCCCCATGCTGTTTGGTGAGTTCAACATGCTGTGAGTTGAAAAGTTGTGTCTGTGTCAGAAACAGATCTCACCAACTTCTGAAACCTTATCCTTTCTATTTCGTCACTCACAAACAAACCGACGAAAATCAAAACTTGTTTCGTCGCACATAAAACAAACTTGTTTCGTCACATTGTTCAAAGCCTGTTTCGTCGGAGTTAGAAATCAAATCTGTTTCGTCATTTAAATCCATTTCGTCGATTAACAATTTAATCTGTTTCGTTGAACATCCTCTATCAGTTCTTTTGTTTCGTCGATCAAGTAGTGGGCTTTTAGTGGGCTTTTGTTTCGTCGAACAAGAAGTGGGCTCCTATTTCGTCGCAACAGAATTGGGCCAGTTTCGTCGCAATCATCAATCTGTTTCGTCGAACTGTTTAACTGTTTAAAATTTTTAACAGGGGCCTTGCAAATTATATTTAACAGTTTGATTTGAGTGAATTGTTCAGGTATTAGTCATTAAACATCAAAAATGAATCCGAATTGGTGGGGTAATCCGTCAACTGCAGAAAGCAAGTATACCAACACGCGTTTATCTCCCTCATGGGCTGAATCACCTGTTCCCACATCTAATACAGAAAGCAAGTATCGAAGCACCGGTTTGTCACCATCATGGGCTGAATCTCCCGCACCTGCGTCTTCGCAAGCAAATCAAATGTCGACCGGTCAATGGGCGTTTGTTTCAAATCAAACTCCGAGTATTCAAAGTATACTTCTAAGTGAAAGCGAGACCGGAAGTCTGAATCGTCCACCGAAACTGATGCACATAAACGAATATCCTGGTTGGGTAGATAGATTTCAGACGTATGTCAACGGGCAAAACACGGAACTGTGGTTATGTTTTACTACAGATTTCGATCAAGCTCTTGAGGTTGTTGCTTCAACTGCCGTGACATTTGCCGATCTTTCGGAAGACCAGAAAAAGGCATATGATTTAGAAAAGAAAGCATATGCTATTCTAACTCAGGCGTTGAGCAAGGAAATATATCATCAGTTCGTTAGCTTTAAGACGTCAAAGCGATTGTGGGATGCATTGAAGACAAGGGGTCTAGGAAATGAAAAGTCACGCCAATTGCGACATGACTTACTCAAAAAGGAGTTTGATGGGTTCACATGTATGGAAAGTGAATCTTTGGGAGATATGACAAGTCGATTCTATCATCTGCTGACTGAATTGGGTAATTATGGGGTAGTAACAACTCCAGCAGAGGTAGTCACAAAGTTTGCCGATGCATTGCCACCTCAATGGAATAGTTTCTTAGAAATCCTAAAATACAATGGCGCCTTGGCTACAACAAACATCAATGAATTCGTTCAGCTCCTGGAGAACAAAGATCAGGAAGAAACCCTAAAGGCGAAAAGGGTTCTAGTGCGACAAAATCCTGATATGTATTATGGAACTTCTAGTACTCCTGCAAGACCAGTTTCACATGCTCCACTTCAGACGGCGTTTGTCACAAGCACGGATTTATATGGCAATACGATACAAGTTCCTGTGAAGCCAGCTCCAACCACAGACTTGTATGGAAATCCACTACAACCAGCTCCAGCTCCACAACAGCAAAGCTATCGGCCATCTACCGTAGCAATTGATTTGTATGGGAATCCACTTCCTGTTCAACAACAAGCTTGTTATGGAAGCACATCATCTGCTGGTCAGCCATCAAAGTCAAATACAGTACGGCTTGACACATCAAATGTCACACCCCGACCACGTAGAACATACAAAACGTGGCGGAAACGTCGGGGAGTGTTGTAACAGAATTAATTGTTTCAAATCCATGACAATTGATGTTTTGTTTTATTAATCAAACATGAAAGTTTACATTGTTTTAAACAAGAACCAAAGAGTACATAACATAAATTAACTAGTTCTTGTCTCGTTTTAAGTCACTAAGGCACAGGTCCACCTAAGTATGTCTTGATAAGTCCTATGCATCATCTCCTGAAAACACATGTGAAAATAGGTACGTCAGCATAAAAATGCCTGTGAGATACATAGGTTTGTGAAAATTGGATTCATGACTTATAAGTTTAGAAAAAGTTGTTGTTTAGCAAAAGTCAGTCATGAACCTTGTAATTTGCTTTGTCTTGTAAATCATTTGAAAAACGATAAGATCAGATGATATGTATAAATAAGAGAATAATGTATGGTTAAATGAATAACCATGTAAAATGAGTTTGTATAAGATAAGTTGTTTGTAAATCAATGTCTTGTGAAAAGTATGTTATTTGTATAAAATGTTATATGTCTCAAATTGAAATGATTCAAATAACGCTACAATATGTGATACCATACAAACACTTATATATAGGAAGTACCAGCGGCGTATCCACCATGCTTGTATCATATTACATACGCCTCGTTACTTAAATCACTTACTCAAACCAAACCACCAAGATGTAATGTTTAACAATTGTAGAAATGTTTATGTATAGTCAAATGTCTATCGTTAAATGTAAATCATGTCAACAGATACAAATGGTTCACACGGTTCAATAGTTACAAACGGTTCATATAATCAAAGGGTTACGACGGTTCACATAGTCAAATGGTTACAACGGTTCAAAATGTGGTATAATGTGTTCATATGCTGGATGAGCATATGCAACAGAAATGCAATGTAAAACAAAGTACTAAGTATGCACGTAATGGACATACATAGCATAAGTGTAATGTAAAACAATGTACTAAGTATGCACGTAGTGGACATACATAGCATAAGTGTAATGTAAAACAATGTACTAAGTATGCACACAATGGGCGTACATAGCATGAAATGTATTGTAAAGTGATGTACTAAGTATGCACACAATGGGCATACATAGCATAAAATGTATTGAAATCATGTACTATAAATGTACTAATAAACATAGCAAGTATATGATGTGAAAACATGAAAGCATGAAAGTAACAAGTAGGCACATGTGTTCCACCCCAAAATGTTTGGAAAACAGTAAAAGAGGGGTCTATGTACTCACTTGAGATTGCTTAAAAGTCCTTGAGTAACAACCAAGCCAAACACTAAAGCATAATATTATAATGCTTACATAAATTTTTGGATGTCCGGCTGTATTCAGAACGTAAGTTATGCGCGAAAATGCAAACTTGTGCACTTTTTGACGCTTTTAGTCCCTGAATGACCCAAAAGTTTATTTTAGCACACCGAACTCCTCAAAGCCTATTTCTAAGCTATGTAAAGGATATTTATGGTATGTTTAACTTATGGTCATGTTCCAGAATGTCTGTTACAGTACGAGTCGCCATACTTTCGCAGTTTGTCAAGTTTAGTCCCTGTAAACGAATAAACTTGATTTTGCCATACCAAAGCCTTCAAAACTTATTTATAAGTTATGTAAAGGTTATTTAAGGTATGTTAAGCATATGTCACTATTCCGGAGTGTTCCTTGCATTAAACTGGTTATATTTACGCATTAGTGCGCGTATAACCTTCCAGAAAGCGATTTAGAGCTCGAAATCGAACATGAATTGATATGTACAAACGATACACATATTTCTATAGATCCCATGTATGAAATACGATATTTCATTGGCTTGGTATTTGTCTGATGGTCGCAGTGACACAGGTGTCACAGTCTCCTCTACTTTAGGAAATTTCGTCCCGAAATTTATTTGTAGGAGTCTGTCTGTGACTTTGTGTTATATAACCATCAAGATATGTTAGGTATAATCTTATCATTTTCCTCAACAGATATTTTTCCAGAAGCGAAAATGAACGAACGGAGTCATTTTCCTCAACGGGTTCTTTGGAAATGGAAAATGGAGGATTTAACTAAACGGATATTCACTTCCCTCAACGGATATTCTTTAGAAGTGAAAATGAATGGATGATTCATTTTTCTCAATAGGTTCTTCATCAGAAACGGGAATGAAGGAATCATCAACGGATATTGTTCTTCATCAGAAACGGGAATGAAGGAATCATCAACGGATATTTATTTCCCTCAACGGATATTCTTTAGAAGTGAAAATGAACAAACGGAGTCATTTTCCTCAACGGGTCTTCTTCGGAATTGGAAATGACGGATTTAAACAAACGGATATTCACTTCCTTAACGGGTAATCTTCAGAACGAAAATGAACAAACGGAGTCATTTTTCCTCAACGGGTATTCTTCAGAATTGGAAATGAAGGATTTTAACAAACGGATATTCATTTCCTCAACGGATAATCTTCAGAACGAAAATGAACAAACGGAGTCATTTTCCTCAACGGGTATTCTTCAGAATTGGAAATGAAGGATTTTAACAAACGGATATTCATTTCCTCAACGGATAATCTTCAGAACGAAAATGAACAAACGAAGTAATTTTCCTCAACATGTATTCTTCAGAATTGGAAATGAAGGATTTTAACAAACGGATATTCATTTCCTCAACGGATAATCTTCAGAACGAAAATGAACAAACGGAGTCATTTTCCTCAACGGGTATTCTTCAGAATTGGAAATGAAGGATTTTAACAAACGGATATTCATTTCCCTCAACGGATATTCTGTAGAAGTGAAAAATGAATAGCTAGTTCATTTTTCCTCAACGGATGCTTCACCAGAAATGGAAATGAATAGGGTTAACACTAGATACATGACAGAACTTGCTGTGATTTCTGTGCACTAAATTCCATAATTATGTATGCATCCATAATTACGTAATTCCTTGCACAGTCCGCACAGTTTGTCTTGTAATGTTTAGGGGAGGAAAAATCAAACCTGTGATGAGGGTGACTAGACTACCATAGGGTCCTTTTAATTAGATCGACAGATGATCTTTATAATTAGGCCACCAAGGAGTCCTTTCAGCTATGTCATCACATGATATCCCTAACCAGATTTTCGGATCAATCTGTTTAACTAGACCACTCAAGGGGTCTAATTATGGAGTAGTACTTTATAATCCAAGGGACTCAACTACAACGTAGAAGTCCATTAAGGATTTTATGTAGTACCTTTGGGTATCCTACTATGAATCCCTTATACGAATGATATGGAAGATTCTACGAGGATTTGGATAACAAAACTTGGATTACACAAAACATAAAAGGGAACATATAAGCACTTAATCACATAATTGTTTTCTTGGTTATTAATTGTTATTATCTTGTCGTTGATTTGAACATGGGTATTCAAGGCGTACCAGGAAGCCAGTTGATGGACTTCAACGTCCTCAAGCATCTATCTGAAAATAGGGCGATCTTCCAAAATTTCGATTTCTGATCACCAGGAATCATAACATTCGAATTAAGGTACACAAAATTAAGGACTTACGGAAATATCCTTAGGTACCCTATTAAGGAGTGGGTATTCGTCCAGAGTTGTAACTTGCGCCTTCTACTTCGTTTTCCTTGGAAGAAACGGGTACTTAGGATTTTCGTGGAAAACGCAAGAGATCATACAATGGAAGAAATTTGGGGGTGGTTTGTTCTTCAAGGAATACGGTTCCTCGATTGTCGGTATCGTAGGGAATATGTCGTTTATTCAAGCAACCATAATAAACATATTGCAATGTAAATAAAAGACTCATTTATTTATAAACAACAATAACAACAACAACTGTTTCATAGATTGTGACAACAAAAGAAAATAATACACAAGGCTTGATTATTTTCTAAACAGCGTTGTCTTCTGTCGGTCCGACACTCATCCATGCACTGGATTTGCATTAGCAAGTCTTGGGCAATTCCTACGAAAATGGCCCATCTCGCCACAGTTGTAGCAAGACCCCGGTGGAAAACGAGCTTGAGCAGGATTGTTGCCAGCTTGATTCAGTGCAGCTGCTGTTGGGCAAACCCTCGCTGTATGACCTATAAGTCCACAAACTTGGCATGTGCGACACTTCACACCAACATGATGATGTAGTCCACATTGGTTGCACAAGGGTGCAGTTCCGTTGTAGGGCTTCCTAGCAGGGGGTTGAGCTGGTTGGTTGGGGATGGCTTGATCATTGTGAGCGACCACGGCGAAGTTCTGAGAAGCCTTTCACTTCTTTGACTTCTTAGGGGATCCAGTCTGTTCATCCATGGTCTTTGATTCCTCGATTGTTTCTTGTCACCCTTTCAAAAAAGTTTACCTTTCCTGATCTGAGATTCAGTTAAGGTTGCAGATAGCTCAATGGCCTGTCTAACTGTAGTAGGGTTGCTACCAGTCACAATGTCTTGTATTGAGTCAGGGTGGCCATCAATGTACCTTTCGATTGCCTTATCCAAAGGCGTGACCATGTTTGGACATAACATGCTTAACTCCTCATAACGGTCCGTGTAGGCTCGATGCTCACCGCTATCTTGCTTAAGATCTTCGAACTCCCTTTCCAAAGCCCTGATCTTGTGACGAGGACATAATTCCTTCATCATAAGGGCCCTAAGTTCAGCCCATGTCTGTGCTAGAGCAACTTCTGCACCACGGTCTCTCATCATCCCGTTCCACCATGTGAGAGCCCTCTTCTGAAACACACTCGAAGACAACTCGACCTTGCGATTATCAGGACACTGAACATGACGGAAAGTATTCTCAATGCTCTCGAACCATTGAAGAAGCCCAGTTGCTCCTTCAGAACCACTAAACTTGAGTGGCTTAGCCGAATTGAAGCTCTTGAAGTTGCAGGGAGCATGATTGTTGTTGTTGGCTTGGTTCCATTGAGCAATAAGGTTTGGGAACGCAGAAGCCATTTGTTGCGCAATGATTTCTGCCAGTTCGGCAGTCTCTATCTGATTCTCGCGTCGAGGAGGCATTCTAAAAAGGGGAAACAAGAGAGAAAACAAATGAAATGGCATTGGGTAAGAATAGGATGTTACAATTACCGACCAAATCATGGGTGATGGTCATTTGTTTGAACCACAAAGCAAACAAACGACACACGAAGGCTGAATCAAAGCAAATAGATCCTCATAATGTATCGCGAAGACATGCTCGCCTATAAGTGGACACTCACCCCAAGAGTTCCCAAGTAAGAGTGACTGGTCCGATTATGTGGATTTGTACGAACACTCTAGCCTTGGACAGAAAACTCAGGGTACAGGCATCCACTCTTCCAGTTTGCACGTGTTCCACATTATTTAGGACCCGTATACTTGACGAAATTTTGAAAATTCAAAGGGGTTCAAAACCATATAACAGAGGGTTCAAAACCTTACAATAGAGGGTTCAAAACCTAGTAATCCATCATCCTAGAACAGATGATTAGTTTTCAAAGCGGTTTTGAAATTTATGTTCTTGTTGAGGTCGTCGCCTAAGGATAGGTGACGGTATTGTTTTATGACTAAACGCAAGTAAACTCGCGGTAGGGTCCTAGGAAGGTTATAGACTAGGTCAAAGCATTACTAATAACCTAATTCCCTATAACCATGGGCTCTGATACCATCTTTTCTGTCACACCCCGACCACGTAGAACATACAAAACGTGGCGGAAACGTCGGGGAGTGTTGTAACAGAATTAATTGTTTCAAATCCATGGCAATTGATGTTTTGTTTTATTAATCAAACATGAAAGTTTACATTGTTTTAAACAAGAACCAAAGAGTACATAACATAAATTAACTAGTTCTTGTCTCGTTTTAAGTCACTAAGGCACAGGTCCGCCTAAGTATGTCTTGATAAGTCCTATGCATCATCTCCTGAAAACACATGTGAAAATAGGTACGTCAGCATAAAAATGCCCGTGAGATACATAGGTTTGTGAAAATTGGATTCATGACTTATAAGTTTAGAAAAAGTTGTTGTTTAGCAAAAGTCAGTCATGAACCTTGTAATTTGCTTTGTCTTGTAAATCATTTGAAAAACGATAAGATCAGATGATATGTATAAATAAGAGAATAATGTATGGTTAAATGAATAACCATGTAAAATGAGTTTGTATAAGATAAGTTGTTTGTAAATCAATGTCTTGTGAAAAGTATGTTATTTGTATAAAATGTTATATGTCTCAAATTGAAATGATTCAAATAACGCTACAATATGTGATACCATACAAACACTTATATATAGGAAGTACCAGCGGCGTATCCACCGTGCTTGTATCATATTACATAAGCCTCGTTACTTAAATCACTTACTCAAACCAAACCACCAAGATGTAATGTTTAACAATTGTAGAAATGTTTATGTATAGTCAAATGTCTATCGTTAAATGTAAATCATGTCAACAGATACAAATGGTTCACACGGTTCAATAGTTACAAACGGTTCATATAATCAAAGGGTTACGACGGTTCACATAGTCAAATGGTTACAACGGTTCAAAATGTGGTATAATGTGTTCATATGCTGGATGAGCATATGCAACAGAAATGCAATGTAAAACAAAGTACTAAGTATGCACGTAATGGACATACATAGCATAAGTGTAATGTAAAACAATGTACTAAGTATGCACGTAGTGGACATACATAGCATAAGTGTAATGTAAAACAATGTACTAAGTATGCACACAATGGGCGTACATAGCATGAAATGTATTGTAAAGTGATGTACTAAGTATGCACACAATGGGCATACATAGCATAAAATGTATTGAAATCATGTACTATAAATGTACTAATAAACATAGCAAGTATATGATGTGAAAACATGAAAGCATGAAAGTAACAAGTAGGCACATGTGTTCCACCCCAAAATGTTTGGAAAACAGTAAAAGAGGGGTTTATGTACTCACTTGAGATTGCTTAAAAGTCCTTGAGTAACAACCAAATAATGCTAGAGATCACGGATATCAAACGACACCTAATATAGGTAACTACATTAATAAACCGGACCTAAATCGGAAGATCGGATAGAATGAGGGCTCGTAAACCAAATGAGTATGAGAACTCATGTAATATGGTTTAACAAAGCCTACATACTAAAATGAAACCTAACCTAAGTGCTTACGACCCATTACGACCCGTTTAGGTAGCTTATGCTACTTTAACGCGTCGTTCGCGTGAAACACGTTTGGAACGCCTAATTAGCCCTATGATAAGTAAAATATGCCTTAACATGTCTAATATTGTTACCAATTCAGTTTAGATACCAAAAGTTATGTTACATATGCTTAAAATGAATTTTGGCGTTAAAAGGGCATTTTGGTAATTTTACCTAAGGCATATATACTACCTATCATACAACTATTCAAACGATGTGACTATAAGGTCACTTAATGTGTTTGGTCGGATCCTAATGATCGACCAAACGGGTCGGGTTCGAAAGTATAAGCGATTGTTTAGATCGCTTACCTTTACGACCTTATATAAGCACTAAACTAAAAGTGACGAGCTAAGCATGCTAGAACATGTTTAGAAAATAGGTTTTGATATCAAAACAAACGGTTTTGATATCCTAGAGTAGTTTGGTTACAAAATACGCGTAAGTGCGCATTTTGACCCAAACTACGGCTCGTCACTGAGCCTAGATAACGTGGTAATCAGTAGGTATAGCCACTAGGGACTATAACCATCGTGATTACGATCACGTTATGAAGTTCAAACGAACTTCGCGTTGACCATAAACTGGTCAACGCCGAAAGTCAAACAAAGTTTGACTTTAACGCTAAAAGAATAAAAGAACGAAGGAACACTTACAAAGGGTCCAAGAATGGAAGGTTTGAATCCGAACACTCTCAGGTATGAAGTGTTAAACACGACAACTTAAAGAGCAAGTTCAGATTCAAAGGTGTGGGTTTTGCAAGAAGTGGGGTGGGGTATTTATAGGAAATGCAAGACCGTTAGGATCTTTCCTCGATTCCCGTGCTTCGATCTTGTCCATACATGTGCACCCATGGTATTGTAATACCATGTGCACATCCAAAACCAGCCCCTAGTATCAGTTGCAAGTGGATTTGTGTAACACCCCAACCCAGAAGGGCTGATGTGTCACAATAACAGTGATATCATAAACAAAAGTCATAATTCCATTTATTTATTTGACAAGGATACAACCACACGACAATTTAACTTAAGGTTAATATACACGCAAAGACATCCGACTTGATTAACTAATATCTTCAGATTTATTCCTAGACTTTATTCTTCTCTCTTTTCCCCGCCCAAAGTAACCTGCTGACCTGTAAATACAAAATTTATACGGAATGAGCCGAATGCTCAGTACGGAATTATAGGCTCAAAGAACAAATAACGCTTTATATGCAATGTTATTCGGAGGAAACTTATTTCGAAAATGATACGATGCAAGAACATAATTTCATAATCATATCTTACGGATGTACCCATGAGCAACTTAAAACGTGACAATACACAGGTAGCTACTCCTGCATAATTATCACATGAGATGGCGAATTGGCATACCCGTTACCCACCTCCTTATACTTAAATCCTAGGATCGATCCATACGCCTCCTAATAGCTTATATGTACCACACTTGTACTTAAGAGACGCCGTGAACTGATCTCTCCGTCACGGATAGAGCACATGATGTCGATGCCGCAACAACATGCTCGTGGGACACTCTACGAGAAGCGATACTCAGGGTATCAGAGTACAAATGGTCTTATAACTTATAAAACTTATTTTCATAACAAAACGGAACATATATTGGAACATGCGAAAATGAGTATAACAACATAATACTATCGCATGACATGAAAGCTAAATTAAATGATTAGAATAGGAATCGAACGGACTGTCAAATGAATCGATAATCAAAGACGTGAGGAGTTTTAAAAGATATAGTAATTTAGTGGTTTATAACAATTTAACTTATGAAGCAATAAAGAGTGGGGTAAGGATCCGTACCTTAATAATTCCAAATTGATGCTACCTTGTGATAATATTTCAGATTTATACGGACAGAGTTTAGACTACTGATTAGTCTTTTAACCTAATTTAAATAACATGCACACAAACTAGGTTAGTAACTTAATACAGCCTTTACGATAACTCACGAGATCAAATTCTCACAACGAACGACAAAGTGCGATACTTCATCCATCGAATTAACGATGATCCGTCAAATTAATGACGAACGACAAAGTACAATACTTTATCCATCGAATTAACGATGATCCGTCAAATTAATGACGAACGACAAAGTATAACCCTAATGTGGGCAGCACTTAAACATCCATTGAGTACATTGATCGATCGGACAATGAATCGTAATAGCGATCGAGTTATTACCCTGTTCTGCAGCACCCCGCTATACTTAATTAGTGTTTCGTGTGTGTTAATTGAAGTAAATAGAGCATAACTCCGTGTAGAATTGGAATTTCTTCATCGTTTTTGTACCTAGAATCAAGTCCCAGACTCTCCTATTTATACTGGAATTTTGCATCTCAGGAGTGTCGCGACAGATGCAGGTGATTCTGTCGCGTGTCGCCTGAGGAACACTTTTAGGGTAGGGTAGGTACGTGTCCAACTAGCTCAGGTGAGTCGACGTTTTCTTAAAATTCGAATTTGACAACGAACTGTGTGGATATTACCAACCAGGGAATACCCCCCCCCTGAGTTTTAGGGGCCCTGATTCTGATTTTGATTGTTCTGAAATTTCTAGGGTTTGGGTAGAATCACTTGGGTGTCTTAATTAGGGTTTCCTATTGGATAATTTATAAATAAAAATAATAGTTTTGGTTGATATACAGAAGGATGGATCATAAAATAAATGTTTAGTTTATTATAAATTTTTATTATTACAACTATTACCCCCTTAAAAGAAATTTCGTCCTCGAAATTTTTCAAATAAGAATATAACATATCACATAAGTAACGGAAACAGAATTTTCATAGCAGAGTTACTAACAAGAATCTCCTAAACACACAATGTGTATCTGAAATTTATAATTACGTTTATGACAAAAAATTCTTAATTACCTTACCATCATATCCTAATGGTTCTTCCACTACGTATCTTAATAACATATTTAATCATGCAGAAAATCAACATATACTTGCAGATAACAAGAGTGACTTATTGATACTAATATCTCCTACATAAACATGTTTAATCATAACTAAGATATATATTCACATAAGGTAAAACATGAATGACCGTAAACAGAACAATTGAACATATATCAAAGAGCAAGATTTACCGTTACTTTGACTAAAATTCTATTGCGAGAATAGATTAGGGTATAGAGATCGAATTGATTCTTCAGATTCCCATGTTGCTTCGTGTTCAGAGTGATTTTTCCAAAGGACTTTAACAAACGGAATTACTTTCCTACGCAAAACCTTTTCTTGTCGATCTAAAATGGCTTCTGGTTCCTCTTCGTAGGACAAATCTTCGTGAATTGTAAGTAACGGATAACTAAGGACATGGAGTGGATGATAATTATATCCTCTTAACGAGGAGACATGAAAAACGTTATGAACGTGAGAGAGTTGAGGAGGTAAAGCCAGTCGATATGACACTTCTCCAATTCTTTCAAGGATTTCAAACGGACCGATGAAACGGGGACTAAGCTTTCCTTTAATTCCAAATCTACGAACGCCTCGCCAAGGTGATACCTTTAAAAATACGTGGTCACCAATTTTAAATTCGAGTGGTCGTCTATCTTGATCTGCATAGCTCTTTTGTCTGCTCTGAGCTTCTTTCAGTTTTTCTCGTGACAAAGTGACTTTTTCATTTGTAATCTGAACTAGTTCTGGCCCTTCAATAATCTTTTCTCCAACTTCATCCCAGCAGATCGGTGCGCGACATTTCCGACCATATAAAAGTTCAAAAGGTGCCATGCCAATACTTGCTTGCCAACTATTGTTGTAAGCGAACTCAACAAGGCATAGATATTCATCCCAGTTTCCAGACCATTCAAGTGCACATGCTCGGAGCATGTCTTCCAAGGTCTGAATCGTGCGTTCCGACTGCCCATCTGTTTGTGGATGGAAAGCCGTACTAAACTTCAGTCGTGTACCCCAAGCTGCCTGAAAACCTTTCCAAAATCGTGAGGTGAAACGTGGGTCTCTATCGGAAACAATGGAAGATGGTGTGCCATGGAGTCGAATAATTTCTTGAAGAAATATTTCGGATAACTTATTAACCGAAAATCCTTGCTGAATCGGTAGAAAATGTGCTGACTTCGATAATCTATCGACAACAACCCATACAACATCATTCTTCTTGAAAGTCTTAGGCAAACCTGTAACAAAATCCATTGTGATCTCATCCCACTTCCATATGGGAATATCCAATGGCAGCAACAGACCGCTTGCTCGTTTGTGTTCAATTTTCACTTGTTGGCAAGTGAGGCATTTACTTACGTATCGAGCAACGTCTTCCTTCATGCCATTCCACCAGAAGTTCTGTCTTAAATCTCTATACATCTTGGTAGATCCTGGGTGAATTGAAAATAGTGAGCTGTGAGCTTCGGCTAACAATGACTCACGAAGGCTGGAGTCATTGGGTACACAAAGTCTCTTACCGCACCAAATCACCCCATGATGGTCTATGCGAAATTCAGATTGCTTACCCACCTCAAGATTTTGCACAATTGCCCAAAGTTCTCCATCTTGCTTCTGTGCATCTTTGATTCGTGATATGAGGTCAGGTTCAATCTGCATTCTAGCTAGATATCCATCAGCTTTGCTAACCTGAAGCCAAATGTTCATCCTTTCGAGATCCCTCCTAATATGAGGCTGAATTTGTAAGCAAGATATAGTCCCTGAATTCTTCCGGCTCAATGCGTCAGCTACAACATTGGCTTTGCCTGGATGGTATTGAATATTTACGTCGTAATCTTTTAAAAGTTCTAACCACCTTCTTTGCCTCATATTTAGCTCCTTCTGCGTAAATATGTACTTGAGGCTCTTGTGGTCAGTAAAGATGTCACAACTTTCACCATACAGATAGTGTCGCCAAATCTTAAGTGCAAAGACGACTGCGGCTAGTTCTAAATCATGTGTAGGGTAGTTAACTTCATAAGGCTTCAACTGACGGGAGGCATAAGCGATAACCTTCCCATGTTGCATTAGCACACAACCTAATCCTTTCTTTGAGGCATCACTATAGACTTGGTAACCTCCTGATCCAGAAGGGAGAGCGAGTATCGGAGAAGATACGAGTCGTTTCTTCAATTCTTCAAAGCTTTTCTCTTGTTCCTCATTCCATGAGTACTTTACCCCTTTCCTTAGGAGTTTTGTGAGTGGTAAAGCAATTACCGAGAATCCTTCAACAAATCTTCGGTAATAGCCAGCAAGACCCAAGAAACTTCGTATTTCGGTAACAGAAGTGGGTCTTGGCCATTTTGTAATAGCTTCAACCTTTGTTGGGTCTACCATAATTCCCTCTGCTGATACGACATGACCTAGAAATGCTACTTGGCTAAGCCAAAAGTCACATTTGGAAAATTTCGCGTACAACTTCTCATGCCGCAAGGTTCCAAGTACTGCATGTAGATGTGCTTCATGCTCTTCGCGACTCTTAGAATACACCAGAATGTCATCGATAAAGACAATAACGAATTTGTCTCTGAATTTATGAAACACGCGATTCATCAAATCCATGAAGACTGCGAGTGCATTAGTTAGCCCAAAGGGCATAACCAAAAATTCGTAATGACCATATCGAGTACGAAAGGCGGTCTTGGGAACATCATCATTCTTGATCTTTAGCTGATGATACCCGGACCTCAGGTCGATTTTTGAGAAGAACTGAGCCCCCTGAAGTTGATCAAAGAGATCATCAATGCGAGGCAGAGGATACTGATTACGAATAGTAATCTTGTTCAGCTCTCGGTAGTCAATACATAAACGCATACTACCGTCTTTTTTCTTCACAAATAAGACCGGAGCACCCCAAAGTGAAACACTAGGTCTTATGAATCCTAGATCTAACAATTCTTGCAATTGTTCCTTCAACTCCTTCAGTTCCATCGGGGCCATACGGTATGGAGCTTTAGAAATAGGTTCGGCACCAGGAATCAAGTCGATGGTGAATTCTACCTGACGGTCAGGTGGTAATCCCGGTAGTTCATCCGGAAATACATCAGGATATTCACGAACAACGGAGTGGTTATCGATACTCTTAACACTAGCAGAAGTATCCCTAATCGATGCTAAGAATCCAGCACAACCGTTTGATATGAATTTTCGAGCCTTGAGCGCAGAGATAATTTTAAGAGATTTATGAGCTTGAGTTCCCTGATATATAATATCAGGATGATGAAGATCACCGAAAATAACACGGCGAGAATGACAATCTATAGTTACACGATGTCTAGACAACCAATCTATTCCTAGAATAACATCAAAGTCACACATATGTATTGGAAATAGGTCTGCCTTACACACAATAGATTCAATACGGATCGGACAATCCTTATATACGTAAGTGATTACGGATGAATTTTCCATGGGAGTGGAAATGGTTAAGGTAGGATTTAAGAGAGTTGGTCTTATCGGAAGGTACTTAGTAAACGAATGGGATACTAAAGAATGAGTCGCTCCTGTATCGAATAACACATAGATACTATGTTTACCAAGCTGAAGGGTTCCCGACACAGTACCTGGGACATTAGCAGCATCAGTAGCAGAAAGTGCAAAAACTCTTCCTCCAACATTGGGTGGTGCAACGTTTGGTCGGTTATTCTTCCTAGTGTCTTTCTTTGTACACTCCTTAATCATGTGTCCAGTTTGGCCACATCTAAAACATGCTCCTGTACTTCGGTGACATACGCCCTGATGTCTCTTACCACAAATATTACATATAGGATATGTAATTTGATTTGGGTTTACATGTTGATTCAGTGGTTGAGCTCTAATAGGTTCTGCATACAACTGAATCTGGTTTTGAGCAGGTCTCGGGTTTTGCAGTCTCGGTTGCCATGGACGTGCCTGATTTCCAGAGTTTTGATTTCCTTGCACTTTGCGATCTTGATGCTGTGGCGTAGTGGATGATTGGCCGTTTTCTTGCTTAATTTGTCCTTCCCTATTTCTCTTCTTATTATCCCCAGTTCGAGATAAGAATTCTTTCCTTTCGAATTCAAAAGTTTTGATTGCATCAGCAACTTCGGTGATATCCTTAAATTTCATGTACATGATCGACTTCCGAATTCGATCATTGACTGCCCACTTGCATTTTTCTGCCTGGACTTCTGCTGATCCTGCAACTTCTCCTACAATACTAGCTAACCTTGAAAATCGAGTAATGAACTCAGAGGCTGGTTCATCACTTCCCTGTCGAATTACTGCATACTCCCTGATATAAGCTTCTTTATCAGCGGTAGAAAAATACTTATCGTAAAAGATGTTACGAAAGTCGACCCATGAAAGATTAGCGTCAAAATCATCCCCTCCTTTGACATGCTTATATCCTTCCCACCAAGTTTGTGCGTCATCTTCGAATTTGTAGGTAGCCAGTCTAACTTTGTATTGCTCCGGAACTCCAAGAACTCCGAAGATCTTTTCAACATGAGCTATCCAGTTTCTTGCTTCGACTGGATTATTAGCGTGACTAAAGGATTTCGGCTTTTGTTTTTGGAATTTACTAATCCATATGTCTATACTATAAGTAGTATTATTCGTGGTATTCTCACGAGTTTCACCACCAGAGGTTGGATTAGTGTTAGTGCCTTCTGGATGACGAGTTTGTTGAATAACGGCCTCAGCTGTTTGAGCAACCAGGTTTGGAAGCAACCCGGCAACAGCCTGGTTGATAGCATTAATTACGTTTGGATCAACTGGAGTCTCATTCGAAGAAGTGTTGTTACGTGCATGGTTAGTACGAGTACTCTTACGTAGCGGACGATGAGGAGGCATATCTGTACGAATAGACATAGGAGTTAAACCAAATAAGAGATCAAGTTGAATCCTATCATAGATATCTACCCATTCCTCACAGGTTTTAATTACTATCTTCAAGTTTTCTACAGGAAAGAGCCTTTGCTCTGATACCATAGCTGTAACACCCCAACCCAGAAGGGCTGATGTGTCACAATAACAGTGATATCATAAACAAAAGTCATAATTCCATTTATTTATTTGACAAGGATACAACCACACGACAATTTAACTTAAGGTTAATATACACGCAAAGACATCCGACTTGATTAACTAATATATTCAGATTTATTCCTAGACTTTATTCTTCTCTCTTTTCCCCGCCCAAAGTAACCTGCTGACCTGTAAATACAAAATTTATACGGAATGAGCCGAATGCTCAGTACGGAATTATAGGCTCAAAGAACAAATAACGCTTTATATGCAATGTTATTCGGAGGAAACTTATTTCGAAAATGATACGATGCAAGAACATAATTTCATAATCATATCTTACGGATGTACCCATGAGCAACTTAAAACGTGACAATACACAGGTAGCTACTCCTGCATAATTATCACATGAGATGGCGAATTGGCATACCCGTTACCCACCTCCTTATACTTAAATCCTAGGATCGATCCATACGCCTCCTAATAGCTTATATGTACCACACTTGTACTTAAGAGACGCCGTGAACTGATCTCTCCGTCACGGATAGAGCACATGATGTCGATGCCGCAACAACATGCTCGTGGGACACTCTACGAGAAGCGATACTCAGGGTATCAGAGTACAAATGGTCTTATAACTTATAAAACTTATTTTCATAACAAAACGGAACATATATTGGAACATGCGAAAATGAGTATAACAACATAATACTATCGCATGACATGAAAGCTAAATTAAATGATTAGAATAGGAATCGAACGGACTGTCAAATGAATCGATAATCAAAGACGTGAGGAGTTTTAAAAGATATAGTAATTTAGTGGTTTATAACAATTTAACTTATGAAGCAATAAAGAGTGGGGTAAGGATCCGTACCTTAATAATTCCAAATTGATGCTACCTTGTGATAATATTTCAGATTTATACGGACAGAGTTTAGACTACTGATTAGTCTTTTAACCTAATTTAAATAACATGCACACAAACTAGGTTAGTAACTTAATACAGCCTTTACGATAACTCACGAGATCAAATTCTCACAACGAACGACAAAGTGCGATACTTCATCCATCGAATTAACGATGATCCGTCAAATTAATGACGAACGACAAAGTACAATACTTTATCCATCGAATTAACGATGATCCGTCAAATTAATGACGAACGACAAAGTATAACCCTAATGTGGGCAGCACTTAAACATCCATTGAGTACATTGATCGATCGGACAATGAATCGTAATAGCGATCGAGTTATTACCCTGTTCTGCAGCACCCCGCTATACTTAATTAGTGTTTCGTGTGTGTTAATTGAAGTAAATAGAGCATAACTCCGTGTAGAATTGGAATTTCTTCGTCGTTTTTGTGCCTAGAATCAAGTCCCAGACTCTCCTATTTATACTGGAATTTTGCATCTCAGGAGTGTCGCGACAGATGCAGGTGATTCTGTCGCGTGTCGCCTGAGGAACACTTTTAGGGTAGGGTAGGTACGTGTCCAACTAGCTCAGGTGAGTCGACGTTTTCTTAAAATTCGAATTTGACAACGAACTGTGTGGATATTACCAACCAGGGAATACCCCCCCCCCCTGAGTTTTAGGGGCCCTGATTCTGATTTTGATTGTTCTGAAATTTCTAGGGTTTGGGTAGAATCACTTGGGTGTCTTAATTAGGGTTTCCTATTGGATAATTTATAAATAAAAATAATAGTTTTGGTTGATATACAGAAGGATGGATCATAAAATAAATGTTTAGTTTATTATAAATTATTATTATTTATTTTATTTCTAGAATAATGATTTTAAAATTTTGGTTATTACAATTTGAGTGTGTAACAGCTGTTAACAGGCTGTTAAACATGTTTTACTGATCTGGGAGGCTGACGCGGCCTGCGTCAGGATACACACAAAACTTAGGCGGGCCGCCTGGCCTTGTCTGATCAGAACCAACTTTCAGAAATGACAGTTTTAGTCCCTGTTGTGTTTTAAGGCCATTCCCGACACTTCTAAGGCCCGTAAAGCCAACTTTAAGGCCCTAAAATGATGCCTAAACATTGTGGACATGAAAAATGCTCAAAAATATGTCGGATGTTGGTTCGTTTGGTCGTACGATCGCGATGTTCGCTTAATTACGACGGAATGCGCATAAGCGCGAAAAACGATGCAAATTGCGCGACGAATGGATTTTTGACAAGCCAAACACTAAAGCATAATATTATAATGCTTACATAAATTTTTGGATGTCCGGCTGTATTCAGAACGTAAGTTATGCGCGAAAATGCAAATTTGTGCACTTTTTGACGCTTTTAGTCCCTGAATGACCCAAAAGTTTATTTTAGCACACCGAACTCCTCAAAGCCTATTTCTAAGCTATGTAAAGGATATTTATGGTATGTTTAACTTATGTTCATGTTCCGGAATGTCTGTTACAGTACGAATCGCCATACTTTCGCAGTTTGTCAAGTTTAGTCCCTGTAAACGAATTAACTTGATTTTGCCATACCAAAGCCTTCAAAACTTATTTATAAGTTATGTAAAGGTTATTTACGGTATGTTAAGCATATGTCACTATTCCGGAGTGTTCGTTGCATTAAACTGGTTATATTTACGCATTAGTGCGCGTATAACCTTCCAGAAAGTGATTTAGAGCTCGAAATCGAACATGAATTGATATGTGCAAACGATACACATATTTCTATAGATCCCATGTATGAAATACGATATTTCATTGGCTTGGTATTTGTCTGATGGTCGCAGTGACACAGGTGTCACATCAAACTTCTCCAAAGTTAGCGTTGAAGTAGCTAAGGATCATATGGAGATACTAAACACTCTGGTTAGCGCGTATTGTGGGTTGATAGCAGGTCAAATCGGGAACATCAATCTGACTCAAGAATATTACCAGCAGATAGATAAAGAGGAGATGGAAATGATGGACATCAAATGGGCTTTCGCCAGTGCTGTAAGGCGAGCAAAGGACTTCATGGAACGGACTGGTCGAACCAGCTTAGAAAGCAAGAAAGATACCAAGTATGGATTCGACAAGCAGTCTGTTAAGTGCTTTAACTGTGGTGAACGTGGTCACTTCAAGAGGGAATGAACAAAGCCAGCTCAGCATGGGAACCAGAATCCTTTCAGAGGTCAAGGCAACCAGGCGAATCAGAATCAAACCAGGAACAATGAGCGCACCTTGGTACCTGTGAACAATCAAAATCAAGCAGAAGCATCAAATGCCAACCAGGCTCTTGTGGTGCAAATAGATGAAGGTTGCGACTGGTCAATGCAATTAGGCATTGGTGATCAAGGAGGAGCAACTTGTTTTGCTGAAGCTGCTAAGGATTTGAAGCACGCCAGTGGTGGAGAATCTTCCGCCAGTGGTGGTGAATCTTCAGATGAAGAAAGTACTGGTTATTCAAGGAGTTCAGATGAGGAAACCTCAACTTCAGGCGATGACAATGTATCTAGTGGGAGAATCGATGCAGATATCGATGAATTGTTAGGAGAAGCTGCAGCAAGGAATGATAGAAGATCTATTCTGGTGGATCAAGCTGCTTATTCTTCTTCTTCTCTCCATTCAGCCTTTATGGCTAATGTCGACAGTTCATCAAGCCAGGTATGTGTCGATGAACCAACTGTCGTTAATTGTGATAATTGTGCTAGCTTAAGTGTTAAATGTGCTGATTTGGATGCTAATATGTCTGAGTTGCAAAGCAAACATGATGCTTTAAATGCTAATTTGTTTGACTTGCAAAACAAACATGTTTCTTTAGATGCAAAGTGGTGTGATTTGCAAAGAGAACATGAGGCTTTGCAAAACGAATATGAAGTGACAAATATCCACAATAAAAAATTGATAGTGGATCTCTCAAAATGCAAAGAGGCTAACATGTTTTATGAAAATCATGAAAAGGAGTTTAAAACGATGGTTGCAAATCTAAGAAAAGATAAAACCGAACTGACAAAAATGGTTTCAAGAAAACAAACAGACATAAACTGTTACATTAATCGTCTTGAGATCATGCAAAAAGAGTTAGCCTGTACAAAGTGTGAAAGTGAGGCGATCCGGCTTAAGCTAGATAGTTATTCCAACTCTAGATACGTGCTGGATCACATCACTGGCACACAAAAAGAGAAAAAGGATGTCACGTGCATTGGATACAAGAAATGTCCACCACCTGTTAGACAAAATTATGATGCAATGCCTGATGAGGAGTATAGAACTCATTATGAAGAATCTGTTCCTTTAGACATTGAGGAATTTGCAACTGGACTTGGATACAAACCAGAAGTACCATCAGATTCGGATGTGCAAGCAGATACAAGTGTGTCTTCTGCTGAACAGAATCGGGATCCTCCAGTTATTGTTGAGGATGCTGATTCTTCAGATGATGAATCTAATGATACTGACTCAGCACAGCCTAATGCAGAGATCAAAGAGGACATACCTCTTGAGAATCATATTCTATGTGATCCTCCTGCAAAACCTGGAAAACTTGTGCAAGTCGAGTCCACGTCTGCAAAAGAGTCTGAGAGTGTGAATTTGCTGTACACTCTTGTTGGTGATGATAAAATCTACTCTGACAAAGATTTTCCTATTAAGAATATTAATCAATCTTTAATTAGTAGAATTTTTGAGGATTCAACAAGTAAGTTCTTGGGAAAGACAGGATCACACGTTGTGGTAACACAGTGTCCTCCTATCCCAAAGGCTGAAGTTCGAAAACAAAATGGCAATCAAAGATTACCAACAGAGAAAGTTCAACAAAATCGCACCAAACCTAAAAGTAACTCACCGACTCAATGGCAAAAGAAACAGACCAAGAAAAAGGACAAGAAAGTGAACTTTGTGAAATCGAAGGGAACAAATAAACTTGAAACATTTTCCAATAAATCTAACTTAGATCATGTCATTCAAGTTAATTCTTTGAAAAGAAACGAACCAAACAGTTCAAAACCTAGTACCTCGGGATCACAAAGTTCATCGACAAGACAATCACATGATACTTCGGGGTTTGTAGAACAAAGATCATGTTTTTCATGTGGCACAATTGGATATATCATTCGAAATTGTCCATATCTTCATAAACAAAAAGCCAAAGTTGATGATCCCCGTGACCGAAATGGCCAAAAGCAATCTGTTTCATCAAAACCAGATCCCCGTCTTGTAAAAGAAAGGGAAAAGAAACAGAAACGCCGACAGGTCAAGAAAATTAAAAAGGCAATCAAAACCGATGTGGTTAACAAAACATCTGTTTCTGTCAAACCAGACAATTCAAAAACTTTAGACAATCATGAAGTTTAAGATTTTAAAGAATAAAACTGGTAAAACAAAACAGACCTGGAAACCAAAAACGGTTATTGATTCAGGGGGAACATCACAATTTCCACAACATCGAGAAGTTCAAGTAACTTACGTTGATGAAAATGGAAGACCCAAGACCACAAAGGCTTGGGTCCCCATCTCCAACTAATCATGTGAGTTCATGTGCAGGGTGTTCCAGGAGGAACTTTTAGCAGTCATTGGATTGTTGATAGTGGGGCATCCAGGCACATGACAGGCGACATGAAGCTTCTCTACGACGTTAAATCTATTAGAGGAGGTCATGTTGCTTTTGCTGGAGATAAAGGAGGATATATTACAGGAGAAGGAATGGTATCCAACGGGGTTGTAAGTTTTGACAAGATCAACTTTGTACAACAACTTGATCACAATCTTCTCAGCGTTTCACAAATCTGTGATAAGCAGTTTTCAGTACACTTTGATGCAAATGGGTGTTACGTGCTGAAACCCGACTTCAAGATTCCAAAAGAATGGATTCTCTTATCTGCTCCAAGGATAAACGATTTGTATGTCCTTGATATGAGCCAAGCTATTACAACGACTGCACAAGCAACTTGTTTCATTTCAAAAGCCATAGAAAAAGACTCTATCACTTGGCACAGACGTATGGGTCACATTCACTTACGAAAAATGAATCATTTGGTGTCGAATGAATTAGTGAATGGTGTTCTTCTTAAAAATTTCCATCTTCAAGACGTCTGTGTTTTATGACAAAAAGGAAAACAAACTAAGAAGCGACATCCGACAAAGAAGATCAAAACAGTGGCAGTTCCTCTTGAGCGTTTGCACATGGATTTGTTCGGTCCTGTCAAGCACAAAAGCATCAGGAATGATCAATACTGCCTCGTGATAACGGATGATTATTCATGATTTTCTTGGGTGGCGTTTATGGCTCACAAGAGTAAAACTTTCGGTATTATCAAAAACTTGATCATTCAAATTGAGAATTTGTATACTTTGAAGGTTAGACGGATACGCAGCGACAATGGTACTGAATTTAAAAATCAAGCCATGGCGGAGTTTTGCACATCAAAAGGTATTCTTCACGAATTTAGTGCGGCTTATACTCCTCAACAGAACGGCATCGCTGAACGTAAGAACCGTACATTGATCGAGACTGCTAGGACGATGTTGGTAGAGTCACAATTGCCGATTCCCTTCTGGACTGAAGCTGTGTCCTCTGCTTGTTACACGATGAATCGAGTCCTTACAGTCAAAAGATACAACAAGACCTGTTTTGAGCTTCTTCACAAACGGAAACCAGATTTGTCATATCTTGAACCGTTTGGAGCTCCTTGCACAATTATCGATCCTAATGGAAAGTTTGGGGCAAAAGCTATTGAAGGTTACTTTCTTGGTTATGTCACCCCGAACTTAAGAGTCTGGAATCTAGAGACTAAAAGGGTTGAGGAATGGTCTGAGGTCAGAGTACAAAAGCACACATTGCCAGTCAGATGTCCTGGTCAACCATGGATGTTTGAGTACGATGACTTTTTCAATTCGATCAATGTTGAAGCAGTTGAAGAAACTGCTGCGGCAAGGATGTTTTTCGAGAGTGACAACGCAACAGATTCACCGTTGGTTCATCCAATTATTATCAATCAAGAACCATCTTCAGTGAACAATAATGCTCTCGACAATGAGGATTTTCATGATGCAACCGAACTGAACGAATCTTCAGAGGATGAAGAATTTCTAGATGCAGATCAAGAAGCTCCTACATCAGCTGTTCATGGTACTTCAGAGGTTACACCTCCAGTGGACGCTCCTAAAACAACTGAAGCTACTGCGTCATCCTCTTCGGCAGTTCCGGGTATTGAATTGGTTGTTGATCTCAATCTCAACAATCTGGGTATTAATGTTCCTGTCCCAGATAATCCAGAAACTAGAATACATAATACCCATCCTCAACAAAAAATCATAGGTAATGTACAAAGTGGCATTCAAACAAGAAACATGTTGCGAAACAACAACAACGCAGGCTTGTATGCAGCAATTCGAGAATCTGGTCAACAAAACGATTGGTCTTTCGCGTGTTATGTGTCACAGGAAGAGCCAAGAACTTGGAAAGAAGCTTTGAAAGTTAACTCTTGGGTTGAAGCAATGCAGGAAGAACTGCAACAATTCCAGAAACTTGGTGTCTGGAAGCTCGTAGAAAAACCTGCTGGTTATAAGAAGATTGGTACCCGTTGGGTGTATAAATGCAAAAAGGACGACCGTGGAATCGTTATTCGCAACAAAGCAAGATTGGTCGTTCAAGGTTTTCGTCAGATTGAAGGTATAGACTACAACGAAGTGTATGCACCTGTTGCACATCTGGAAGCAATTCGGATCTTTCTGGCTTACGCCTCATTCAAAGGATTCAAGGTTTACCAGATGGACGTCAAAAGTGCATTCTTACATGGTCTAGTCGAAGAAGAGGTGTATGTTGAACAGCCTCCAGGTTTTGAAGATCCTATTCATCCCGATCGGGTTTGGTTGCTAAACAAAGCTCTTTATGGTCTACATCAAGCACCACGAGCTTGGTACGCAACCTTATCTAATTATCTGCTGGAGAATGGATTTCGTAGAGGTCTTATCGATTGCACTCTCTTCATAAAAGAACAAGATGGAGATCTTCTACTGGTACAGGTATATGTGGATGATATTATATTTGGTTCTACTAACAATGTTATGTGTAGGGATTTCGAGCGTGTAATGCAGGATAAATTCGAGATGAGCACTATGGGGGAGATGACTTTCTTTTTGGGCTTGCAAGTGCAACAAACGAAGTCTGGGATTTTCATGCATCAGACTAAGTATGTCCAAGACATCTTGAGCCGATTCCAGATGTCCGACACATCGCCCATTGGTACCCCACTGCAGCAAAATCACGGAATCAATCCAGACTTGAAGGGTGAAGTTGTTAGCTCTTCGTACTACCGCGCGATGATTGGATCCCTTATGTACCTCACAACATCAAGACCAGATATAATGTATCCAACAAGCCTGCTAGCCAGATATCAAGTGAACCCGAAGGCCTCACATCTTGCAGCTGTAAAAAGGATTTTTCGTTATTTGAAGGGTTTCCCAGACACCGGTCTATGGTACCCTAAGGATGATAACTTTGATTTAGTCGCTTTCAGTGATTCTGATTTTGGCGGATACAAAATCGACGGCAAATCCACAACGGCTGGATGTCAATTTTTAGGAAATCGCCTCGTAACATGGCAGTGCAAGAAGCAGACTTGTGTCGCTACATCAACTTGTGAAGCTGAATACATTGCTGCCTTAAGTTGTTGCTCCCAAGTCCTGTGGATACAACAGCAAATGCGTGATTACGGTTTTGAATTCCTAACTACTATTTATGTCGATATTTCTGCTGCCTTATCTATCACTAAAAATCCTGTGCAGCATTCAAAGACTAAGCACATCGAAATTAAGTATCACTTCATACGTGATTGCTTTGATAAAAGGCTAATTGATGTTGCTTACGTCCACACTGATGACCAACGTGCCGACCTTTTTACCAAAGCATTTGATAAATCAAGATTTGACTTTTTATTATTGGTAAACGGCATTAAGGTCAAGCAAGAGTAATCCACATCGGAAAATCGTTTTTGTAAATATCTTTGTGTTTTTAAAATTATTGTAAGTTTGTTGATTTTAGGGGGAGTAAATCCAAATTTGAAAATTCAAAAACATCGAAAAATTTCAAAACCCAAAAACAATAGAAAAACAAAAATGAGTTTCCTGGCGAGCAAAAGAGAATATGATAGTACATCAGTGGTATGTCTAAACCTCTTTAAATTGAAATGCAAAATGAAAAATGTTAAGCAGCTCTATATAAGATGTATCGGTAGGCTCACAATCATTTTAAAGTGTGCAGGGTGATATAAATCTTAAATCGACTGAAGACTGTGTGGGAACCACTCATTGGCATATGGTCTTAGTACCGAAATTTCGTTTGAGAGATTGCCGAGGTTCTGAGATATGTGGTCTTTATGTTGTTTGTCATCTGGGTATCATGGTTGTTTCTTTTACCGAAACAAAACGGAGACGAAGTCTAGATCTTCCATGATATCATACATACGTGTACATACTGCATACGACCTCAATAAGTGATCAACAATCACATGTTCAAACAAAATAAGTGATAATATATCACATTCATCCGGGAGTCAAGTTCGTCTCTTTGCTGTACGAAAGTACTGACCTGTTCACGGACTTGCTCTTGTGCCCTCATGCATCTGAAAATCAAGTTCCTCATCAATAAGTGATTCTATCACATAGGGCTTGTTTTCAACCAAAATAAGTGAGTTTCTCACATCTTTTTATACGGCAAAACAGATGATAAATGGTATACTCACCAGTAAGATTAACCCTCGTGCATACCTTGATACGGGAATGTGTCGTGATGTGGATGAACACCGGTCGGTAAGTATAAATCATACCTTAACGTATCCCCTCGCCATGATTACATATGATAAGTTGAGCTTATGTGGATAACAATACCGATAATCATTATAGGATGTTTATCTAAATGTTAACAAAAAGAGCAACAAGAGCGTTTTGGCGTGACCGTACACTGATATGATTCTCTTACCCTCGAAACTCGCAAAAAGAATGTTTGTATATATTTACTGTTTAGTTTCTGCAACTCTGTATATATTTATTTACTGCTTTCAGTCTTTAAGTTTGAAATATTCAAAATGCCAAAAAGATTTTAGGTGTGTTTTAATATAAACTTTATAAAAGTCAAAAAGATTTTATTTCTACTTTAGTTTTGATTAACCGATGTTGGAACTCAAGTCTTCATTGCCTGAAATCTGATTAAAAACCAAAACGACTGAATCTTCATAAACGGTCAGAGTTTGCAAGTTTTGAAAGTTAATAATCTAAATTGAAATATCTGTTAACTTTTCAAACTAACTGTCGGACGGTAGTTGAAAATATGGTCACATGTGTGTCACTTGTTTATGATTAACTATATTCCAAGCAGTTGTTCTCATTACGCGTTTAGCTTTCTTGCATGTGCAGATGCTAAAGGCAAGGAGAACATGTTCGATGACAAGCTTCGGAATGAAGACATGACATGGAGGCACTCAAAAGACAAAGATGATCGAGTTGCCGCTGACCTATCATCAACACCACAAGGATCTCAAGTTTTGAAGATCAAAAGATTCACGAGCATAATCAAAAGGGGAGTTTATTGATACACTTCCTAAATGAAAGCGGGAGTTTGTTAATACACTTTCTACTTACAACACGTGAAGACTTTGAAGATCCTCCGACATGGAAGACATGGAAGATGAACCTCACGAGTAGCGTCCAAGGGGGAGTTTGTTGATACATATTATGTGGACGCGACGCGACTCGACTCGGTTCGGTTCGACCCGGTTAGGTTCGGCTCAAGCCCGACGTCACGACATTCCTCCGTCGTGCGCCTCAGAGTTCGACACGCGAAGCACGGAGCGTCGCGAGCCGGTTCCCGCCGCCACATCATCATGACATCATCATGATGATGTCATGAACTTTGACCAAATGCATTTATCAATGGCAACCATGGAATTTACGTAGAGTTATTGCATGATTGGGCTTTTGTCTTGTGTATGGGCCAACCTGATTGGACCAATCACAATTACACTTGGGCTGATACAAACTGACATGGGCCGAACCCCTTTTAGACAACATGTATGTCGACGAAACAAACTTGTTTCGTCGACTTTGAAGATATTTTATTGTGTTTCGTCGACTAAACATCTGTTTCGTCGACCTTGACGTGTTTCGTCGATGCTGTGTGTCTGTGACTATATAAACAGATCTGATAGAACACAGAACAGACAAAACACACACGAGAGAACGAGAGAGTTTACAGAGTGTATTTGTAAACGTTGATTTGTAACTGTTTCATACGTATTAATACAGTGGTGTTAATCGTTGAGTCTCGTGTCCATCATTTACGTGTTCGATCTCAGTTTGCTATCTCGGTTGGATTCCGCACAACCGGGTTGGTTTGTACACAAGGATTAGGCGACTAGATCCTCCCCTAGCCGGACCTACAATCCACTTATGTGTTCCACATTGATGTGTTCGTTCTCCATGCATTCTCTTATGAAATGATAGCATGTATCCATGTGCTTGCTTCTTCCATGAAAGACTGGATTTCTCATGAGTGCTATTGCAGAAACATTATCCACCCTTAGTGTTATTTTCTCTTCCTTCCAGCCTGTAACTTCACTTAGTAATCTTTTAAGCCATAGTGCTTGGCATGCTGCTGCAGTGGCTGCCATGAATTCTGATTTACATGATGACAATGCAACTGTCTGTTGCTTCTGTGTGAACCAGGTTATAGGTGATTCTCCAAAGTAGACTACTAGACCAGTTGTTCCTTTTCCTTTGTCTGTATTAACACCATAATTGCTATCACTATAACCTGTGATCTTACATCCTCCTTGCTTCTTGTAGATGATTCCATGCTCTTTAGTTCCTTTGATATAACGTAGTACTTGCTTCACTGCTTTCAAGTGATGCTCCTTTAGTTCTTGCATGAATCTACTAAGCAGACTGACTGAGTAACATAGATCTGGCCTTGAATGCAATAAGTACCTGAGAGAACCTATCGGGCTTCTGTAATGCGTTGTATCTACTAGATCTCCTTCTTCAGTCTTTGTTAACTGTGTTCCTGGATTCATAGGAATCCTTGTGTCGTTGCAGGTTAACATATCAGTGTTTTTGAGTATCTTGTTGATATAGCCTATTTGTTTGATGGCTATCTCACCCCCTGCTTGAATAACTTCTATTCCCAGATAATATGCTAGCAATCTTAGATCGCTCATTTCAAACTTGTTCTCCATCTGAGACTTGAAAACATCTATCTCCTTCCTTGATGTTCCAGTGACTATCAAATCATCAACATAGACTCCAACTATCTGTGTAGAAGTCTTACTTGTCCTTGTATAGATTGCTTGCTCTAAAGTGCACTTCTTGAAGTTAAGTGACTTTAGGGTTTGATCTAACTTTGTGTTCCAAGCACGTGGTGCTTGTCTCAATCCATACAGAGCTTTTGATAGTTTGTAGACCTTTCCTTCATCTCCTGGCTTTACAAATCCTTTTGGTTGTGAGAAATAAACCTCCTCCTTAAGATCTCTGTGTAAGAATGCAGACTTTACGTCTAAGTGATGTACCTCCCAACCTTGATATGCTGCTAAAGCCAACATTAGTCAATCTGTCTCTATGCGTGCTACTGGTGCAAAGACTTTGTCAATGTCTATTCCGTGTTGCTGAACATATCCTTTTGCTACCAGCCTTGCTTTGTGTCTGACCACGTTTCCGTTTGCATCTTTCTTAGTCTTGAATAACCACTTTAAACCTATTGCCTTGTGATTTCTTGGTAACTCTGCCAATCTCTAAGTGTTGTTATTGTTTATCGAGTCTAACTCAGCCTTCATAGCTTCAATCCATTTTCTGTCATTAGATGCTTCCTTGTAATTCTTTGGTTCTTCTTCAGCAAGTAGTAATTCTTGTGGATCTACTTGAATTTCCTCTGTTTCTTCGTATAGTTCTTCGAGACTTCTCAGTTTCATTGGAGTGTCACTAATACCCCCGTTGTACTTTTAGATGTAGATGGACCTCTAATTGTTAATCTGCTTGAACTTCCTGATGAGTTTTATTGTACGAATGTGCTGGCGGGGTTACATAGGAGTCTGGTTCTTCTGTCTGATCTACTCCTGAATCTTCATGATGCGGCCCGCTACTATCAGGACTACTTGGTGCATTTTCTTCTAACTCTGGTGGGTTGTCATCCTCTTGAATGTCAAAGTTTGTCCATTCGGGATTCCCTGAATCTACCATTTCCATATAACTATTCCAGTTCCATGGTTGACCTTCCATGAACTTTACATCTCTACTGACACATATCTTGTTCTTTGCGGGATCATATAATCTGTATGCCTTTGATCCTTCTTCTATTCCAAGATAAACCATGGGTGCACTTCTATCGTCTAACTTCTTTTGTTGAAGTGGTAATACCTTAGCGCATGCTATGCAACCAAAAACCTTTAGGTACTCCAGATTCGGCTTTCTTCCCTTCAAGGCTTCATACGGGGTCTTGTTTACCAAAGCCTTCTTTGGAATCCGGTTTAATACATATAACATATGTCTTATTGCTTCACCCCAAACATTCTGTGGCATGTTCATTGCCTTTAGCATACTCCGAGTAGTTGACAACATCGTCCTGTTCCTTCTTTCCACTACTCCATTTTGTTGTGGGGAATACAACGCAGTAAGCTGTCTCGCTATGCCATTGTCTTTGCAATACTTGTTGAATTCAGCTGACGTGAATTCTCCTCCTCTGTCCGTCCTTAGCATCTTTAACTTGGTTCGAGTTTCTGTTTCCACCTTTTCCTTAAGCTGCTTGAAAGTTTTGAATGCTTGATCCTTGGAAGTTAGTAGATATGCCCACATGTAGCGAGTGCAATCGTCTACAAGTAGAAATATGCACTTCTTCTCAGCATGTGTTGGTCTGAATTTTGCCTGATTTGGGAATGGTGTCCTACTATGTTTTCCTAATACGCATACGTAGCACACTTGACTGGCATGACTTATTTGAGGAACTCCATGTACCAAGTTCTTTCGAGTCATTTCCTTAATAGCCTCGAAGTGTAAATGGCCTAACCTCGCGTGCCATAACCATGCTAAATCTTCTGTGTTTGAGAGCAGACAGATTGGTCTTCCAATCTTCAATTTTACTTTATACAACATGTTCCTCATTCTCCTGACTCGCATTAGTAACTTTCTATTTCTGTCGCGGACTGTCAGTAGGTCTCCATCCATAACTATTTTGCAACCAATTTCTGTGAGTTTTCCGAGGCTCAATATGTTGCTTTTCAGACTTGGAATGTAGTATACTTGAGAAACAATCTTCTGTTCTTGGTTTAGACATTCTAGCAGTATTGAACCTATGCCTTTAATCTCTACGTGTGACCTGTCAGCGAAACGTACTTGCCCCATCAGCTTTTCATCTAATTCTCTGAAGTGACTTTGCACTCCTGTCATGTGGTTGCTTGCACTGTTGTCTAAGTACCATAGACTTTCATCTTCTGTTGCGTAACTTGCTGGTTCTATGCGTTCTTCGTTTTGTAGAACCCTTTCTTGAACAACGTTTTCTTCTTGTATTGCCATTAGCAATACATGTGCTTTGTCTTCCTCGACGAGATTTGAATATTCTTGTACAACTTCTTTCTCTGGGCAATCTTTCTTGAAGTGTCCGAACTTTTGACACTTAAAGCACCGGATCTTACTTGTGTCTGTTTGGTTCCTTCTATACTTCCTCCAATTTCTAGAATTTCCACCTCTAGGTCTGTATGAAGATCCTTCATTCATAGTGCTTTGCTTGTCTTTATTGTCTCGCCAATTTCCACGCGGTTGGTTAAACTAGCCACGCCCGCGGTTTCCAAACTGTCTTCCTCTGCCTGAGTTGTTGTAATGATGTGTAAACATCAATTTATCTTGGCTATCTCCCGGGCTTCCTTTCTTTAACCTTAGCCTTTCTTTGTAAGTCTTTAACCTTCCGATTGCTTTGATGTGTTAAAAATGCAACATATAAATTTCATCAAATGAGGCATAAAACTAACCCTTTTTTAGTACTAATGTTGGAAAAAGTATGCTTTTGTCTTCCTTTTGTATTTTCAGGATTAAATGAGCTCAAATTAACAAAAGAAGCAAAAAGACATCAAAATCTAACATAAATACAAGAAAAGGAACAAGACGTAACATGCCCGACCCCACGACAGCATCTTCCCAAGCAAAACAAGAGATCAGAAGCCTGAACACGCCCCGTGCTCAGCTAGCACGGGGGCGTGCCCAAGTGTCAGCAGAAAAGACAAAGTGGTAGAAGCTTCTATTGCCCACCACGGGGCCGTGCTCAGCGGACACGGGGCCGTGGTCAACTATAAGATTCGCACAATCCAGCAAATCTGCATAGTACAAAGATTCTTCTGCACCACGGGGTCGTGCTCAGCGGACACGGGGGCGTGGTCAACTAAAAAGACAAAACTGCATTAAATGATGAAAGAGAAGGATGTGGACACGGGGCCGTGCCCGAGCTTCTGTTCAGCCTATAAATAGAAGTGCTTGGCTCAAGCTCAAACCATCCCTTGGCACACCACCTCTCTCATACTTCACCCACCACCCACCACCACCATAACACCATCATCCATTGTCCATCGTAGAGTGTGTGAGTCGTCTCGGGATCCAAGATTGATCGTAAGAGTTCTTGACAATCAAAGCCATGTTTGCCTAAGTCTCTTACATCACTTGGTGAAGACAAAGTGTCTAGTGTAGTACTTTTTATTTCTAATCTTTTGCACTTTTTACTTGGTTTTGTATTAATGACTTTAATAACTAGTTGCTTATGTTGAAGGTGATCTTTCCTTATCGTTTGTCCGTGGTGTCTTGGCATTATTTTACTGTCTATATAAAATAAAAGATTTTCACCATTCATATCTCCACGGTCTATATGGAGGTATGTTGGCTACCTGGTCGGGGGTTAAGGGAACGGTTTGGTAAAGGTCTTGCCATTGTTCAGCGTTTAGAGGTCCTGCAATGGACCTGGGTCAAATTTAGTAGGACCTCCTTCAATACTTAACGGTATTGGATGGCGGGGGTCCAAACTCTTTGATCCCCTCATAAGTTAACTACTATTAATACTATAACCCGGCTATTTAGGACTGTATCCCTGCTGACCCAGACTACTTAGTCGAGGGTAACGTCACCTCCAAAAGAGGGGCATACCATAATTTGCATTAATAACTTAATTAATTATCTTCCAATAATCCACCCTTTTAGGATTGTATCCTTGCTGACTCAAACTACTGGGGTGAGGGTAACGTCACCTTCAAAAGAGGGGCCTACTACAATAACTAAGATAATCTCTTAAATATGTGAAAAAGTGCGGAAATAATCAAAGGTTACACTAGATACGAGTCGGAACCAAGTGATTCATCTTGTCTATCTGTTTTTCTTTTATTTTTATTTTCAGCATTTTAGTTAGTTTTTATTTTTCTTAGTTTAAAACATTTTTCTAACTTTTTATTTTGATTAGACGTTGAGGATAAACCGGTATTAAAAGCTCTTGTGTCCTTGGACGACCTCGGTATCTTGCCAACACTATACTACGCTCACGATGGGTGCACTTGCCCATATGTGTGTTTAGTGTTAGTAAAATATCGTGTTTTATAAATTTAAAACTTGGCTAAAAATAAGTGTTAAAGGGGCTTAAAATATACACCTAATATATATAACACTTCACACGCATCAGCTTCTTCTAGCGTCATTGTTTCTAAATCGGAGTATTGTTCCATGGAGGCGACAATCTGAGTAAACTTATCTGGCACGTTATTTAGGAGTTTTTACGTACCAGAGTCGGTTGACTCAGTGTTGTCCCTAATTCACTTGCCCGTGTAACAACACTGTTTATCTTTGCGGAGAAAGAGTCCACAGTGTCATCTTCTTTCATTTGCATTAACTTGAATTCTGACGTTAGTGTATGCCAATGAGCCTTTTGTACCCGATCAACGCCAATGTGTCTTGTTTTCAAAATTTTCCCAAATTTATTTTGCAGTCTTGCAATTTGCAACCTGCAATACAACATCTTCCGGTATTCCTTGGAACAGATAAGCAATTTCCGCCTTATCTTTCTTAACATTCGTTTGTGTATTTTCTGCCAGTTCAATCGTTTCCCAAAGTCCATTCGCTTCTAAGATTGTTTTGATGCGAATTGCCCAAACCGTATAGTTTGTTGGTTTCAAAATTATACACTAGAATTAGGAAAGAGAACTTCCTTCCTTTTGAATTATGATTTGCAGAGTTGGTCCGGTTGTTCCTGACATATCTTCTGACCGAACAATCTTCACCTTTTCGATAAACTTTATCTTCTTGGTTTCACTAAACTTCTAATCCTTAACCCGCGTATAACCCGACGCGTAATAATCAATCAATCTAATTCGCACTAAACCACGGAATCAGAAAAACCTAGATTCCTTACTCCCTGGTTCGATAATCCTTGAACCGAAAATAAAAAAACTGAATTGAACTTGCGAATTGAAAAATAAAACCTGATCGCGAATTCCCTGCGTTGCCTAGAGCCTGATGCTCTGATACCAATGTTGGTATCATTGTCACAGGCTTCCCAGGTACAAGATTTTGGAGTAGAGGGATGATAACAATCATCCACATAATCACAGCACTTCTCGCACCAATACATGATCGAAAATAAACTTGAAAGAAACTGAACGAATTCGTAAAATACTAACCGAAACAAACTGCACTTTTGATAAACTTCAAACTTGATAACTGAATTGTAACGTGTACATAACTGATTGTTTGAAGCCCTATTTATACATGATGAAGCGTTGTGTGTTGAAGAGATGTGTCACATGGGAATGAGTATGTCGATCGCATGATAACCGTCCGTCTAGTTTATCTCTTCACACACACACCGTTTCAAATTATAGGCCTAAACTAAACAAACATAACCCTAATGGACTCTCTAGAATTCGACCCATACATATTGTTGGCCTACGGCCCAAACAGAAAATAAATAAAACATATTAAGTCTGACCCATTAACTAATAAATGTAAACGTATGCTGCTGCGTTTTTCTTCGAACTCCGGTTATCCTGATTATCGGTCTTTATTTTCCCTCCTAATCAGTGCAGCCGTAGTTCGCCTTTCATGCTACTCGTCTTTCTTGTCAGTGACGTCGACTATGATCACCAAATCAGGTTCATCTTCGCTTTCGATTACGTTGATTTCTTCATCATCTTTTGCACCACTTGAACCCACTTCATACTTGTTGCTTCCACTCTTCTCGTGCTTGATCTTCATAACTTCAAAGTACCATTCCACTAATTCGATGTATCGAACATATGCAACCTTTGCTCCAAAGTCATCATCACAGTCGAGACCGCATTGAATTGCTATCTTGTCCCATGCATTATCATGTACTACTTTCTTGAAATCACCATGCTGTTTAACAACCTTGTAAAGTGTAATCAAGTCAACGGGTTTCCCATTTAGAAGTGTCGGTGGCATTTCGCTCTCTTTACATATACCAAGAAAACATGGTATGAACCAATTTATTACGTCTTCCATCCTACCCTCATAGAATAATTCATGCGCTAATAACTCCTCATGCAATATGATCAAATCGAGCACATCCAGGAAACTTTTGATAATGACATCATTCTCTATCACATCTTCTTCATCTTGCGCAATCATCACAGCCCTCTTTCGTATCACTTCTCGAGATTCTAGTGGATTCTCTTCTATACCATGCATGTAAGTCATCAAACCTAGCTTTACCCTTTTGGAATATTCAACCTCATCTTTTTCCGTACCCGAAATGCCTTCTCCAAACCTTTCTTTATTTTTCTTCCTCTCAACTTCAAATTCCTTTTCATAAAAATCTTCGACGTATTCATGCAACTTTTCTTTCTCGTTGAGGTATCCATTTTCAACATCTAAGTTCTCGTAGAACTTATCTAAGTATTCTTGTTCTAAATCCACTTCGGATTTATTTTCGAATACATCAAAACCTTTCGCCCTATCACCAAACATCCTTTTCAAAGTACACGTGTCACCCGAAGTAACCACTTCAATCCCTTGGTATAGCAATTGTTCTAGACTAAGAACATTGGTTTCATTTTTGGTACATAATTCACACAAGGGATTTTCTTATTCTTTCCACCAACCGGAACTTTAACTTCGCCGATGCCATGTATGAACGAGAACTCCTTCTGTTTCTCGTTGGTTATAACCCCAAAGTGTCTTTTGAACACTTTAAACAAATTGATGGCGTTATTAGCACCAACAACGGCATGGCTTAAAGACATTCGTCAACACTAAATCAACAAAGCGGTAGGGAAAGAGCTTATATCTATGGTATATAATGATCCTACTTCCTTTTCCACATCACATGACTAGGGACGACCTCCTTCTCCTGCATGGAAAGCTATACATACCCCAGCTTATGACTTTATGAAAGCATCTTTTGGAAGAGTTTAACTCCTCTCCGTTGGGATGTCACTCAGGAATTGGACACACTACTCAACGCATAGCCCAAATTTTTTCATGGTGCAACCTAAAACAAGATGTAACCTCCTTTGTTCAGAAGTGTATCGTTTAGCAAACCACAAAACCATAAAACCACAAACCATACGATTTGCTGCAACCACTCCCCATTCCATCCAACACTTGGGAAGATGTATCTAGGGACTTCATTACCATTTGCCTCCAGCACAAGGGATGTCTACCATATGGATTATTGTAGATCGTCTCACTAAAGCTGTGCACATTTCTTTACCTTAGCCCCACACTTTACTGTCGCCTTGCTAGCCATGTCTTTTCTCTGGGAATTCTGCATAAATTTTCAAAAAGTTACTTTGGTCCATATCGCATCATTGAGAAGATCGGGTTTGTGGATTATAAGTTGGAGCTACTACAAACGCGAAAGTCCACCCGGTCTTTCATGTGTCATTGCTCAAGCCAAGTCTGGACACCAAGGCCGCAACCGATTTTCCGAAGTACATGATTAAAGAAGAGGATGAGGAATTAGACCAACTAGAGAAGATCATTAATGCAAGGCTTACTGATCTGGGTGTACAACAACTACTTGTTAAATGGCTAGGAAAAGACATTTTTGACTCAACATGGGAAGATAAGGATGAATTTGAGCTTTCCAACTTTTAAAACAAACCTTGAGGATGAGGTACGCTTTCAGGACCGGGTATTGATGTGAATCATGCTGCCCATCTGATGACCCAAATTCAGGAGCCCAACATGCAGATCCAGCTGACGAAACAGGCGCAATGGGCTGGCCCAAACGTGTGATCAAGATGCCCAACTATTAAGAAGATTATGAAGTTTGAGTGGATGAAAAGTCAAGAACCGTTTTCCTTCTATTTAGTGCACGTTTTCCGTAAATTTTGTGCATAAAGATCGTGGAGATGGTGTTAGTTGTGTATTTCCTTTTTTTAGTTCCTTCCAAGGTTAAGAACTCAAGTTGTTTTTGTTAATAATAAATATCTGAAAATTGTCCCATACGTGATAATGTGAATTCCTTTCTTCTGATTTTCTCTTGGAGTCTTACCACTCACAGGTCATAACATTGTATCTTTGGATATTAATTGTGAAACCAGTTTATTAGCTTTCAATCTCTTGTTCTCGTTCATTTTTGTATCCTCTGTTATTTTTGTAGCGTGCCGATTGTGAAGAAGAATTCCCTTTCAATCCATTGGAAGCCAAAGCAACTTAAGAACAATAGGCTGAAATTAAACAACTTGACCAACGGCTCTATGACCCGTTCCAATGCTTCTAAATTCTTCCGAACCATTCAGATAACCCGGCTAGTTTAAATTACCTTTAACAATTATATCATAGCATAGTTACATGACCTTTTACTAATAAGGCTAATTGTGTAGTGGCTGGATTCAAAGTACAAGTATTCGATATACAAATCCAAGAGTTTGAATTAAAGGTAGACCAGGGAAAATGTTACAATACTCGTATAAACTAGGATTAAATGTTTAAATTAAACAATTCATAAGAATGCACTTATTACACACTTAAAGGATAAATCCAAGAGTTTGAATTAAAGGCACACCAGGGAACATGTTACAATATTCTTATAAATTAGAATTTAATGCTTAAATCAAACAATGCATAAGAATGCACTTATTACACCCTTATAGGAAATGGGATAGAACACATAATTTAAGATGCGTACTCTTTTCACTTACCAAAGAAGAACCGCATGTCATTGGGATCCAATTTACTGCTGTTATGGTTATCCTTGCCAAACATTGATATGTATGTTGATTGGAATAGGTCTATGATAAGGGGGACTTGTAGAATACAAAACACTACAATCGGTAGGAAAGCTAGTCCACATATGGGAACGAGCATCCACATTTTATCATGACAAAAGACAAGGAACAAGGTGGCTCCGAAGGCTACCATCATGGCAGCTGTAGAGATCAACAAGGAACAAAGGCCAATAATCAGCCGTTTTGGCAAACGAAATAGAAAATCTTCCTCAGCAAAACGAGCAGTGAGGATTGATAAAAACAACAATAGTGCGGTAGTGGATGAGAATAGTGAGATTGCGTCTGATATTGCGAAGACAGTGAAAGCAGCTTCTTCCAAGAACATCGGGACACCAGTCTCTTGACGAGTTCCACCCGGTACGGTAATGGCTGCAGCAAACACGATTGTGATAATCAATGTTGCACTTATGCTACATGATTCCGCTACAGTTTTAATCCATTCCTCTCCTTCTTTCACTAAGTTCTGGTGTTCCTTTGTGAAGACCATTTCTGGTGTGTCATTAAAGATATTCACTTCAGTGATGCTTGCCGGATACACGATCTTCTTCACTTCCTATATAATTCAATGTTCATGCTACTATAGAAGTATAACAATTCTATAATTATGGAAAATAGTTTCTTTGGTGTGTACCTCACGCCATTGAAGCTCTCTTTGTAGTTGTAATGCGGCACCTGTTATAAGTTTGAGCTTATTTGAGGGAGCTAATCTCCCAGCCAAATGCAACATATTGTTATTAGAAGAGTCTTTCATTGTTCGATAAATACTCTTACGATCCCTCCAGGAATAGATCAAGTTGTAGATTTTTTCTGAACGGTGTATTGTTGCTAACTGGATGATGTCATGACCATTTTTGTCTGTGCACCTGATTGCTTGAGGCCATATCTTTAAAATCCCATTAACAACTTCAGACGCATTTTGACATGCGGCCTCAAGAAATGGTCCTTCGTAAAAGGAATCATCAATATCATCAAGGTGCTTTTCTTTAATTTTGTTGCATACCAAGTCTAGAATCTTTTTTGCGTGGTCATATTGCTTCTTTTTCTTTTCCAAATTCCTGATGGGTGGAACTGCAAGATATAATAATAAGAACAACAACAATAATAATAATAATATAAGTTTAAAAGGGTATATTTTTTTTATTAGATATATACTAAGTCCTAAAACATTGGAAGACAATACCATATGCTCTTTCTTATTAGAAGATCATCCAACACTCTTACCTATTGTCGATGCAACCTTCCACAATAGGTGATAAAGCATAGAGAATGGGTAAGAAACCATCAATAGGAGGATGGGAATCAAAAGATAAATCAAATACACCATCGCTGTTGGAACTGCATGACCACAAAATATTTATTAGAAAGATGCGGTCACATGTTGAGTTCAAATAAATTATTGTTAAACCAAGAGTTGTATCGATATGATTATAAATAGCTTACCACGTAAAAAAAACAAGACAATGTCTTGAAACGAATCTTGACATCTTAAAATAGAAGACATGTCATCTTTCAGGAAAAACCATATATCTTCTAATACATCAAACAGCCTATCACTTCTGTTGACTATCGCGTCACGTATATTTCCCGGATCTGAAAGAGAAAAGCCTTAAACACACTTAGAAGAAAAAACGAAACTGGCAGCAAAGAGTAGAGCAGGAAAAACTTACTTGGATATACAAGTGTTTCCTCATTGTCTAACCCACTCGGAAAGGTTCTAGCCATGGCCATGAGTACACTATTATCAGACGTAGCATATTCAGGGTCTTTTTCCATTAACTTTGATGCAAAATCTGCGAGGATATTTAAGAAGCTAAATATATATATATATATATATATAGGGAGGGGCTCATGCGAGAACTCCATTTATTATGAGAACCGCGAGAACCAATGTGAACACAACCTAAAATAGCTAAAAAAACCTAAAAAAATCTAAAAAAATCAAAAAAAAAAATCTAAATTTTTTTTTTAAATATTTTTTATGCTCAAATTTTGCTTCGAAAAGTAGCGATTTTTATATAAAAAATATTAAAAAAAAAATTTTGTGTGATTTTTAGCTATTTTTAAGCATTTTTGGTTGTGTTTACATTGGTTCTCGCGGTTCTCGCAATAAGAGGTGGTTCTCGCATAATCTTCTCCCTATATATATATAGGGGAAGGTTCAAATGAAAACCACTAGTTATTGTGAAAACTCGAAAACTAATTAAAAAAGCCAAAAAAACACACAATTTTTTTTTTTTTTTTGCAAATCAAAGTTCGCAGGTTTCTTTATATAAAAAAAAAATTTCAATTTTTTTTTTTTTTTTTTTTTTTGTGTAGTATGTGTATGTGTACTACACATGTGTATTATTACACATGTGTACTACACAAAATTATTTATTTTTTTTTTGAAAAAAGTTTTTTTTATATATAAAAACCAGCGATTTTTATAAAAAAAATTGAAATTTTTTTTTTTTGTGTTTTTTAGGCTTTTTTTAATTAGTTTTCGAGTTTTCACAATAAAAGTGGTTTTCATTTGAACCATCCCGTATATATATATATATATATAGGGGGCCGCTAGAATGAGAACCACCTCGAGTTATGAGAACCGCGAGAACCACACCGTACGGGGCGAGGTGGACCAATTTTTTTTCGAAAACGTAGATTAGTGTATCACAAACACATTCGTAAAAAAAAAATTTTAAAAAAAAAAACGCCGTATGGGTAGTTTTTTACACCACAAAAACGTGGTTTACGAGTTCCGTAAATTTACGGAACTCGTAAACCACGTTTTTGTGGTGTAAAAAACTACCCACACGGCGTTTTTTTTTTAAATTTTTTTTACGAATGTGTTTCTAATACATGCACCTACGTTTTTGAAAAAGAAATTTGGTCCACCTCGCCCGGAATCAAGTGGTTCTCGCGGTTCTCATAACTCGAGGTGGTTCTCATTCTAGCGGTCCCCTATATATATATATATATATATATATATATATATATATATATATATATATATACACATATATAGGAGGAGGATCTTTAGGTGCCACCCATTGACAAACCATAATCACGTATGAAACTCAAAAACACTAATCACGCATGTTGACAAACCATAATCACGCATGAACATAATCAGAAATCACGTACGGTGTAAAAACCTAATCACGCATGTTATAAAACTAGTTACGCATATTATAATTTCATCTCGTACGTATTGTACGTTAATGTATATTCTATTTTATACTTTTACTATATATATATATGAGAACCATGAGAATTAGGCATTTCAAAAGATTTTAAAAAAAATTCCAAAAATCTTTAAAAAATTACTTGATCCAGCGAAAAAATAAAAAAAAAGTCGCACGCAAAAATTTACATTGGGTGTAAATTTTTTTTATTAGTAACGTAATAAATTTTACATCCCTGTAAACAAATTTTACATCAGGCGTAAGTACCGACTCGACAATTTATTTTTATTTTTTATTTTTTAAAATGTGTTTATAACATTTGTATCTACGTTTGTGTAAAAAATGGTAGCACAATACACGCTGAAAGTAGGAGTTCTCATAATTCTCACAACTTATGGTGGTTCTTATTTGAACCGAATCTTGTATATGTATATATATAAATATATATATATACATATATATAGGGATCGGTTCAAATGAAAATCATTTCAAGTTGCAAGAAGCGTGAAAACTCTTATCATCCAATAAGATTTAACACAACACCTATTTTTAAATTAAATTAAAGGGGCAATTTAGTCATTTACTATTTATGTGACATCATTTCTCTCTCTTCTTTTCAAAAGTCAAATCAATTTTCTTTCTCTCTCTTTTCCTTTTACATTAAATATTACTCTCTTCTCATATTTATTTTTCCATAATTTTTACATTTTACAAAAAAAAAACCCAATAAACATCCAAAAAAACATTTTCAAAAAATGACAAAAACCGGTGGGGTTGGCATTAAAAAAAAACATTTTTCATGGGAGTTTATATTCAGCATTTTCAAAAAAAAAAAAGCGTTCACATTCGACAAAAACCATCCCACTAATCGAAATGGTTTTATACGGGGTGTAAAAGAGTTTGGTGTAAAATTTATGTTTGGTGTAAAATTTACAAACGGGGTGTAAAAAGAGTTTATAACCGAGACGTAAATTTTACAACCGGGTGTAAAAAAAGTTTATAACCTGGGTGTTAAAAGAGTTTATAACCCAGGCGTAAAAAGAGTTTATAAGTGGGGTGTAAAAAGAGTTTATAAGCGGGGTGTAAAAAGAGTTATAACCGGGGCGTAAAAATTTTTTGGCATAAAAAAATATTTGGCGTAAAAAAATTTTTGGCATAAAAAAAGTTTAAAATGGAGCGTAATTTTTTTTTAAAACCGGGGTGTAAAAAAAGTTTAAAATTTTGGGGTAAAAAAATTTAAAAAACGGGGCCGTAAACAAAGTTTAAAACCGGGAGAGTAAAAAAAGTTTAAAACCAGGGTGTAAAAAAATGTTTTGGCGTAAAAATAATTTTAACCCATAAAAAAAATTTGGCGTAGAAAAATGTTTTAAAACCGTAAAAAAAATTGGCGTAAAAAAAATTTTAACCCGTAAAAAATGTTTTGGCGTTAAAAAAATTTTAACTCATAAAAAAAATTTGGCGTAAAAAAATGTTTTAAAACCGTAAAAAAAATGGCGTAAAAAAATGTTTTATTACCGGGTCGTAAAAAAAGTTTTAAAACCGGGTCATAAAAAAACCTTTTAAACGGGGGCATAAAAAAGTTTTTAAACGGAGATGTAAAAAAAAGTTTTTAAACCGGGACGTAAAATAAGTTTTTAAACGGGGCCGTAAAAAAGTTTAAAATCCGGTTGTAAAAAAAGTTTAAAACGCGTAAAAAAGTTTAAAACCGGGGCGTAAATTTTTTTTTTTTTTGTAAAAAAATCTAAAAAAATTGTTTTTGTAAAAAAAGCTGATTTGTATACATTTTTTAAAAACTTAATTAAGATAAAAAGTAATAAAAAAAAATTAATACAATAAGACAAAATAAAGTAAATTACTAAACTACCCTTATGAAATTAAAATATTAAAAACATAATAAGATAAAAAGATTTAAAAATGTTTTTTATTCTTTTTTAGTCTCAACCATCCATCACAAAAGATCAATGGTTGATAAGTGGTTTCTACGGTTCTCGCAACTAAAGGTGGTTATATATATATATATATATATATATATATATATATATATATATGGTGGGGTTCGGCTAGAAAGTCCAAGTTTCCAAAAAAGTGTAAAAAGTCATAAAACACAATACTTTTAGCCATAAAACACACCTAAAACTCACAAATAATAGAATGAAGATGACTAAAACACCATATTCAAACTCTAATAGTCTATAAAAACTTAAAACACACCATCGTAGAATTATGAATATAAAACACAAAATGCTAAACAACATAAAACACAATAATATTTGTCATTCTATAATCAGAGCCTTAACATCCAAAACACAACACAAAACCCACATACATGATGTTTTAGTAATCTTCATTATGTTATTTGTGAGTTTTTGGTGTGTTTTATGGTTGACATTATCGTGTTTTATGACTTTTTACACTTTTTAGGAAATTTGGACTTTCTAGCCAACTCCTAGCCTATATATATATATATATGTAGTGTGAGGTTCATTGTGGAACACTGAACATGTGTGGAACCGGGGAACACTCTTAAAAATTCAACTTAACATATTAAATTTTTTTTTTTTTTTTTAAATTTCGGTGTTTTTCCTTATAAATACATGTAGAAACATTTTTAATAAAAGAATCAAAAACTAAAAATATAATAGAAAATGTTTAAAAAACAATTAAAATAAAAATATCTTATAAAATTAACTTAACATGTTAAAAATCCATTTTTTAAATTCTTTTCATCACTGTTCCATATAAAAATGAGTAGAAACTATTCCACAAAAAAATCATTTTTGTAAAAAAAAAATTATTCTAGCCTTTTTATCTGTTTTTTAAACATTTTTTTTATATTTTTAGTTTTTAATTGTTTATTAAAAATGTTTTACATGTATTTATAAGAAAAGGTGCCTACTAGAAAAATGCATAATTTCCTACATAAATTTCCTACACAATTATTTTTGTCACAGATTCAAACACATTTGTTACAAATTTTCTACAATTTTTTTTCCAAAATTCAGTGTCAAATTTTTGACGCAACAATGATAGAAAATAAAAAAAAAAACCCTAATTAATTCACAGTTGCGTCACATATCTGTCATAACTAATCTACAAAACGTTAATTATTAAATCATTTCCTATAAATTTGTGACAATATTTATTCTTTAGTTGAATTAAACGTTCGGTCGGAAATGCGTCACAAGTTGCGACACATTTCCGACAACTAAGTCATATTACTTAATTTTATTAAAAGTAAATACAACGATAAACACTTTTATATTTATAAATAATAGTAAAATTAGTATAATAATTAAAAATAATTATATTTCCTACACATTTGTGACAAAATTTTTATTTTTTCAACTTAAACGTTCCCTCAGAATTGGGTCACAACTTGTGACACATTTCCGACAAAAAGTTATTTTTACATTATTTAATCGAAAGTAATTACAAGGATATACACGATTATATTTATAAATAATACTAAATTTTTTTATTAATAAAAAATAATTATATTTCCTACACATTTATGACAAAAAGTTTATTTTTTATTAGATTTGTCACAAAGGCGTAGGAAACAATCATGTAGTTTCCTACGCATTAATGACAAATTGCTTATTTTTTAATACATTTAATAATTCCGTCACAAATCTGTCGTAAGTTGTGACATATTTTGGACGAAAAGGTAGTATTTGTCACCAATGTGTAGGAAACAACATATAGCATTATTCTTATTTTAAATTTTAAACGTATGCAACTATGTGTACGTATGCATATAGGTATACATGTATTTTTGTATGTGGGTATGTATCATGTACGTATGTGTGTATGTATGTTTGTGTGTATGTATGTATGTATGGATGTATGTGTATGTTATGTATATGCACGTGTGTGCGTTATATGTGTATGTGTGTGTATATATATGAATATGAGTGTGTGTATATGTATGAATATGAATGTGTGTATATTTGTTTTGTGTATGTATATATATATATATATGTGTGTGTGTGTACGTGTTGGTGTACGTGTATGTTTATATTCACACCCCGCCGAATTAAGGCAAAAAATGAGGTGTGACATGAAAAATTTTAAATCATCCGATAAGCAAACATCTAATATGATTTAAACATCAAACCATATCAAGATTTTAAGAGTTACAAACCATACTAACTTGTTTAGGTTTACATAACCAAATTAAATGACATATCCAAAATAACCAACAAAATACATTGTTTAAAAACCTAGGTTTTGGCAAATATATCTCATATGCGATTACAAGACAAAACCCGCAAAAAGGTGTCGTCTATGATGCAATGTAAGAATTCCCAAAAGTCATGAATTGTCAATCACAATTAGGACCCAATTGCACTTCAACATGGTCAGGACTGACCAGGAGCGGGGTTTGTCAAACCCAACAGATCTATTCTACTGTTTCGCAGTCATACCAACACCAATGGTTACTTATAAACTAAAACACAACCACGAGGGCTTCCCAAGATTAAACAAATAAACTTATGTAGATATGTATGTATGAGTATGTACGTGTGTATGTATGTATAGGTGTATACGTATATATATATGTATGGGTTGTGTGGATGTGTATGGGTGTATTATGTGTATACGCATGTTTAATGTGTGTATATGTATGTATAATATGTATGGCTACGCACGTGTATGTGTGTACTAAGTTATACAAAAAGATGGATAAAAAAATTGACGTTATACTTTAGAAAAAACGAAAAATAAAAAACTGTGGTCGAAATTCCGTAGGAAAATTGTAACTACATATATCATTATTCTTATTATAAATATTAAACGTATTTAACTATGTGTACCTATGATCCAATTGCACATCCCTTTCAATCTACGATCCAATTTGTTGTAATTTAATATGTTGTGAAATTAACGTTAAAAGAGAGGGATGGTTAATCATGCATCATGTAACTATATCGTTCCGTTCGAACAACATCAGTGGCGGGACGAATGTTCGTTTTATTGTTTTCGGTCGATGCAAAATATGTGTTAATGTTTATACCGAGTGCATGTATCGTACTGGTACTGTAACAAACCGAACCGATATCTACAGATTACGAAAGAATCAAATTGGAAAATAAATAAAATACATCTAGAAAAACAAATGCCTAAACATTACTAACTACAACTAATTAAAACAGATAACCAAGTGGTTGTCCTTGGTAGGCTCCAAGGTTAACTATGATCGGATGGGAGTGATATTTAAGTTTCCTTTTTTTAGCTGCCGCCCTCTCCTTATCTCTAGATTGTTCAATTCACTTCAAAATTGTTCCACTTTATATTTTTTGTGAGGTAAATTTCTAGTTTCTTTACTTATCTTTGTCCTTTGATTCAATTATCCGAAGAATATGTTTTTAATTGGTTGATACTGGTAATCTTTTGATATTTTACGTTATCTATTGATGTTATCGTTGAGTTTATTTGGTTTAGGGCATTTAGGGGCAATATCCTAACAAGTATTGAATATATATATATATATGGGATGGATCATGAGAAAACTAGTTTAAATGAGAAAATAAAAAAACTAACTAAAAAAGCCCAAAAAACATACCAATTTTTTTTTTAAATTTCTATAATAAAATCGCAGTTTTTTATACCTGGAAAAAAATTTTCAAAAAAAAAATAATTTTTTTTTGTTGTATTGCACATGTGCACTATTACGGATATAGTGCACATGTATAGTACACATATAATGCACATGTGCAGTACAACAAATTTTTTTTTTTTGAAAATTTATTTTATATATAAAAACTAGCGATTTTTTTATAAAAAAATGTAAATTTTTTTTTTGGTATGTTTTTTAGCTTTTTTTTAAAGTTTTTTTAGTTAGTTTTCTAGTTTTCTCATTTATATGTAGTTTTCTCATGATCCTCTCCCTATATATATATATAGTGGAGAGTTCAAATGAGAAGAAACTTTTTGTAAGAAGAAAAGAGAAGAAATTTCAACCAATAAGAATGCTTCATTTTACTTCATTTAATATAAGTATTTAATGTTACCATAAGGGCAATATGGTAAACCTACAAAGATCATTAATTAGTAGTATTCCTCTTTAATAGCTAATTACAATAAAATTTGTAACTTATCTTCAAAATATATATTTTTTTTAAAAATAAAATAAAATAATTTAGAGTGTAGGATAAATCACAATGTGTGTATGATAAATTATAGGTTGTGTAGAATAAATTTCAACCTGTGTAGGGTAAATTTCGAAAGGTGTAGGGTAACTTTTGATGTGTGTAGTCAAAAAAACATTAGTGTGAAGGATGATAGTTTTTATGACTAATTAATTGGTCAAAGATGATAATAAATGAGATAAGAGAAAAAATATTTAATGTTTTACAATTGTACCCTTTGTTCTTTTTCTTCTCAATTAAAATTTATTCTCAAATGAACATTCCCCTATATATATATATATATATATATATATATATATATATATATATATATATATATATATATATATATATATATAGGGTAGGGTTCCAGCGTGAACAACCTCCCAAGAGTGAACTGCGTGAACATATATGGACCCTTGATTTCCTTTATAGTTGTTAAGGGTAGGATTGTAATTATATAAAAAATTAGATTTAAATCATTATTTTAATAATTGAATTAAGTTACATCTTTCCTATTTTAAATTCATTATCCACATTATGTTGATTTATTAATAAGATAATTATTAAAACAAACAACAAATCACCAGATTTCAATTTTAATTTTTATTTCAGATTTCATCACTAGAATTCAAATTTTGATTTTTAAAATCCACGTAACCTTCATATTTCAACGGTATACACATGTGTACTTGGATATAAATAGAACAGTACACATGTGTACTCAGCATCGTATATATGTGTACAGTAATTCACAGGTGTACATCAACATTCAATACAAAAAAAATTCTGAGATATCACAAAAACAGACGATATACACATGTGTACATCGCATTAAAAAAAGGGCAAAATCAGAATACACATGTGTAAATCGCATTTAAACAAATAATTATTTTAATAATTGAATTAAGTTACATCTTTCCTAATCCTTGATTTGATTTGTGAGAGATTTATGCAATCAATTTAAGAGGATAATTGATTACTTGATTTGTGAGAGATTTATGCAATCAATTTAAGATTGAAATTACACATATAGCCTTTTTGTATTTAATTAAATGGAAAAAATTAACCAAATAATTACCATCATGCCACTCACTTTAATCTCAAGATCATAAAAATCAAGGGCCCAGAACAGTTCACGCAGTTCACTCTTGGGATTTTGTTCACGTTTGAACCTAATCCTATATATATATATATATAGGCTAGGAGTTGGCCAGAAAGTCCAAATTTCCTAAAAAGTGTAAAAAGTCATAAAACACCATAATGTCAACCATAAAACAGACCAAAAACCCACAAATAATATGATGAAGATTACTAAAACATCATGTATGTGGGTTTTGTGTTGTGTTTTAGATGTTAAGGCTCTGATTATGGAATGACAAATATTATTGTGTTTTATGTTGTTTAGCATTTTGTGTTTTATATTCATAGTTCTACGATGGTGCATTTGAAGTTTTTATAGTCTATTAGAGTTTGAATATGGTGTTTTATTTTTTGGGTAAAGGTTACCCTGGTAAATTTTCATTCAAACAAATCAACAATAAAACAAGTGGACGAGCTGACATGCTCACATGTGGTATTTTGAATATGGTTTTTTAGTAATATTCATTCTATTATTTGTGAGTTTTAGGTGTGTTTTATGCCTGAAATTATTGTGTTTTATGATTTTTTACACTTTTTAGGAAAAATACACTTTCCGTATCATCCCCACTATATATATATATATATATATATATATACACATACCCATCCAAAACGGAGCGACGCAGCCGGTCTGCAGGCATGTTCGCAGTCGCAGCCGGTCTGCTAGCATGTTCGCAGCGGTCTGCTGGCTTGTTCGCAGTCGGTTGAAGTACATATAAGACTTTTCAATTAACCATCGATTTGACTTTTCAAGTCAAAGTACATATATAAGACTTTCAAATTAACTGTTGAAGTCAAAAAGTATTTATTTGTTATGAATTATTACCTATTTATTGTATGACTATCCACTTGTATTATGACTCTCCATATACTTAACTCCCATCTCTCCATATACTTAACTCCCATTTTGTAAGCCTATAAATAGAGGCATGTGTGATCCATTTTATTCATCAACAAGATATATCCATCTCCCCAATCTCTCTTTCTTATCTCTATAACGTTAATAGGCTAGTTGTTACAAAACACGTTATCAGCACGACTCGCTTTTCAAGTTGGATTACATCATCTTACAAGTAAGTTATCTACTTTTATAGCTTGTATTTTATTACTCCATCTTAGCATGATTAATCTTGGACAAGCAAAAAAAAAAAACGTCCTTATGAAACCATATTTTTGTCGTATTATTTGCCTCTTTATGGCTGCACCATTTTGTTTTTAGTAACCGATTGTTTTCAATACAAACAGTTTGTATATATATGTTTTTTTGACAAGGTGGTTTATTAGTTCGTTTAATCATATTCTAAGTTTAAACTAAATCAAGTCTATTTTGGTTTATACCGTTTGAATAATTAACCAGTTTGTTTAAAATAAAAAAATAAATAATAAAAAGTAAATAGTTAAAATAATTTGATTGTTATTTATACATGTCATTTCAAAGTTAGATAAGCTCGGATTTAACTAATTTATCCCCTAGAATAATTAATTAATTATGGAAAAATAATTATTGATACATTCATCCAAGGTTTAAAGAGAAAACAACAAACCTGTTAATATACAATCACTGTAACCGAAATAGAATTTCAAGTATATAATATGAATTGCTTTTAGTTATATTTGAACAGTAAAATGAGCAATAGAAAAAGAACCATGACTAAGTATTTTGACAAGCTTGTATTTTATTGCTCACCTGTACCCATTTTGTTATGTTAAGCATTAATTCTTCTTAGTTTTTTCTTCGATATATTACGTTGAATTTTGTTTTACTGATGCTTCAGACACATTCAGTACTATTTCATGTGGCAATTGTTTTTTCATCATTAGTATTCTATTTTGTGTAATGAGAACAACATAAAGTTTAGATTCATTTTTTTAGTAGTTAATTTCTCATGATTTACCTGTTGTGCTATAATTACATGCATTTAATAAAAAAACTTAGCAATATTAATATTTTTTTTGTGCTTGCTATTGATAAAAGAAATTTTTTGTGTTATTATCATGAATATAGTATATAATTTACAAATTACTAGTGACAGTAATTGGGACAATGATCTGATAACTAATTACTTCCCATATTGTTTACTTTGTTGGATATAATAATATATGAAATTTGAAAATGTGTTATTAATTGAATAGCAACATAAATAAAACAAAATACATTTGTAAGTATTCTAGTTCATGCGATTTAAACATTTTATTAATTGTATTTATGATCATGTGTTATTAATAAATATGAAACTTGATGGATATGTATAATTATATTTAAAATTAGAGTTGCAATAAGATATAGTTTTGATTAGTTATATCGTGATAGGTTAATATAAATTATATATGTTTGCTTATATGCATGGATATATGTAAACAAACTTTAATTGGTAATGACTAAATACATTATTATTTTGCTAGTCGTTTTATTTCCTAGTCAATAGTGGTCGCTAAATTTTATTTGATTATAATTTGAATAACATGCATTAATCCATGCGTATTTCTTTAATATAGTTAATCATGTCGAATCTTGTAAAGCTTGAGTTTATGGCTTTAGACATCACTGGAAAAAATTATTTGTTATGGGCTTTGGATGCTGAAATCCATCTAAATGCCAATAACCTTGGGGAAACAATTAAAGAAGGAAATAAAACAAGTACCCAAGATAAAGCAAAGGCAATGATTTTCTTACGCCACCATATTCATGAGTCATTGAAAAATGAATATCTCACTATGAAAGATCCACTCGTCCTATGGACCAATTTAAAAGAAAGGTATGACCATCAGAAAACAGTAATATTACCAAGAGCTCGTTATGAATGGATTAATTTAAGGTTGCAAGACTTTAAGTCTATAAGTGAGTATAACTCGGCAATGTTTAGAATCACGTCACAGTTGATTCTATGTGGTGAAAATATTACTAATAAGGAGATGTTGGAAAAAACATTCTCCACCTTTCACGCCTCAAACATTGTCTTGCAACAACAATATCGTGAAAGGGGCTTCACCAAATACAGTGACTTAATATCATGTTTGCTTGTGGCTGAGAAAAATAATGAGCTACTAATGAAAAACCATGAAACTCGTCCGGTTGGTACAACCCCATTCCCAGAAGTGAATGTGGCAACATATAATGACCAAAGTGGAAGTCACGGACGTGGTCGTGGCTATCAACGTGGGCGTGGTCATGGCCGTAGTCGTGGTCGTGGTCATGGACGTGGTCGTGGACATGCATATGGTCGGGGGAATTATCATGGTGTTCAATTCAAAAACAGAAGAACTCACCAGAAGTTGCATGATAATGAAAAGAAATCCAGTGATGAAAGAGGTAAAAAGAAAAGTGGAACCTCATCGAATGCATGCTATCGATGTGGTGGTAACAACCACTGGGCTGGTACATGTCGTACAGCCAGACACTTGGTAGAGCTTTACCATCAATCTATAAAAGACAAACGATAAGGAATAGAGAAAATTTCACATATGAAGATGGAAATGTTGATGTCCCAAGTGATGAAAATGACCATACTAATGCAACTAATCTGGATTATGATGATTTCCGCATCGAGCAAGCTAATTTGGATTCTGGTGATATCATGGCTGATACAAACCAGTTGGATGCTTGCAATTTTCCCTACGCATGAATGATTATATTATGCTATTTCCTTTATGTTTTATTAAGACATTTTGTTTGGGAATTTGTTATGTTTTGTTTTTGGGGCACTTTATGAAATTGTTATGTTTGAACCATATTATACTTTTATTTATGAAGCTTTATTTTGTTTTGAAGCATATGGAGTATTCAACTAAACTTCATATTAATGGTGAAGATGTATGTCTAATAGACAGTGCTACTACACATACAATCCTAAAGAAAATGGATTATTTCTCTAGTTTAACAATGAAAGAGGCAAGCGTTGGTACTATATCTGGTAAAACAGAATTAATTGAAGGCTTTGGAGAAGCATATGTAGTTCTACAAAGTGGAACTTTTCTCAAAATTAACAATGCCTTATTTTCCCCACTATCTCAAAGAAATCTGATAAGCTTTAAAGATATTTGTCTAAATGGATATCAACTTGAGACTACATGTGAGGGACATAATGAGTACCTTCAAATCACAAATATTATTTCGGGAAAAAAACACATATTAGAGAAGTTACACACATTTGCCTCTGGTTTGTATTGTACCAAAATTGGTGCAGTTGAATAAATGCAATCATAAACCAAAAGTTTATGGATCGAGAAAATTTTATCATTTGGCATGACCGGTTAGGCCATCCTGGATAATAATGATGCGAAAAAATTATAGAAAATTCATGTGGTCATTCTTTGAAGAACCAGAAGATTCTTCAATCTAAGGATATTACATGTGTTGCATGCTCATAAGGGAAGTTAATCACTCGCCCATCACCAGTTAAGGTAAGGACATAATCCTTGAGTTTTTTAGAAAGAATACATGGGGATATATGTGGACCTATACACCCCCAGTGGACCATTTAGATACTTTATGGTCTTAATTGATGCATCAACTAGATGGTCACATGTGAGTTTACTATCAAGTCGTAATACGACATTTGCACGACTACTTGCTCAATTAATAAGGTTAAGAGCACATTTTCTAGATTATCCCAAAAAGAAAATTCGGTTGGACAATGCTGGGGAATTTACATCCCAAACCTTCAATGATTATTGCATGTCTATTGGCATAAGTGTAGAGCATCCAGTACCTCATGTACATACGCAAAATGGACATGCTGAATCGCTTATCAAGCGACTTCAAATGGTTGCAAGACCAATGATTATGAAATCAAAACTACCAGCATCTGCCTGGGGACATGCAATTTTACATGCAGCAACACTAATTTGCATCAGGCCAACGAGTTATCACACTTCCTCCCCATTAAAGTTAGTTTTTGGTCAGGAACCCGATATTTCCCATCTAAGGATTTTTTGTTGTGCCGTATATGTTCCTATCGCTCCACCACAACGCACAAAGATGGGACCTCAAAGGAGGTTAGGAATATATGTTGGGTATGAATCACGATCGATCATTAAGTATTTAGAGCCATCAACAGGTGATTTATTTATAGCTCGATTTGGTGATTGCCATTTTGTTGAAACAACATTCCCAACATTAGGGGGAGACGAAAAGCAGCTAAAAAATAATAATATAATTTGGAATGAATTATCACTATCTCATCTTGATCCTAGAACTAAAGAGTGTGAACAAGAAGTTCAAAGAATAATTCATTTACAAACATTAGCAAATCAAGTACCAGACGCATTCACTGACCCAAAGAGAGTGACTAAGTCACACATACCAGCTGCTAATGCTCCAGTAAAAATAAGTGTCCCAGAAGGACAACCACATGTTGGAAATGAGTCTAATGCACGCATCAAACGTGGTAGACCAATCGGTTCTAAAGATTAAAATCCTCGAAAGAAAAAAAGGAGCAAATAATGGAGATGGTCAAGTCGAGGTAATGATAATGCCAAGAAAAGAGTCTCATGAAGAGACACTAGACATGATGGTTCCAGAAGAACCTCAGGTACCTGAAAACGAAGAGATCTCAATAAATTATATCATGTCTAGAAAGGTATTGAACCGAAATGAAATCGAAGTCGATCACGGTTTTTCATATAACATAGCGCTAGAAGTAATGGAAAATAATGAGGATCAAGAATCAAAATATGTTGAGGAATGTAAACAAAGAAATGATTGGCTAAATTGAAAAGACGCAACTAAGGCAGAATTAGATTCCCTCAATAAACGAGAAGTTTTTGGACAAGTAGTCCCTATACCTAAAGGTGTAAAGCCTGTCGGATATAAGTGGGTCTTTGTGCGAAAACACAATGAAAAAAATGAAATCGTACGATACAAGGCACGATTAGTAGCACAAGGATTTTCGCAAAGACCTGGGATTGATTATGAGGAGACATATTCTCCGGTGATGGATGCGACAACTTTTCGTTATCTTGTTAGTCTGGTAATACAAGAAGGGATTGATCTGCGTCGAATGGATGTTGTGACAGCCTACCTCTATGGCTCACTTGATACTGATATTTACATGAAACTCCCTGAAGGATTCAAATTACCAAACTCATGTACATCCAGTTCTCGAGAACATCTTTCAAGTAAATTAAACAAATCATTATATGGGCTAAAACAATCTGGGCGTATGTGGTATAATCGCCTTAGTGAGTATTTGTTGAAAGAAGGTTACAAAAATGGTTTAATATGCCCGTGTATCTTCATAAAAAGGTCAGAATATGAATATGTTATAATTGCTGTATAGGTTGATGACTTGAATATAATTGGAACTCCAAGGGAGCTCCAAAAGGCGGTTGAATGCTTGAAAAGAGAATTTGAAATGAAAGACCTTGGGAAGAAATTTTTTTTTCTCGTGTTACAAATCGAACACCTCAAGGGTGGAATCCTTGTACATTAACAAAACTACATAGAAAAGTTACTTAGAAGGTTTTATATGGAAAAATCACATCAATTGAGTACCCCAATGGTTGTAAGATCTCTTGATGTCGAGAAAGACCCATTCCGACCTCCGAACGATGGAAAGGAAATTCTTGGTCCAGAAGTACCATATTTAAGTGCAATTGGTGCACTAATGTTTCTTGCTAGTCATACACGACCAGATATATCATTTTCTGTAAATTTATTGGCAAGATATAGTTCATGCCCTACGAAGAGGCATTGGAATGGGGTAAAACAAATATTTCGATACCTTCAAGGTACAAAAGATATGGGATTGTATTTTACTAACCAATCGACAACAAGTTTGGTTGGTTTTGTAGATGCAGGGTATTTGTCTGATCCTCACATTGGACGATCTCAAACTGGATATTTATTCACAAGTGGAGGCACTGCTATTTCATGGCGTTCTGTAAAGCAAAACATCACAGCCACATCATTTAACCATGCAGAAATATTGGCGATTCATGAAGCTAGTCGAGAATGTGTTTGGTTAAGAAGTGTAATACAACACATTCGTGGGTCTTGTAGTATTTCTACGAGAGATGAGGGACCGATAATTTTACATGTAGACAACGCAACATGCATTGCTCAACTTAAGGAAGGATACATCAAAGGTGACAGAACAAAGCACATTTTACCAAAGTTCTTTTTCACACATGATTTGCAAAAGAATGGAGATATTACTGTCCAACAAGTTCGTTCTAGCGACAATTTGGAAAATTTGTTTACTAAATCACTTCCGACCTCTACATTCAAGAAACTGGTTCATGGGATCGGGATGCGTCGACTCAAGGAGCTTAAATCATCAGGGGGAGAATAATACGCGCTGCACTCTTTTTCCCTTAGCTATGGTTTTATCCCACTGGGTTTTCCTAGCAAGGTTTTTAACGAGCCAACATCACCAAGCGTATTATAAGAATAATATATTATTTTGTCACGTGGATAGTCAAGGGGGAGTGTTATGAATTATTACCTATTTATTGTATGACTATTCACTTGTATTATGACTCTCCATATACTTAACTCCCATCTCTCTATATACTTAACTCCCATTTTGTAAGCCTATAAATAGAGGCATCTGTGATCCATTTTATTCATCAATAAGATATATCCATCTCCCCAATCTCTCTTTCTTATCTCTATAACGTTAATATGCTAGTTGTTACAAAACATTATTAATATAGTGTAATTGAGATTAGAAACCAAAACCGAAGGCATGATTTTCTCCAATTCCAAAATGTAGTGAGTTTTAGAATGTATTTTAAGAACTATGGTACAGTGTTATGCGATTGGTGGGAAAATGGAATGGCAAGATGGGTTTTGAATTATTTAGATTTTCTAATGTTTCTTTTAGTTATTTCCGAGCAGTCACAATAAGTGTTAGGATGGATCTAGAAAATTAAATAAACTATATGAAAAGGTTTTAAAAATAGATATAATAAAAGCTTACGGTCCGGTCTGGTTTAATACTGCCGGTTTTCGATATAAACCAAAAACCAAACCGTTTGCTACAGTTAGAAAATGTTGAAACCAACTGACCGAAAGAATGATGAAGACGGTGATGTGGGGCTGGTTTAGGTTTAATATTCGACCAACGATTTTCAGTTAATAGTTTTTCTTTGTTTTTTTATAATTATTTTTAACTTCTTTTTATTTTGTTATATTAAGAGGTATTTTTGAAAGGGTAGAATCGTCATTAAGTTAAAATTTAATAAAATTGGGTATATATGATATTATAAGTTATATGATATTTGCAATGTTTGTAAGGGTATATATGAAATTAATCCTTACATTTATTCCACTCTATTTTTTTTGTAGAAAAAGGAAAATGAATGAGGAACTCAATTTTAAACGACTCTTTCTGGACACCCACCTCACTAAAGAAGGCAAGCAAAAATTGTGGGATGGGGACATTGACATCTATAACTTGGAGGAATTAACGTTTTGTACGGAACATGCCAAAAAATATATGTAAGTTATCTTTATTATTTGAGTAAATTCCTGTTTTCGTCCCTTGTCCTTTAATTTACTCTCCACATGTTCATCTTCCTTATGTGTTGTTTACTGCTGTAGTTAACTCGCATGGTTTTTATATAATGTTCGTATCTATTTCAGTTACAATCACGGTGTTTTGATAAATTGTAGGGGGATTATTTGAGTGCGATGCGTGATGTTTACGGGTCGAACTATAGCGAGTATCCAGATGACGCTGAGTTGTGGGCACGTGTGATTGGACAAGGTCGCACGCGCCGAGTATACAGGATAGGTTATTCGGATCTAGAGTATTTGGTGACCGTGACATCTTCTTCTGCCAGGTCTGCAGCATCGCAGGCAGAGTACCAACGGTCTCAAGAAGAGGTATCTTTATTACCAATTGATATTACTAAAAGTTAAAAATGTTGTTTCTTGTCATTTCATATTAAAAAACAACCGTATAAAACCGGACCCGCCCGTTAGAATTTATTGTATTAGAATGTATGCATGTATTATTATCTTTCGAAATTAAACTAATAAAGAACTTCTCTTTTGCGTCAACTTTTTCTTTATAAAAGGTATTTACTAAATATAACTATATATATTTTAACAACGTTTTAGGTTCAAGTTATGCGAACTCAAATGGTAGATCTTGAAGCTCGTCTTGAAGAAGAAGGAAATGTACTTGCATCTCGGCTTGACGAAGAAAGGAAACCAAGGGAAGAACTTCAACAACAACTTCAAGAATTTATGAATAATTGGCGTTCTCCTTCTAATTAGTTATAGTTTCTGATATCTTTTGGGAAATATGTTAAATTGTATTAGTTTATGGTTTAAACATATTTGAACTTGCGTTGCAACGCATGATTTTTGAATTTGTGTTATTGTAACTTCAATGAATTTTTGTAAATCAGGTTCCTGGTATCAAAGATTATTTCTGCAATTTTTTTTGCCAGAAAAAAATGTAAATTCTAATTTTATTTTGCAAAATTTTTTTCTATTAAAAGTTTAGGTCGTCGGAAAAGTATCATACCAAAAATAATGACTTTGCTTTTTTTTTCTGTCGGAAATGTGTCACAACATAAAACAAACTTTTGTCGGAAAACAGTAAAAAATGTAGTAAATTTTTATTTTTAATTTCCCTTTATTTGTTGGAAATTTGTTACAAAAAAATATTGAGTTTCGTCGGAAATTTGTAACAACTGTTTTTATTTTTCTGTCAGAAATTTGTCACAAAAAATACTAAGTTTCATCGGAAATTTGTAACAACTGTTTTTATTTTTTTGTAGAAAATTTGTCACAAATGATGCTGTATGAAAATTTTTAATTATTTTTTTTTTCGAAAATGTGTAGCTAAAAAAATCCTGAAAATGTAATAATTAATATTTTATCATAATAATAGATTAAAAATAACTACAAATTGTTGTAGGAGAGCTGTAGCAGTTTGTGACGTGGTGGTTTTGTAGGAAATGGGTAGGAAGTTGCGTAGGAATTGCGTTGTAAACAGTTTTCCTACGAGGCGTTTTCCTACATTATGTATTTGCCAAAAATGTGTGGGAAAGTCTGTTTCAGATTTTCTAGTAGTGAAAAAATAAAAAAAAAAATTCAAATTCAAATTTTTTTTGGACGTGGCATTATTATTCGAATATAATGTTAGAAATTAAGTTTACATATCTAAATTTACATGAATTCATAAATATATAAAATTTACACATGTATAAGTTTGGCATATAAACATGTGTAAATTTGTTATATTTACACATGTGTAAAAAAGCTAACAAGAGTGATTTTAAAAAAAGAAATGAACTATTTGATGTTGTAAATTCTGTTTATGATGTTCTATTTTAATTAGAACGAGTTTGTATTAAAAAATGATTTTGATTGATTTTTTCATTTGTTCTCACAGTTCTCGCAAATATATAGCGTTCTCAAGATAACCCTCCCATATATATATATATATATATATATATATATATATAGGGATAGGATCATGAGAAAACTAAATATAAATGAGAAAACTAGAAAATTAACTAAAAAATCTAAAAAAAGCTAAAAAACATACCAATTTTTTTTTACAATTTTTTTTAAAAAATCACTAATTTTTATATATATAAAAAAATTAAAAAAAAACTTGTACTGCACACGTGCATTACATGTTTAAAATTAATTTTTTGAGTCTAGTTGTTTTTTTTTTTGGAGGATTGGGTTTAGGTTTTTGGGGGGTGGGGGTGGCGGGGGGTTTATGTTTAGGGTTTAGTGATAGGTTTTCGGGAGGGTATGGGTGGGGGGTTTAGTTTTTTTGGGGGTGTCGGTGGGGGGTGGGTTAAGTGGTTTAGGCTTTCCGTAATAGTGCACATGTGCAGTACAATTTTTATTTTTTGAAATTTTTTTCCATACATTAAAAATTGCGACTTTAAAAAAAATTGTAAAAAAAAATTGGTATGTTTTTTAGGCTTTTTTAGTTAGTTTTTTTGTTTTCTCATTTAAACTTATTTTCTCATGATCCATCCCCTATATATATATATATATATATGGTGGGGTTATGCGAGAACCAACTTTAGGACGAGAACAATGAGAACCAATATGAACATAACCAAAATAAACTCAAAACAAATAATGAAACCCCTACCACGCCACCGCCCAGAAACCTAAACACCCCCCCCCCCCAAAAAAAAAAAAAAAAAAAAAAACCTAAACCGTCCACCCTCACCATACCTCCACCCAACCTAAATGCTAAAAACTAAACCCTAAAGCTAAACCCAAAACTAAATGCTAAAAAAAAATTTTTATAGTTAAATTGCGCCTTTTTTTATAAAAAAGAATTATTAACAAAGAGTTGCGATTTCAATGGAAATTTTAAAAAAAATGTGTTTTTAAGCTTTTTAAGTAGTTTTAATTGTGTTCACATTGGTTCTCGCAATAAATTTTGGTTTCTAAATGATCTTCACTCTGTATATAAACCACTTCCATTTCCATACCCTAATCCGAAAAAAGAACAAAAAAAAGGTATCTCTGGGGGTTGAAATGGCAGAGGTAGCTGCTGTAACACAAATGCAGCAAACATCTGTTGTCATTTTGTAACATAACGAAAACGGATTTGGTAATCAAACCACGTTAATACTAAAAGACGGGTAAAGTACCGTTAGTGGTAAAATTAACCCGGTGAATATTAGGATTTTAAATTAATAAACCTAATATTAAATAAACATAGTATAAAGGCTTTTGTTGAAATAAAGTTTATAGAAGGCCCGAGTTAACGGGACTCAAAGGTCCTTCATCATAAATGAAAGGCTAAAACGGACTAAAACGCCCTCGTAAGCTAAATTGAGCAAACAACCCTTAGAGGTTGTTTGGAAACGTGTTTCATGACCAAGTAAATACTTAGGATAAGTATAAAAAGGGAAAGATGTGAATCTTTGATCAAATGACTCGATATGAGTCTTTGCCGTAAATTAATGATCCGAGGGGTAAAACTCGGATTATATAGATTACCGCATTAAATCTACCACAGATATATTTGTGGTGGAAGATCACACGATAAGAAATGCGGAAATGTTAAGCTAGAAACGAATGAATGCAATTCGTGCTTAAAATATGCTTAAAGGCCCTTAAAGGGTCAAAATAAGCATATACGCGAAAATGGGTTTAAGAGTGTGTATAAACCCGTGATTCGAACCTAATATGATAGACAATATAGAAATTATGAGGTTCATGAGAAATAGGGATCAAACAAACATGTTTGTTCGATAAAATTATGAACGGGTCGAAACTTTGTAAAAGAGTATTAAGCTGAAGGCTTAAAAGTCTAAAATTTTGTTAATCTGGATGTCGGATGTTAACTCCATGTGATGGAGAATTAAATTACGATCACGTAGTTAAAAGAATCGTGTAAAACGGACAAATAACGAAAGAGTTATGCTCGTTTCCGTAAACTTAAGGTTGGCTGGGAATATGCAGCTCCAGATCAAAATATTCTGTCGAAATGGAGGCGTGGCATCGCGCGACGCCAAAAGGGGTTTACCGTGGCGCGCGGCGACGGCGTAAAAACTTGAAATTTTTGTTTATTTTGATTATTTGACCCATTTACCTTGTTGTACTTGTTATTTAACCATCAAAACTAACTTTTAAGTTGGTTTTGATCATAGGTGAAAGTCGAGAGTCCCGGATAAAAATCAAGCGACGAACAAGAACCGAACACACGTTAAATGAAGCTTCCGCGTTAAACCTTGTTTGTTTTGTTATAAGTGATATATGTAAACACTTACAACTAAGTCTTGAAATGTTTTTAGAAAAAAAACATATGGGAATGTTGGCTTGATAAGTTTTTGTAAAGTCGCATTTTTAGTATTAAAATGCGTATTTTAAAGTTGTAATCGTGTAAATTTCCAATGTGGGTCTTACAAGTTGGTATCAGAGCCCTGGTTTAAGAGATTCAAGTATGGTGGGGGAAAACCATGCTTGGACTTAAACCTTATGCTCTTGATAAAGATTGGTGTTCGGTTCAAGGCTTGATTGCAAAATTCGGTAAGTTATTCAATACATTAACGGTTTAGCATGTTAAAGTGTTGTAAACAACACATAGGGATATTGCGTAATATACGTTATCCCAATTAAATGACGGATATAGTTAATGAAGTTACTTGTGTTGACACGTATAGTAGAAGCCTTGTATTATAATACGGGAATTTATTGAAATTGACGTTACTAATATTTGTAAATGTTTAAAGTTGAAGGAACCTCGTATCTGAAGATGACGAGAGTCTAAGGATCTATTCATATGATGAAGATATGGTCTGAAGTATGACAAGTAAGTAATACATGCCAAAGACATGAATCCAGAAATGATCTCGAATGAGAGATCGGATAACAAGGATAGTTATCAGGGCGAGTATCTATAAGGTACACGTCTTAAACTTATAGTATAAACAGTAATATGCAACAAATACATTGTGAATGACAGTTGCATATAAAATATGAAAGTTGGAAACCTGGATAGGTTACCTATCTAGGATGACGTTTCCAGGAGAAACTCAGTAGAGTTGCGTATTATTCACTGCCGTGAATAATAAGATAATAACTGCATTTAGTTTAAATACAAACTTGGACGAGAGTAATCATGCAAGTAAGAATTCTCAATATAAATCCTGTTGAGGAAGAATAAAGATCACATCAACGAATGTGAATGTATAAATTTTTATAAAAAGGGGACATTTAAAATGTTCAAAGATAAAACTGGTAGAACCAATAATTGTTAATTGACAATTAAATAAAGTTTTACTAATTAAAATAAATCAAGAGTAAGGTCATGCGTACCATACGTTGATCGCTTACTCTGGCCAAGTAAGTAGTGAACATATGATACCATAAGCTTCTTATAATGAGCATATTTATGTCCGATGTGGTAAGGTTTAGACAAATGAAAGAGTTAAAAGAACCTTGTGGTCAAGAAATCGTATGGGCATACTTGTATAAATGGCTTTCGAGGAAACCATAAAAACAAAGTATGGCGCGCCTAGAATAAATAACCCAAGGAAAATTGTGACATAAGTCATCTTGTACGAAAGAACCACGACCAAGGAAAAAGGGCATTGTAAAGCCAAAGTATAAATGACCCGTAGGGTCATAGAAACAAAGGCATTGCCCACACAGAAAAGACAATTGAAGTCGCTGACTTTGGTTATTGTAAAAAGGAAGGATGATGATGATGAGCATCATTCAGAATTTATAAGACCGTCAAGGATGGTCAGATAAAGAATAAATGTTTGGTAAAATAAAATGATGGATTTCTCTAAGACAACCAAACAAATCAAAACGTAGTTACAACGCATACCGAAAAGGATGCATCAATGAGGACTTCAGCAAAATACCCGGTTGATGGGTAAAGATTTAAACACATGCGTACACCGAGAGACGGGAACGCGGATTAAAAGTCAAAGGACTCGGATTATGAGTTATGACTGAAAGATGACAAAATATCGCAATTAGAAATTGTGATAATTATGTTTAACTATTTTGACGTTGAACGGAATCAATAAAGAACAAAGTTTGACTGTTCACAAGTGATGGATTTCACATAAACAAGTCAGACGGGTTAAATACAAAGTAATGCCGGATGGCATAAGAAAACGATTGTAGATACGGACTACAATCAAACTTAATGGATTTTAAATATGAAAACAAATGATTTTCAAACATGGAAAGAATGATATACCGGATCATTATAACCTATGGGATATAAACAGTGTAAAGGTCTACGGGACCAAAATGACCTTAGGAGTCATCAATAAAAAGGAATGAATTTTAAGGACATTGTTTTAACAAGTTGAAAATCTAAAGAAATAGCCCACGAGGCTAAGTGAAAGAACCTATGGGTTACTTAGATAAAGCGGGGGGAACCAGTTGAGAATCCCCGCATAAACTAAGGACTGTATAGAAATAAATGTCAAGTCATCAAAATTGCTTGACATAAATTAAAGATAAAATGTTAAACTAAAACTTCAGTTTTAGTAAGAAATAATGTTTTTATAAACTTGAATTATGATAGGAATTTAAATAGCAAATATTAAAGATACAGGTCTTGATACTAATAAGTACAAGACAATACATTCGAAAAGAGTATTTTCGATTATAAACCGTTGTTATAAACTTAGACATGATGTGACGTGACGCGATCACGGATCAGAAATGTAATGTAATGTGAAATAAAATCATATTGTAGCCCGAAGGACGGGTATAAGATAACTGGACTAATAAGTTTAATTAGTGAGACCGATTAAGGTCAAAATTTAAATTAAGAATTTGTTTAATACGCTCTTCATTAAGAGAATTAGCGTAGAATAAATATAATTTATAATTCATATAACCAAGAGGTAAATGTAGGCGACACAAGTGAAGTGTCGGGAAGTCAAATTGAGATAAAAAAAACACGATAACAGAATAAAGCTATAAAGTATGAGTAATGCTTAGAAGGTTACTCAGTTTAAGTGCATTGGGTTTAAAACTCAATATACTATGTAAGGAAGGTTTCGGGGACGAAACCTCTTTAAGGGGGGTAGACTTGTAACATCCCGAAAACGGATTTGGTAATCAAACCACGTTAATACTAAAAGACGGGTAAAGTACCGTTAGTGGTAAAATTAACCCGGTGAATATTAGGATTTTAAATTAATAAACCTAATATTAAATAAAAATAGTATAAAGGCTTTTGTTGAAATAAAGTTAATAGAAGGCCCGAGTTAACAGGACTCAAACTAAACTTAGTCATAATTTCCCCAGACCCACTGAGTTAACTAGGAATGTTTAACCTGGTTAATAAATGAGAACATTGCTATTAAAATAATTAGGTTGTGGCCTACTTAATAATGAACCAAACACGAGGGGTTAAAGTGGGATAACCTGAAAGGTTATTTAAACAAATCAAAACACAAACACACACATACGTGCGTGTTCTAGATCGAGCAGGGGAAGCTCCCCATGGAGCCAAACCCTAACCTTCAACAAATCCATCCGATTGAAGGGCCAAACGAAGCTCAAATTCACAACCAAACGTGAATTAACGATCACCCGAACAAGAGGATCATAAGGTATGTAATATCTTGATGATTCGTGAAGTTGTAAAAATTGGATAATCATCCTAATCGAGAATTAGGCATGGATTAGAGAAGCTATGGCTAGATTAGTGATGTATACTTGCTTAGGAACAAAACCCTAAGTGAAAATCATACATAACATGCTATGAATTGAAGGATTGGATGATTTACCACACTAGGTTAAGTGGGTTTTAATCTTAGGAAGAACTTGATGATATAATTGTGTTTAGGATCATCATATACGATTGTAATCAAGTACATGATCATACTTACTAGGAAACGGGTTTGTATGATAAAATGAAAACGATGATATATTCTTGATTAGAATGATGTTTAATATCATCACGTGTTAAAATGATTAAACCGGTAGCATAAGAATGATGCTTATCGGATAATTGATAAAGTATATGATCGAATGATAAATTCGACATAAGAAGCGTAGGATGGAATAGTCGTAAATGATTATGACTAATCTAACCATCTTACAATTACAATGATAGTTTGACGCTTGGCAAGCTAGGTGGAAGCTTGGGAAGGAAGCGGGTCAAACGAATCAAAGAAGAAGAAAAAAACATAATCCGAATGCAAGGTAAGTATAGCTTACACTAGTCTTATATTCTAGAGTATTCTCTTATCGTATTAACTACAGATAAGATAAATACATAATTGAGAAATGATGTTCTGGTGTGTAGTCGTATGGAAGAAGATAACTGAATAAGAAAAGAAACCATATTGATGGTTAAAAAGTAGTTAAATCAGTAATTCGATCATAACATGATCGAATGGAAAATGAACTTTTAATGGTTACTTAATACGGTAAATTAAAACAAACAATAAGGGTAAAACAGTAATTTGGTAACTCGTTGACAATAACCGTTAGTTTTTGAAAGACACTTATGACGTAAGCCATAATAGGCGAAAAAGTGTTAAGAAATGAATTATAAGTAAAATGACCGCACGATGTAAATCGGAGCGAATCATATAGTCGAGATAAAAATACATGTTATCTCGCAAATATAATCGGTCATTTAGACCAAACGGGTCGAATGGTGAAGATACCACCTTTTGATAATATCGACTAATGATTTTTGTCGAGTTATATGATTTCAGGAATAAATGTCGAAATGATATTTGTATCGCTATTACTTAGCGATTATTATAGCAATGCATTAAAACGGGTCAATACATTGACCCGAGCCAGGTATGTGTAATAGAGTAATTACTCATTTAGAACGTAAGGTTCAATGAGTATTAAATGAAGTCTTAGATAGACCATGGGTTACTTGAAAGGGCAAACCGAATGTTTTAAATGATGGTCGTTGCGTTTTGAAAAGCTTAGGGACTTTTCAAACCAGAGCATAACTAAAAAGAAGGATCATGGGTCAAACATGCTTTCAAAAGTCCTTCATCGTAAATGAAAGGCTAAAACGGACTAAAACGCCCTCGTAAGCTAAATTGAGCAAACAACCCTTCGAGGTTGTTTGGAAACGTGTTTTATGACCAAGTAAATACTTAGGATAAGTATAAAAAGGGAAAGATGTGAATCTTTGATCAAATGACTCGATATGAGTCTTTGCCGTAAATTAATTATCCGAGGGGTAAAACTCGGATTATACAGATCACCGCATTAAATCCACCACAGATATATTTGTGGTGGAAGATCACACGATAAGAAATGCGGAAATGTTAAGCTAGAAACGAATGAATGCAATTCGTGCTTAAAATATGCTTAAAGGCCCTTAACGGGTCAAAATAAGCATATACGCGAAAATAGGTTTAAGAGTGTATATAAACCCGTGATTCGAACCTAATATGATTGACAATATAGAAATTATGAGGTTCATGAGAAATAGGGATCAAACAAACATGTTTGTTCGATAAAATTATGAACGGGTCGAAACTTTGTAAAAGAGTATTAAGCTGAAGGCTTAAACGTCTAAAATTTTGTTAATCCGGATGTCAGATGTTAACTCCATGTGATGGAGAATTAAATTACGATCACGTAGGAAAAAGAATCGTGTAAAACGGACAAATAACGAAAGAGTTATGCTCGTTACCGTAAACTTAAGGTTGGCTGGGAATATGCAGCTGCATATCAAAATATTCTGTCGAAATGGAGGCGTGGCGTCGCGCGACGCCCAAAGGGGTTTACCGTGGCGCGCGGCGACGACGTAAAAACTTGAAATTTTTGTTTATTTTGATTATTTGACCCATTTACCTTGTTGTACTTGTTATTTAACCATCAAAACTAACTTTTAAGTTGGTTTTGATCGTAGGTGAAAGTCGAGAGTCCCGGATGAAAATCAAGCGACGAATAAGAACCGAACACACGTTAAATGAAGCTTCCGCGTTAAACCTTGTTTGTTTTGTTATAAGTGAATTATGTAAACACTTACAACTATGTCTTGAAATGTTTAAAAAAATATATGGGAATGTTGGCATGACAAGTTTTTGTAAAGTCGCATTTTTAGTATTAAATTGTGTATTTTAAAGTTGTAATCGTGTAAATTTCCAATGTGGGTCTTACACATTTCCTCACAACAGATGCAAACATCTCCACTACACCTATCAAAACTCCTCACTCATCCTCACAAAAGGAGAGTGTTGTAAGCGCAGAGGAACCAAATCAAAAAGGAGATATTTCACTTGAATATCTCTACTGAAGCCCCTCTTCCAGGGTTGCTTCTCTTTCCACACCTCCACCCATAATTTTCCATAGAATCCAACCATTGTTTGATGCAATTGACCACACAACTCTGGAAACACTCAGTTTCTCCCAACAACAAATCACATGGAGTAAACCACAACAAGTGACTAAGCCAGAGTTAATATTGCCAACCCACAAACATAGGAAGTGACACTAAAAGGCTACAAAAGGCCTTTTATATGGGTCTAAATGGCTATAAAAAGGTCTGACATTGTTGCACTAAAAAGGGCAAGAAAAGAAGAAATTGCTAAAGTAGTAGAAAAAGAAAAGAAGAGGGATACAAGAGAAGCTAATATGAAGATAACAGTGTAAGAGATTATTGAAAGAAAGAAGATACAGGATAAAAAAGGTTCTTCAACCGATGTTCTAGAAAGCACTGTTGCAACAACTATCCAAACCACTGTCACATATATCCAAACATCCACCACTCAAACCACTGCTCTTATTGTCCAAAGATATGTTGCCACTACAAAAGTGACAACATAGATTATAACTACACTACTACCACCACCAACACACAAGTCCCTTGAAAGACTCCTCATTCATAAAAGAAAACTAACAACACAACTTCCACAACAACCATAGAAAAACACAAACACTTCAAACCAAAACCGGGAGAACTAAATTCATTATCCAAGATGAAGATCAAGAAACTCCTGATGCATCACCTATTAAAATCACAACCACCATAACCTCATCTATCACATCTTAACCATCCACTACCACAACCATAACTCCACCTACAAAACTATCCACCACCATACTTGACGCACTGGAGTTAGAAAATGTATCAACAGAGATACAATCTTTCTACTCCACAACTGACATCAGGCAACTTACCTTTCCATCCCTCAGAAGATATCAAAAGCCTAACAATGTACAAGAGTAGCTGAATTTAAAGATCAAACGGGCTTAAAATATAGTTGGTTTCAAAAGTAGAGGGAAAAGTGGTAAGAAGGCTCAACAAATCATGTCTGTAGAGTTAACAAAGGTGAATAGACATGAAGATTTTACAAAAGATGTTAGTCAAAAGTCTTCTCAAGGACCAGTAAACAACCCTGGCCTCAAAAAGGAACTTAGGAAAGATTATCTGGAGTTTATAATAAAAAATAAGCCTTATAGAGCCACAAGAGCTCAATTCTCTAGTTGGACTACAGAAGCCCTCCTAGAAGAAATCACAAGGATTGAGATGCTAAATCTCAATCCAGATATCAAGCCCATACCTCCTAGCTGGGCGCATGTAGAAAACTTGTTGGTCAAAAAGCAGTTGATTTAAGAAGAATGAAAGAGGAGACGGTAGCTGCAAAATTTGCATCTATGTAATCCATGGCCAGGTGGGATGAGCCAACAATCAAAGAGAGCTACAAGAAGCTTGAAGCATTAAGAGATGTAGATCCCTCAGTCCACAAAAGGCCTAACTATGAAGAATTACCCATTAGCTCACTGGCTAATCCTTCTGAACTGCCATCAGCAAAGCATGTCTCCTCAATGGTTAGAAGACACCTCAAAAGACAAAAGGAGATGACTGCAGAAGATCTACAAAGATATGAAGATGAAATCAGGAAGGCAAGGATCAAAAATGAACTTATATATGGGCATCCTGGTGCCAGATCAGTGGAGCTACTTGGGCAAATCTTGGGAAAATATATTCCCTCACCTCTTCCAATAAAATCAGTCCCATCAAATTAACCAACCTCTAAAATTCTAAAATGGTCCTTAGATAGAGCAAGCCATGAATTGACAATAGTCAAGGCTAATGGAGAAGTGAAAAAGACTTCAATGAATAGTGTGATGAGCTAAAAATTGAAGATCTACAAGATCTATTGGATCTTCCACTCGAAAGGAATGCTGATGACTTGCTCTATGAAATATTTGAAAAGCAATTTAAAGCCTAAATCAGAGATAAGATTAAGAGGAAAAAAATTTGATCAAATAAACATTTGTTTTGGCATCATCTGTTCTAGGGGGAGATTGTTGGACCTACAAAAGAATAAATGATATACAAAAGCCTAAACATGATCAAGTGATTAAGAAATTAACATAAGTGTGAACCAGATTCTCCCTAAAGATAGTGAATCTTGAACACCTAAATCAAAGCATCTGTTGAAGACAAGAAAATATCTGATCAAAGCCTTGGAACCGCTGTTCAAGAAGAAACAAGGTCTGTTGAAGCCTAAAGTCTGTTGAAAGCAAATGTCTGATGAAGAAGACCAAACATCTGTCTGGCCAAACAGTTGTTTGGAATAAAGCAACAGAGGATAGTCTAAACAAAGGTTTCCCAATGTAATAGTACTTGTTTTGTATCAGTGTTTAGCATAGTTAGATCTGATGTTAGATTTGCACAAATGTTTGCAACATCTGTGGAATCTTTTCTGTGAGGAATGTTAGATGTTACTATCAGGGTGATGTCAGCCCAATCACAAACAGAGCTTTCGTGCATAGTATGAATAGATCTCCCCTGTTAGAGATCTATTTATCACTATACATCACCTTTTCTTTTGTATGAACAGTCTCTGTTATAGTGATCAGTCTGTAGAATCAATCTTTTGTAAAACATGTGAATCATTTGAATCAATGAAAAAAAATTGTTGATGATTATTTCTCGTTTGTGATTACATATCTTTATAGCAATACAAATTTGTTTTGAGCTTAATTGTAAGTTTTTCACAAAACTTGTAAACTCAGACTTAACAATTGGTATCCGAGCTTGGTCACGTTAAACTTGATTTCACAATCAGTTTAACATACAAAGATCAGGTCAAAAAAGATCCAATATTGTTTGTAGCTCAGAGTTCAAACTCAAAAGTGTCTTTCACATACTCTGTTTTTCTCTATAAAGAACAAAAGAAAATGGCACAAAATGATCCCCACGATATCGGCTTCAGTAATAAACCCCCTATACTTGTTAGGTCCGAATTTAACATCTGGAAACGTAGGATGGGTCATATTCTCGCTCAGTAAAATACAGGGTGTTGGAAGTCCATTGTATTCGGACCGCATATTCCGATGGTACCAATTGCCGAGAACCCAATGGCTCTCCTGAATGATATCTATGCTGGCATGTTGCATTGTGACAGTGCCAAAGAGTTGTGGGATGCACTGAAGGAACAATTTGGTGGAATAGAGGATGTTATCGAGAACACTCGAGAAATCCTTAACCAGCAATATGAAACATTCACTCATGTCTGATACCATTTGGTGGAATGGAGGATGTTATCGAGAACACTGACGGAACAATTTGGTGGAAAGAGTTGTGGGATGCACTGAAGGAACACTATGAACACTCGAACTGAAACTGACAGTCTACCTGAATAAACAGAACCTATTAATTAAGAAAATAGGTTATCAGATGATCAAACCATGCACAATTCTGAAGCCATCAACATCTTTTCGACATCTTAATTAGGTTTGTGTGTACTAATGGTGGTTGAAAGATTTTGTTGAGTTTATCTCATTTGACTTTTCTTTATTACATTATCTTTGTTTTCTAGTTCGATATCGGGTACACTAAACATACCTCCTCTCGGCCTCTCTTACTTGTCATATCCCCTTGAAAAAAAAATCAATATTTATCATATTCGTCCCCCAGGATAAACCGATTAACTCAAACTAGATTTTTTCAATAAATTTCCAAACTAGATTTTTAAATAAATATCCATCTTTACCTTGGTCCTCGGCTATTCCAATCTAATCGAGCTTTCGGTTGTTCCACTTTTCACTGATGGATAAGTGCTTACTCTAAATGGTCATGGTGTATAATGTTGTTTGAAAACTGAAGTTCAGGATGCCATTTACTAGTTGCATGGATTAACTTTTCAAAAAATGTTTGTTAGGGTCCTCATCGCTAAAAATTAACTTTACGCGTTGCATAAATTAAAGACATTCAACAAGATATGAACTTGCCGCAGCCACATCGAGCAACTAGTTAGTTCTTTGTAGTTATTATGATTTTGTGGTTGATTCATACGTTCTACGTTCTGAACCACACTAGAAGAAATAATCATTAATAATACTTGGGATTCTGTGTAGTGTATTTTACTTATAACAAAAAGTCAAGTTCCGGTGATACAAAAAAATAAACCAGGATAAATAGCCCGAAACCCGATCCGATCAATTCGAATGTTATTCGAAAAAATAATCTAATAAACTTTTAAACAAGAAAAACCGACTGACCCAATTCGAATAATCCAAAATTCATATAAATAACCTGAAGAATTATCCTAGAGGAGATATCAAGTCAAGAAAAAGTTGATAGTGGTGATATTTTAAATCAAAAAAGTTTATGTAGAAAAACAACCGATTTAATAAGTTTAGGGGACACAACATGAAAAAAAGATGAAGAGGGGTACATTTAGCAACCCCTTCTATATTGGTATGTATAATAATATTACATATGCATGTGATGTTGACGTTGGCTTAAATTTTATCTTAGACCATCCGCAATAGAGTGTATGTAGTGGGTGTTTTTAAGGTGGCATATGGCTGGCACTTGTCTCACCGATCAGAAACACACTCTTTCTCTCTTCTACCCTACTCACACACCATAAAAATATCATTTCTCTTTCCTCTCTCCGCCATCCCTCTCACATTTACTCAAATAAACATTTTAGCCAAGAAGAAAAGCACACCTTCTCTACTCCACCTCACAACCTCTATCCTCCACTTCACCTGCTCTCTCCTAAAAAAAACAACTCTATTATGCAAGCTCTTATGATTTTTCTATTTATTTGTTCCCTCCCAAATTAGAGAAAAGCAACTAAGTAGAAGTAAAAAATAACAAAGAGCTACTAACCGTATTGTTTTGCAGAAATAGCATTAACAAGAAGCTTGACGCCTATTCCTTTGGTAGTGCCTTTTCCTTCAACATCGCCGGCAGGTTTCGTCATCTTTCTTTCATCTTCGGCGGCTTCCGTCAGTAAATAATCAATGGTATCAAGATGCATATTTTCATAAGCTTTATCCAATGGCGTTTTCTCTTTATTGTCTGGAATATTTAACAATCTTTTCTCATGTTTAATCAAGAGTTGGGCTGCAGATGTGTTTCCTACAATGGCAGCAATGTGAAGCAATGTGCTTCCTTCGAAATTTTTTATATCAGTTAAGTCAACCTTTGTACTCCGTAATACTCTTCTGATGATAAAATAAAAATCAAGTCCAACCGCTATGTGAAGTACTGTGTTGCCAGCGCTATTGATTGGAGCTTTTATTGCGTCTTCATTTGATAATAGTTCATTCAATACTACACCCCAGTTACCATTCCTAATAGCGTCCTCGAACAAGCTTTTAATTTTTGTTTCTGCAAAAACAACAACTTATTGTCTTTCAATTCTATATTTGTACCAGTATTATTGGGGGCTGAATATACATACCTTTCTTAAAACTCAATGAAATGACAACGTGCCTATACATATATTCCAAAGAAAAATTATATCTACCATACAAAGAGACACAGGGGTGTGTTAAAGTCAAAACACTATATTAAGAGAATGGAAATTTCAAGCTCTTCTTTTCTTTTTCTTTGCCCACATTTCTATTCTCTTTTTACTATAAACAAAAATTAGGTCTATGTGTTGTTACTAGTATTAAAAACAAAAAACATTTTAGCATACTAAACAAGTTACCCAAAACTACCCCAACTACTTTAGGATCCTTTCGGTACCTTTTGTTTTGATTTGAGTAGCCTCTTTGCCTTTTGCTTCTGATTCCGCTTGATTCCCACCTTTGTCATTAGCAGTTGTGATTGCTGAAGAAACATTCTTGTCTCTCGTTTCTGTTTCTGTGTCCACTATAGTAATTGGGTATGAATCTGCATAGAATTCTTGAAAGCTCAATTAAGCGACTATGTTGCCATGTATACATACAGAGACACACGCTCCATGAAAAAGGTTACTTGCACATACATATCTATACTATATTATAATACATATAAAGAGGAAAATGAGGTAATTTAAAATAATTTTAAGAGTTTAAGTAAATATAAGTTTTAAAGCATATATGCTATAGTGGAGGGTTCAAATGAGAAGAATTTTTTTGTAAGAATAAAAAAGAACAAACTTCAACCAACAAGAATGCTTTATTTTACTTCATTTAATTTTTGTATTTAATATGAGTGTAAGGGTATATTGGTAAACTTAGATAGATCATTAATTGTTAGTCTTCCTTTTTAATAGCTAACTAAACTAAATTTGTTACTTATTTTCAAAAAAAATATATATCTTTTTCCAAAGAAGATAAAAAATTTAATTTAAAGTGTAGGATAAATTATTAGGTGTGTAGGATAAATTTCAATATGTGTAGGATAAATTTAAAAAACGTGTGGGATAAATTTTGAGGTGTCTGGGAAAAAATTTTAGTGTGGAGGATGATAGTCTTTATGACTAATTAATTAGTCAAAGATAATAATAAATGAGATGAGAGAAAAACTATTTAATGTTTTACAATTGTACCCTTTGTTATTTTTCTTCTCAAATGAACCTTCCCCATATGCTATAATAGTTTAAAGCTAAATAATACAGATATAGAGATAGGACAAGAAGCTAATTTAACATAATTGTTAAATCTTCATAGCAAATTCAAGTTTCTCCAAGATTTTTTAAATCTTCTTAACTTTTTCATACGTACATGCTAACAGTGGCGAAGCTTGAAGTTTTCGTCGGGGGGGTCGAAAACGTATATACTCAAAAATTTCTATAAAACCGGGGGGTCGAAAACGTATATACCCAAAAATTTCTATACGAAAACTACATGTACAACACTACTGAGCGAAAAGTTCGGGGGGTCGGACGCCCCTCCCGGCCCCTTAAATGCTACGCCCCTGCATGCTAAAAAAATATATATTATGAAAAAATATTTTATTCGTTTTAATTTGAGTATGATATTGCTATAGTTTTTAATAGTAAAAAATAGTATTTTATTCGCTTTAATTTGAGTACGATATTGCTATAGTTTTTAGTTGTAAAAAATAGTAACATGTTACGTGATAATATATTATTACGTGGTTACGTGCTCTACCAATGTTCGTGTCAATACGTTGTGTTCCCTGCTAATTTTTTCACATTTCTATTCTCTTTTAACTATAAACATAGATTAGGTTTATATGTTATTAGTGTATTATAAACAAAAAAACATTTAAGCATACTAAATAAGCTACCTAAAATTACTCCAACTACTTTATGTTCTTTTTGCTACCTTTTGTTTTAATTCCAGTAGCCACTTTGCCTATTGCTTCTGATTCCGCTGGATTCCCACCTTTGTCATTAGCATTTAATTTTGCTGAGAAAACATTCTTGTCTTTCGTTTCTATTTTTGTGTCCATCATTGTAATTGGATCTGAATCTGCACAGGGGCGAATCTACATGTATTATTACGGGTTCATGCGAACCCACTGAGTTTCAAAATTTTAATGGAAAATATGTATAAAATCCTGAAGTAAACCATAAATAAATTAAGAAGTGAACACATATAAAAAATTGGTTGACTGTTACAGCCGAAAAGCGGTTTTCATTATGCCACCTGGTGTCAAGTTCGATTCTTATTCGTTTCACTTTTTGTAAAGCTTCTCTCTTTTTATATTCGATGGTATGAAGTTTTCAATTGTAATAAGATGTGAAACAAATTGTTTCATATGGTCATGGTACAAATAAATAAAGCAGAAACATGATCACATAAAACATGGCATCAAAGTTCAAATAAGAATTTGAAGCGATTACTACATGCTTTTTTTTTTAGTAAATTAACATTTAATAGAAAAAAAATTGGGTAAGTTGACAAAAAAACAACTTTTGGGCAAATTTAACGATGGAATGCACCAAGAAACTGGAAATCTGGAACGAGTAACTTCATTATTTTTCTCATTCAAAAGGTTAAAAGGTGATGATTTGAGATATGCGTTCATAAAATCTTTTAAGACTTGATTAGAATATGGTAGTAATTATTAGTTATACGAATATCATATAATTTAATTATTTTTAAGTACACTATAGTAGCTAAAACGATGTGCCACAAAGGATTGTAAGAAAAATGTTTTATGAATTGAAAAAATGACAACTTTGGTTTGACCATGAAATACCGCGTCCGAACCGAACCGGCCCGGCCCAAAATTCCAACGTTTGGTTGTGAAAAATCAAACTATCAAAAAATTGTGAACCCACATGAAAAAAAATTCTTGGGTCCGTCACTGAATCTGCATAGCGTTCTTAAAAGCTCAATTAAGCGACTATGTTGCCATGTATCTATACTCTATTATAAAAAAGTTACACACATATCTATACTATATTATAATTCATATAGGGATCAGGACAAATAGGTAATTTAATATAATTTTAAGAGTATAAGTAATTATAAGTTTTAAAGCATATGATATAGTCCTTTAAAGCTAAATACACATACAAAGAGAATAAGGAGGTAATTTTGTATAATTGCTAAATCTTCCTCGCATGTTCAAGTTCCCTCAAGATTTTTAAACACTCATAACCTTTTCATACATTCATATTTAAAAAAAGATAAGTACATAAAAAAAAATGAGTGGTTCATTCTCTTTAATTTGGGTATGATATTACTATAGTTTTTAGTTGTAGGAATAGTAACATGTCACGTGATTATATATCATTACGTGATTACGTGCTTTACCAATATACGTATCAACGCGTCGTACTCCCCGCCAATTTTTTTTCACATTTCTATTCTCTTTTTAATATAAACAAAAATTAGGTTTATATGTTATTACTTGTATTTAGACACAAAAAAAACATTTTAGCATACTAAATAAGTTACCCAAAATAACTCCAACTACTTATCTTTTCGCTACCTTTTGTTTCGATTCGAGTAGCTTCTGATTCCGATGGATTCCCACCTTTCTCATTAGCAGTTGCATTTGCTGAAAAAACATTCTTGTCTTTCGTTTTTGTTTTTGTGTCCTCTCTTGTAATTAGAACCGAATCTGCATAACGTTATTGAAAGCTCAATTAAGCAACTATGTTATCATATATATATAGAGACACACACTCCATGAAAAAATGTTACATACACACACATATCTATACTATATTATTATACATATAGGGAGGACAAGGAGATAATTTGTTAAGACTTTGATCATTAATTACAAGTTTTAAAACATATGAAACAATCTTTTAAAGATAAAATATACACATATAGGGAGGATGAGGAGGTAATTTAACATAATTGCTAAAATCTTCCTAGCACATGCAAGTTCCGCTAAGATTTTTTAAACGGTTATAAAATTTTCATACGTTCATCTAAAAAAAAAATCATAAAAATGAGTATTTTATACTCTTTAACTTGAGTATGATATTGCTATAGTTTTTAGTTGTAAAAACATTAACATGTTAAATTATTATATACCATTACGTGATTACGCACTCTGTCAATGTTTTTGTCAATGCGTTGTCTACCCCATCGCATCACGCGTGCACCCTATATATATATATACATATATAGGGAGAAGATCATGCGAGAACCACCTCTTATTGTGAGAACCGCGAGAACCAATGTGAACACAACCAAAAATGCCTAAAAATAGCTAAAAATCACACAATTTTTTTTTTATTTCTTTAATATTTTTTAGGTTAAAATCGCTACTTTTCGAAGCAAAAAAAAATTAATTTTTTTTTTGCTTTGAAAAGTAGCGATTTTAACCTAAAAAATATTAAAAAAATCAAAAAAAAAATTTTGATTTTTTTTTTGATTTTTTAAGATTTTTTTTTTAGATTTTTTTAGGTTTTTTGGGGGGTTAGTTTTTAACATTTTAGCTTGGGGGGGGGGGGGGGGGTTTAGGTTTTTGGGGGGTGGAGGAGGGGGGTTTAGGTTTTTTTTTGGGGGGGGGGGGGGGGGGTTAGGTTTTTTTTTTGGGGGGGGGGGTAGGTTTTTTTTAGGTTTTTTTTAGCTATTTTAGGTTGTGTTCACATTGGTTCTCATGGTTCTCACAATAAATTGAGTTCTCGCATGAGCCCCTCCCTATATATATATATATATATATATATATATATATATATATAATGTCGTATTGGGTGGGGTTCTAGAGTGAACACTAGTGTATTTGTGAGCTGAGTGAATAAATCTTGGCCATTGATTTACATCATCAAATCGTAAATTACACTAGTGTATTTTGATCATCAAATTCTGACAATTGATTTACATTTGTGTATTGATAATCAAGGGCTATAATTTGTTCACAATCAAAGAGTTTTTTCACAAATGAACCTAACTCATGTCGTATTATGATATATATAGTAATAGGGGAACATGGGACAACCAATTGGTTTTAGACTTGGTACAACCCAAGGTCATCATTCCCTTTGGTTCACACAACAAATAAATTATTCTGAAGGTCAGCAAGATCAAAAAATAAGAAATTATATAAAGAAATATGTACAAAAATATGAAAACATCTTCTCTCTCATATATATATATATATATATATATATATATATATATATATATATATATATATATATATATATATATATATATATATATATATATATATATATATATACTGGAGGGTTTAAATGAGAAGAAATTATTTGTTAGAAGAAAAACAAAATTGCAACCAATAAGAAAGCTTAATTTTAGTTATTTAATATTTGTATTAATTGTAACTGTAAGGGTATCCGTATATTACATAGATAATAATTTGTAGTCTTCTTTTTTAATAACTAACTACATTAAATTTGTAACTTATTTTCAAAATATATTTAAAAAATTAATTTAGTGTTTAGGATAAATTATGAGCTATTTAGGATAAATTTCAATATGTGTAGGATAAATTTCGAAGTGTTTATGATAACTTTTGATGTGTGTAGCAAAAAAATATTTATTAAGGAGGATGATAGTCTTTATGACTAATTAGTCTACCATAATATTATATAAGATGATAGAAAAACTATATTATGTTTTACAATTATACCTTTTTTTCTTTATCTTCTCAATTTTTTTTTTTTTCATATGGTGTTTGAAACACGTGGCATGGAGTCGTTTCGTAAGAATATCAGCAAACTAAAAATTAAAAGGCTCATGAAGGACTCGTATATGGCCAAGCTGGATGAAATAGATGCTAATCTCAACTTGCTTGGTCCGTTGATGTTGCATGGGATTCTTAGACAAGTATACAGTGAAGATGTTATCATAGTAAACAATGATGGCTCCTCCGGAGGGGAACGTAAAGTTCAAGTAGAAGGGTTGCATAGCCAACATGGTTAAGCAATTTCATTTACAAGAAGTTAGCCTCAACACTGAAATGTGAGATTGTTGGTTGTCGTTTTAATGACTAAGAAATTAACTTTCAAGTAGTTAACTTTTTATTTTTAAATAAAAGCCTCCAAAATGGCTTTTTTTTATTTAGCTCGACCCCGGGTAGGGGCTTCCGCCCCTTGGACCCTACTCCCAGGGGTGCTGCCCTCGGACCCCACCAAGGGAGCGTTTCCCCCTTGAATCCCATTCAGAACTGTGCCTGAACATTGGGAATTATAACCACTCGAAACAAGCGTGTACTCCCGCACCTCCTGACTTGTTCGATGTATACTATAGTTCCCTTTGGTCACCAAGTTAATCCCGGTTACACAAAAATATCTAACAATCCTCCCCCATTTTAGCGTAATCATTGATTAACTTAAAAAAATTCGCAACAAACAAACTTATGCATAAATGAAATATCACATTAGTATATTACACATTCCAAAATATTTGAATATAGGGGTATCGCTAAGGATTGAACCCTTTCTATTCATATTGAATACATGAAGATAATATATACACAAGTTTACATACTTTTATGTTCTTTCTTGACACTATTTCTACTTGCATGTGTCATATCCATCAATGAACATATCAAAGGCAAGTCCTAGCTTCTTGAAGCGAATAAACTCCATGCTCATATAGGCAGCTCTTTATTCTTGCACCTGCATATTCAATTTTTTGAAGAACTATTAAGAAGAAAACGTTCAACCTCCTTTAACTTGCAGGTCTGAACACATGCATTGGGATGATGCTACTAATATGTTCCATGTTGTAGATGTCAAGCTTTCCACATTAAATTCAGCACCTAACGTCATATTAGGTGGGAATTTGGTATCTTAACACGAGAAATTTCATATGGACTTTAATCCCATCGCTACAGTTGTCTTGTGCACAAGATCTCCACATAACTCTTTGGTTAAATGGTCGGCCAAATTTTGTTGAGTTCTCCCAAAATCCACCGATATCACCCCATGCATGATGAGCTAACGAATCATGTTGTGTCTAACACCTAAGTGTCTAGACTTCCCATTATACACTTGGCTATAGGCCTTAGCAAGGTAGCAACACTATCACATCTAATAGATATTGGTGATATAGGTTTAGGCAACAATGGAATCTCATAAATAAAGTTTCTTAGCCACTCAGCTTCTTTGCCAACTGTTGCTAATGCTACAAACTCAGATTCCATTGTTGAGTCAGTTATGCAAGTTTGTTTCTTAGATGCCCAAGATATGGCTCCTCCAAGCAGAAAAATCCATCTACTTGTGGAAGAATGATCTTTCTTGTCGTTAATACAACTTGCATCCGAATAGCCTTCTAAAACTAATGGAAATCCAGTGTAACACAATCCATATTTCATGATTCCTTTGAAGTACCTGAATACTCGAGTCAAAGCTTGCCAATGCATTACACTTGGATTGCTAGTATACCTACTAAGCTTTCCAATAACATAAGCTATATCCGGTATAGTGCTTATCATAGCATACATGAGAGATCCAATAACCCTTGAATATTCTAGTTGACTTACAGTAACACCTTTATTAGGTGAGAGTTTAAACGCAGGATCCATCAGAGTGGTAACCAGAGAACTATTATGAAAATTAAACTTTTCAACATCTTCTCAATATAATGGGATTGAGAGATCACTATACCATTGCTCTCCCGTTTGATCCATATACCAAGGATCAATTCCGTCTCCCCATGTCTTTCATGTCGAAGCAAGATGACAAAATTTCTTTGTTGTATCAACTTGATCTTGGTCAGTACCGAAGATCAACATGTCATCTACATATATGCAAATTACGACTCTGTTTCTAGATGCAACAAATTTGCTATATACACACTTGTTTGCTTGGTTTAATAGAAAACCATTAGACAGAACCACATCATCAAACTTTTGATGCAATTGTTTAGGTGCTTGCTTTAAGCCATACACTGACTTAACAAGCTTGCACACTTTATGCTCATTACCAGGCATAACAAAACCCTCTGGTTGTTTCATATATATCTCCTCATCCAAATCACCATTCAAGAAGGCAGTTTTCACATCCATTTGGTGAATCACAAGATTGTGTATTGCAGCTAAGGCAACCAACAATCTAATTGTGGATATTTTTGCTACAAGAGTGTATATATCAAAGTAGTCTACTCCTTCCTTTTGTTTCTTCCAGTACCATATCCAAATCGCATTCACCAAGCCACACCTCTATTTGCATTTTCCACCATGCAAAATCAGTACAGTTGAACTTCTCGATTCAAAACTTCTTGTCTTTAGCCATTGCAAACGAGAAAACCAAAAAAAAAAAAAAAACACCGAAACAAAGCACTCGAAGCCCGAGCAACCTTTAATAAACCAAAATCCTAATTCCCAAGAATAATACCAGGGATAAACAAGGCTTCAAGAATCGAAATCCTAATCGCAAAACACCCTTGAAACTACGAACCAACAACATTAGAACAACCACAAACCCCTAAACCGTACGAGTTGTACTCAAGTCGACGACGTCACAATAACAACAAACCGGACCTCTCTTGTTCAGCCCTCTCACCCTTCTGTGATAACCTTGTGAAATTTGTGTGTTTAACTAAAGCAGAAGTTCTGATACCAGTTCTTAGGTATCATACCAAAGTAAGCTCACATGGAAGCGAAACAAACACACATACATGCACACTAATAGATACATTATTGCTTTGCTTCTCAACCGAGGCAAAATAGATATTTTACATCCACTTAACAAAGAAATTTAACAACCATTAGGGTTAAGATTCACTTAAGTGCAATATTGTATATTACTGGGATCATTTGTGTTAATTGCGGGCATGTATGCAATCTGTGTATACCACGGAGACTATCCATGTAGTTAACTATTAAAATATATCTATGAGTATAAAATATAAAGACATTTAATCTTTTACATATACTCTAAATTAGGTTATAAACCCGGTGTATTACACAGGTTGTAGAATCAAAAACGATATGATTCACAAATTTGTAATTGCTTCTTATTAAAGCGATACAATACATATTATACGAGTTTAATAATGAACGAAATGTTTAGTTTATAAAAATGTTTTGTGAAAAACTTCAATTTTTTATATATAAAAAGCATTTTATAAAAAAAATATTAGAAGTTATCATTATTTAATTATTTAATAGGAGAGAGATACTGATAACAAATAAAAACATAAAACTAGAATAAAATAAATATTTATAATGAATATTTAAAAGGAGAGGGAGGCAGGAAAATACGGGTGAGAATACACAAAAAAATGACCCGTGTCCTCAAAGACTTTCATTTATTATAAAGCTTAGATAGATATAGATTAACATATGTTTATCCCACTATGCGAACTGACCAAACCATTTATGGTTTTACAAAACCATTACCGGGTACTCATTCACCCACACATACATTACAGAGTGGGGGAGGGTTAGAGAGAGAAAGAGAGATAGCAAGAGACAGAGGATAGGAAAACAGGTGGGTTTATGCGTACCGACAAAGTCAAACTTTTGGGCGGTCAAGGTGGATCAAAGAAATTCAAAACAAAAAGTAAAGATTATACATCATACATCTTTCTCTCAACTTCTCATTTTCTCTTTTTAACTTTCTTTCTATACGTTCTATCTCACGCATAATACATAGACAAACCCTTCATCCTTTATCCAAATCTTACCCAAAAAAACTTCATCGATTTGTTAGTGGCTAGTCCATCGTTCATTGCCTGTCCTTCATCACCCATGGTCATTCTACAATTTTTTCTTCATCTTCTCCCTCTCTTGCTCGATGAAAAGGGATAGTCGCTCAGGGGGATATTTTCATGAGAGACGTCGTGGTCGGCGGCTTCAGATTAGGTTGTGGTGGTTGACAGTTACCAATAGAGACGGTTCTTGTCATGACAATTGGTAAGCTGAAATGGTGGCCGGCCGGAGAATTAGATGGTTAAATAAAAAAAGTTAAACCAAACCCCTGATTCTGTCAATTTCCCGCTTTTTGATTTGTGACATTTCAGGTGAAGGTGAGGAAACCAAAAGTGATTGTAGTTTCAAGTGATGATTAGGGTTTTCGTGGATGATTTTGGTTTGCACACACCGATGAAGACTATGGCTGTCGGGAAGACAACAGAACTCTGTGTGTGAGAGAGACAGAGAGAAAGACTTTTACCTATTATGCTACTGCATAATGTAATGAATTGAACTAGTTAAGGTTTATTAAATATCAATGATAAGTAAGGGAAAATTAAGAACTATTGCATAAAACACTTGTACAAAGTGCAAATAAAATGGTAATCCACGTCTTAAAATTGATCTGAAATTCAATTCTTTCTTGAAGAGATCAATTATATGTATATATATATATATATATATATATATATATATAGCTTAACGTACGAGCGTACGCTGTGAAATTACGAACGTTGTAAAACTCAAAACCCTAATCAAGCATGTTATGGTTTTCAACATGTGTGATTTTGTCTTTACAACATGCGTGATTATGGTTTTGAGTTTTACAACGTGCGCAATTTCACAGCATACGCTTGTACATTAAGGGATATTGTACGTTAACCGGCCTATATACACACACACATTGGATTCGGTTCAGTCAAGAACCAACACGAGTTGTTGTCATATTTTTTGCACAAACGTAGATGAAAATGTTATAAACACATTTGTAAAAAAATAAAAAAAAAGAATTGTCGAGTCGATAGTTACGTCTGATGTAAAATTTGTTTACGGCGATATAAGTTTTTTTATGTCACCAATAAAATTTTTCTACACCCGATGAAATTTTTGCATGCGTTATGTTTTTATATATTTCCATTTTCGTTGGAACAAGTGATTTTTTTAATATTTTTGAGAAATTTTTTATTTGAAAACCTTTTGAAAAGCCTAGTTATCATAGTTTTCACAACTCAAGACGGTTCTCATTATTGAGAGCAAGGGCGTAGCTTTGTGGGGGGGGGGGGGGAGGGGGTGGCCGACCCCCCGATTTTTTCGCTCAGTAGTGGAGAGCATTGAGTTTTCGTATAAATGTTTTTGGTTATATACGTTTTTGACTCTCCGCTTTTATAGAAATTTTTGGTATATACGTTTTTGACTCCCGATCAGAAATTTCAAAATTCACCACTAATTGAGAGTGAAAACAATATGAATACATTGATTTTTTAATACAATTAAACACTAGATTAAGACGAGTTATACTAAATTCACACGTGTATAAATGTTTATAATATACACGTGCATAGACATAAATTTAAAGTAAATTTATTTAGATCAACACCTCATTTAACACACGGGTTTGCAACAATGTTCTGCTGTTACTTTTTTTTTTTTTTTTTTCTGTTTTATGCTCCCACTACAATGTAGGGTCCTAAGACTAGTAAAACAATGCTCGCAAATGTGTCACAATACAAAGATGCATCATCGACAATATCCAATTGATAATAATAATAATAATAATAATAATAATAATAATAATAATAACAACAACAACAACAACAAGAACAACAACAACAACTAGGGGTTGCTTGTTTTATCTCTTAACCAGACTCTTTATGATTCAAACCCGTTTAGCACTTAATGGTTCAGATTGTTTGTTTCGTGAACAAATGTCTGAATCTGTAAATGGTTAAAATTATACTGAGTCTGAATAGTTAAGACCTCCAATCTGAATTGCTCAGACATTTGTCTCTGAGCGGTTAAGCATTATACTGGCTCTAATGGTTCAGACCTCTTACTGGTTAAACATTTAATGGTTCAGACCCCTTACTGGTTCAACACTTAACCATTCAAAAGTTGACAAACAACCCCTAAAATAATGTACAGGAAACCGTAGCAAATGCGTAGGAAACTGTTTCGTACGAGGTTTTCTCCACCATAAAAGTTTGGTCTTAAATTCGTCCAAAAGTGGACCTACTGACATTTCTTACTAAACTAGGAGTGACGCTTTGCATCTGAGTTAAGCAAACTAACAAAATGTAAGTGTAATTGTTTAAAATTTAACTTGGGTTCTTGTCAATAGATACCTTGTTTGGCTGAATCAAAGTAGCCTTTCAGTTGGTTCCAAGTATCTTTGGCCGAAACACAATCGACAACAATTCCAAGTACTTCTTCGCTAAGTGATCCAAGAATCCAACCTTGGAGAAGGCTGTCGTACTTGTTGATTTTGTTTGTTGTTTTCCTTATCAATTACCGGACGGTCATCAAGAAGGCTACACAGATCATGAGTCTTCATGAGGCAATCCATTTGCTTCTTCCAAATATGGTAATTGCAATCACCAGAAAGCTTCACAGAAACAAAGTTAGACACATTGGTAGTTGATGCATATAGATACACATAGTCTTGCATTCTTGCTGAGGCATCAGGAGGGTTTGATGAATTGGCCATGTGTATGCAGTACAAACACATGAATGGAGAACTGATCGAGATGAATGCAGTATACCGGCCCTTATATATATAACACATATTTTTAATATTTTGAGCTGTAAAGTGCTACTAAAAACAATCATCCTCTCTTACTCTAACATCTCATTCTGATTCTCTGTATCATATACATATATATATATATTATATACATACATATATATATATATATATATATATATATATATATATAGGGTAAGGTACATGCGAGAACCATCTTTATTGCGAAAACCAATGTGAACACAACAAAAAAAACCTAAAAAAACATACCCCCCAACCCAAGCTAAATGCTAAAAACTAAACACCCCCCCCCCCCCCCCCCCCCCCCCCCCCAAAAAAAAAAAAAATATTTTTGTTAACGAAATATTGCGATTTTTTTTATAAAAAATAAAAAAAAAATTGTTTGTTTTTTAGCAATTTTTAGGTTTTTTTGGTTGTGTTAACATTCGTTCTTGCGGTTCTCGCAATAAAGGGTGGTTCCTAACGGATCCTTCTCCACGTGAACACAACCAAAAATACTGAAAAATAGCTAAAATTAAAAGACACAATTTTTTGTAATATTTTTTATAAAAAAATCGCTATATTTCGTTACAAAAAAAAAATTTAATTTAAAAGAAATATATATATATTTTTCTACTAAAAGTAGCGATTTTAATGTAAAAAATATTACAAAAAAAAAAAAAAAAAAATTTGTGGGTTTAGTTTTTAGCATTTTAGCTTGGATGGGGGTTGGGGGGGGGGGGGGGGGAGGTTAGAATTTTTTTTTTGGGGGGGGGGGGGGTGGGGGGTTTAGGTTTTTGGGTGGGGGAGGGGTGGAGGTTAGGTTTTTTTGATGTGTTCACATTGGTTTTCACACACACACACACACACACACGCGCGCGCGCGCACACACATATATATATATATGGGAAGGTCTAAATGAAAA